>OU342631.1:60030185-60734612 GCA_910589415.1 Malachius bipustulatus | reverse complement strand
ATATAAATATATATATTTATATATCGTGGGCAGGTGAATTTTGGAAAACCACTTTTTCGTGATCTGGGGGTCATGATCGGTGGACATTTGATGAGTTTGGGTGATTTTCGAAAAGTGATGTCGTCCTCAATAGTGTATTTTTTGTTAAAAAATACACTAATATACAGGGTGTCCCATAATATGTGGGCAATCTCCCGGATTTGGGTAAATTTCGTAAAAATAAATGAAAAAATAGCTATAAAATTAATTCCTCAGAGACACCCCTACAAAGATATTAGCTGTTGAAGTTGAGGGTTGAAAATCAATTTTTTGCAATAACTTTTAGGGCCGGTTGTTCAAACGTCAATTAAAAATTTTGAGATAATTACTGATTTTAAATTGCAAATTTTGAAAATACGGCGAATATAATTAATGATCTTGTATTTTTAATCAATAATTAACTCTTCTTAAAGGGAGCAGAATCCATTTTCAGCAATATCAGACCAATGGTTCGATAATACAGGGCATTTTAAAATCAGTAATCATCTGAAAATTTTTAATTAACGTTTGAACAACCGGCCCTTAGTGTATTTTTTAACAAAAAAATACACTATTGAGGACGACATCACTTTCCAAAAATCACCCAAACTCATCAAATGTCCACCGATCATGACCCCCAGATCACGAAAAAGTGGTTTTCCAAAATTCACCTGCCCACGATATATATATATATATATTTATATAACAGAGCAGTAATATTGGGTTTGCAGTCAAACACTTGGGGTTAGTTATACTCTATATTTCTAGTTTACTAGCTTTCTGGTCCTTTAAGACCCTTCTTCAGGTAACTCTACAAAAAAGGAATGAGAATCAATAAGGAGTGAGAGCAATACCCCGACTTGTTTTCTTACGAAATGTGAGGTTTCTTCCCCTTGATGAGTGGCACGTATAGGTTGTAGGTACCCAACATTAATTATAGGTTGTCGATTAACAAGCAAGGATGCATGCTAGACAATGTAAAGCCCACTGAGAGTAGCCTCTCTCACAGTCTGACCTCAGTATAGGGCAGCATTAAAATGAACTACCAGAGTGCTAGGCTCACCGGGGTATTTGCACTCCAACCATACAGAAGGTTTTCTCTGAGGTATCCACAATACACATTAATGGGACATTTTACAGTTAAAATCAATAAAACATCGATGTAAAAACGTTAAAGCCAAGAGAACCGGCCACAGGCCGCCATTATGTTAAAACCAGAACCTACAAAGCGACGAGAGTAGTGGGGACACATCAGAGGCGCGCACACATCTAGAGTGACGTATGGCATAAGTCCCGTCCACAGCTGTCAGTCATACGACATGAAACCTACTCCTGCTGTTTGTGGCAGTGTCTACCGTCCGTCTGAAGGACTGATTTGGGAGTGGCTGTTGTATCAAAATTACTCCCCTATACAGTTTGATCATAAACCTACGGCGACGCCAATTATGCATTCCCACCCTCCCCCAACCGAATTGTTACACTATGTCCCTCCCCACAAACTCCCCAGATTGAATATCACAATGCAAGGACGGGACAGATGATCCAGGAACACCAAGCAAGGTTGGGGACCAGAATTTTAAGTTTGGAGATCTCAGTGACGATAGGGAACCTTTCCACGTTGGACTCACTACAGACTCAACTCGTGCAACTCATAACTAATGTAATACCTAATAATATATGGATTGAGTTTGTGAGGAGGACACAGGTGGGCTATAACAGGTGCTTTTATCAGTTCTCGGGTATACAGATATCAAAGTTTGCTAGGTTAAAACGGTCACAAGAAATTAAGATCAAAACTAATGAGAACTGGTTAAGGAATCTGTCTAATACTAACATACCTATAGATATTCGAAATTTCTTGGCACTTGGCCCCAAATTCAGTATAGAACCACCTAATAAATCAGTTCCCATTTTAGACATATTAGCAGAATTTGAAACCATTAATTATCAAGAATCAGACCTTCCCAAGACTGTGATCACCAATAAACTGACTAACATACTAACCAACTTTATAGAAAAAAATGACACTTCACATAATCAATTAAATCACTTATATGCACGCACAAGAAAATTTCTGAAAGACAATCCAGAAATTATAGTTACTAGGGCAGATAAAGGCAATGTGACTGTATGTATGGACAGGCAACAATATCTGGACTTAGCTAACCAAGTTTTGGCAGACGAGGACCTCTATGTCAGACTAACGAGAGACCCCACATACACCTTACAACTGAAGTCTAACACAATAGTATCCAGGCTCAAACAAGAGGAGTGGATTTCACCTGAACAGGCAAAACAGTTGACAATTTATAATTCAAGACCAGCTAAGTTTTATGGACTCCCTAAGATTCACAAACCCCAATTATCACTACGGCCCATTGTGTCATCAATCTCATGCCCCAACTCTAAGCTAACACACCTGATAACAGAAATCCTCACTAATGCATATGATAAAAATAACCCCTATTTCATAAATAGTTCATTTGATTTTGCCAACTTCATTAACGGCTTCCAACTACCCCAAGACTTTGTTTTGGTAAGCTTTGATGTTACATCCTTATTCACAAACATACCGTTGCAGTTAGTATCTGACTGTATCAGGGACAAGTGGCCTACAATCTCTCAGAACTGCAGTATTCCCTTAGAGGTCTTCATAGAAATAGTAGAGTTCCTTTTTGACTCCACATACTTCTCTTTCAATAATACATTTTACAAACAAATTTTTGGCACTCCGATGGGATCTGAAATCTCGCCCATAATCGCACAATATGTTATGGACCACCTACTTGATGTTATTTTACCACAATTACCCTTCAGAATCCCCTTCATAAAAAAGTATGTAGATGACATAATTTGCGCAGTTCCTTCCCATTTAATTCAGTATACTCTCTACATTCTCAATAGCCAACATCCTAAAATCAAGTTCACAGTAGAAATGGAACATAACAATTCAGTACCATTCCTAGATACTCTGGTTATAAGAAGAGGAACACAATTAGTCACCGACTGGTATAAGAAACCAACGGCCTCAGGTAGATATATTAACTACTACTCTCATCACCCACCCAAGATGAAGATTAACATAATATTGAACATGAAGAACAGAATTAGCAAGCTTTCCCATCCAGAATTTATCCACAATAACCTACATAAATTCTATGAAATGATGAAACAGAACTCCTTCCCACCAGCACTGCTAAGAAGATTGATTTTTTCCATACCTAGACAAATCACACCAGACACAGCTGCCCCTGACAATAACATGGAAGTCACACCCACTTTCTATAAATCCTTTCCTTATGTTAAGAGTCTTGCTAGTAGGATCTCACAATTGTTAAAACATATACCTGGAGCAAAACCAGCCTTTTATAACTGCATGAACATCGGAAGGGCTTTCACCTCTCTGAAGGACAAAACTAAACTGATGCAACAATCCAACGTGGTTTATATGATAAGTTGCGAGGACTGCCCAATGAAATATATAGGCCAAACAAATAGAACCTTGTCTTCCAGACTCATTTCACACAGATCTGATATTCGATTAAATAAAGCTTCTTGCCAACTCTCTGTACATGCAAATAACTACTCACATTCACCAAACTTAACAGACGTTACAATTTTAGACACAGAACCAAAATTAAAAAAGAGAACGTTTTTAGAGATGGTAAGGATCGCACAGACTGACTACGTCATGAATACCAGAAGAGACATTGAACAACTGAGCGACATATACCATTATTTAATATATAAATTGAAAACACCACACAACCCGGATAACACTGGTGAATCATACCAGTGAGGGCACCTAAGTGAATGTTGGCCTGTGTTCTCTGCCAATCCTGTATGGGGGGAGTGTTTGTGGGGAGGGACATAGTGTAACAATTCGGTTGGGGGAGGGTGGGAATGCATAATTGGCGTCGCCGTAGGTTTATGATCAAACTGTATAGGGGAGTAATTTTGATACAACAGCCACTCCCAAATCAGTCCTTCAGACGGACGGTAGACACTGCCACAAACAGCAGGAGTAGGTTTCATGTCGTATGACTGACAGCTGTGGACGGGACTTATGCCATACGTCACTCTAGATGTGTGCGCGCCTCTGATGTGTCCCCACTACTCTCGTCGCTTTGTAGGTTCTGGTTTTAACATAATGGCGGCCTGTGGCCGGTTCTCTTAGCTTTAACGTTTTTACATCGATGTTTTATTGATTTTAACTGTAAAATGTCCCATTAATGTGTATTGTGGATACCTCAGAGAAAACCTTCTGTATGGTTGGAGTGCAAATACCCCGGTGAGCCTAGCACTCTGGTAGTTCATTTTAATGCTGCCCTATACTGAGGTCAGACTGTGAGAGAGGCTACTCTCAGTGGGCTTTACATTGTCTAGCATGCATCCTTGCTTGTTAATCGACAACCTATAATTAATGTTGGGTACCTACAACCTATACGTGCCACTCATCAAGGGGAAGAAACCTCACATTTCGTAAGAAAACAAGTCGGGGTATTGCTCTCACTCCTTATTGATTCTCATTCCTTTTTTGTAGAGTTACCTGAAGAAGGGTCTTAAAGGACCAGAAAGCTAGTAAACTAGAAATATAGAGTATAACTAACCCCAAGTGTTTGACTGCAAACCCAATATTACTGCTCTGTTATATAAATATATATATATATATCGTGGGCAGGTGAATTTTGGAAAACCACTTTTTCGTGATCTGGGGGTCATGATCGGTGGACATTTGATGAGTTTGGGTGATTTTCGAAAAGTGATGTCGTCCTCAATAGTGTATTTTTATGTTAAAAAATACACTAAGGGCCGGTTGTTCAAACGTTAATTAAAAATTTTCAGATGATTACTGATTTTAAAATGCCCTGTATTATCGAACCATTGGTCTGATATTGCTGAAAATGGATTCTGCTCCCTTTAAGAAGAGTTAATTATTGATTAAAAATACAAGATCATTAATTATATTCGCCGTATTTTCAAAATTTGCAATTTAAAATCAGTAATTATCTCAAAATTTTTAATTGACGTTTGAACAACCGGCCTTAAGAGTTATTGCAAAAAATTGATTTTCAACCCTCAACTTCAACAGCTAATATCTTTGTAGGGGTGTCTCTGAGGAATTAATTTTATAGCTATTTTTTCATTTATTTTTACGAAATTTACCCAAATCCGGGAGATTGCCCACATATTATGGGACACCCTGTATATTAGTGTATTTTTTAACAAAAAATACACTATTGAGGACGACATCACTTTTCGAAAATCACCCAAACTCATCAAATGTCCACCGATCATGACCCCCAGATCACGAAAAAGTGGTTTTCCAAAATTCACCTGCCCACGATATATATATATATATATATATATATATATATATATATATATATATATATATATATATATATATATATATATTTCTCCAAAATCGCGAAATTTCGATTTTAAAAACGCTCCTGTGGCTTTATCTTTTAAGATTAGTGAACGAAATTTTGGGTCCTTGTAAAATTTGGGAATGACGTTGGATTTTCGTTGAAAAACTGTCCAAAAGTCCCATCACTTCTACAGGGTGTTCCTTCAAAATTCCAGGTATCCGGTTTTTGTCATCTCATTTCAGGTCGCAGTTTTGAATCTAGGAGGCTGAAATTTTTGTGGGAGTAAGATATCTACAAGGAGTGGTCTGGTATTGCACTTGAGCAAAATCTGCCGAGCCGTTTCAAAATGGCAGCCATTTTAATTTTCGGAAAATTTCCAATTTTTTGAGCCCCCGTATGAGCAAGATGGCAAAAAAACTTTGAAATCAAATCAACAGGATTTGAAGAAAATTATTGGAAATTTGAGTTAATGCAATAAAATTAGCATATTTTCCATTAATAAGCCAGTGTCGGGGGTAGGAAAAACGGTGAAAATGTGTCAATTCTATAACCGTTTATGAGTCCATTTTTGAAGGAGTTGAACAGAAATTTTCCATTTTTTTTTGCTTTAACATATAATTTGATGTCTTAGCTTCAATTCGCCTCGATTAATGTAGCACTTTAAACGAAAAACAAAAAAGTTTTTCGCTTGTGCAAAATTAGCTTGCACTTATTAAATCGATGAAATGGTTCGCAATTTCTTTTTTTTTTTTCACATTCAATTATGAATGGTTCTGAAAATTAGAAGAGCAAACGCAGCAACAATTAAATCACCTACATGCAGGTGAAAAAAGTATTCAAATTGGTTTTTTAATAACAAAGATACGACCAGTTTAAAAAATAAAATGTGTAGGTGTATAATAACCTGACGTACTACATATACCTATCTATCAGCACTAGAAACTCGAGACCCACCGTGGTTCAGTTGATTACACGCATGTTTTATAAACTGTTGATGTGGGTTCGAAACCACGGGAAGATATAATTCTTTTTTTTTGGTAGGTAGGTGGGGAGTTTTCCCAAAAAATTTTCATTATGATGTTTATTTCTTTAAAATTTTAAAACCGCTGCTGTAGCTTCATATTTAAGGATTAGTGAACGAAATTTTTTACCCTTGTGAAACTTTGAAATGACATTTGATTTTCGTAAAAAAAAGTCCCTAAAGCTGCGTTACTTCTACAGGGTGTCCCTCCAAATTAAAAACAAAAACCGTCTATGAGGCACGGTTTCTGGTCGCAGTTTTCAATCTAGGGGGCTGAAATTTTTTATGAATAAGATAGCCGCAAGGAGTCGTCTGGTACTGTATTTGAGTAAAATCGAGCCGTTTCAAATGGCGGCCTTTTCAATTTTAGAAAAAATTGCCAGATTTTGAACCCCTATACCTACCTACCTATAAGCGAGTTAGAAAAACAAATTTAAACCAAATTAACACGATTGGAAGAAAATTATTTTAAATTTGAGTTAATGCAGTAAAATTTGCATATTTTTCATTAATCAGCCAGTGGCGTGGGTAGAAAAGGGTAAAAATGGCTAAATTTCTATAACCGTTTATGAGCCTTTTTTGAAGGAATTGAGCTGAAGTTTTTCCAGTAGACAACTACACGAATAACCCCTAACTCTGAAAAATTTCAAGAAGGAAATAAGAAAAATGGCGGAGATATTCGAATATTTTTACATGATGTTTATTCCTCTAAAATTTCAAATTTTCGGTTTTCAAAATTCCCCTTTCACTTTTTGCGAATTTATTAAAGGTAGTGTAAAGAATAGTATTTTTTAAGTAAAGTTAGCCAGTGGCGGACACAGGAAAAGGGAAAAATTTTTAAAATTTGTCAATTTTTTTTTATTTTGTTAAATTTAAAAATCCATTCTAAGACACGTTTTCAAACTAAATGAAATGAAATTTTCTCAGTAAACCACTACGCTAATATGACCTGACTATGGAAAATTTCAGAAAGCCAATTTAAAAAGCGGTGAAAATATTCAGAATTGAATCGCATAAAAATACACTATTTCTGCGATTGATGCGCAAGAAGGTTTTTTATATATTTCTCCAAAATCGCGAAATTTCGATTTTCAAAACGCTCCTGTAGTTTATCTTTCAAGATTAGTGAACGAAATTTTGGATTCTTGTAAATCATTCGAATGACGTTAGATTTTCGTTGAAAAAATTTCCAAAAGTCCCATCACTTCTACAGGGTGTCCCTTCAAAATTCCATGAACCCGGTTTTTGTCATCTCATTTCAGGTCGCAGTTTTGAATCTAGGAGGCTGAAATTTTTGTGGGAGTAAGATATCCATAAGGAGTGGTCTGGTATTGCACTTGAGCAAAATCGGCCGAGCCGTTTCAAAATGGCAGCCATTTTAATTTTCGGAAAATTTCCAATTTTTTGAGCCCCCGTATGAGCAAGATGGCAAAAAAACTTTGAAATAAAATTAACAGGATTTGATGAAAATTATTGGAAATTTGAGTTAATTCAATAAAATTAGCATATTTTCCATTAATAAGCCAGTGTCGTGGGTAGGAAAAATGGTGAAAATGTGTCAATTCTATAACCGTTTATGAGTCCATTTTTGAAGAAGTTGAACCGAAATTTTCCATTTTTTTTTTGCTTTAACATATAATTTGATGTCTTAGCTTCAATTCGCCTCGATTAATGTAGCACTTTAAACGAAAAACAAAAAAGTTTTTCGCTTGTGCAAAATTAGCTTACACTTATATAAAATTATTAAATCAATGAAATGGTTCGCAATTTCTTTTAGTGTATTTTTTAACAAAAAAATACACTATTGAGGACGACATCACTTTCCAAAAATCACCCAAACTCATCAAATGTCCACCGATCATGACCCCCAGATTACGAAAAAGTGGTTTTCCAAAATTCACCTGCCCACGATATATATATATATATTTATATATATATATATATTTATATATATATATATTTCTCCAAAATCGCGAAATTTCGATTTTAAAAACGCTCCTGTGGCTTTATCTTTTAAGATTAGTGAACGAAATTTTGGGTCCTTGTAAAATTTGGGAATGACGTTGGATTTTCGTTGAAAAACTTTCCAAAAGTCCCATCACTTCTACAGGGTGTCCCTTCAAAATTCCAGGTATCCGGTTTTTGTCATCTCATTTCAGGTCGCAGTTTTGAATCTAGGAGGCTGAAATTTTTGTGGGAGTAAGATATCTATAAAAACTGGTCTGGTATTGTACTTGAGCAAAATCGGCCCAGCCGTTTCAAAATGGCGGCCATTTGAATTTTTTGAAAATTGACTATTTTTTGAACCCCTATATGAGCAAGATGGCAAAAAAACTTTGAAATAAAATTAACAGGATTTGAAGAAAATTATTGGAAATTTGAGTTAATGCAATAAAATTAGCATATTTTCCATTAATAAGCCAGTGTCGTGGGTAGGAAAAGGGTAAAAATGTGTCAATTTCTATAACCGTTTATGAGTCCATTTTTGAAGAAGTTGAACCGAAATTTTCCATTATTTTTTCTTTAACATATAATTTGAAGTCTTAGCTTCAATTCGCCTCGATTGATGTAGCACTTTAAACGAAAAATAAAAAAGTTTTTCGCTGCTGGAAAATTAGCTTACACTTATTTAAAAATATTGAATCGATGAAATGGTTCGCAATTTCTATTTAATTATTTTTCACATTTAATTATGAACGATTCTGAAAATTAGAAGAGCAATCGCAACGACAAATAAATCACCTACATGCGGGTGAAAAAAGTTTTCAAATTGGTCTTTTAATAACAAAGATATGACCAGTTTAAAAAATAAAATGTGTAGGTGCTGTGTAACTGACGTACTACATATACCCGCTCAGCACTATACAAAATTAAAACTCTACATAGCGGTTTCCGTTACACACTTGCCTCGCAGCCTGATGACCGGTGTTCGTATCCCATGTAAGGGTAACTTTTTTTTTAGGTAGGTAGGTGGAGTTTTCTAAAAAAATCGGATTATTTTTTGTGAAGTATATTTGCGGGAAGTCATAGTATCTATGCGAAACTAACTTTTACACGCAAAATATAAAAAAAACTTTTTACCCACATTATAGATTGGAAGAAATTTATTTGAAATTTGAGGTAATGCAATAAAATTTGTATTATTTCTATTAAAAAGCCAGTGGCGGGGGTAGGAAAATGACTAAATTTCCGTAACCGTAACATACGAGTAGTTTTCCAAAGAATTGAATTGAAATTTTCACAGTTTAAACAACTACGCTAATATCATGATATAAGAATGAAAAATTTCAGAAAGCCAATTTAAAAATCGGGGAAAATGTTCATAATTGAATCGCATAAAAATACACTATTTCTGCGATTGATGCGCAAGAAGGTTTTATTTTTTTCCACATTCAATTATGAATGGTTCTGAAAATTAGAAGAGCAAACGCAACAACAATTAAATCACCTACATGCAGGTGAAAAAAGTATTCAAATTGGTTTTTTAATAAGATACGACCAGTTTAAAAAATAAAATGTGTAGGTGTATAATGTAATAGGTACCTGACGTACTACATATACCTATCTACGCGATCAACACTACAAACTCGAAACCCACCGTGGTTCAGTTCATTACACCGATGTTTAGTAAACTGTTGGTGTGGGTTCGAAACCACGAGATGATATAATTCTTTTTTTTGGTAGGTAGGTGGAGTTTTCCCAAAAAAAAAATCGGATTATTTTTTCATTATATTCATTATAAAAAAAAAAAAATAGGAAGAAAATATTTATTATTGAATCGCATAAAAATACACTATTTCTGCGATTGATGCGCAAGAAGGGTTTTTTTTGATATTGATATTGATATTGATATTGAGGGTGTCAGATGCGCTGCGACCTATTACAGATCTATTGTGCCCCCTCTTCTCTGCTTCTTTGGAGTATAGGTATTCCCTTCATTGAAGCAGCCTTTCCAACTCCGCTTCCCTTAGGACTAATTATTTATTTACACTCAAAAACTAACCACCATTATTTATTTAACAAGAAGCACTAATAGTTATTTCTAAATAGTTTTTTTTATTATTATTATTTACCTAATAATATGCGATAACAAGAACTGATACCTACGCAGTATACAGTGCATATAGTGGGGTGTCTATGAGTTGAAAAAAAACCGAAATTTCCGAATTTTTTCAGACGCAACGAGACCACTTTCCCCCTGTTTTCGAGGGTGCTGAACACGATGGCGTAAGGCAAATTTCTTTTTCGGGTTGCGCTCACCCCCTATTGGCCAAAAACCACCCCCTTTTCTAAAATCTCCGTTCTAATGCCCCCGGGTCGGAAAAAACGCGTGCAACTCGCTTCTGGGGATGCCTTATTGTATCTAATGACGATTGCCTGTCACCTTACGCCCACCCATAAGAGTAACAGAAACGTTGTCTCCATATTTTTCCCAATAGAAAGCACGGTAAATTATGATACAAAATAACATTTCCAACATTCCCGATTAAAAAAATAAATAAAATTAAACCCCCTTGGAGGGTGATTTTGTCAATTTAGAAGGGCGGTAGAGGTCTAAGGTACCATCGTGTTCAGCACGCTTGAAAACGGGGGTATGCGGCAGGTTGCCCAATTAATAAAATAAACTTATTTTCAACCTCCTTGTTTTCCTCCTCGATTTGGTGGATGAAAACGGGTGGTAGAGGTGTAAAATGGTTACCATCATGTTTAGCATCCTCGAAAACAGAAAAATTCATAAATATTCAGGATTATAAGAAAAAAACACATTTCCAACCCCCTTGGAGTTCTTGGCCAACGGGGTAGGCGTAGGGTGACGGGCAGTTGTCATTAGATACAAGGCTTCCCCAGAAGCGAGTTGCACGCGTTTTTGCGACCCGGGGGCATTTGAATGGAGTTTTTTAAAAAGGAGGTGGGTTTTGGCCAATAGGGGGTGAACGCAACCCTAAAAAGAAATTTGACCTACTCCATCGTGTTCAGCACCCTCTAAAACAGGGGAGGGAAGTGGTTTCGTTGCGTCGGAAAAAATTCGGGTGTTTTCCGACTCATAGACGCCACTAATAGGGAATTGCATGTTAAAAATTACACCGCATGTCAACTTTTGTTGTCTTGCAACTTAGAATTCATTTTTAATTTTCAATAAGTACCTAGTGCATCTCATTCACTTGATAATGAGCCTGTCAGAAAACCGGCCTTTGTTTCATTTATTTATACATGACCAGAACTATTTCGAAAACTAAAATATCTAAATTTATTTTACTAATATCTTTTTTGTTATTGAAAATACAATCAAATCTTAGACTATATTAATAAATATGGACCAAGACATAAACACTGAAAAAGTGTTCCGACATCCCTCTCTCTCCAAACAAGACTGTTCAAAACAATGAATGCCAGATCAATAATGAAACTGGCACTTACATTGAAAGAGCGCAACCTCTCCAGTGTTATTGGTGGGCAATAAACATCGATGGATCCCTTATACCCGTTTTACTTTGCTACATCTGGCAACATGAATGTTTACATCCTGTCAGACCGTTTGTTTACATATATAAAACCATAATAAGAGTTCGTGTTTTTCAAACAGTTGTAAGTTTCTTGTTATTTATATTTTCAGCTCTAGCTTTCACTCGTTTTAAGCTTTAATAATTAATTTTTCAATTAAGTTAAAAAAAGTGGCGAAAACGTGTTCTGTTTTTGAGAAAACTTCGAAAGAAGGTAAGTCTATCAGTTTCCTACGTAAGCAACGCAGGCCGTCAATCAAAACAAAGCATACATGGTCATGGGCGTAGCGTAGTGTAAGTGTTTTATCTTTTAATTTGTGAAAACAATTGTTGTTTGACAGTTTTTTTTTCATTTTCGAAAGCATACTGAATACCTACTGAATACTTTGAAAAATGCAACTTGGAAAAATTATTCCATTTAAATAAATAAAAAATACTGACTTAGTATATTACCTATTATTATTGTCAACCTCTAATTTAAGATAATCAGAATATGGAGAGGGGGAATATTCAAACAATATCATCAAAGAATATGAAATAGAAGACTTTGACCCGGTTGCACGAACGTTAAAAAAATTTCAGATTCTTACTAATTTTGAGGTGCAAATTTTTAAAATGTGGTGAACTTTTTCCATGATCTTTCATTTTTTATCGGCAATTAATTCTTCTAAAATTGAGACGAATTCACTCCCAGCAATATCAGAACAAAACTTTAGTAATACAGGGCATTTTAAAATTAGTGATTAGGTATCTGACATATTTTCAATTAGGTTCGTTTAATTTATTTTTAGAATAAAATCAACTAAATATGTAAGAAATTGAAAAAATATTTTAGGTACCTACTAATGTATAGTGCTTTCCGACTTTCCTATCGATTTTTTATTTGCTAAATTGTTATTACCTTATTGTACCTTTTATTTTGTATAGGTAGGTATAAGTATATATTTTCTTAATTTAATATCTATTAGTATTCCCATAATTTATGTTTTTTGTAACAAAAACAGCAAATAAAATAATAATATTATGAATATTATGATCATTATTATAATTTATGTAATTATTACATTTCCTATAACTGAACTCGAGCGCGCCACTGCCGTTGCGTTCTGTTTGTTTACGTTTTACGTCGTTCCCCTTACCCCACCAGAATCAGCATATGAGTGCGAGAGAGAATATCAACAAACCAAAACTCACTTCAAGCTAAGATAGGGAAGGCGCGGTCCATATTTATTAATATAGTCTAAGAATCAAATACAGTAAAGAGCTGCATTAACTGTCTAGCAAAGCTAGCAGAGAAAATAAACAAAATAAACCTTAGGTTGACAAAAGGACACCAAAACAACAAAGGAAACAAAAAAGCGGATCTGCATGCAAAAAAGGGATCCAAACTACCCTTAATCGGGTCAGAACCAACTTGCTGCCTAGCCTACAGCGAAGTCAGAAGGGAAATAAAAGACTTCTTCAAGAAAAATCATAGCTCCCATAGGAATGAAGTAGATGGACTGAAATATTCGAAGATATTTATCAGAGAACTATCAGATAATAAAACTAATTTCACAGAACTGAAAAAGCTGAGTAAACACCAGCTGAGATGGGCAATTTGACTTCTAACAGGACATTGCCCACTAATGAAACACCTCAAATAGTAGGAGTGAAAAACAACCCAGATTGCAGGAGTTGCGGGGAGGGGGAGGAAACCCCATACCACCTAATGTGTGAATGCCCAGCACTAGAGGGAACTAGACTTCTAGTATTTGGGACCGAAATGGTAGGACCAAAAGAAATAGAACAAGCCACCCATTGGACTCATACTGGAATACTTTCGGGAGACGGGACTGACGGCTAATTATACGTATTTATTTGTATACGTATTTAATTGTACGTAATTATACGTACAATAAGCGCAAACTTCAGTACAAGGGCTTTAAACCTACCCTAGGAATACTAATAAGAATAATAATAACACTCGTTGTGTTCTCTTTGAGCAACTTAATTTCGTTATAAATAAATGGTAAGTCGCGATGGAAAATCGCGATCGAAGATCAAGAAAATTCAATCACTTGTGATTTAATTTAATAAAATTTAATCAATAAGTATCACTTGTGATGTTACTACTGAAAATAAGTCTGGATTTTTTTGGAAAAGTACAATCATGCAGGCGTAGAACTTGTATTCATTGAAATTCGACAAAAATTTTGGATACTGCAAGCTAGAAGAGTTATAAGAACTGTTATAAATCATTGTTGTTTTTGTAAAAGAAAGAAAAAGCTAAACCACAACCACATATTCAAGAAATGGGTAGTTTACCTTTGGAAAGAGTTCGACAGCCTCCGAGAGCATTTTGGTAAACCTACAGCAATAGATTATTTTGGTCCCATGGAAGTCACTATTGGAAGGAGAAAGGAGAAGAAATACGGCGTTCTATTCTCATGTCTTTTCATTAGAGCCGTTCACGTTGAAATAGCTGATGCTTTAAGTACCGATTCTGCAATATTGGCTATTTGCAGATTTATAGCTCGGAGAGGGCAACCATGTACCATGTGGAGCGATAATGGTAGTAGGTAATTTAACATCAGCCAATAAAGAAATTAAAGAAGCACTCAAAAATATTAACTCAGATCTTATAGAAAGAAAACTAATAGCTGAAGAGATTCAATGAAAATTTATTCCACCGGCTAGTCACCATGTGAGGGTGGCGCGTGGGAGAGAATGGTGCAGAGTATCAAAAAACTCTGAAAATAATATTAAAAGAAAAAAGTCCAAGAGTTGAAGTTCTTCACGCATTGCTTCTAGAGGCTGAACAGACAGTAAACAGCAGACCACTGTGCTATGCTTCAAATGATAGTAACGATGGAAGTTTAACACCAAACCAATTCTTAATTGGAACATCTAGTAAAATTAAACCATTTGGAATATTTGATGAAAAATTAGAATTAAGAAAACAATGGAAATATTCACAGAAAATTTCCGAACAATTCTGGAACCATCTGCTAAAAATAGAAACATTATTACAGTCGGTGAAATAGTAATTATCATGAATAACCAGTTACCAAGAAACAATTGGCCACTTGGTAGAATTACGAATGTTATTCCAGATAGTGAAGACAAAGTTAGAATCGTCGACGTAAAGACAAGAAATGGAATTGATCGAAGAGCCGTTAACAAAATATGTCCAATAGGACTTCTGGAAGATAGCGTAGAAAATATTTTGTGCGGAAGATAAAAATGTTGGAAATGCATCAAAGTATACCTTATGTTTTATTTAGATGGATTCCACCAAGTTAAAATTCTAGGGGAACGATTGGCAATAAGACTGATTAGGTTGGTTATGGTGATATTTGTTACTTAAATAGTCACTAGAATAGTTACTAAATTAATTTAGGTTATGTCGATTAGTTATTGAGATGTCATTTTATTTCAAAATTTAAAATCCGAAAAAATATAAACGCAATTTTTAGAGGTAAATTGGAAAATTTTAGAGACTTGTAAGTGTAAGTATACCTATAGCTATTTAACTCTTATAAATCCTATGTATGTATGGATTGTAGCACCTTGCTTCTTAGTTTTTTTATAAAAATGTTGAAAATATAAGATCTGTTGACAAATAGAGGTACATTATTCAATCATTTTTTTAAGAATCTCTCAAGGAATCTGAATAAACTGCATTTTTGTTTGATTTGGATAACATCTTTCAATTATTATTGTTCACAGCGTTTGATTAATCATTCATTACTTTCTTTTGAAATAAATTTACCTGCCTCAAAGCAATTAGATAATTTTGAATTTAATAATTCAGTTTGTCAATTTGACAACTTCAACTTTCAGTTCCTTGGCGTTTCGCTGTGGGACCAGATATAGTCATGCCAAACAACAGTTAAATTGAACCCCAAAAAATGATTAACTATACTAAAAAAAGGACTATTTTCAAAGAAAATACAGTTAGAATTTTCTAATTTGCGTTTTATAACAGTGCAACAAGGAAACATTTTTTGCAGGTGACGTCATAGCCTATACCCGAATCGGGGAGTGTAGCCGTGATTCTAGTCACAACGTAAATGTTTTGTCAGGGTCAAGAAAACAGGCTACCTATCAAAATTACTGTTAGTTATATTTTATTTGTTTTTTGATTTGTTTTTAGAATAACTTAGTTACAATTTATTATTTGTAATTTATGTCAATAAGTCAGTTTGAAAATATTTTATAAAAGTTTGAAGAGTTTTTGGTTAAATAAAGTATTTTTAGACGATTTAAGTATAGAAGCTTTTATTGATAGATAGTAAGTACTTTTTTTATCAACTTAATAAAAAACTCAACAAGTTAACTAGTTTTTATTCGTTTATTTAAAAACTTCGCAATATATTTAAAGTATAAGTAATTCACTTTTTATTGACAAAGTAGGAGGCTTTGAAATTATGTTTTTGTGTTGACCAAAAAAAAAAAGGTCCTAGATATTTATCGTAATTTTCGCAAATATCTGGAAATGAATGGAAGGAGCCTAGAACAGGTGAACTCCTTCAAATACCTAGGAGTTCACGTAGAGAGCCAGGGAAACCAAGACCAAGAAATCAATACAAGAATCCAGAGTGCTGCTAATGTGTACCATAACCTGAAGAACAGTTTCATAGGGAAGAAGGAGATTTCTAGAAACACCAAAATAAGTGTTTTCAACGCAGTTTTCGTGCCCATTCTAATCTATGGGTGTGAGAGCTGGGTACTCACCAAGAGACATAAAAGTGCGATAGTAAGCATGGAAATGAAATATCTCAGGAAAGTCCCAGGAGTAACATGAAGAGATAGAGTAAGAAATGACTTAATCAGAGAACAACTTAAGGTGCAACCAGTGACAAACCGCATCGAAAACAAGGAAAAAAAGGAAAAGAAAAGTGCTTTGGTAATCGGCCATTCTTTACCGGAAGCCCGCCGGTAGAGGTCTCCTGCCTCTTAGTCGAAAAGGTGGAATTGACTGTGTCCGGGAGATTTGACGCTTTTGGTGTACATTTTTATACAAACCTAAGTTATTGTTATCAGTTTATTTATTCTTTTAATCCGCAATCTCTGCATCAATTTGGCTAGCACCATGATCGTGTATTATACGATTATACAGACTGTCCGTTTTTCTCGTGCCACTATGGAGATCTCGCTTATCTTAAGAGATACGAAATTGGTTAAATTAGGGCAAAGTAGCGTATTTTTGTGCTGATTGATAATCTGAAAATAAATTTGAGCTGTCACTATTAGTTGTCAAAATATTTCAAAAAAACTTCAATTTTCAATTTTTGTTTTTATTTTTTTATTTAAAAACCAATTAAGCAAGCCATTTTTAACTGAAACATTGTTAAAATTTTCAACAAGGAACCCAAAAATAATTTTACAATAGCTCTAGCACTTGAGATAGAAGAAAATCGATGGTCAGATTTTTTTTTCTTATGGGCGCCATATTTGATTTTTCCATTTTTAGATTACGTTAATTTTTCTCTTTACAACGATGTATCACACATGTTATTTCATTATTGAATGTTTGGCGAAAATAAAATTTCTCATCTTGTGTGCAGAGTGCTTTGAAGAAATGTCAAGGGCCTGTCTTTTGTTTTCAACAAAAATTTGACAGTTTGTATCTTGTATTAGTGTTGTCGTTACGTTTATAACGCGAAAATGCCTTTTTCAGGTGAAGAACAAAGAGATATGCTACAAATTTATTACACTTCGCACCTAAATGCCTACATCACCGCAGAAACGTATTTGCACCGTTATGCAGAGCGGCAACAACCTTCTTTGAGATAGTTTTCTCTGCTGCACAGAAACTTGGGCCAATATGGTTCGTTAAAAAAAACCTAACGGTAAGGATTTGTCATGATTTCGATATCAAAATGTTTGTAATTAAATCTAAATTAGGTGCAAGACAATCTGACATCTGTCTCTACAAGAGAAGTTGCAGCCCAGCTGGATTTACCATCGCATCAAACTGTTTGGAGAACGTTGAAAAACAAAAATTTCGTCCTTGGAAAGTTCGCATTTCTCAAACACTTCACCTCGGGGATCGTGAACGGCGGGTAGCCTTCTGCACGTTCTTGAATAATCTTATTCAAGAAAAGCCGAATTTTCTTAATGACGTGATATCGTCCGATGAATCCAAATTCACAAATGCAGGAATGTTTAATCGTCACAAGGAACATTACTGGTCGATTGACAACCCGCAACGATTCCAAGAACGTCGACCACAAATTCGTTTTGCGGTCTTAATGTGTGGGTCGGATTATTAGGCGATACAATTATAGGTCCATACATCTACGAAGATAATTTGAATGCTGATCGCTACCTAAATTTTTTGAGGACATTTTTAACAGATTTTCTCGAAAACTTGCCTCTTAATCGTTTGAATACGATCCGGCCCCAGCAAGATGGGACGCCGCCTCATAATGCTGGTAGGGTGAGAGAATTCTTGTCAGAAATGTTTCCCAATCAAATAATTGCAAATAATGGCGACGAACGCTGGCCAGCACGGTCACCTGACTTGTCCCCATTGGACTATTTTTTATGGGGGACAATGAAAAAAAAAAGATTTATAAAACATTGCCAGTCGACGTCGATGAACTTCGACAACGAATTGTTACCACACTCAGGCACGGCATTAGAAGGAGAGACGTGTTGAGAGCTGTAGCGAATCTTAGGGAAAGAGTGCAATTGGGATTTTGAAAAAAAAATTATTGATTTTTTTATTTATTTTAAAACTTTTTTATCAATAATTTTGATATTTATTGCAAAAAAACCTAAAAAATATTTTTTTCCAATTAATTATAAACATTTAAAAATTGATAAAATTTAAAAAAACACGTGACTATAAACGCGCCAATATTGGCCACCATAGTTGTGACGTCATAATGTTATAGCTATTCAATAACAGTACAGCGTTTACGGCTATTACACGTGACTAGACAATAATATTGAAAATTTATTGCTAAAAAACGAGTTGTTAGTTGGTTCCGATTAGCTATTATTCTCCATTATATCAAATATATTTATTTATATCATAAATTGTAGAGCATATCGCGTGAGAGTTACGGCGACAAAGCTATAGGTTATGTTCAACTAAGTCGTAAACATAATATTTGTATTGTAGAAGGACGGGTATGCCCAGACAAATATTTGATTTGTATACTTAGATAAGTAATAATTATTAATAACAGTGGTGTTAAGAAATACTTACATTGAAATGATCTTCACAACAAAAGAATGGTGCACTTTGAAACCATTTATTTCGACGTTTGTCATCTTGGGGAACATTTAAAAACATTTTGTCAGGAGTTGTTTTTGTAGTATTCGTACATAATGGTACAAAACAAGAACGATAACTTTTGAGATTCGACATTTTCAATATAAATTTGAATATTTAACAACGACAACAAAATTAAATAGATCAAAACAATTACTTCTGTATCAACTGTCAACTGCAATGAGTGAAAACTATAACATTATGACGTCACACGCGCTAGGGTTTGTTCGGGAGCTGTCCGCGTATCTTCGGTACTGGATTCAAAAATTAATTTTTATTTTGAAATAACTTTTGAATTATTGCGAAAAATAAAAAATAAAAAATAGTTTTGTTATAAAACTTTTATACAGGGTGTCAAGGTATGAGTGTAAGAGCTACACGTGGCGACCTTCCTTGGACTATTTTGAGTAAAAAATCTTAATACAATAATGCTCTAAACCTCTTCACGGTGCCACACGAGGTCATCAAAGTTAGAAATTCTGGGTCACAAATATGCATATTATTATTATTGAACTTCTATTTCCTTTTGCAGTTACGGTTAACATTTTTAAAGACTTTTGCAAAGTCTTATTTCATTTAATTTTCGTAATAGTGCAATTAACTTTTTTAACATTTCCTAATTTTTTTTTTTAGAAATGTTAAAAAACTTAATAATTGCACTGTTACGAAAATTAAATGAAATAAGACTTTGCAAAAGTCTTTGAAAATGTTAACCGTAACTGCAAAAGGATAGAAGTTCAATAACATGCAGATTTGTGACCCAGAATTTCTAACTTTTTGATGACCTCCTGTGGCACCGACAACTGCTTATCGACATGCTACGAGAATAATTTGAGAAAAATTTACCTAACCAAATTTTCACAAATGTATGACAGCATTTATACGGAGTGATTTCTTTTACCCTAACATGGCCTCCTATTGAGTCAATAAAAAGTGAACGGCTTATAAGTAAGTGGATAATTATATTAGGAATGATACCTGTGTAGGTACACATGAAGCGTCACTAAACATGGGATGGGTTTTTTCACAAATTTTACTTTACCCTTCAAAGGATAATTTAATTAACTACCTATTCGTGTCTGGAAGTGTATGTTAATTTTATCTATCGGCCATTAGAGGGATTAGAATAATTTGCCTTTTGGAGTCGCATCAACTAGTCAATTTTAATTTGATACGTCTACCCTAATTTATGATCATGAACGGTGTATATTTATATGAGTATTACAAAGTAATAATCGTTACACACGAGATAGGTACCTAATGGCGTTTGTTTATTTGGTAGGTACATGATATCGGGATTACTGAAGCTTTGAATTGTTTGTTCGCTCCGGATATCTGCGATGTTATAGACCGCAATTTGCTTTATCTCGATTCTCGATACTGTCATATTGTTAAATGTTACCATCAAATGATTGGAAACGTGAATCAATTAAATAATTAGAGACATAATAAAACATTTAATGTCTTCTTTCACTGTTAATCGATTGTTGTGAAAATGTAAAACAGGACTACCTACCTATTCGAAACTCCTACGTCCTTACGTTGTATTTAAAAAACTTTCATTTTGTATCGGTTTTTAATTTAACGTCTTAAAATTAAACAAAAAAAAAACAACCTGAAAACTTTTTATTTTATTTTTGTTTTCAACCTTACTTTGTAGAATCTCTACTGATGGATGATAGATTATACATTATAAATTATCCATCAGTATACATATAGAGTACAATTTTTAAAACATTAGTGTTTTTCATCATTCATCAACCTGATAACTTTCAAAAGTAAAGAGACTAACTAGCTAAAACTCTTCTTTTATTATAAACTTATTAAAGACTTACAAACTTAGCTTCAACATGTTTGAAAGAAAGGGAAACATCAGATATTTTTAGTTGGAAAATTTATTTATACCTATAGAATACGTACATTTTCGATGATGATTAACATTTTGTATAAAGGAAAGGTTCACCAGACCAGAACCGATCTATCGAGTGTTTAATGGCACTAACGCTAAGAGCGCTCAAGCTGAAGCCGAAATGGCATAACGCGAACTGAAACGCGCTGCTCAACTGATGAAAGCTCGCTGAAACTTCCCTATTCAAGCTACGCGCTTCGCGCTTGTCTTCTGTTTACGTGTACAGATTGTCCGGACACTCTCATTTATCTATACCTACCTGGATCGTAAATGAAGTGAAGCAACAAAAACCGTTCAACAGAGGCGTGCCGATTTCGGAGATATTTTAATCACTTTTTAAAATAAGTTATCAAAATATGCCTTTCAGTTATTCTAATGCCCGTATTCACAAACGATAATTTCCTAAATAATTACGTAATCAATTATACCCATCTCACTCTATTGCAAAAAAACTGCATATCTCCATCTCACTCATTTAATTAATTACGTAATTATTTAGGAAATTATCGTTTGTGAATACGGGCATAAGGCTCATATTTCAGTATTGTGTGGAGATTATAATGAATTCGCGCTTTCATTTACCAGCGCAGTGAATTATTAGTGTATTTTTTAACAAAAAAATACACTATTGAGGACGACATCACTTTTCGAAAATCACCCAAACTCATCAAATGTCCACCGATCATGACCCCCAGATCACGAAAAAGTGGTTTTCCAAAATTCACCTGCCCACGATATATATATATATATATATTTATATATATATTTATATATATATTTATTTATTTCTCCAAAATCACGATTTTTCGATTTTAAAAACGCTCCTGTAGCTTTATCTTTCAAGATTAGTGAACGAAATTTTGGATTCTTGTAAAGCTTGGGAATGACTTTAGATTTTCGTTGAAAAAAAATCCAAAAGTCACGTTACTTCTACAGGGTGTCCTTTCAAAGTTCCCCAAATGCGGTCCTTGAGGCACGGTTTCTGGCCGCAGTTTTCAATCTAGGGGGCTGAAACTTTTGTGAGAGTAAGATGTCCACAAGGAGTGGTCTGGTATTGCACTTGAGCCAAATCGGCCGAGCCGTTTCAAAATGGCGGCCATTTGAATTTTTTGAACATTAACGGAAAATTGACAATTTTTTGAACCATTGTATGAGCAAGATGGCAAAAAAACTTTGAAATCAAATTAACAGGATTTGAAGAAAATTATTGGAAATTTGAGTTAATGCAATAAAATTAGCATATTTTCCATTAATAAGCCAGTGTCGTGGGTAGGAAAAAGGGTGAAAATGTGTCAATTCTATAACCGTTTATGAGTCCATTTTTGAAGAAGTTGAACCGAAATTTTCCATTTTTTTTTGCTTTAACATATAATTTGATGTCTTAGCTTCAATTCGCCTCGATTAATGTAGCACTTTAAACGAAAGATAAAAAAGTTTTTCGCTTGTGCAAAATTAGCTTACACTTATATAAAATTATTAAATCGATGAAATGGTTCGCAATTTCTTTTTTATTTTTTTTCACATTCAATTATGAATGGTTCTGAAAATTAGAAGAGCAATCGCAACGAAAATTAAATCACCTACATGCAGGTGAAAAAAGTATTCAAATTGGTTTTTTAATAACTAAGATATGACCAGTTTAAAAAATAAAATGAGTAGATGTAGGTACCTGACGTACTACATATATCTACCCCATCATCACTACAAATTCGAAACGCACCGTGTGGCTCAGTTTGTTACATCCTTGACTTGCTAACTGTTGGAGCGGGTTCGCATCCACGAGAGGATCATTCTTTTTTTTTTGTAGGTAGGTGGAGTTTTCCCAAAAAAAAATCGGATTATTTTTCATTAAATTCATTATAAAAAAAAATAGGAAGAAAATATTTATTATTGAATCGCATAAAAATACACTATTTCTGCGATTGATGCGCAAGAAGGTTTTTAACTTTCTTCCCTGTGTTCTTTGCGGTGCATATTAATACTTTAAATTTGTAATCGGGCTCTGCATTACGTCTGCAAGTGAGATTGGGATAGCGGGAAGTTCTGATTCAAATGAGAAGACTTGCTTTAGGCGGAAAAATCTATCTGTTGGAGAAAAATCGAGAGTTTTCAACGTCTTCGACTTTTTAAAAGGTGACGAAAACAAAAATGTACGCGACTCAGTTGACATAAGTGCTCGAAAATGATCGGTAATAGGTAAAACCACAATTTATAAAATTCTGAAGAGAAACAAATGAACGGTGTATTAGCTCCTCCAAGGGCATCCAAAAATTAAGGTAGACGAGTAAGAATTGCATTCGCACAGTCGTTCACTCATATTTTTTAAAGAACGAAATTCTCACGATAAAAAAGTTTTGCAGGGACATCGATAACGAAGTAATTGTGCCAAAAAAGTGTAAAATTAAAATGAGACAAATATTGACTCAAGACTTAAATTTCAAATTTTGTAAGAGAGCCGCAAAAGCCTTTATGGAAGGTTGGTCAACTGGTCTTCGGGTTCCATCAGGTAAAGGCAAACGCACTTACCTAATTATTACCCGCATTGGTAGTGATATTTTTTGAATGATAGACTCTTATTTTTTAATCAAAAAAGCAAGGGTACTATAATAAAGACATGCATACCACCGTGTAGAACTGCTGCTGTCTATCGTTAAAATTCAAAAACCACGTATATAAAATACGTTATGGATGAGATGGTCAAAGAGTGTAACGTAAATATTGTACGTTTGCTGCCCTATCGTTGCGAACTAAATCCCATTGAATTGATCTGGCATTAAATAAAAAATGCAGTGACATCTCTAAACACAACGTTCAGCTCTCGGATGTAAAAGAACTTCTTGTGAAATGTGTCCAGCGAAAGTGTTTTTCTGGTGTAATTAAGCAAGAACAAAAAACCTTCTTGCGCATCAATCGCATGAACAGAGGATACGGTTTTGGTCAGCGAAGACGAAGGTATCGTGATCGTGAATTTCAGACTAAATTCCGGTTGAATAAATCAAAAATCAAAGGCTATCAGATTTGATCATAGAAAAAAAGTGAACCTGTGTAGGTACTAACATTTCGTTTCTCTAATAAGCTGTATAAATCCAAATTCGTGCATGGTAAGTCCTTTTAAATCCTTTTAATGGCCGGTGGCATGGATGTAGACCGGGCCCCCGATCCGGGGGGCGGGAGTATTATCGCAAATATACCCGAATACTTCCCCAAAAAATACTCGTTATCCCCGAATCAGAGAACGAATTTGTACAGCTTCTTAACACCTTCAGCCACAGACAAATCGAGCTAGCGCTCGAAACACTAACCAAATATAAAACAACACAAACGCAAAAAAAAAAGGGGAGCAGGCAGGCCCCGCAACACTAAACACACAGACCTCCGTCCCCAGTGATCTCGATGAATACTAGACATCAACCACACATACTGCAACTTAGGCAGTGGAACATACGTAGCTACTCAAGTGGAAAAGACGTCCTCAAACTTTTAATTAACGAACACAATCCCAACGTAATCCACCTCAATGAAACATGGCTAAAACCATCAATACGAACACATCTAAATGGATATTGCATCATCCGTGCCGATCGGAAAGACGGGTACGGGGGAATAGCCACACTTGTAGACTCGAGAATCCCATTCCAAGTAACACAAATCAGTAAAAGGATAGGCCTCCCCCAAAATTTCCAAATACTAGCAATAAACATCCACAATATTAACATCATCAACATATACTGTCCACCGAACACCACGATACGGTCTAACCAGTGGAACCAGTTACTGCAATCCCTACCAAGACCCTTTGTCATCACTCATCATGGGAGATTTAAATGCCCACCACCCCCTATGGGATCAAATTCCCTGTAATACAGGGTTAGAACTATTTAAAGGGCCACTACAGGGATATCTAAACCATTGAAGATACGAGGTCGGTTAAATTAGAGAAAAGTTGCGCTATTTTGTGGCCATCTCGAATCCGTCAAAACATGCAAGATATTTGTGACCGTTCCTGAAATATCCTGAAAAAACTGAAAAATCGAGAAATCTTATTTTTGCTATATCTTTTTTACAATTGGAAATTAATAAATAATTTTCCGTGGGCTTACATAAGCGGTTATGAGCTATTCATCTGACGTTTCAAAAATTTCAAAGCCTGCTAGATCCCAGAGTTTTCATAGTCAACTTTCGTTTTTCTTATGGCCGCCATATTATTTTTTTATGTCGTTCGATAAGAAAAAAATAATAGAAACTAAAAATTAATAAACTTCAGAAAAAAAAAATTGGAAAATTTTTCTTCTTCTTTTTTCAAAGAAAAGCAGAAAATTTTTCGCTGAAATAGGTCAATATGATGTCATACTGCTTGCCTTATAGTTTTCTAATTTCTCTATTATATTCGGTCTAAAAAATTGTCTTTTTTTAGACAAAAAAAGAAGAACAAAAATTTTTTCAAATAATTTTTCGAAGTTTATTAATTTTTGGTTTCCATTATTTTTTTCTTATCGAACGACATAAAAAAATAATATGGCGGCCACAAGAAAAACGAAAGTTGACTATGAAAACTCTGGGATCTAGTCGGCTTTGAAATTTTTTGAAACGTCAGATAAATAGCTCATAACGGCTTATGTAAGCCTAGGAAAAATTATTTATTAATTTCCAATTGTAAGAAAGATATGGCAAAAATAAAATTTCTCGATTTTTCAGTTTTTTCAGGATATTTCAGGAACGGTCACAGATATCTTGCATGGATTCGAGATGGCCACAAAATAGCGCAACTTTTCTCTAATTTAACTGACCTCGTATCTTCAATGGTATAGGATATCCCTGTAGTGGCCCTTTAAATAGTTCTAACCCTGTATAAGTGGTAAAACTATAGCTGAATCTCTGGGTACACATAACTTAGTCGTGCTCAACGACGGATCCCCAACCTTGATCCTGCCTCCAAGCACTGGGAGAACCAGTGCAGTATACATTACACTAGTGACAGCAGACCTCGCTGCTAAATCAAATTGGCTAACAATAGACAATCCAGGCCTCAGTAACCACTTTTCCACGATACGCTCTATCGAGATCAATAGTCCCGTTCTACCAGCCTCTCAGGGCACTAGGTATAATTATTATAGAAAAATAAATTGGGAAAAATTCCAGGAAAGACTCGATGACTACGACTGGGCAGAAGCGACAAAAAATTATACGAGTTTTCACAAAACATCAGGGATGCAGCAGAGGCGGCAACGCCTGTAACAGGGAATGATACCGATCCTAGAAGACTATACACACTCTGGTGGGATGAAGAGTGTCGCACAGCTCTCACTCGCAAAAGGGAAAAGGCTAAAAAGTTCATGAGGGACTGCAATCTAGGTAACTATATCGACAGGTCGTAGGCTAAATGGCTTAACCCTCAAATTTTGTGAAATTGAGTTAAGGATGTAGATGGTTTCCAAAAGGCGTATTCCACATAAATTCAACAACTGGCGTAATCCTGATAAAGCTTTGACCCATATAAAGCTTTGTGGATTACGCCAGTTGTTGAATTTATGTGGAATACGCCTTTTAGAAACCATCTACATCCTTAACTCAATTTCACAAAATTTGAGGGCTACGCCATTTGGCCTACGACCTGTCGATAGTGCTCAAGAAAATTAATGCAATTTTTAAGAGACTAACAAACAAGAAGAAAAAAGAATCATATAGGAACTACTGCTCCACATTAAACCGTAACACGAGCCTATCTAAAGTTTGGACTTTTTGTAGGAAAATTACTAGGATCCATAAAGGAGCAACAAATCCATCCTCTTTACTATCCCCAAATTTGGCAGGCCATCTCCTTTCCACATTGATCGTATACGACATTGACCCAGAGTTTAACCTCCCAACAAGCCCCAACCACAAACCAGACGAATTTACCATAGACGAACCAAAATACATCCTATCCCAAAAAAAGGCCACCAAACCAAGACTCGACAGAATCACATATAAAATGCTATTGAACTTCCCACCAGAAGCATTGTCCGCTTTACTTCAGATATTGTACAATCAAACCCTCAGCCGGCTTCCCATTCCAGTGTCATGGAAAACATATTTAATTTACCCACTGCTTAAGCCATCTAAAAATCCACTGATCCACTGAAAGCTATCGACCAATAGCCCTATCCTCCTGCGTAGGAAAAACACTGGCGTCCATGATCAAAAACCGACTTGAGTGGCACATATAAAGTCAAAACCTATTTTCTCCCTTGCAGTCCTCCTTCCGGAAAGGACGCTCCATAACAACCAACACTATCCATCTCGCCAACAGAGTCCTTCTGGGTTTCAGGCGAAACCAGTACACACTGGCGGTCTTTTTAGACCTCAAATCCGCCTTCGACCATGTAGATCTCTATCGGCTACATTCAAAATTAATAAATGCAGGATTCGACACTCACCTATCTAACCTAATTTTTAAATTATTCATGAACAGAGAAGCCTATGTTAAAGACAACCACCAGAACGTTCAAGGACCGCAGAAAATATATAGAGGCGTTCCGCAGGGCTCTTCGTTGAGCCCAATCCTATTTAACTTATATACTAGTGACATGCAATATTCTATGACGCCACACATCCAATTGGTCCAATATGCAGACGACATTTTGCTAATAACTACGGGTCCTAATCTGATTGAAATGATAGAAAAAATGAATATGTACTTTAAACAATTGTCCCGCTGGTTAGACGATCACAAACTGACAATCTCCACGTTAAAATCCTCAGCCATGTTGTTCCGTAAGCGCAAATCAAATCAATCCCTACCCCCGATCCGATATAACGAAGAGATTATTAGGTGGGAAACGGAAGTATCATATTTAGGAGTAAAGTTCACAAATACACTTTCCTGGGAACCGCATGTGACCGAAATAATATATAAATCACAAAGAGGCCTCAACATCATGAGAGCCTCTTCGGGGATCTGGTGGGGCGCGGACCCCAAAATCCTGAAGTTGATATTCAATGGCATTGTACGTTCCCACTTAGATTTTGCCTGCCAGCTCCTTCAACCAGCTCCATGGTTGAAGGTGCATGAAATCTACACCTATTAACGCATTACAAGCAGAATGTGAAGAACCAAACCTTGACACCCGCCGTAAAATGTTAGCTGCAAAATTAATAGTAAATTTTCAACGAATAAAAAACCATCCTACAATAGAAGTAACAAAAAATTTAACCACCGATTGCAACCTCCCCTCTGATTTTTGGAATCGAAAGGACTATACTGTATAGACATTAAATCTCCTTGAAAATACTCCGAATACACACAAAGGTATTTTTCCCGCCCTTCCATGTTTTCTCATAAGTCTCCCGACCCAGTACACAGACTTAGAATATGAAAGTTCGAATCTGGCAAAAGACAGGGACAATAGACAAAACCTTAATGCAATTTTGTCGGAAAGACAACAAACAATAGTCATATACACTGACGCCACCCTAACAAAGGCACAGCAGGCATCAGGATCTGTATACCAGCAATGAAACTTCGATACGCCGCGCGAATCGACGATCATACACCCATATGTATTGGGGAGACCTTGGCTATACACAAGGCTTGCATCCTGACATTGGAAAACGATTTGAAGCATGTGACAGTAGTCGCAGATTCACAGAGTGGCTTGCGAAGTATATCGGGTTGGACCTATTTTGATTTATTTTGGTCGTCATGTCGTACTTGCAATCTGAATAACATGCCGAAATGCATTACTTCTATGGATATGCAAGAGGAAATGCTCGTCTTGCCGCAAGATTGTATCGAACCCACGTGACGCGTCGAGGTGGACTACAATCTGAAACTTACGCGAATTACCGAATATTTTTATGGGAGCGTAACGCGGAGCAAGTAATCGAGAAGGAACAATTAGACGAAATCCTGAGCACGTTGAAAGTATACTGGAAGTAGTTATAGCGAATCCTTCCGTATACCAGAGCCATTAGTCGTCAAACGAGAATCGCGCAGCCAACCGTACAACGCATTCTACAACAAGAAAATTACCATCCATACCATATTAGAAAGGTACAGGATTTGCTGCCCACGGACCATAGAAAAAGAGACGATTTCTGTGAAGAAGTGCTAAGGAGGGATAGAGATGATCCTGACTTTTTTGTTCATATTCTTTGGACGGACGAGTCCAACTTCAGTCGGAAAGGCGTTTTCAATGTGCATAACAATAATTGTTGGTCCATAGAAAACCTGCGTTTGATCCGCCGTCACAACTTTCAGCACAAATTCAGTGTTAATTTATGGGCCGGAATTTTGGGCAGACAATTGATTGGACCATTTGAGTTACCTGCGCGTTTGAGTGGTGAAACATATCTCAACTTTTTGCAGAATGAGCTGCCCTTAATGTTTTGGACATCGCGACTGATAATAATCCCAAGATCCAAGTGATAATTTACATGTTACATACTAAAATGTTCAAACAGAACTCGATGGAACTTAATAGATAAAGTGATGAGTTAATAAAAAAAATACTAATTGGATAAAAAATGTATAAAAATATAACATAAACAAAATATTTCAAGGAACAATAATCATCTTATACCTAAATCTAACATGCTTCAACAATAATGTCTTTTAGTGATTGCAAATTTGGGTGACGTCCTTGGAATAAATTTTATTCTTTAAATATCCCCATAAAAATAAATCATTCGGAGCTAAGTCAGGACACCTTGGCGGCCATTCGTAAGATCCTTCCCTTCCTATCCATGAACCTCCAAATGTCGCATCTAGGAAATTCCTAACATTCACATCATAATGTCCTGGAGCTCCATCATGTTGATATGATACGGTTTCAATGTCCTCGGAAAACTCAGCTAAAGCAGGGCAAATCTTAGTGGCTAATAAGTTCATGTAAGCATATCCCGTCAATCGTCCATCGATGAAAAAAGGTCCAGCAACTGTATTGCGGAAAATACCAGCCCAAACGTTGACACTCTGACGGTACTGAGTATGAGTTTCAACGAATACACGAGGATTCTCGGTGCTCCAGTGACGATAATTCTGTACGCTCGGTGCACCATGAAGTTTGAATGTTGCTTCATCGCTGAAGCAAATTGAGCTTAAGAAGTTGTCATCTTGGTTACATCTCTCCAACATTATTTTACAAAATCTTATCCTATTTTCAGCATCTTGGGGCTGCAGCTGTTGATGTCTGGAGTATTTATAAGATAAGTATTTGTGTTTTTTTCAGAATCCTGTATGCGTATTTAGCTTCCAGTCCTGAAGCCCTTGCAATTTCTCGTATACTGATGTTTGGGTCGGCCACCACACAAGCAAGGACATCAATTTCATCTTCCTCTGTGTTTTTTCTTTTCCCTGTTCCAGCATACTTTTTAGTTCTGGGCGTCTTACTTTTACACTCCATGCTAACACAACCAGTTGCTCTAAACTTCTCCAAAAGTCTACATATAGTTTTCAGGGATGGAATTGGTCGGTTTTCAAAATATACACTAACCAGTTTTCTTGTTCTCCTCAAACTATTACCACTCAATACTCACTCAACAATTCGTATTTTTTCTTCAGTCGTATAATACATTTTAAATTCAAATGAGAATATCAGAAATAAATATTTCAATATTACTTTGACAAGGATAAATAATGACAACTCTGATTTTTTTTATATTGAAAATGTACATGCACAGCAGGGAAATCCCTATGACGCTCTGGGAGCGGTGCATGAGCGGAGATGTCGATTCACGTTGGCCTTGAATCGCTGCAGGTTGTATACTTCGGGAAACACGCCCTTTGGAATGCTATTCCAAAGTGATGCGGTTCTATACATAAAGGAAGTTTGAAATAGGGTGGCACGAGGTGTAATGAGCTGAACCTGATGCGGTTGAGCGTCTGCGGCTCGACGTATATTTCTGCCCGGTCTTGTTCTAGGTGGGATTAAGCGGGCTACGTCTTTTGAACACTTCCCATAAAAATATCTGTAAAACAGGCTCAGGTGAGCTACTCTTCTTCGATGTTCGAGAGTGTCTAAATTTTTTGTCAAATCCGGGTCCTCAATCAAGTGTAATGGCTCTTTTCTGGATAGAGTCGAGTAGTCTCAGCGTATGTTTAGGAGCTGAGCTACAAACATGTGAGCAGTACCTACTCCAAGGATGGTCGGATTTGAGCCTTGTATAAAAGGAGAAGCTGTTGTGGTGTATAAAATTTCTTCGTGCGGGAGAGTGTTTCAAGTTTTTGGGAAGCACTCTTCGCCAGACCTGCAACATGATCATGCCAAGACATGTTCGCTCCGAGGCTTACTCCAAGTAAACGAAGAGATGACGCTGGAGTAAGAGAGTGTCCCGCCATCATGTCCCGCCGTCATCACCATCTGTAACCTCTGAGATAACTCGAAAGCCACAAGCAGAATTTCTCGGGCATGCCATAAGCCTGCAGTTTTGCCAACAGTCCATCATGCCAGACACTGTCGAAAGCTCTAGAAATATCAAGCGCGACCCCTCGAGACTCCCCATGGTGCTCGATTGCGCCGTTCCACAGCTCGGTGACGTAAGTGAGGAGGTCACCAGTTGACCTGTTCGCGGAATCCGTATTGGCGGTCGCTGATTATATTAGTTCCTTCCAAGTACTTTAAAAGATGTTGGTTAATAGCTTTCTCCATAATCTTGGATATTACTGAAAGCAGTGCCACTGGTCGATAGTTGTTTGGTATAGCCTTTTTGTCTTTCTTGAGAATTGGTTAGATCCGTGCACATTTCCAGCATGAAGGAAATATTCCCTTTTTATACGACAGATTGAAAAGTCGACAGAAGACAGATGACAGCTCAGTGGCGCATTTTTTAAGTACGATAACCGGCACGTCATCGGGCCCAGAAGCTTTATTTGGGTCTAAGCTAACATAATGCGCTTTATGACACGCTGTCGAAAAACAATGTCTGACATTTTGGACTCCACGGAAGGGATCATCCCAAGTAGCATCAGAGGGTACAATCACCTTCTCATTTTATACCGGAACTTTGAGAAAGTGATTATCACTTATTTTCCACTCAATTTAAAGCTTTACAGTAGAAAAAACTGTATATCCTATATTCATAGTTGTAATCACGGTGCATTCATACCAGCGTGGCCACTTGATAGTTTCATAACATCTTGGTGCTACTTTAGGTGCTGAAAACGTTATTTTTCCTCCTAATAACCACTTGAAAGTTCTGCAACCATGAAGTGGAAAGTGAAAGCTGCAGTCACCAACAAAGAGCACTAAAATATCACTTAAAAGTGGCGACAGCTTTGAAGTGATATATTAAGTGGCCGCATCGTTTTCAAAACTTCTGTAATATCTTTGAAGATTCATCACACTCTAGTGGCATGCAGCACCGATCGTCACAATTCTGCCACCAAGAAAAGTAACTTTGATAATTTGAATAAGATTTGAGCCACCAAAATGTGGCAAGAACTTGCGAAAATAACTTTTAAGAAAAAATAACCTACTGGTGACTGTTTAAGGTTAGAATCAGACTAAGTAGGGTTAGGTAGGTATATTGTAGAAAAGTGTCAGTGTTGGTTTTAAAATCCTTTTCAACATTATTATAATAATGGATAATAAAATCTCACGCAAGAAAAGGAGTTTTCGACATTCAACAACGTTTTATAGAAAATAAAAACAACAGTTGGAAAATACATCGGTTAAAATGGTGGTCTTGTAAACAAACCACGATCACCTAAACAATTTCAACCATCATGTAGTACTTCGATCATTCATTTCGTTTATTTAAATTAGAACACGGAGAATCTAACTTACCTATACCTACGTAAATTATTTTCATTCATTTTTCAAGTTCCATTATTATCAACGACAGTAATTATTGTAGGTAGGTACTATTGCAAATAAATTGGAAATCAAGGTGGCTTCCTGTAGTGACAGAATGGTTTAAATATAACTGTTCGAAATCACTTTCATGTGACGAAGAAATCGATTGGCTTGTTCTTTAGTTCATATAGTTCCCTTGGCCACTTGTTATTCGAAAGCCACCTAGAAGTGAAATATTTTCAGTTTTGCCACTACGCTTTGAGTGATGAACCCTTTATAGTCGTAAAATGTGACAAACGCCACTTATAAGTTATATTCTCCTATAAGGCGGTCATATTTACGGATAAAGGCCTCCTCAAACCGGCGCGGTATGCGGTAGCGGTAGCGGTACAGCGGTACATGTTTCTACAGCGGCAAATATAAGTGTTCAAACCAATGGCGATATACCGTGCACGTGCTGCGGTATTGCAGCGATACAAGTTTGTATCGCTGCAGGCACAGTTGACCGCGCGCTCGTACCGCACTTGAACGGCGTAAAAATAAAATGTCTGCAACAAAGTGGAATTGAACTGTTGATTTAAATGGTAAAACCGCATGTAGTGTTATATGATATGAAGCATCCTGATTACAATTACAATAAATAATAAAATTTAAAATTTCATCGAAGCAAACTTGTCATTCTGAAGTATACAGGGTGTTTTGTAATTGAATATCAATATTTAAGGGGGTGATTTTTGGGTCAATCTTAAGAATAAAACTTCATAAGAACGTTTGTCCTAAAAGTCTTCAATAGACGGGTATTACTCATCAAGAGGGATTTTTTCATGTACCACATTTCGTTTTATCTCCACTAGTCACATCTTGCAGAATTTTACCTGCATGTTTTTATATTTTTTTATTGTCATTTTAACGATAATCTTGTGACCATGTAGAGAAACAGATTTATTTTTTTAAGCGAAAACCGTGCATCGGACTAAAAAAAAACAAACTGCAAATCGTCACTAATGGAAATAAAATGAAACGTAGTACATGAAAAAATGCCCCTTGATGCGTAATATCTGTATTCGAAATTTCATTAAAATATACAGAGCGGAATTACAGATATTACGAAAAAATGATTTATTTTAATAAAACTTTACCACCCTGTATCTCAAAAGTTAACACTCTTAGGACATGTTATTATGAAGTTTTCTTCTTCAAATGGGCCCAACAATCACCCCCTTAAATATTGATATTCAATTACATAACACCCTGTATATAAAACCTTTTTTCATCTAGCAGGAGCTGTGGAATTAGCGTGTAAAACTCTCATTTTGTTTTTCTCTTCATGTTAATGTTATGAATCCATTTCCTAGTTTTTCTTCTGCTAAAAGTCGGTAAACCAAATAATATAGAATTGAAGTTTTAGTTTGTTTTTTTCATGTCATCTTCCATTGCTGCTATCACTAGTAAAAAAATTCTTCCTCGTCCGAAGAAAAGTAGGTACAAATCTTCCATTTTGATTTTTGATTAATTTTCCACTACACATTAAAACACACGTGCTTATTAAATGTCACATCTTTTAGTTGTATCTTTTTAGTTTACCGCGTCGCGATACTCGCGTCGGTTTGAACAAAATGGCGGTATACCGTTACCGCAGTGTATCGCCACCGCTACCGCTACCGCATACCGCGCTGGTTTGAGGAGGCCTTAAACCTCTTGCCGCCATTACCGCAAAGATTATTTAAACGATCTGATAAATAGTAAATTTTGATCAATATGGCACAGAATTAAAAAAAATTGCTTTTGCGTGTCTTGTAAGTAATATTTATCGATAAAAAATAACTTCTTGCCGCAGACAGCTTATCACACACTAACCGTACGTGAAATTACGTTTCAAGTTATTTTTTTAAGTATCGTTTTTATGGCGGCGCTTAGTAAGATTTCGATTTATTACATAAATGTTTCACAATAAAGTTGCGTTCGTTTGTAATTTGTTGGGCGAGCAGACGCACACTCCTCCATAATAATTTTTGTATAGGTACCTATATGTAGATTCAAGGATGAGTTGAGTTCTTCATTTTCCATGCCGTCCCTATCTTGTTTTGTTTAGCAAGACTAGAAGTACGATAGGAATAGGAATGGGTGCGAGAGGTCGAACGTATCGGACGTATCGAACAGCGCATTAAGTGAATTTATTAATTTTCAATACTTGTACGACAAACTTAGTGTCTCAATAGTTAAAAGTGTAGTAAATAAAGTGAAAAATATAATATAATCGCCAAGCAGACCGACGGGCCGCTGCTCGTTGGTCACCTTACTGGACAATGGGTATGAGCAATAAAGATCAACTTAATTTAAATGTTAATCTAATTGAAGTCGATTCCGCTGATGAATCGGCAACTGCCAGCTCACAATCAAATAAAAGAAAAGGCTATCACTTATCTCCTGATATCAGTATCAGTAACCATCAGAAAAAATATGTCCTGGATCCATCGCAGTTAATTTCACAAAATAAATACTACCTACCAGAAAAACTACAATCAAAACTAGATGATAGTTACGCTGAAACAAACAATACTCCTGTTAAGAATAAAATACCCCCCATATTTCTTCACAATGCAAATGACTATAAAGCTGTTAGAGATGATATTAAACAGGTCATAGGAAATGAAGAGTTCACATTGCAATGCAAAACTAACTCAATAAAAGTGAACCTAAATAACTCTGCAGACTATCGGAAATTAACCGCATTCTACGACCAACAGAATACACAATACCACACGTTCCGTAATCCAGAAGACACATATTTATCAGTTGTTATAAGAAATTTATCTGTATCACTAACAACCGAAGAAATTCACGCGGAGCTCTCCAAAACTTACTCTGTTAAAAAAGTTACTCGCCTCCTCAACAGAGATAAATTCCCGATGCCTATGTGTGTAGTTGATCTTGCAAGAGAAGACAAATCAAATGAAATTTCAAACTTAACAAAACTTGATCACTCCATAGTGTCCGTGGAGCCACGAAGAAAATCTAAGGACATCCCACAGTGCATTAGATGCCAACTCTTTGGGCACACCAAAAACTATTGCAAACTTCAGCCTCGATGCGTCAAATGCTCCGAAAACCATCATTATACTCAATGCCCTCGAAAATCGGGAGAAACACCCACCTGCGTCAACTGCGGTGAAAATCATACGGCCAATTATAGAGGTTGTCCCTATTTCTCAGACTTGAAATCTAAAATAGAAAAACAACAAAACCAACGTAATCCTAATACTTCTCAGTTGACGAACCGTCTCAATCTACCAACAGCCTCACAGATAAACTCCAATCAGCAAATTAGTTATCCCAATCAGAATCAATCACGCCACACTTATGTCCGAAATCAACGCTCAAATCGAACCTACTCAGAAGCCACCAAAAATAACCTCAACCAATCAAATCCAAATTCAAACCTAATGAATAGCCTTGTAGAGCAAGTAATTGAAATGATTACTCCATATATGAACAAAATCAAAGAATTTATAAGCACAATGATTAAATCACTGTTTACTGATATAATTCAGACCAAATAATACTTTAAATCAGATAACAATTGCAAACTGGAATGCAAACGGACTAAAGCAAAAACGCTCGGCGTTTATCCACTTTCTTATCAATCATAACGTTGACATTGCCTGTATCACTGAAACTCATTTAAAATCAGCGCAAACGCTGAGAATTCCTGGATACAAAATCTATAGAAACGATCGCGAAGCTGAAGAAGCCTCAGGAGGTGCTGCTATCATAATCAAAAACTCTTTAAAACATTGCCAACAACCCTTACCAGAACTTACCACAATGGAAGCTGTTATGATACAAGTCGAATTTGCAGATGACAATAAAATAAATATTGCCTCCGCCTATAGGTCTCCAAATAGAAATCAGTTCCAACAAGATCTACAAAATATATTTAATAACATAAATTGCCTACTTCTTTTTGGTGACCTAAATGCCAAAAACACTATTTGGGGATGTCGAGCGAACAACAGGGCAGGGGGTGTGTTATATAACCTGTCAGTCCTACATAACATTATTGTGTCAGCACCAAATGAATACACATACTTTCCATTTAGAAGCGATCACCAACCTGATATTTTAGACATAGCCCTAATCAAAAACTTCAACGCTCCCTTACATCACCAAGTATATACCGAACTCGACTCCGATCATCTGCCAGTTATTACAACATTTATAGAAAAACCAAAACTAAAAACGTCCCCACCTCGACTAATAAATGGCATAGTCAACTGGGAGCTCTTCCAAACTGGAATTGACGATAATTTAAAATTTCCACAAGAGAGATATGATAAAGAGAGCATTAATACGTATTTATTGCACTTTACCAAAGTAGTCGTTACGTCGATTCATAATTCAACATCACTAAAAAAACGACGGCCAAACCCAGGTCACCAAAGTACTCCAGGATACATTATAAATCTTATTAAGCAAAAACATGCAACACGCAGATTATGGCAAACAAATCGCTCCCCCCAACTAAAATACAACTTGAACAGGCTAACCCGTCAAGTCAAATGGGAACTTGATAACTACCGAATTAAATGCTACCAAGAGTACGTCGCAGAACTTAACCCAAGTGATCACTCCCTGTGGAAGGCAACAAAACGCATCCTACGTCAACCAACCATAATGCCACCAATTATAGCGTCCGGAAACACTTACGCCACCGACCAAGAAAAATGTCAGGCTTTTGCTAACCACCTATCGGAAACGTTTAACATCTCAGATAACGACGACCAGACACAATTTACCAGACATGTAAATGAAACAATTTCGACCTTAGCTCGCATAGATCTAGCAAATGTCAAAACTACCTCAGCAGATGAAATCCAAGAAATTATTAGTAATCTACAATTGAAGAAAACTCCCGGATACGATCTGATTCCGAATATCGTATTCAAACACCTAAGTGGAAAAGCACTGGAGTATCTGTCCATTATCTTCAATCGATGTCTATCAGTTGGGTATTTTCCAAAACTCGGGAAACACGCCGAAATCATTCTCTTTCACAAACCAGGAAAGCCAAAATCCAGCGCAAGCAGCTATAGACCAATAAGCCTATTAACCACTCTGTCCAAAGTATTTGAAAGAATTACTTACGCTCGCTTATCTGAGTTTGCCACGGACCAATCAATAATCCCTCCCTACCAGTTTGGTTTTAAATCCAGTCACTCCACAACTCACCAACTTTTGCGTTTAACGGAAATAATCCAGAGAGGCTTTGAAGCGAAGAAACATACAATTATTGTCTTCTTAGACATACAACAGGCATTTGATAAAGTATGGATAAATGGATTAATTTATAAACTAATTATGCTAAGAATACCTACTTACCTACTCCATGTCCTTACCTCATTTTTAAGCGAACGAACATTCAATGTCAGAATAAATGGCGAGCACTCAGAAGTTAAAAATATTAGGGCTGGAGTACCACAAGGATCAATTCTAGGACCCATACTTTTCAATTTGTATCTATCGGACATGCCACAACCGGGTAACACCATCATTTCAATGTATGCTGATGACACGGCTCTCATATCACAAGATTCAGATATTGATATTGCTGCTACCACCCTACAGACAGCCATCAACAGGCTTAGCACATATTATGATAAGTGGAAAATAAAACTCAATGCAAGCAAATGCGAAGCCAAAATCTTCACGCTAAGAAGACCAGCCGATCCTCCCCTAATAATATTAAACGACCATCCAATACCATGGAATCCATCAGATACCACAGTCAGATACCTTGGACTCCATTTGGACAGGAAACTAAGTTTTAGAGCTCATGTAAATAAGAAACTCAACGAAGCATATGCACGTCTTGTGATGCTGTACCCGATCCTAAACAAGAAATCCGAACTGAAGCTTGAATGTGCAGTTCTAATATACAAATCAATCCTGAGACCTATGATTATGTATGCCTGTCCCGTTTGGAGCACAACCTGTAAAACGAATGTAAAGAAGATCCAAACATTCCAAAACAAAGTACTGAGAATAGCAACGCACGCACCTTGGTTTATACGAAGTACCCAGATCCACAGAGAGACGTCAACCCCATATATCTCAGATTACATTTCTAAAATTACCAAGAAATTCCTTAAAGATCTACACAAGTGCCCAGCAACCGAACTCTATAGACTAGGGAGCAAAACCCAACAAAGAAGACTTAAGAAACGCCTACCACAAGATCTTTATTTATCCAGCGATTCGGATGACAATGAATATGACGCCAGTCAACTCGTAAGATAACATGGAAACTGCTGATATCAACATTGTTACCAATCATTGTTATATTGCATTCATCCATATATTTATCTGCTTATTTACTATTATTTCTCCGGCTATGCTGGACACACAATTATGTAACCCTGTTACCCCATTTTCCTTCTTTTCACCATATCAAACTGTGATAATTTAATTTAAGTTCCTTTAAATACTTATGATCTCAACCTTGTATAATATGTAATATATTGAGCGGGTTAATAAAGATATTATTAAAAAAAAAAGGAATAGGAAGGTAAAAATATGACATTGCGGCTGTAAGACAGAGATCGAAAACCCAACAACAACTAGTATGTGCGAGGACTGCGCGAAGATACAAGGGATAGAGCCCGTCACCATACATCCACGGTGTGGCCACGTGACCGTGATGTGGCCAAACCGTGGCACGGTCAGATCTAATCACGTCGCCGGAACTAGATAACCACTTAAAAATTGTTCCCCATTTTAGTGGTAACCACGTAACAGAACCGTTGCTTTCATGTGGCCACCACTCGTGGCGGGAACTTTTAATGTATCTTCTGCAGTGGCCCTCACGTTGTCTCCACTAAAAATGCTACTTGGGATAGGCGGAGTTCTTCCCCGAAAGTCGACGGAAGACTATGAAGAAAAGACTCCCGCCAACAAGTTCGCCTTCCCAGTAGCCGTAGATAGATAATCCCGTCTGTCCGTGTAAGTGGTGGAATCGTGGATCTGATGGTGAAGTTCTGACTGACTGCCTTAGTTACCGACCAAAAAGATTTTGAGCCGTTAGGGCAGGAGAGAAGTTTGTTCCTAATACTTTGGCTGTGAGTTTCCTTGGTTTGATCTATTATTTCTTTGCATCTGTTTCGAGCAAGGATGAAATTGTGGTGGTTTATGCCGTCGGGACTCTTTCGCCATTGGCGAAAAGCCAGTTGTTTGGAGGCGACAGCTTCCTTGCATCTTTTGTTGAACCAAGGTTTGCTGTTTGAGGGCTGTTTTTTTGAAAAGGGAATGTAGGCTTCCATGCCCGTCAGGATGACTTGAGTAACTTTCCCAGCACAAACAGATGGATCATCAAACACTCCTGCATGGAAAATCTCGATAATATTCCCTGAGTTCTTCCCATTTAGCAGATCTATAGTGCCAGACTACACGCGGTTTACTTGCTTCTTTAATACTAGCAATTGGTAGGACACAAGATGTTGAGACGAGTTTGTGGTCTGAGGAACCTAGTGGAGCTTTCACCGTGGTAGTATATATTTGAGGGTTCGTGGTCAAAAACAGATCCAACAGGCTAGCGAATTCTCCCTGGCGATCGGGAATGCGGGTTGGTTCATCAACGAGCTGGGTAAAACCACAGCTGATCGCAAACGATTCCGCTTCACGGCCTTCTTCATCAGTGAAGTTTGAGTTTATGTTATGCAGTGTGTCCCAATTTGCTTGATTTTAGCTGTTTCGGCCATTTTCAGGCCAGATAGAGAAAAAGTAACTTAAGTGTCTATAGAGCTCGATTTGCGTGAAATGCGAAAATGTGAAAACAGCATCAATAGATAAATTGATACATCATAGCCTTTATTAAGCTGTCTATAATAAATTGTTTTTTCTATGATTCTCAAAAAAAATTGCAATCATACCTAGGAAATAATAGAATTTCCGCAAAATAAATATTCCTATTTTCACCCTTCCTTTTTTTCCGCCTCCCCGCCACCCTACAACCATATCTCTCTTTATACACATAAAATAAGAACATGAAAATACGCGGTTAAAAGACAAACATGGTCTGTTGTGATGTTGCCAAATGGAGGAGGTTATAAAGTTGGATTTTTATGTATAATAGTAGAGTAAATATGACGGAAGTCACAACGTACGAAGTAACAAAATTCGCAAAAGGACTCTAGCGCTCACGGTCAACAGCTGAACTACAAGCCGATATTCTGCGATAAAACACCGATCGTAACACCTCCGAGACAAATTCTAGATAAAGATAGCAGGGACCTAGAAGAATGCTTTCCTCTTCTATTTCATGGTAAACGTTATGACCTCCGAAAACGGAGGTGATAGCGTCATATATGAGGCCACAACGTATGCTTTTTATATAAAACGGAAGCCCTAAGGTACAGGTTTTACATCTATATATTTATATATATATTTATTTATTTCTCCAAAATCACGATTTTTCGATTTTAAAAACGCTCCTGTAGCTTTATCTTTCAAGATTAGTGAACGAAATTTTGGATTCTTGTAAAGCTTGGGAATGGCTTTAGATTTTCGTTGAAAAAAATCCAAAAGTCACGTTACTTCTACAGGGTGTCCTTTCAAAGTTCCCCAAATCCGGTCCTTGAGGCACGGTTTCTGGCCGCAGTTTTCAATCTAGGGGGCTGAAATTTTTGTGAGAGTAAGATGTCCACAAGGAGTGGTCTGGTATTGCACTTGAGCAAAATCGGCCGAGCCGTTTCAAAATGGCGGCCATTTGAATTTTTTGAACATTAACGGAAAATTGACAATTTTTTGAACCATTGTATGAGCAAGATGGCAAAAAAACTTTGAAATCAAATTAACAGGATTTGAAGAAAATTATTGGAAATTTGAGTTAATGCAATAAAATTAGCATATTTTCCATTAATAAGCCAGTGTCGTGGGTAGGAAAAAGGGTGAAAATGTGTCAATTCTATAACCGTTTATGAGTCCATTTTTGAAGAAGTTGAACCGAAATTTTCCATTTTTTTTGCTTTAACATATAATTTGATGTCTTAGCTTCAATTCGCCTCGATTAATGTAGCACTTTAAACGAAAGATAAAAAAGTTTTTCGCTTGTGCAAAATTAGCTTACACTTATATAAAATTATTAAATCGATGAAATGGTTCGCAATTTCTTTTTTATTTTTTTTCACATTCAATTATGAATGGTTCTGAAAATTAGAAGAGCAATCGCAACGACAATTAAATCACCTACATGCAGGTGAAAAAAGTATTCAAATTGGTTTTTTAATAACTAAGATATGACCAGTTTAAAAAATAAAATGAGTAGATGTAGGTACCTGACGTACTACATATATCTACCCCATCATCACTACAAATTCGAAACGCACCGTGTGGTTCAGTTTGTTACATCCTTGACTAGCTAACTGTTGGAGCGGGTTCGCATCCACGAGAGGATCATTCTTTTTTTTTTGTAGGTAGGTGGAGTTTTCCCAAAAAAAAATCGGATTATTTTTCATTAAATTCATTATAAAAAAAAATAGGAAGAAAATATTTATTATTGAATCGCATAAAAATACACTATTTCTGCGATTGATGCGCAAGAAGGTTTTTTTTTTTTGAAATTTGGAGAGACAATTTTAGAAAAATGTTTTTTTTTTTAATCAAACGTCATCCCTAAGTTTCACAAAAGTAAAAAATTTCGTTCATTGATCTTGAAAAATTAACCTACAGGAGCATTTTTAAAATTTTAGAGAAATAAACATCATGTAAAAATAATAAATATTTTCTTCCTATTTTTTTTATAATGAATATAATGGAAAAATAATCCGATTTTTTTTGGGGGAAAATCACCTACCTACCAAAAACAAAAAGAATGACCCTCTCGTGGTTTCGAACCAGCACCAACAGTTTTCTAGGACCCTTGCCTAACTAACTTCGCCAAGGTGGGTTTCAAGCTTGTAGCGATGATCGGGTAGATATAATTATGTAGTACGTCAGGTACCTACACCTCACTTTTAAACTGGTCGTATCTTTGTTATTAAAAAACCAATTTGAATACTTTTTTCACCTGCATGTAGGTGATTTAATTGTTGTTGCGTTTGCTCTTCTAATTTTCAGAACCATTCATAATTGAATGTGGAAAAAAATAAAAAAGAAATTGCGAACCATTTCATCGATTTAATAAGTGCAAGCTAATTTTGCACAAGCGAAAAACTTTTTTGTTTTTCGTTTAAAGTGCTACATTAATCGAGGCGAATTGAAGCTAAGACATCAAATTATATGTTAAAGCAAAAAAAAATTTAAAATTTCGGTTCAACTTCTTCAAAAATGGACTCATAAACGGTTATAGAATTGACACATTTTCACCCTTTTTCCTACCCACGACACTGGCTTATTAATGGAAAATATGCTAATTTTATTGCATTAACTCAATTTTCCAATAATTTTCTTCAAATCCTGTTAATTTTATTTCAAAGTTTTTTTGCCATCTTGCTCATACAGGGATTCAAAAATAGTCAATTTTCCAAAAAATTAAAATAGCCGCCATTTTGAAACGGCTCGGACGATTTTGCTCAAGTGCAATACCAGACCACTCCTTGTGGATATCTTACTCCCACAAAAATTTCAGCCTCCTAGATTCAAAACTGCGACCTGAAATGAGATGACAAAAACCGGGTTCATGGAATTTTGAAGGGACACCCTGTAGAAGTGATGGGACTTTTGGAAATTTTTTCAACGAAAATCTAAAGTCATTCCTCAGCTTTACAAGAATCCAAAATTTCGTTCACTAATCTTGAAAGATAAAGCTACAGGAGCGTTTTGAAAATCGAAATTTCGCGATTTTGGAGAAATATATATATATATAAATATATATATAAATATATATATAAATATATATATATATATATATACCGGGTGTCCCAGACTTAATTGACCAGGCCATATCTCATATACAGGTTGAGATAATCGAGCCGAATAAAAGGCATATTATTATAATTTTTCAAGCTGTATAACATGACAGCATGAAAACAACCCCCACTCCAACATCCCCTAAGTTACAGCCCCCACCCTTAAAAAAATGAATAGCACCCTGTATATATTTTTGTATATTCACAACCAGTATTCGATTGTCTATTCAGATGATTTTTCAGATTCAAAATTGGTTGAGAAATAACCAAGAAAAGGTTCATCAAGGTGGTCATGACTTTTTATCTGAACTTTCTCTGAATGACTTTAGCTGTCAAAATTTTTCAATATTTTGGTCATAGTTTTTAATTAGCGCAGGTCACAGTCATCATTGAGGTTCATGATAAAGTGCTTTGTCTCTTGTTTTATTTTTTTAAATTTCCCAATAAATCAGAATTATTAAATAAATTGTTTGGACTTTAATTATAATAATAATTATCACCTGCCTGTTAAAAAATATGACTGAATATTGTTAAATTTTGACAGCAAAGGTCAAAAATCATCCAGAGAAAGTTAAGATAAAAAGTCATGACCACCTTGATGAACCTTTTCTTGGTTATTTCTCAACCAATTTTGAATCTGAAAAATCATCTGAATAGACAATCGAATACTGGTTTTGAATATACAAAAATATATACAGGGTGCTATTAATTTTTTTAAGGGTGGAGGCTGTAACTTACGGGATGTTGAAGTGGGGGTTGTTTTCATGCTGTCATGTTATACAGCTTGAAAAATTATAATAATATGCCTTTTATTCGGCTCGATTATCTCAACCTGTATATGAGATACGGCCTGGTCAATTAAGTCTGGGACACCCGGTATATATAAATATATATATATATCGTGGGCAGGTGAATTTTGGAAAACTACTTTTTCGTGATCTGGGGGTCATGATCGATGGACATTTGATGAGTTTGGGTGATTTTCGAAAAGTGATGTCGTCCTCAATAGTGTATTTTTTGTTAAAAAATACACTAAAAAAGAATTGTATCATCTCGTGGTTTCGAACCCACACCAACAGTTTACTAAACATCGGTGTAATGAACTGAACCACGGTGGGTTTCGAGTTTGTAGTGTTGATCGCGTAGATAGGTATATGTAGTACGTCAGGTACCTATTACATTATACACCTACACATTTTATTTTTTAAATTGGTCGTATCTTATTAAAAAACCAATTTGAATACTTTTTTCACCTGCATGTAGGTGATTTAATTGTTGTTGCGTTTGCTCTTCTAATTTTCAGAACCATTCATAATTGAATGTGGAAAAAAATAAAAAAGAAATTGCGAACCCTTTCATTGATTTAATAATTTTATATAAGTGTAAGCTAATTTTGCACAAGCGAAAAACTTTTTTGTTTTTCGTTTAAAGTGCTACATTAATCGAGGCGAATTGAAGCTAAGACATCAAATTATATGTTAAAGCAAAAAAAAATGGAAAATTTCGGTTCAACTTCTTCAAAAATGGACTCATAAACGGTTATAGAATTGACACATTTTCACCCTTTTTCCTACCCACGACACTGGCTTATTAATGGAAAATATGCTAATTTTATTGAATTAACTCAAATTTCCAATAATTTTCTTCAAATCCTGTTAATTTTATTTCAAAGTTTTTTTGCCATCTTGCTCATACGGGGGCTCAAAAAATTGGAAATTTTCCGAAAATTCAAATGGCTGCCATTTTGAAACGGCTCGGCCGATTTTTCTCAAGTACAATACCAGACCACTCCTTGTGGATATCTTACTTCCACAAAAATTTCAGCCTCCTAGATTCAAAACTGCGACCTGAAATGAGATGACAAAAACCGGGTTCATGGAATTTTGAAGGGACACCCTGCAGAAGTGATGGGACTTTTGGAAATTTTTTCAACGAAAATCTAACGTCATTCGAATGATTTACAAGAATCCAAAATTTCGTTCACTAATCTTGAAAGATAAAGCTACAGGAGCGTTTTGAAAATCGAAATTTCGCGATTTTGGAGAAATATATAAATATATAAATATATAAATATATATATAAATATATATATATTGTTATAAAAGGCCTATTAAGTTTATTTAAGTAGTAATAGTTTTTTTTTTCTTTCATGAAAAATAGTCTTTAGTTTTTGAGAAGTTCTATTGGAACAGAATATTTAGATTTGTTTGGGACAGTAGAATAGAAAATATTGTAATAATAAGGCGAAATGTCATAGAATAGTTTTTGTAAAATAATTAGAATAATTAGAATAAGTTAGCTAGAGTGTATGGGGAAATGTCAAGCATAATATTATAAAAAGTCACAATTTGGAGGAAACTAACAGCAACTCTAGTAGCAGGGAAATTGGCTGTTAGAAGGGGGAAAACATAACATGTCCAAAGAGGATTTTGTGTGTTGTACTCCAGAAGAGAAATGAATTTCATAGATGTTGATTGGAAGGAAAATACAAAAATTATCCGCTGTCATAGTGAGAAATAATATGTTGTCAAATAATATGTAACAAAATATATATATTGTTATGGTTCGTAGGGACTGTGCTTTCTCTACTCTTTTTTGAAAATTTATTTTCTTCTTTGATTCCCTCTTACCATAAACAATTTATTTATTTAGGGGGCCTTTCTTTTTTTAAAACTAATAAAAATTATGTCTGTATGAGACCTCTATGACTCAGAGTGAGTTCAAGTATTTTTTTTTTTTTTATAAATTTTTTTAAATTTTCATAACCTATAAACCCCTATTGAAACTCAATTTAAATTTGTTTGGGTTTTATTACAATAAAAAATTTTCCAAACAATAACACTTACCACAACTAACTTAAAAATAACTTAAAATTACTCACAGTTTGTTCCTTTATTGAATCTTCTTCGTCACTGACCTTCTGTCATTAATTTTTGACAGAAGTCCCTCGTAGGTTAACGAAAGGAATAACCCACGGAATCAGCTGTTGAACAAAGCTTGAAGTCAACTCTAGTAGCCTTGCTGTTACCCAGGCAGCACAGTGACGTTAATTTGACGTCATTTTTTCGACAGTACTTACGTCATTAGTCCATTTAATATGACGTCCAGATGATCAAAAACTGACGTCATTATGTCACAGCCAAATGACGTCAGTATCTGACGTAAAATGACGTCAAAACATGACGTTAAAAGACGTCAAATATGACGTTGAAAGACGTCAAAAGTGACGTATAAAGACGTCAGAAATGACGTCAATGTGACTGACATAATGACTATACATATATAGGGAATAATAATAATAATAATAATAATAATTCGACTTATGGGTATTGGGTATCAACGCAATTTATTTGGTATATTTACAATAGATGGTTACAGTATCAAAAATAAACATAATAGTAACAAAATATTCCAAAGATCGCCGTTTTTCTTGGTGTTATCCAGTCATCCCGAAATATATGGATAAGCCTCCACTTTCTGACGGGGAAAACTCGATTAACACAAAGGTCATCCTTGCTCTTATTGTTTACTGCAAAAATAAAGGATATTATGAGTTTATTTTAAACAAAAAATGTGTTCGCCTAGAATATTATTAGTATTAGAATTACTATCTTCTATGGCAGGTGATCTCGTATCGTAAGAATCCGGGCCTAAATATTCCGATCTTTGGAGTAAACAGTCTTAAATAACAAAGTAGGTACCTACCTATTTGATCTTTATTAGTAAGTTCAGTTCACATCAAAAATGTTAATTATTCATTCTTAGACAGAGTCTTAAGGTTACCCTCCACTCTTAAGTATAAAACAAATAAGTAGCTTTGAATTGCAAAACTAATTTTCCCATTTGATTCCTATTATTACTAATATAATTAGGTACCTCGATTATTATCTATAAACTCAAGCTTACCTTAGCTGTGTCCTATGTAAAAAAAACAGATTTTTGAAAGACGAATGTCTAATTAGGTACCATGTAATAACAGCAAACACCACAAATAAGTTCTTGGGTTCTTGCTCTTAGTTCTTCTGTGCATCTGTGCTGATGACGATCTGAGAGTTAACCAACACAAAAACAAAACATTCAAATCAAAAGTCAAAACAAAAAACAATAAATAAAGCATTAGAGGCGATCTCACTGCTAGTCGCCACTTATCCCCACCCCCGTGCTCCGTGTTAACGAGGTGATGGTGATGGTGATGGTGAATGGTAATGGCCTAACGGTAACGGTCTTGTCCTGTTCAGGGTTGCCATATCGAAGAAAAGAAACTATGACTTCGGGTTGTCGATATTAGATGATCAGAAAATGATGTTATAATAAAAATAAAATAAATCCAGCATAAGCTAAAATTTGATGTGACTTTGAAAACTGGAATTACTTATTGTTTTTTTGTTTTTTTTATATTTCTAAAATTTTGAAAAACAAAATATGAAATATTTATTTTATTATTCGAAAATTAAATTTATTAAAAATTTTTGCTAACACCTGCTAACACATCTAGATATAGAATAAAATATCTAAAAGTTCAAAAAAAAAATTGGTCAATGAAGGGATGTTATTTTTCTTTGTTGCTGAAAGAGAGGTAGGTACTTACCTTACCTACGTACAATAAAAAAAAAAACTATTTATATAGTACCTACCTATGAATTAGGAACGATTGATGATTTTGTTACATATTATTTATTTAAAAAATCTTGAAATTCAGGGAAACTTTAAATTGTGTCACAATATATAATATTCCATATTATATGTTACATCTGGCAAGGCTAGCCGCTTGCGTTGCGTTTTCGTGAACCGACCACCGACCGCCATTAATGCGAGCACGAACCGAGCACTGATGAGAGAGATGAAGTAATTGGCACCAAAGCCTGAGCGAGCGAGAGAGCGAATGTCAGTGCAATTGTGAGGAAAATGACGGGGTGAACAAAATTTATATTACAAACAAGTAAGGGGTTTGCAATATTTTATAAGTAAATAAAAGATATTGATGAAAATTTTTATGAAATAAAATAAAATTGGGCTTTTAATAGAGCGAAAAAAGATCAAATATACGTCATAGATATGACCTAATAATGTCGTCATATTGACGTTAAATTATAGACGTCGAATTGACGTCATAAAATGTGACGTCATTCGGACGTCCTAAGTTGGACAAATGACGTCGCAGACCAATAATGACCTAAAATTGACGTCATTAGGACGACAGTGTGCTACCTGGGTAGTGTGTCAGCAATTTTAATGTAGATCTCTGCGTGGATATATCCAATTCACTGCTACGTTTTTCTATCTTCAATGTCAAAATCGCAGAATCCAAATCGCTGCACGGCTGTACCCAAATCAAACTGCAATTGTCAGCTGCCTGCTAGCCAAATCTCCGCACGGCTGTATCCAAATCTAATCGCAGTTGTCAGCTACCAGCTAACCAAATCTCTCCTTCTAACCTATATGTTTCTTCTTGCAGTCAGCTACGGCCTCTGTTCTTTTCCAAATTCTTGATGTTCGAAAATTTTCACGATGTTCACGATGTTTACGATGTTTGGTTATGATTTCGTGGTTTACACTGATTCACTTGTGTTTTAGGAATCTCCTCGGATAATCGTTGTTTTTCTATTTATAGTTTTTCTTGTAACTATCTAAATTCGATTGTTATCTGCTTGACAACATATTATTTCTCACTATGACAGCGGATAATTTTTGTATTTTCCTTCCAATCAACATCTATGAAATTCATTTCTCTTCTGGAGTACAACACACAAAATCCTCTTTGGACATGTTATGTTTTCCCCCTTCTAACAGCCAATTTCCATGCTACTAGAGTTGCTGTTCGTTTCCTCCAAATTGTGACTTTTTATAATTTTATGCTTGACATTTCCCCATACACTCTAGCTAACTTATTCTAATTATTCTAATTATTTTACAAAAACTATTCTATGACATTTCACCTTATTATTACAATATTTTCTATTCTACTGTCCCAAACAAATCCAAATATTCTGTTCCAATAGAACTTCTCAAAAACTAAAGACTATTTTTCATGAAAGAAAAAAAAACTATTATTACTTTGTAAATAATCCTAATGAGCCTTTTATAACAATATATATATATCGTGGGCAGGTGAATTTTGGAAAACCACTTTTTCGTGATCTGGGGGTCATGATCGGTGGACATTTGATGAGTTTGGGTGATTTTCGAAAAGTGATGTCGTCCTCAATAGTGTATTTTTTGTTAAAAAATACACTAATACAATCTTTTTCCAGCAAGATGGAGCGCCAGCGCACAACGCTTTAGCCATAACAAACAAATTAATCAACATGTTTGGAAACCAATGGATAGGAAATCGAGGACCCGTGCTCTGGCCTGCAAGGTCACCTGATCTCAGTCCATTAGTTTTCGTTATTTGAGTCTTTTTGAAAAGTAAAATATTTTAAACACCAGTGTAGAGAGCTTAGAAAACTTAGAGCAAAGAGTCATAGAGGCAATAAACAATATAACTCCTCTGCAGTTATTAAATGCTGAGAAATCAATTAAAACAAGATTCCAAGTTTTTCTAGATAAAAATGGTGGTCTGTTTGAACATTATTTATAGTTTCCCAGATTTGGAACTGTTATAGTTGGACCAGTATAACGAAACGACTTCTGTCATTTTATCACTTTTTGGATTATTGAAATTTTGTTGAAGTCATAAAATATGACAGTTTGTAACGTACACCCTGTACGTACCGGCTAAATGCCAGCGACGCAGAGACAACGGCGGGCGCGCGCAGTGAGTGAGTGATGGTGGGTTTTAGTGCATCGGCCGACTGGAGGCCTCGAGTTCGTCGAGTCTCGTCGACTTCGACTGTCGAGTTGAAATCAGGTGCGTTCATCTTCATACCGGTCCTTTCACTTTCTTTTCACTTCTGGATTCGCTAGAGGAAGGTACATTTCCGCAAACACAGGGAATTTTTAGCGAAATGGCGTTGTGAACTTTCACTTAAATTATTATAAACATCGCCCACGTTTTTGGCTTGGTGAGTGTTGTAGAATGTTTTTGTTAATTGTGCTAGAATTATACAGATCATATTTTCATAATACCGTATGCTAATTTTAATTACAGCTTTTAAATCCGATCGAGTTTCGCTTCGCATGTAAAATTTGTCAGTCACATTTTTTTGATCTCAACCTATCTTGAGGACGGGACATAATTCTATGTACCCTTGACAAGCAGACTCGATCGGACCGTTCATTAATGCAAGAGTGTTTCTGATATCCATGAAATTACAGCTTTTCCCTGGAGGCAACTTTTTCCCTGGAGGTCATCTTTTCCCTGGAGTTCACTCTTTTCCCTGGAGGCCATCTTTTTCGTACCAAGAAGAACTCCACGTATCAAGGCGGATTTTCTTGGATACCAAGTCACCCTTTCAAACCAAGCAAGTTCCTGGAGCCAAGCCATACGAAGATAAGTGCCTTGTAAACTCTTAACACCTGATCCATTCATTCGACTAGCACCGCACGCTCTTGTTTTTTATTATCTGTTAACCGTGCTCAAGAGTGTAATATTAATCACTGTGATATATTTTATATTTTAATAAAGAGTACCTGTTGTTCTGCTGACCCCCTTGTTATTGTTGACCCTCTTAGACTAGCGACTCAACCTACGACCCTTGTTATCTTTTGCTGTCTCATGCTCTCAGCGGCCATTTTTCCCCTCGTAGGGTAAAATAGTTCGTTTCAAGTTTAACAATTAGATTTTTTCGTTATATCTCTTGGTCGACTATACACGTATGATTTTTGTAATATAAGTTTGTAATAAAAGCTAGGTAGGTACTTTACACATATTATGTAATGCAAAAAATATTTTGCACGAACCCTGTTGAGTATTATGATAGTAATAATTATTATTGTCGGTAAATTATAATATTTAAAAATTAATATTTTCTTCTTAATGTAGCATTTTAAATAAATATTATATAATTAACTGAAGGAGACAACTTTTTGTCAAATTAATCTTTGACACCTATTTTCACAGCCAACTAGAAATTAGTTTGAATATTGATTTTTTTTCTCAAATGATGTTATAAAGTACCCCGACCGTATATTTTTTATGAAGCTTGATTTTTTTGTGATTTTTTGAAGTCAAAGTTTTCGCGTTTGACAAAAATCGAGCTCTACACACTTCAGTTACTTTTTCTCTATCTGGCCTGAAAATGGCCGAAACAGCCAAAATCAAGCAAATTGGGACACCCTGTACATTAAAATCACCCAAGATGGATATCTCGGCTTTAGGGTAGTTTATCTGTATAAAGTCAACAGTCTTTGTCAGGGACAAAAAAAGTGTCCTATACTGTGTATCGCTGGATGGTCGTTATAAACAACAGATAAATCTCGTCGTTTGTCGGTCTGTTATCCTAAGTCACATGACGTCAAAGTCATGGGGCTCAAAGTCTTCCTCACGTTGGCAGGAGAGGTCACTTCTGACAAAGATGCCAATTCCGAAGTTTCGTCTAAATCGGGAATGAAAGTCATATTATCCTGGATAAAGATAATTAACTGCTTGACGACGCTTGGATTTTTGTTTCGCACAGTGCTAGAATGTGAGGTTTATTTGTCTGAAGATGTTGGTGTACTGAATTGATATTCGTGTTTAAACCTCTAATATTACAAAAGTCGACTATAAATTTTCACATTCTGGAGGTGTTATTATTCTTTCTCCTGCATGAACGTGCGAACGTGCCCCTGGATTAGCTTCCGCCCGGAGATCCGAATGGGGGGTCGTTTTAACTACGGAAAATTTTAACCCCTGAAACGCCATCCATGCATATTATCCTTTCTTACCCCATGGACCGGAATCTCTGGCAAAGCAGCGAAACGTCAGCTCTTTAAGCAACTTCACGCCGCCTAAGCCAGAAAGGCACCGGGCGAGGCTGTGTGGGTTCTGTGTCCTCTACCATCTGGTACAAAAACTTATATAAAAACTTTTCAACAATACTTTCCACGTAAACTACAGGGTGATTCAGGTTTTACCTTGTTAACGCTAGGGAACGATAGAGAATCGAAAAATAATATGAGTTTGCGTTATGAACTATATTCGGGAAATACTTCGTTAAGAAAATACAGGGTGTAAAAGCTTTAAGAAAAAATTCGTATTTTTGAAATATACAGGGTGGTCCAGATTTTATCTGCGAAAATGCACATGGCAATTCCTCAAGTAATTTAAAACATAAAAATTTTAATAAACATAGGTCCTCAGAGCTTTAGTTTTCGAGATACAGGGTGTTAAAGTTTTTAAAAAATTCCAGTTTTTTGAGAATATACCGTGTGTCCCCGGATAGGTGAAACGACTCTTATAAAAGACAAAAATTTTTTGATTTTAATTTTCATTTTTTGGGGTTCAGCCCTGCTTGGCTAAAGAGTAATTTCTAACAAAATATTAGTTTTGAAAAATCAAGCATGCCTTGGAAATTTCCAAGAAACCGGTTTTTCGGTTGAGTAAAGTGCCTTTTAAGTGGCAAATACGAAAAAATGTTATTTGAAAAAGTTGTTAAGAATCAACATTTAGGTCTGTATACCAAATTTCAAAATCATTGGCCAACTTTGATCTTTTACATTTACTTTTATGTTTATTTCACAAATCAAAGAATTTCATTTGTAACAAAGACTGATATTGACAGATTGCTATTGCTATGGATATAATTTGGTTTTTCCATGGCAGACTTTGTTACAAAATGAAATTCTTTGATTTGTGAAATAAACATAAAAGTAAATGTAAAAAATAAAAGTTGACCTATGATTTTGAAATTTGGTATACGGACCTAAATGTTGATTTTGAACAACTTTTTCAAATAACATTTTTTCGTATTTGCCACATAGAAGCACTTTACTCAACCTAAAAACCGGTTTCTTGGAAATTTCCAAGGCATGCTTGATTTTTCAAAACTAATATTTTGTTAGAAATTACTCTTTAGCCAAGCAGGGCTGAACCCCAAAAAATGAAAATTAAAATCAAAAAATTTTTGTCTTTTATAAGAGTCGTTTCACCTATCCGGGGACACACGGTATAAAAAATTTCTGATTGGAACAATTTGAAACTTCTTAAAATTACAATGCTAAATGGGTTCTACAGTCTACGATTCATAGTAATTTATTATTCAATCCAGTGGCGGAGATTTAGATATGTCGTTACACTTTTTTTTTAAATAACTTCTCCGCCACTGAATAAAATACAGTTTTGATTATTTTAATAGATTTCTTTTTCAATTTAGACAAAAAACTGTGTTTCATATTTTTTTTGTAGCAACAACTGTTTTCAAAGTATTCTTCGGTTTATGAACTAAGATCAGAAAATACCACAAGTTCATTTTCATTGACAACAGCAGGCCGGATTATCTATTACATATTGCATTGTTTTTATTTACTACCTGTCAAACTTGCCAATAATTAATTGTGTTGTTAAGTCTTGTTAGTATTTACAGTCAGGAATAATAATTGCAAGATGCCAAATACGTTTACCAATGAGGAATATGCCGACATTCATTTTATTTATGGATTTTGTGATGGCAATGCCGTAGCAGCAGTTCGAGAATACCGTCGGCGATATCCAAACAGAAGATGTCCAAATCGTCGTGTTTTTTTTTAATCTCATCGTCGTTTTCGAGAGCTCGGTTTGAGAAGACGTCAAGCAATACCTATCAGAGAGGGAATACGTGAAAGAAACATCCTAAGAGTATTTGACAACAATCTGTATGAATACTTTCATGTCAGCGTTTGTCAAAGAATGTGAGAAAATTGCAACAGAAGGGGTAAATTGGTGTTTCAAAGGAGATTTAATCAATTCAAAATGTATTGCATTATCGTGCTGTGTAGATACTGTAGCAAGGCCCCTGCTAATAAACTGCACTCAATTCAATGGTTTTATGGGCTGTAGTTATTGCTATCATCCTGGAAAGAGTGAAAAAAAGAACTCAAAAAATAATAGCAAGCAAGTTAAATACCCCACAGATGTAGAACCCTATAACGTCAGAACCGATGATGAAATTGTAAGAGATATGATAGAAGCTCTTCATTTAAAAAGAAAAGTCAATGGGATCAAGGGACCATCAGTTTTAGTTAATATCCCACATTTCCGTCTGGTTTCTGGAATGCCCCCGGACCATATGCACTGTGTATTACTCGGTGTCGCAAAATATACGTTTGATGAGATTTGGATGACATATAATCGATCCGATTCTAATGATCATTATGTTGGTTCTCCTGCTAAACTGACACAAATAAACAACAGGCTTATGAGAATTACGCCACCTTCAGAAATCCACCGTTTGCCCCGACCAATGTCTAATAGAAGCAAATGGAAAGCAACCGAATGGCGTTCTTGGCTACTTTTCTATTCCATCCCTTGTCTAATGGGTGTTCTTAATGTTAAATATTTGCAGCATTGGGCGCTCCTTCAAACGAGTATATATTACTTACTTCAGAGAAAAATTTCTAAAGAAGACTTGAACAAAGCGAAAAAAATGTTGACCCAATTTGTTTGTGAATTTCAAGTTTTATATGGTGCCGGATCAATGACATACAACATACATTTATTAACTCATCTAGTGGACCATGTTAAAATAACCGGCCCTCTATGGGCGAACAGTGCTTTTTGTTATGAATCTGGTATTTTTAATTTAAAAGTGCAAGTGCATGGTGCAAAAGATGTCCACAAGCAAATAGTAAATCGCACATTAAAAATTAAAAAAATGCCGTCTTTGCTGGAAAATACCTCCGAAATTTGCCAGAATTATTGTGATTGTATCTTCTCATCCTCCAAACTAAATAAAGAAGTTCATGAGGGAGTAGTTTTTCTGGGTACTGGAAGTAATTGTAACACATCGTATGATAGATGTGTTCACCAAGGTAGTATATATTCCAGTTCCATGTACAAAAACGCCAAAAAAAGGAATAATTCATTCTTACAATTATTAGATGGAAAAATTGCAAAAATTGAAAATGTAGTGAATGATATGGGGAGAAGCAGATTTATTGTAAGCGAACAATTGTTGCAGCCTGTATTAGTTGGGAGTGTTACATTAATAAATATTTTTAAAATTGTTTCTCCACAAGATAGAAACTGGTCCTCTACTTCTATATCAATAGATGATATTGTCGGAAAATGTGTACTCATGAATGTATCTAACGTGAATACTTTTGTAGGATTGATGCCAAATTGTTTGGAAATCCAGTAGATATTCATATAGGTATCTCTATATTTATGTACCTGCTAGCTTTGTTATATTATTATGCGTTTTTGTATACTCTGCTGAAGAAACACCCCCATTATATATTTTTTTATATTTGTATTTTAATAGGTAAACCTATAAGTAAATATATGTATTTACTTGTACAAATTTGAATAAATACCCATAACAAAAGCTGCCCAAATTCATCATTTTGTATAATGGTATTCTCATTCATCCTCATTGAAACCTTTCAGGTGAGGTACCTAACCAACCTGATTAAATCTTATTCCAATCTGAGTAAAATTATTTAAAATATACATAATATTTATAAAATCCTCTACCCAATAATCTACAAAAGTGTTTTTGTTCAATGGGGGCAAACGCGTTTTTTATTGCGAATTCTAATTCGGTGACAAAAAAATGCGTAAGTTTTATCTGAATCATTTTTTGCCCACTTTTTTGCTGAATACGAAGACACATAAAAAAATACTGGTTATTGTTATATTTAAAGCTAGGTAAACACCCCTACTCCCTCACAATGGGGCGAGGGTTGAGTGCAAGGGGTATATACAGGGTGATTGATTGAAACGCCACATTAGAAAAAATTCGACTTCCAAATGATCTAGGAATCTGAAATTTGGAACTTAGGCAACATACCTAATAACGAGTCAAAATGAAATATTACCAAGATGGCAGCACATTTAAAAATGGCGAAAGCAATGGCCATCTTTGTTTTTTTAAATGGGACACCCTATATTTTATTGCATTTTCAGATTGTCCGAGAAAATGTAATAACAATAATGTTTATAGTTGCATTTTAAATTGAGTAGGCTATGAGTTATAAACAAGTGAAAATCGCAATTTTCCAACTTTAAACCCATTTACCACGAAAACGGCTCAAGATATCAGAAAACGGCTTACATGTCCCTATCTTAAATTTTTATCTGGTATCCTACTGTATAGTTTAAATGTTTATGCAGGGTGATGAAAAATGTGATAAATTTCACCACCTTGTATAAACATTTCAACTGCATAATTGGATGCCTTATAAAAAGTTAAGATAGGAACATGTAAGCCGTTTTTTGATATTATGGGCCGTTTTTGTGGTAAATGGGTTTAAAGTTGGAAAATTGCGATTTTCACTTGTTTATAACTCATAGCCTACTCAATTTCTCTTCTTCTTCTTAGTTGTTTAATGGCCTGATCCCTTTGGAAATATGGCCAGCTTCCATAACCTTGATTCCACTAGGAAATCGATTCGTGTTTCACTTTTCAGTTGTTAACTATCTTGTCATTGTTGTCAATTCACAAGGTGAACTTTCTTTTGTGGTACGATAGGTTATTCTTCACTTTTTTGCTTTCTTGTATCCTCTCTAATAATAGACAGTTAGTAGTAAGGACATCACACACAGAGGAAAAACTCTTCTCGCTCTAGGGCAGGTCCAGAGCTTAACACAGTCCGAAATCTGCCTGGATAAGCCCAGGATGAGGAAGGATAGTTCTAAAAGAGACGGAGAAACATTTAGGTAGATCTGGGTAAAGAGATTTATTTAGTTAGGTCTGATATAAGTTATAGCATAATTTTATTGATCTGCAGGAATCGTATAATGATGGGAATTGTATCCTTATTTAAATTGTGGATCAATGTGTTAAAATCGATTGGAGTAGGAATAATGGAGCTGAGATCTTTATAAATATCGCAGAGATTACTGATGTTCAGGGGGCAAGAAAAAAATATGTGTTGTAGATCTTCAATTTGTCCACACTCACAATAGGGATGATCTAGAAGTCCTAATTGGTGTTTGCGTTTCCCTGTGAGGCAGTGCCTCGTACGTAGACGAATGATTGTTGTGATGTGCCTACGATTGATGTATGGGATCGCAACAAAATAAGGATTAACTGGGAATGTTTTTACTAATGAATGATAGTCCCTACCTGTAACTACACTTTGATTGCCCCAGTCTCTAATCCACTCACGTTTTATGTCAGCAGTAATTGGCGGTAGCACAGTTGTCACATCTATGGACACCGATAAGGTAGAACCTAACGCAGAGCCAAATTTGGCCAAACTGTCAGCAATATCATTCCCTTTTATATTAGTATGACTAGGGACCCATATCAATTTAATTAGTTTGTCCACCCCCAGAGAGTCTAAAATAAGTTGTTTAGTTTTCAAACTGACCAATAATGAGTCGCCGCGGAATGAAGGTTCAGCTATACTCTGCAGAGCACTTTGGGAATCAGTGACGATAGCAATGTTTTTTAGGTCGTTTTCCAGGGCCATGGTGCATGCCCTATGGACGGCTAGAATTTCAGCTATGTAGATGGTGGTGTAATCAGGTAGGCGGGCTGCATACTTTAAGTTCAATGCTGGGATGTATATTCCTATTCCAGACCTGTCGCTACTGTATGTGGCGTCAGTGTAAATGATGGTAGCTGGCTGCCATTCTGCCTGCATTCTTGTGAATTGCATACTGTTATCTTCGTTTTTGTGAAGGTCAGTTATTGTGTAGTCGATGGTGTGATACTGTGTCTGCAACTCAGTTTGAAAACAAGGGAGGGACTGTTGGGTTGTCGCGTGATTATTGTTTATATATTTTTCAGTGTGGGTGAACGACTGGGCAGTGTAAGGGGGTTGTCTTCTACGCCAGTAGTCTGAGGGGTGGTTACAGTATGTCGCAAGGGTACGGGTAATCTCAATTAGGGGATGCTCGTGAAGGCGGGCAAGTTTTACCCAGAAACTGCTCGATAATTTTTTACGGCGGGTCTCTAAACTGGGTTCTGCACATTCAGCTTGCAAAGCATTAATTGGTGTAGTCTTGAGACATCCTGTTATTATTCTTAAGCCCTGATTATGAATTGTATCTAATTTTTTCAGAAGGTATTTTGGACAGGGTTGAAGTATTTGGCACCCAAAGTCTAGATGAGAGCGAACGATGCCGTTATAGATTAATTTTAGAATTTTTGGGTCAGCACCCCATCGAACCCCTGCAGATGCTCGTAAGACGTTTAGGCCTTTTTGGGATTTGCTGATGATGTTTTCAATGTGGGGCTTCATGGACAAGGTTTCTGTAAATTTAACACCCAGATATGTGGTTGTGGATTCCCATTTGATGGGCCTACCCTCATATTGAATTGGTGGGAGGGGAAGAGTGGATTTCCTTTTACGGAAGAGCATTGCTGAACATTTGGGGACAGAGACAGTCAACTCTTTATCATCTAACCAGTGTGATAGGATGGTCAAGGTGGTATTCATTTTATCAATTAGTTGCGGTATGTCGTGTCCAGTGGTTGTTAAAAGAATGTCATCGGCATACTGGATGAGTTCCATATATGGGGGGATAACATCCTGCATGTCTGCAATATATAAATTAAATAGTATTGGACTTAAGGATGAACCTTGAGGTAAGCCTCGATAGACTTTTTCTGGACCGTGTAAGTCATGGATATTATCCTTCACGTATACATCCCTGTTCATGTAAAGGTTAAGAATGAGGTTGGCGAGGCTGGAGTCAATGCCTATTGACAATATTTTTGAGTATAATTTGTAGAGATTGACACTATCGAAAGCACCTTTGAGATCCAAGAATACAGCCACTGTGTACTGGTTACGGGTAAAACCTAGTAAAACTCTATTAGTCAGATAGACAATATTAGTGGTTAGAGAGCGTCCTTTACGGAATGCAGACTGCATTGGGGGAAGGATGTTTTGATTTTCAATGTACCATTCGATGCGATTTTTAACCATGCTTTCTAGTGTTTTACCTACGCAAGATGACAGGGCTATTGGACGATAGCTGTCTGTGTTAAGTGGATCTTTGCCTGATTTCAGGAGTGGATATATTAGGTATGTTTTCCATGGAGGGGGTAGAGGGTGACCCGCCAGCGCCTGATTGTAAAATTCAAGAAGTAAAGAAAAGGCTGCATCGGGGAGATTTTTGAGCATTGAGTAGGTGACTTGGTCTAGTCCAGGAGTAGTATCTTTTTTTTGAGACAATACTCCGGGTCATTGTTAGGGGCCGGGTTAAAGTCAGGGTTTATATCACAGATTCCAATTCTCTGTAGTATATCTTCGGCCAGTTTACTGGATGGTAGACTGGTGAAGTGACTACTCTGCCTTTTACTCATTGTCCTAAAGAAATTCCATATTTTTGAGAGGCTTGTTTCTCGATTTAGACCTGAGCAGAACTTCGCATAGGATTGTCGTTTCTTCTCTTTAGTTAACCTCCGGAATTCCGCAATAAGTTGCTTTAAATTGAGGTAATTTTCCATTGTACAGTTATTTTTAAAAGTGATCAGCGCCTTTCTTTTTTTTACCATCATATCACGGCACTCCTCGTCCCACCATGGCATACCTATTTTATGTTGCTTGTGAATATTGTTATTTTTGGGTACTGATTCTTTTACTGCACCGATGATTACATTGGTGAATTCGTGATAGGTTATATTACCTCTATCCCAGTGGTGCTGGACCAGGGTACTGTGATATTTTTCCCAATTAGCTCTTTTCACATTATAAATAGAGTTATTATTACTCTTTCGCGGCTGTTGGGCAATGGTGATAGAACACTTTGTTGGATAATGATTACTGAGACCGGGACTGTCAATTGTTTGCCAGGTAGCCAGGGGAGATAACTCTGCCGAAGAAATACATACATCCACTGCACTAACTTTCTGTACCGTGGGCGGGTGCAGTAGGGTTGGGGAGCCGTCATTAAGTGATACTAAATTATGAGTTTCCAGCGAAGTGGCTATTGTTTTGCCGCTAATGTTGGCTGGCTGTTGGTCCCATGTGGGATGGTGAGCATTGAGGTCTCCCATTATAATGAATGGCTTGGGAAGCGTGTTCAATAGTTGGGTCCAAAAATGTGGCCGAATGATAGTAGTTGGGGGACAGTAGATGTTAAAGAAATTCATACCTGTTGTGTTAATGCCAAGAATTTGAAACCGAGGTGGGAGTTTTACTGCCGTGCTGACAGAAATCAATTGGTATGGGATTCTGGAATGGATTATTGTGGCGATGCCACCGTAGCCATCATCCCTATCTGCACGTATAATGTTGTACCCTTTGAGTCGTGTCACATGCTTGGATTTGAGCCATGTCTCATTTAGATGGACTATATCTGGATTTTGGTCATTGATGAGTAGTTTTAGATTATCTATACCACACTGGTAGCTTCTAATGTTCCACTGTAGGAGTGTGAGTGTGTTGGTTTGTGAAGTTTGAGTTGCATTAATACTCATCAAGTTCTTCATTGACATTTGGGTGTACCTCTTTGGACTGACAGTCCATTAATGATTGGTGGGCTGGTAGTTGGTGTTGTGATGTATTATTTGTTTGTAGTTTGAGATTGTTTAATAGTTTGAGCGCTTGCTCTCTTTGTAAAGTATTTAGGGTTGTAATAAAGTCGGATAGTTCTCTTTCTGTAGTCAATTGTGTACCGGTGGGTTTTATGCTTGCAGTCTGAGCATTGGAGATTGGAGTACTTTGGTTAGTACTAGGTGATCGGGAATTGGGGGAAATCAGGCAGTAGTTATGTTCGGCTTTTGAATAGCCTGGTTGTGGGCTTTGGACAATTTTTTTCCTTTTATTTGGGGTGGAAGTAATAACCTTACTGCTGTAACTCAGCATTGGTTGTGAAAGGAATTTTCGCCTATCATGAGTTTGCATTAAAGAGTGGTGAGAAGGTGTAGGGGTGGAACTGGACGTTACCGGAAGTTCTGGGAAATCTCTGGATCTAGTAAGGAAAGATTTATTTTGGCTAGTTTGTTTTGGTAGACGTAGGCTTGCATCGTAAAATGATAAATTGTCAGCTGCCATTATCTGTCTTATATTTAACTGACGGTCGTATTCTGAGCATTGTTTACTAATTGAAGGGTGTTGGTTTGAATTGCAGTGAATGCATTTTGGTTGACATTCTCCTGTGTGTGGTGTATTGGAGCCGCAGTTTTTACACCTGGGCCTGGAATTGCAATGTTTCTGTATGTGTCCATACAGCAAGCATCCCTGGCACTGGATTATTGGTGGAACATATACTTCCACTCGCAATGGTACTCTAAATAGTTCTACCTCGTATGGTATGTATTTTCCAGAAAAAGTATACAGGACCGTTCCGGTTGGGACGTATGTGGCTTCCCCTCCTACTCCCGCGACTCTCCTATTCATTCTTTTAACATTTAGAATCTGTTGATTGTGTGCACGCGAGTAGTTGATCAGTTCAGTGTCTGTCAAGTCTTTGTCTACATGTCTCACGATACCTTTACAGGAAACTAGATTTGTAGGGATATAGCAATTATATCCCCAACTTATAAGTCTTTCATCTTGAATAAACTTGTTAGCGTCTTTGGGTCCCGTGAAAAATACGGCTAGCCGATTACGGCCCTTTTTTTCCATCTTTACAACATTTTCAAAGTTCAGTAGTAGCAACTTTTTCGCAACTGCAAGAGGACTAAAATTCCCCACATTGCGGTTTTGACTGTTTATGGACTGAGTCTGGGGCAACGTGTTTGCTTTACTGACATTATCTGTTGATGCATTTGCATTTGAATTTTGTGAGTTATTAGATTGGGAAAAATCATTCGTAGCAGTTACTGGAAGTTTATTAACAGTGGAAATTGATTCAATGTTAACTTGATAGGGACCGATATCTGAATCTTTATATAAAAACTTTAATCTATCCGATAATTTTTTACCCCCTCCGGGGTCCGGAGGCATGGCGAAATATTGGCCTAACTTTTTGTTAGAAGACTATTATAACTATTGTAATATTATATTTTATTTATTAGGACTTACCAATGTGGTTGGGAGATAGTGTTGTTTTAAGAAACACAAGTGTTAGTACCTACTTTTATTGGATTTTGGTATGATCTGAATCAAGTTTTGATTTTGCACGACCGTTCACCTTCAATTCCAAATCGAAAGTCGCCTACTCAATTTAAAATGCAACTATAAACATTATTGTTATTACATTTTCTCAGACAATCTGAAAATGCAATAAAATATAGGGTGTCCCATTTAAAAAAACAAAGATGGCCATTGCTTTCGCAATTTTTAAATGTGCTGCCATCTTGGTAATATTTCATTTTGACTCGCTATTAGGTATGTTGCCTAAGTTCCAAATTTCAGATTCCTAGATCATTTGGAAGTCGAATTTTTTCTAATGTGGCGTTTCAATCAATCACCCTGTATACATATATTCGTTTGAAATTACAAATTGCAGTCTTACGATTGTGTTGTTTACATGTTGTTTAGTTTATTAAATTACAATATGATTGGTTTCGTCGATCATGGGGAAAAGATCGAAAAAAAAAAGGGGTGAGGGGGTGCAAGGCGGTTCTTGTGTCCCCCATCGAACAAAACCACTTTTGTACAGAAGATTTTTCCGCAGACTGCTTATAGTTTTCGAGATATTCAAATGTTTTAGGTTAATAGTGTCACCTAGTTATTCAATATTTTTCGATTAAAAACCTCATTCATTACTATTCAAAAATTTCCAAATTTATCAGTTCGTACAGTGTGTTCTGATTCATCCCTATTAAACTTTTAAAATTGCGTACATATTCAACGTTATTCAATGTTTAGCGCATTCCTTCTATTTGAAAAACCATAACAAACATATTATATCCCATTTAAGCTGATTGATAGATTATGCTAATTCGTTCCTCCCCTTCTAATACCTTTTTTGGTCGTATTCAAATTATATATTGTATTGAATGAGTTGGGTGGAACCATTTTCAACCGGAAAAAAACTGAAACCTGTTTTCAATCAGGGTAATTGACCCTTATTGAAAACTTTTTCAGACGTACTAAATTTTAACATTGTTTTGAATAAGTTTGGTGAAACCTTTTTCATCCGGCTAAAAATAGACACATGTTACCAATCAGGACAAGTAAACCTTATTGATAATCATTCAAATCTTCACAATTCGAATGCGGTTCAATAAGAGAGGAATGAGAAAGTACCATTCATTTTCAGTAGGGAAGACTAAGTTCTCGTAGCGACAATTACAAGTATCAAAGTCAAAAGTGCTACGTGTAAGTAAGTGTTTTACATGGTGATCGCCGAAGAGCTTACCATTTGCAGCCAGTGCAACATCTACATCCCGGGGATGAACAAAAACCCGTGAATGTCTGTCAATGGCTGTTAAACTCATTGGTAGTCACTCCAGATATTTTGCATAAAATATTGTGGACCGACGAGGCAACTTTCACCAGAGCTGGAATAGTTAACTATCACAACCTGCATGCTCGCCCTCGATCATTTCAACAAGAATTTAGTGTGAATGTATATGGCTGGGCATCATAAATGGCTACGTTTGTGGCCCGTATGTCTTGTCACAAAGATTAAATGGTGAATTATTACACGATTTTCTGTAAAATCATCTATTTGAATTGATGGAAAACGTAGGTACCAATAGATTTACGAAATGGGAGTTGGATGCAGCTAGAGGGTGCGCCTGCGCACTCCACGCATTTGGTTCGCGAATGGATGGATGCGAATTATCCTGAGCGATGGATAGGCTGCTTTGGTAATAACAACCCACAAATAGGAAGAAGCACAGTAGCTTGTCCTCCAAGATCACCAGATCCTACACCTTTAGATTTTTATGTGTGTGGTTTGTTAAAAGAAAATGTGTATGCTACGTCCATTACAACTAGAGATAATAATAATAATAGTTTATTGCCCAACAGATTTACAACAAATCCAATAACAGGACAATATCTAAAGAATAGTAATTATATGTGCAGACAAAAACATCATACCATTAAAATAGTTACACTATGTATTATAAAATATTTAACAATATAGAAAGCAAGTAAGGGAACGAAGAAAATAAAGTTATTCATAACCCTCACCCCACCCAAGGAATAAAAAAATAAAAAAACAAAAAAATAATAAAACAAAAACCATGGCAGTATCTAAAAATTCAAATCAGCAACCCGCAATATATCAGTTAAGGAGATGGCATTTAGGTCACAAAAACTAGAGATGCGATTAAAGTAGGTTGACATAACGTACACCGGCGATTTTAGAAGTACATTTGACCTTGCTATGCGCAAGGCAAACGTTTTTACATTTCTAGAATTTGAGCGAGGGATATGAAAATTAAAAAGTTGAAGTATTGATGAGCAATCGATACGGTTATGGAAGAGACAGTATAAAAATTTAACAGCGACTAGCTTCCGCCTCTTCTCCAGTGACATGAAGTCGAATTGTTTCAGCAGCAAGTCATGATCAAAGCCTCTAGTGGGAAACTCATTATGCACCCTATAATTGAGCATTTTCATAAACCTCTCAATACGCTCGACCTGACCAATGTGACATGTGTAGTAGGGTGACCACACAATACTGCAATAATCCAATTTGGATCTAACGTAGGAGTAAAAAAGAATCTTCAATGAATTAATATTTATAAAATCTCTACAGTTCCTACTTATGAATCCATCAAGCATTTTCATCGCAGATTTGGTTATACTAGAAATGTGCTCAGTAAAGGAAAGACCACTATCAAAAATGACCCCAAGATCCCTTATGGAGTTGGCACGGATAAAGTTGGTAGAATTAAAAGTGTAGCTGAATACAAGAGGGTTGTTTTTCTTGGTAAAGGTGAACACAAATGTCGATTTGTCGATATTTATCTGGAGATTATTATCAACACACCACCGTTCCAAACAATCAACAGAATTCTGCAACGCCCGGAAATCACTAACGTTATTAACTACAGAAAAAATCTTCAAGTCATCTGCAAAAAGAAGGCTATGGGAACAAATGACATCTGTGATGTCATGGATAAACAATAAGAATAGTAGGGGTTCCCGGTTTGAACCCTGGGGTACCCCAGACGGGGGTGTGAACTTCTCTGATACATGACCATTGTATATTACATATTGATGCCTATCTGATAGGTAAGAATTAAAAAAGGACACTAATTGGGAAGAGAAACCAAAGCACACCAGTTTTCTTTAAAGAATACTATGGTCAATTCGGTCAAAGACCTTCGAGAAATCAGTGTAAACCACATCCACCTGCATTTTATTGTCTAGGGCATCAGCTATAAACTGAGTAAAAAACACGAGACTAGTTAACGCTCTACGATGGCGTTTATCTATTAAGCCATGTTGCTGAGGAGAAATCGATTGACGAACTGCAGGATAAATGAAGGAGTACATCACCATCTCAAAGACCTTCGCAAAATTATTCAAAATAGAGATTGGTCTATAATTAGAAATAAACTGAGGGTCGCCACTCTTAAGAACCGGACAGACTTTGGCGGTCTCCCACATATCTGGAAAGGTTGAGGTCTCTAAAGTCAAATTGAAGATAATCAGAAGAGGCTCAAGAAATCAAGAAAGACATGTTCGCAATCTCTGATCAAGTAACTAGGTATTTGATCAGATCCAGCAGTTGCCCTATTTTTCAGTCTCCTTATTGCACCGCTTACATCCTCCTCCGATATCCTCGGAACAGTCACAGACAATGAGCCAGATGGAGATACCACATCATTCCCGACAGCAGTATCAGCTGAGGGTGGTGAGTACACACCGCTAAAATAACGGGCAAAACAGTCAACAATGTCAGTGGGGCTATCATAAACTAAACCTCCCCCATCATATAATGTACCTGGAATCCTCGAGCTGCCCCTTTTACTTTGTATAAATTGCCAGAATCTCTTTGGCTCAGTAATGAGGTTATTTTGCAGGTTATTAATATAGTCTGTGTACGCTTTCCTCGTTTTGGCCTTGATCAACGCTCTAAGTTCCCTAAATCTTGGGAGCCCAGATATGTCACCCTTGCGTTTATGGATACTGTAACACGTTTGAGTTTGATATTTTGTATAATTTCATTAGTATACCACGGAGGATAAGAATGTGTATTGGATTTTCTACGATATTTTGGAACAAATTGATCAAACATTGAATAGATTTTATTGTAAAACAGGGAGCAAGCTTCATCAACGTTATTGAAAGATTTAAGTTCGGACCAATCCTGAGTAAGTAGTGTATCATAATTATAAAGCTGGAAAATTTGCTTTTTTAAAGTTATATTTCATACTAGAAGAGTTACTAGGGAAATTCACGCCCCTTGGAGTGACGAGATTAACCTCAATAGATAATGCCAGATGATATAAATCCTCCTGGACAAACGGTGCATTGTCATGGCAAACCAATCAACATCTCCCACAACCAAATCCAATGTACGATTAATGTTGTTACGTACATTATTAAATTGATTAAACCCAGTATATTCCAGGAAGCTACTGAATATCTGACATTTAGGATCCCTACTGTTATCATCAGTCCAATTTGGAATGTTAAAGTCGCCCACAATCAAAACATTAGCAGTTACATCAGCCAAGTGGGTCCCGAACAAGGAACAAATCAAAGAAATATTCTAAGTTTGCGGTGGTGGTATCCGGCGATGATCTTCTTGGTAGAATCCAACAAACTTGCCTGGAAATGAGGGAAAATTAACTCTTTAATCAAAAAAAACCTTCTTGCGCATCAATCGCAGAAACAGTGTATTTTTATGCGATTCAACTATGAAAATTTTTGCCGCCTTTTAAATTGGCTTTCTGAATTTTTCAATAGTCAGGTCGAATTTACGTAGTGGTTTACTGTGAAAATTTCATTTCATTTCGTTTGAAAGCGTGCCATAAAATAGATTTTTACATATAATAAACCAAAAAAAAATTGGCAAAATTTAACAATTTCGTCTCTTGTCCTATATACCCGCCACTGACTAACTTTAAAAAGTTACAGGCGAGTTCTGAAAAACCGAACATTTGAAATTTTAGAGAAATAAACATCATGTAAAAAAATTCGAAAAACTCCGCCATTTCTCTTATTTGCTTCTTTAAATTTTGGAGAGTTACAAGCTATTAGTGTAGTTGTCTACTCCGAAAATTTCAGGTAAATTCCCTCAAAAATGTGCTCATAATCAATTAAAGAAATTTAGCCATTTTTACCATTTTCTTACCCACGCCACTAGCTTACTAATGAAAATAATAAAAATTTTATTGCATTAATTCAAATTTCAAATCATTTTAATCCAATCTTGTTAATACAGGTTTGTAGGAGTTTTTATTTTCTGCAATTGGGGTTGGCAGGAGCAGTCATATCTGCATGGGTGGTCCCGCCCGAGCCGAGCGCGATGAAAACGGCTGGTCTGGTGCTGGTGCTGGTTTTAAATCAAGCAGTCCCGGGTCTGAATATTACATTCAATCGTTAAACAAGCCTTTAATTGTCATCCTCATTATTTTGTTGTGAAAAGTTTTCTTTCTATATTGCTTATACAGGGACTAAAAAATAGCCTTTTTCCCTAAAATTCAAAAAACCTTCTTGCGCATCAATCGCAGAAATAGTGTATTTTTATGCGATTCAATTATGAATATTTTCACCGCTTTTTAAATTATTGGCTTTCTGAAATTTTCCACAGTCATGTCATGTTAGCGTAGTGCTTTAATGTGAAAAATTTTCTGTGATAACTTCATTTCATTTCGTTTCAACACGTGCCTTAGATCGGATTTTTAAATTTAAAAATCAAAAAAATTGGCAAAATTTTACAATTTTGTCCCTTTTCCTATGCCCGCCACTGGCTAACTTTACTTGAAAAATACTATTTTTTACACTACCTTTAATAAATTCGGAAAAAACTGAAAGGAGAGTTTTGAAAACCGAAAGTTTGAAATTTTAGAGGAATAAACATCATTTAAAAATATTCGAATATATCTCCGCCATTTTTATATTTGCTTCTTGAAATTTTTGAAGGTTAAATGCTATTAGTATAGTTGTCTACTATCAAAATTTCCGTTCTATTCCTTCAAAAATAAGCTCATGAATGTTTATAGAAATGTAGACATTTTTACCCTTTTCCTACCCACGCCTCTGGCTTATTAATAGAAATGATGCAAATTGTATTGCATTAGCTCAAATTTCAAATAAGTTTATTCCAATCTTGTTAATTTTGTTTAAAAGTTTTTGATCTTGCCTATTTAGGGGTTCAAAATCTAGCCATTTTCCAAAAATTGAAAAGGCCGCCATTTTGGAATGTATTTACCTATTTTACTCAAATACAGTACCAGACGACTACTTGAGGGTATCTTACTACCAAAAAAATTTCAGCGCTCTAGATTGAAAACTTCGACCAGAAACCGTGCCTCACGGACGGTTTTTTTTCTGAAATTCGGAGGGACATCCTGTAGAAGTAACACAACTCTAGGAAAATGTTTTTTACGAAAATCAAACGTCAGCCCTAAGGTTTATAAGAGTAAAAAATTTCGTTCATTAATCTTGAAAGATGAAGCTACAGGAGCGTTTTTAAAAATTTAGAGAAATTAATTTAAAAAAAACATCATGTAAAAAAAAATCGAATATCTCCGCCATTTTTCTTATTTACTTTTTGAAATTCTCAAGGGTTGAAGTCTATTAGTATAGTTGTCTACTGTAAAAATTTCAGTTTAATTACTTCAAAAATGTGCTCATAAATTGTTGGAGAAATTTAGCCATTTTTACCCTTTTCCTACCCACGCCACTGGCTTATTAATAGGAAAAATGCAAATTTTGTTGCATGAAAATAAATTTCAAGTCATTTACTTCCAATATTGTGAATTTGATATAAAACTCTTTTTCTATCTAGCTTATACAGGGGTTAAAAAAATAGTCCTTTTTCCAAAAATTAAAATGGCCGCCATTTTGAAACGGCTCGGCCGATTTTGCTCAAGTGCAATACCAGACCACTCCTTGTGAATATCTTACTCCCACAAAAATTTCAGCCTCCTAGATTCAAAACTGCGACCTGAAATGAGATGACAAAAACCGGATACCTGGAATTTTGAAGGGACACCCTGTAGAAGTGATGGGACTTTTGGAAAGTTTTTCAACGAAAATCCAACGTCATTCCCAAATTTTACAAGGACCCAAAATTTCGTTCACTAATCTTAAAAGATAAAGCCACAGGAGCGTTTTTAAAATCGAAATTTCGCGATTTTGGAGAAATATATATATATAGAAATATATATATAAATATATATATATATAAATATATATATAAATATATATATATATAAATATATATACTTGGCCAACTATCAAAGCGAGGACCAACTGTTCTACCCATCAAGTGAGGACCACCAGAAGAAAGCATTCTACAGGCATAGTAAATGTTCTGATTGTTAAATTTTGAGATGGGCGATAGATAGCTGGAGAGTATACGCAGGGAAAACAGAACAGAGCCAAGTTATAATTTTCATGTATATAGGAACATAGTGAGGACAGTTTGCGTGAATATCAAAGTGAGGTCGGTATATTTATTTATGCTCTCCGCATTTAATGAGGTCCGTATATTACATGATTCGTAGAAAGTGAGACCCAGCACTGTTGCCAGATGCCAAGCATAGCGCTTTAGTATGATACACTGAAACACAGTATGACCTGCCGCAGCAGGTTGGCTCCGCATCGACAGAACCGTGATGTCACTTGTTCTAAAAAATCATCTACGAATCTAATGTAAATAACGTCTGCTTTATCGCAAAATACCCTGAGGTGGGTTACTATTTTGAATAAATCTATTTTAAATACCTACTTAAGATAGAATAAACCTATTTGAAATAAATCTATTTAAAATGAAAATAACACAAACATAATCATCAGCGATAGTGCACAAGAGTGTCAAATACAAATCTTACAGTCTTTTTCTTTTGATATTCGTCTTTTGTTTTTCCTAATTTGTGAAATGCTTTTCCCATTTATCAAACGTCAGTGCGTGATGTTTCAATTGAAACTCCAAACCAGAAGTTTTAACTTTTGAGATACAAGGTGGTGAAGTTTATGAAAAATAAATAATTTTTTACATAATATCTGTAATACCGCTCTCTAGATATATTATTCAAATTTCGTATACCGGTATTACGCTTCAAGAGGCATTTTTTCGTGTACCACATTTCATTTTATTTCTACTGGTGACGATCGTTTTTTTTTTAATTTATTTTTTTCATCAAAGCATTTTTAACGATAATCTTGCGACCATGGAGAGAAATAGATTTTATTTTTTTAGGCGGAAAGCGTGCATCGATCTGAAAAAATCAAGTCATCAAATTTGCTTAGAAAGGAATGGGCATTTCAAAAATGAATCTATAAAAAAAAATCAGTGGCGTATGGCGTTTGTACCATCAATGTTTATCAATGTCTGCCAAATTATGCAGGTAAAATTCTGCACGAACGTCACTGCTGGAAATAAAATGAAATGGAGGACATGAAAAAATGCCTCTTGATGCATAATACCTACCTGCATGTATACGAAATTTCATTGAAATATCTAGAGCGGTAGGTATTAAAGATATAAAAAAATTAATTATTTTTCATAAACTTTACCACTCTGTATCTCAAAAGTTAAGACTTTTAAGCTACACGTTCTCATGAAGTTTTTTTTTTAATTTACCAAAAAAAAATACCCCCTTAAATATTAACATTTAATTAGGGAACACCGTATATACAGGGTGTTCGGTAATGGGCCAGCCAAAATTAAACATCATGTATAAAATCGTGTTTTAAACATAAGAAAAGAATAACGTTTTTTTCAGATATCGGGCTTCGTTGGGAAATATTTCCAAAAAATGTAAAACTAAGGCAGCTCTGAAATTTAAAATAAATCATCCCGATCTGAAAAACGTTTTTCTTTTTTATGTTTCAAATACGATTTTATACATGACGTTTGGTCTGGACTGGCCCGTTACCGAACACCCTGTAAATAATATTTATTTCTGGATAACATAATGGTCTTATATCTTTACTGAAATTTGACTTGTGTAACCATGCACGAGCGGGACTTGTCATTAATAAAATAAATAACAGAGTTAACTAGTTGTATTTCGTCTAATAAGTAATTATTACAGTGATAAATGGAAAAGGTGCACTTATGTAAATAACAATAATAAGGGAAAGTCCGTACATGGCGATACAATGGATAATAATTGCCAATACTATGGACAATTTCCAATAACGGTGGAGACAAATGCCAGGCCGCGGGGTAAAAACTAGAAAACCCCGATGCGTCAGACTGCTTAGAAATCTCATGGAACATGGAATACTTCATAACTACGGATACGGCTACGGTAACTTACTACTACACTACGGGACGGGTGGTTCGACTGGTCTTGGCTTGGGCCCTAGTCGGTGGGGCAGCGGCGTGAAGTGTCTGGCACTACCGATCGATGAAATCAGGAGTGAATGAATACCAGCTGGTAGTGTCGCTAATATTTTTTTTATACTTGTCATATTCTCAATAGCCAATGTCCTACTGTCTAATGTTTCAACCTTATACTATTAAATAAAATATCATAATAAATAAATATTTATTATATTGTCTAAGGTTTCAACAAACTGTTACTAGAAATTAATTGGAAATAAATATGGCGGAATTGGCGGGAGCAGCATTCTACTCTGTAGCATCTACACTGTACAATGAAAATTTATTAAATTTAATTTAAATTATTTCTACTACATTAACTTGGATTATAATAAAAAAATAATCTATAAAAAAATTGAGAGATAACTTCCAACACGGGCTGAGTTTGTAGAAAAAATCGTATCCATCAAGATAAATAAAACAAAATTTTTCGGGTTTTATTTTATTATTGAAATTAGGTACAATAATTTTCAGTTTTTATTTTTCTTACTATGTTGCTTAAAAATAATCAATAATTATTGTTTGGTAGAAGATTATTACATCCACTTTTAATTTGTTATGTTTTGTATTTATTTGTAAATTCTTTTCTTTTAGTAAGATACCTATTAAACTTCATTTACTATAAGTACTTCTAATTTATTAACTTTTTTTTGTAAAAGATAACACTTTGATTTCTTATCTGATTATTTATCATTTTAATTTTTTAGTAAAATATTAAACTTAAATTTACTGTTTCTTATTTGTGTATTTATAATAAACTGTTTTGCTATACCTATGCTTGCTTTTATTCATCTGTTTATTGTACCTACGAATCCACTAACGAAGGACAGGACCATTTTCCAATTTTACGATACAAAAAAGAAAATTGGTATTTGAAATTGAAATATAAAATGGAAAATGGTCCTGTCCTTCGTTAGTGGATTCGTAAGTACAATAAACAAATAAATAAAAGCAAGCATAGGTATAGCAAAACAGTTTATTATAAATACACAAATAAGAAAGAGTAAATTTAAGTTTAATATTTTACTAAAACATTAAAATGATAAATAATCAGATAAGAAAATCCACTAACGAAGGACAGGACCATTTTCCATTTTATATTTCAATTTCAAATACCAATTTTCAAAAATTCCAAATCTATTTTACGTTTTAATTATTTTTTCCTAATCTTTTTTTTGGGAAAATATATAATAACGTAAAATAGATTTGGAATTGTTTGAGAAACTTAGGCTGCCATTTAATAAAAATCAAGATGGCGGCCTTAGACAAACGCCAGTCTCACAAACACAAAACAAATGAAACTCAAATCAACGTATGGGTATTTATGTGTAATTCAACATCAACCCTACCAAATGTCAAATCTAAATGTCAAACCCCTCTGCGTAATCACGCTTGGTGCAATACTTTTTACGCATCCTGCATAGGTAAACAATGATTGGTTTGTTCATGCAGGCTGTTTTTTTTTTTAAATATTGTTCAGTATTCTGTAGAATTATATTCTTATGGCAGTTTTACTTCATAAAAATCGAAACTCCCAATTATTATGAAAGTTTCAAAATGGGCCGTGTAAGTGTAATTTCAAAATTTCTTTAGCATCTAATTTTTTCACATCTTTGAAAAATCTCATAAAAAAACTATGAAAAGAAAATATATTTTTATCTCAATAAAATCAATATTATTATTATTATTAACTATCGATTCATGGGTATAGGTATCGTATATGTGGTGGTGTGAGTCTTACAGCCAGTATTATAAAGGCTCATTAAGTTAACGGGAAGATTTCTGGAGCCGTTTCTAGAAAAAGTAGCCATTGGCCATAGGTGGAAAATATTCAGTGACTCTTGGCATGAAAGGGATTACAAAAATGTTAATAAAAGTAATTTGACGTCGATATTAGCGTTGTATCAGAAATGTTCCCGTTAGTTTAATGGGCCTTTAGAATACTGATGGCTGCGCCAGAGTCTGGCATAAATTCAGTATTTGTAAAATAATTAACTTTCGAGACAAATCCAAAATTTTCGAAAGTACGGAAAACACTCGATTTTAGTTTTAAATTGTCGTCACCTTTTTTCATACAACCCCCTCAACGGGGGTGATTACCCCTCTTAAACTTTCAAACAAGAAAGCAACTTGAACAGAAACCATGAAATTCTTGGATTTTGAAGGTCAATTTTCATAATTTCTTTGCAAAATGAAAATTTTAATTACAAAGGCTATGCCTGCATGCATACTGATACGAACGAGAATCGTATATTATTAGCCTTATAAAATAATATATTTCCGTGATAAATTTCATTTATCATACCTATCATGCAGGTTATAATGTAACCTTTGGTAGTAGATATTTAAATTTTACATCTAAAGCTCTCGCAAAAAAGTAATACAAAAATATAAATATTGCTGAATAGAGCATTTAATTACGTATCAAATGACATATCCACATATAAACCGACCCCGTTTAGGTATACATTTGAAAATTCCAGAGGGGAACTACCCCTTCTAAGGGGTGCAAGATTAATAGGAGGGGGCTGCAAAAAAAATTGAAAACAATAATAGAGGAGTTTTTGGATTTAGAGTCACATTTTATAAAAATGATTAGCCCAAGTTGTATCTTATTTTTTGTCACTAATATGTAAAATATGTAAAATTTTCAGATTTTAATATTTTATGTTGCGGTATTCTGTGATAAAGCAGATGGTACTTACACGGGATTAAATGGGCAGGACTGTTTTTTTGTAACAAGTAACGTCACGGTTCTGTCGAAGTGGAGCCAACCTGCGTCCGGACATACCGTGTTTCAGTGTATCGTGACTCGTGACTATGAATATTACTTGAAAGATTACAAATAAATAGTAGGTACCTATGATGTAAGTCTACCTATTTTCTTCATTTCTCAATAGAATCTCTTTCAATTGGCAATATTATTTAAAGAAAATTTGGTTCCAAATGAAAAAAAGGCAGAAAAAGCCTCTTAAGGTTCCCTAAAAGGACCTTTGTTTTTATAAATTTCTTTTATCAGTCAAATATTTAATAATTGAGTTCCAGCTACCTACTTATCGCATCAACAAGCACGCGCAAATCTTCCTAGCCTTTACATCTTCAATAGATAAGTTTCAGTATTATAAGTAAAAAATAGGTAGGTACATACTTACACTTAAAATGTCTACAAAAATCTTACAATCATGTACCTTTTGTTAGCTTTCAAATTGATTTTTTTTTCAGATACTGAAATGAAAGCCCGGCAATAATTGTACAGATCTAATAATGATATTTTTGACAGTTCAATTATTCGGCTTAACTTAATTTTAGTGAGTAATTTAGATGGATGTTCCGTGTGTATTTTAAGTTCCAGTTCATTATGTTTCACTTATACGTACCTAAAAGTCCAATTTTTTTTAATACTCATTTCATTACGTTACCTTAAGCCGTAAGTAGGTACCCTAAACATACTAAATAATGAAAGGTTGACTTACATTTTGGAATAGTTTTCTTCAAAATTTTTTATTTCATTGTAATTTTGTTGGGAATTAATACGAAATTGACTACATTTAGATATGTTTATCTGTGCATATTTATTTAAAATTTTACTAGAGACGGTTTAAAGAATGTTTTATCTCGTGTCTAACTCATCGAAAGAGAGAACATATTAATTTATTACGCAAATAATTAAATGTAGATAGGTAGGTAGGTACACATAAATTAATAAACCACCAATAAAAAATTGTAGGTACCTACTTATTCTACTTGGGTATTATGATTTTACGTTGCAACGCTTGATAATAATTATTGTACCTACTAAAGAATTTAAAAAGTAAAGAAAACGCGTATAGGTAGATAGTAGAGGTAAGTATGCCTACCTATTAAAATAATGTACTTTTAATTGTTTCCAGTTATTCTATAAGTAGGTATTAATAATTGAAAAAAAGATTTCACATTTTGGCTTGATTTGAGCATAGTTCACGTTATGTTTTATAATTTTTTCTGTGATTTAACAATAGTAATTTAAAAACAACTAAAATTATTTAAAAATAGTATGGTTAAAAAGTAAAAATGGTTCAAGGAATACAATATCATTATAGTCATGAAACTGCTCGTCAAAAAACATCGTACTACTCTTCGTCAAAAAGCGAGAGAATAAGCTACCTATAGTTGTCTAGACCGCCGGGGGAAGCTCCGGAGGAACGATTCCTACGAACTCGAGAACGCCAAGGTCAAATATGGATTTATTGAATCCCAGCGATATACGTTATGATGGTTGTACGCAGAGCGATAAGTGAGGACCAGCTGCGTTGCCGAGTCTCCGGTCCTCACTTCTACTGTAGTCCGTTTAACGACTATACACGTATTCAGAATATACATCTTACCGGCACGCCACCCACGGTCCTCCTCTGAACTAAAATATACAAATTTTACCGTATCATTCATCAAGTGAGGTCCAGTCAATTATGTCTAATTTGCATTTTACAGGCCAGTAAGAGTCACTGTGGAAGATCTGAAGGCGTTTACAAAGTGGGGTCCGTATATTGGACCTCACTTTGTCGCGGACCTCACTTCAACCGTATTTTTTGTGTGGATGGAGCTCACAGTGATAGAAAGGAATATATATATATATAAATATATATATAGCGCTATAGTACCATCCTGAACCAAATGTATGTTTCCGTACGGTTAATCCTGAACCAGTCGAACAAACCTGAACCATATATGTGGTTCAGGATTGCAGACCCTTGTTAAACGACTTAGAGTGACCTCTAGATAGCGTGGTATGAATATGAAAATGGTTCAGGATGGTATGAAACTCCAAACTTTAGTTCAGCCTATTTCCGCATTTTGTGATGATGGCGCTGCAATCGCGTCGCTCATTATATACATGTATATGTTTGCGTATGGGGGACAATCCTGAACCATGCGACAGCTCGGCTCGAGTCTTCGCCGCATGGCTCAGGATGGCCAAACCCGTTCCCTCTTAGACTATTAATATTTATTTAATAGTCTAAGCGTTCCCTGTATAATAAAACTCTTTTGTTCACGAATTGAATGGAATTGTGTCAGATTTCAGCGAGAGGCCATGATACTCAAGATTATGGTTACATTTGTTGTCCTGTTCATCTAAGATTTTTGTTCAATTTTTAATCAAAATAATGTACTTATACCTACCTACCTATTGTTATCTCCTTAGGTATTAGCAAGACGATTTGAGGTATTTTTCGGAATATTTCACTTTTTCTCACTTTTTAACCACTTAAAAAAAAATTGCAAAATTTTAGCATAATATAATGATAAGATAAAAGTAAAATATGACGTGTGCTATATATTTTTTTTATCAAATTGAAACATTGCCGACATGAAATTTCTTGGTAAAGCGTTAATGTTTTTGATTACAATACAGTAGAACATCCCCACCAATGAATCAGTCTAATAATTCTTTTTATAATTTTAAACATTTTGAGAAACAGGAAACTTTCCGTTATACGGATATTAAAAATAAAACACGAAAAATGAAGACTTAAAAAGATTTATGATATTAGTCATTTCCAAATTTCGCAAAAAAAGTCACAAATTGTTTAGGACTTTGAATACAACTTTTTTAAAGCGATGATTTAAAAGGATACAAAACAACTTTTGTAAAGTAGTGTTGTTGTAAGGCTGAGTCTTTTTATTGTGTTTCGTTTCGTTGATCTTTTGCAGACATCAACTTGCGCTTATTTTTAAATGGCATGGTAAAATATTATTTGCGTTTTTTGAGATTTTTGCTACATACAGCCCAAAGGACCCCTCATAATCCTTATGGGAATTGGCTCCCGGTTAAATTTGATGTAACTATGATGATCGATAGTAGGTATTCAATGAGTAGCTCAGATGTCTCCATGAGCGTAGCTTCCCAAAAAGTCTTGTTCTCGAGATAAAAGTCTAAAGATAAATTTTTTCTATGACTAGGGATAAAAAATTGCGTTTAATGAAATAAACTTGTAAACGGCGGTATTTTAAACGTTTAGACGCGAGAAATCTTAGATACCTAGTTCATTCGTTAAGATTGAAAAGCTGCTTCTGTATCAGTGGTTACATTTGAGGTCTGATGAGTAATTTTCGAGAACAACGGGAAAGAGTTTTAATTTTATGTTATCATAGCCTTACCAATAGCCTTGGCTGTGACTTTCAAACTGGATTTTTTGCGCTTTTGTTTGTTGTAGTTTTTATTGTTAAAATTACGAAAATGATAAGACAAAATGAAAACTTTCCTGTTTTTCTCGAAAATGACTCAACATACCGAAAATGTAACTACTGAAACATAGACAGCTTTTTAATCGTAACAAATGATCTCTCTAATTTTCTCTCTAAAACAAGTAGGACGGCCAACACTTTAAAATATATGCGTGACTGTCATGATAGGAAAAAATCCATCTTCAGGGGTGAATATCTCGAAAACAGAACTTTTTGGGGGCTAAGCCCATGGAGACTTCTGATCAACTCATTGAATACTACCGATCACCAAAGTTGCAACAAATTTAACCGGGAGCCAGTTCACATAAGGAATCTGCGGAGTCCTTTTGTAAGAGCCTTTCTTTTCATCTATTTTACTTTTTTTTTTTTACTTTTTTTAACTTTTTACTTGGCTACAAAAATTACGATATTATCTCCTTTATGGTTCATAATTTAGAGACAATATTTTTGACTTACCGGAAGTTTTATTACATCAAAAAAGTTAAATATGCAGGGTGTCCCTTGACTCGACAGCCATAGTCTTAATAAGGTCCTTTTTTTAACATCCTCCAAATCCTTGAACTGTTTTGAAAATACCTTATAGGTACATATTTGTCCAAAACTCGTTTGCTTTAAAAATAAATCTGATTTCTTAATTATTGAGGTTTAATGCTGTTATCCGTTAGATTATTAAATAATATCATTGAAGGTATTTTGATTATTACACACATTCTTATATGTGTGAGGACGTTCCAGTGAGGACGTTTATAGTTCCCCCCTACCCTTTAACTTCCGAGCCGGACGAGATAGAACTTTGCTAATAGCTATTTATGATATTATTGTTAAAAGTGAAGTTTTATTTTGTGAGTGAAAAGGTTTGTGAAATGAGCGAAGCGTAGCGGAGCGAATTCAACAAATTCACGAACAAAATAAAATCACTTTTAAGACGAATATCATACAATGGTTTTTGTAAAACTGCTCTATTATGATAATAAAATTGATGAATTTAGAGTGACACTCAACTTCAAACTTTTAAAATATTACAGATAAGTACAAGTGTACTATGCATAGCAACCGTTGCCGACGCTATGGTTACTAACAAATGCGTGCATACAAATAAAAGAGATGTCATAATAATTATTATTGAATGCAATTTCTGAACAATTATTTTTGTCTTGAATTCTTGACTAGGTTTTTATTAATATGTTTGCCAGTAATAAAAAGAATATGAAACAATCTTATTACCTATAATTTTGTCTAATTTCATCATGAGAAAATGTAGTTTAAAAAGAGAATGTACAGAAAAAGTAGATAGAAATATTTTTAACACGACAACACGAGTGTTGTAATATATTTTTAACAATCGTGTTAAAAATATTTTTAACACGCTTCCATGTAAACAATCACTTTTAACACTGTCAGCTGTCGTTAAAAGTGTGACTTATAATGGCAGTTGTACAAAAAAAAAATTTTGTGCAACTGCCATTAAAAGTCGCACTTTCGACGACAGGTGACAGTGTTAAAAGTGATTGTTTACATGGAAACGTGTCAAAAGTACTTTTGACACTAGTGTCAAAAATATTTTTGACACTAGTGTCAAAAGTAATTCTATCTACTTTCTCTGTACTTACATTCTCTCATTGAACTACATTTCCTCATGATGAAATCAGACAAAATTATTGGTAGTAAGATTTTTTCATATTCTTTTTATTACTGGCAAACATATTAATAAAAAATAAGTACCCAATCAAGAATTCAAGACAAAAATAATTGTTCAGAAATTGCAATCAATAATAATTATTATGACATTTCTTTTATTTGTATGCACGCATTTGTAAGTAACCATAGCGTCGGCAACGGTTGCTATGCATAGTAGGTACACTTGTACTTATCTGTAATATTTTAAAATGCAATTTGAAGTTGAGTGTCTAAATTCTAAATTTATTTATTTATTTATTTATTATTTATTTATTTATTTATTTATTAATTTTTAGTTTCTATTATTTTTTTCTTATCGAACGACATAAAAAATAATATGGCGGCCATAAGAAAAACGAAAGTTGACTATGAAAACTCTGGGATCTAGTGGACTTTGAAATTTTTTGAAACGTCAGATGAATAGCTCATAACCGCTTATGTAAGCCCACGAAAAATTATTTATTAATTTCCAATTGTAAAAAAGATAATTATGGCAAAAATAAGATTTATCGATTTTTCAGTTTTTTCAGGATATTTCAGGAACGGTCACAAATATCTTGCATGTTTTGACGGATTCGAGATGGCCACAAAATTGCGCATCTTTTCTCTAATTTAACCGACCTTGTATCTTCAATGGTTTAGGATATCCCTGTGGTGGCCCTTTAAATAGTTCTAACCCTGTATATTTTATGATATACCTACGGATAACTCGAGGGACTCTACGGATAAACAGTTATTAGCAAAAAATATTTTTTTACTAAAGCTTTTTTTAAGGGGGGGGGGGAGGGGGGGCTGCACTCTCAGAACTGATTTTTGTGGACTTAGGTATATGTTCTATAACCTCTTCACTAACAGTTATTGAGGGAAAATCTTAGATAATATTTTTTATGAACTTTTGGTACATTTTTTACTTTACCGACTGGGGCTAATAATACTATAATAGAAAATTAACTCGTCGGCTCATCCATCAGCTCTAACCGAACTGAGGTTGGGGTTGAAAAACCAATACACTATTGAATCTTGTTTTTCTTATTCCTATTTTCCCGCGTTTATTGCTCATTGCCATAGAAGTGTCTGATAAATCAAATGAATATTCCATAACAATTTAAATAAAAAAAAAAACAATCCCTGCCGCAGTGGCGGCTATGAAGTGATATGAAGTAACTATATCTACCTCTTTACCTATTTTTAATTATAAATAATGTATTTTTAAATCGGAAAAATGTTTTTTAAAATTATAATTTTCTCTTATTAGTAAAGGTATTAGGTAGGTATTTATTATTATTCTTTTTAATTTGAAATTTTATCGCATTATATCGCATTTTATACTAAATACATATACTAAATAAAGGTAATAAAGTATGGAGCGCCAGTCTATTTATGTATCGTAAATTATTATTGGGATCCAGGGTGTGATTTGATGTCGAATACTGGCGCACTGGCGGTCGGATTTTTTCTGAAAGACACAAACATTGTAAACATTATAATAATAATCAAACTAGAGAAGTGTTGCAGCCACGGCGGACGAACCGGTCTAGCACTTCAGAATAACCCAGCACTTCTGTTTACAACATAATAATTCCATATTTTAAGGGTTTCACATTTGAAAGAGCATCATTATTATATTGTAATAGTTCTCCAACTCAACCTTTTAAGTCCTTCTTCCCGCTCATTCTTCCTAAATAACCAATTTTTTTTAAGACTGTAGTTTTTACTTTTTGTTCATTTTATACTTACCTACCTACTGAGTTTTGCGTTTATCGATGACAGTTTAAATTTTGTATTTTATTTAGTTCGGATTTTGATTTCAATCAGGACAGGTCTAGGTGCTATACATCAGGGTGATTTATAATCAAGAAAAAAATTACACAAGTACCTATTCAGTATCAGTATTCAGTATGACACTTGAAACGAAAAACTGGTATACCTACATTTTTTTATTTAATTAGCTTCCTTACAAAGTTATTTACAAAAAAATTTTTACTTCTTATGTAGTATTTTAATTGGATACAGAAAACCAAAAACTAAATTCTTTATCTCAAATGGCATTCTGAACACTTGTATAAATTTATTACATACCTACCTAATTTTAATTATTATAAATCACCCTACATGTTTTTGCTTAAAAATATGCAATCCAGTTACAGTTAGTGATATTGGTATACATCAGGGTTAGAACTATTTAAAGGGCCACTACAGGGATATCATAAACCATTAAAGATACGAGTTCGGTTAAATTACAGAAAAGTTGCGCTATTTTTAGATGAGTATTTTACGAAAAAAATTTTGAAATACTATCCCCAGTATTTTCGGAAATATCCTGAAAAAACTGAAAACTCTAGAAATCTAGTTTTTGACATATCTTAATTTCTTATATTCAGCCATATTATTTTTTTATGTCGTTCGATATGAAATTTAAACCAAAAATTAATAAACTTCAGAAAAAAAATTCCGAAATTTTTACTCTAATCTTTTTCAAAGAAAAACAGACAATTTTTCGCTGAAATAGGTCAATATGAAGTCATACTGCTTGCCTTATTACGGAAGCGCTGAGCTGCCATCGTTTTCCGTAAAAACTTTTTTTATATAATTTACAGTTCTAACTGTAAATTTACAGTTCGAACTGTAAATTTACAGTTCAAAGTGTAAATTTACAGTTCAAACTGTAAATTTACAGTTCAAAGTGTAAATTTACAGTTCGAACTGTAAATTTACAGTTCAAAGTGTAAATTTACAGTTCAAACTGTAAATTTACAGTTCAAAGTGTAAATTTACAGTTCGAACTGTAAATTTACAGTTCAAACTGTAAATTTACAGTTTGAACTGTAAATGCAGATTTTATCACTGGAACTGTATGCTTCCGTATACATATACAAGGGCACCTTATCCAAGACTACTATACTATTTTACATAAAATCTGCATTTTTTTATTGAAAATGCACATGCACTGCAGAGAAATCCCTATGACGCTCTGGGAGCGGTGCATGAGCGGAGATATCGATTCACGTTCGCCTTGAATCTCTGTAAGTTGTATACTTCGGGAAACACGCCCTTTGAAATGCTATTCCAAAGTGATGCGGTTCTATACATAAAAGAAGTCTGAAATAGAGTGGTACGAGGTGTAACGAGCTGAACCTGATACGGATGAGCGTCTGCGGCTCGACGTGTATTTCTGCCCGGTCTTGTTCTTGGTGGGATCAAGCAAGCCACGTCTTTTGAACACTTTCCATTAAAATATCTGTAAAACAGACTCAGGTCAGCTACTCTTCTTCGATGTTCAAGGGTGTCTAAATTTTTTGTCAAATCTGGGTCCCCAATCAAGCGGATGGCTCTTTTCTGAAAAGAGTCGAGTAGTCTCAGCGTATGTTTGGGAGCTGAGCTCCAAACATGTGAGCAGTACTCCAAGGATGGTCGGATTTGAGCCTTGTATAAGAGGAGAAGCTGTTGTGGTGTATAAAATTTCTTCGTGCGGAAGAGTGTTCCAAGTTTTTGAGAAGCACTCTTCGCCAGACCTGCAACATGATCATGCCAAGACATGTTCTCTCTGAGGCTCACTCCAAGTAAACGAAGAGATGACGCTGGAGTAAGAGAGTGTCTCGCCGTCAACATATCTGGCTCCAAAACGTTAGTCGTTTTGGAGAAGATGACTGCTTGGGTTTTTCCAGCATTAAATTGGACTTGGTTTCTATCGCCCCAAGTTAGAATGTCTTGCAAGTCGTTGTTAAGTATGGCAACTTCTTGCTCCCTGCGAGACTGTGCGTCGATGGCAGATGTTCGCGCATCTAACGTATAAGAAGATATGAGGGTACTGTCGTCGGCAAAACTGTATATTGGATTTTTTGTTGTTTCAAGCAAGTCATTTATAAATATTAGAAAGAGAGTCGGAGATAAAATGGATCCCTGAGGCACACCGGCATTGATGGAAAAGGTCTCAGAAAGAACTCCATCGACTGCCACCTGTAATGAACGATCTCCGAGATAACTCGCAAGCCACAAGCAGAATTTCTCGGGCATGCCATAGGCCTGCAGTTTTGCCAACAGTCCACCATGCCAAACACGGTCGAAAGCTCTAGAAATATCAAGCGCAACCCCTCGAGACTCCCCATGGTGCTCGATTGCGCCGCTCCACAGCTCGGTGACGTAAGTGAGGAGGTCACCAGTTGACCTCTGTTTGCGGAATCCGTATTGGCGGTCGCTGATTATATTAGCTCCTTCCAAGTATTTTAAAAGATGTTGGTTAATAGCTTTCTCCATAATCTTGGATATTACTGAAAGCAGTGCCACTGGTCGATAGTTACTTGGTATAGTCTTTTTGCCTTTCTTGGGAATAGGTTGGATCCGTGCACATTTCCAGCAAGAAGGAAATATTCCCTTTTTATACGACAAGTTGAAAAGTCGGCAGAAAACAGATGACAGCTCAGTGGCGCATTTTTTTAGTACGATAACAGGTACATCATCGGGCCCAGAAGATTTGTTTGGGTCTAAGGCTAACATAATGCTCTTTATGACACGCTGTCGGAAAACAATATCTGACATTTTGGTCTCCACGGAAGGGATCATTGGCGGAGTTCTTCCATGAAAGTCGACGGAAGAGTGTGAAGAAAAGACTCCCGCCAACAAGTTTGCCTTCTCAGTAGCCGTGGATGCGATAGTCCCATCTGTCCGTGTAAGTGGTGGAATCGTGGATCTGATGAAGTTCTGGCTGACTGCTTTAGTTACAGACCAAAAAGATTTCGAACCGTTAGGGCAGGAGAGAAGTTTGTTCCTAATTCTTTGGTTGTGAGTTTCCTTGGTTTGATCTATTATTTCTTTGCATCTGTTTCGAGCAAGGATGCAATTGTGATGGTTTATGCCGTCGGGGCTCTCTCGCCATTGGCAAAAAGCCAGTTGTTTGGAGGCGACAGCTTCCTTGCATCTTTTGTTGAACCAAGGTTTACTGTTTGAGGGCTGTTTTTTTGAAAAGGGAATGTAGGCTTCCATGCCTGTTAGGATGACTTGAGCAACTTCCCTAGCACAAACAGATGGATCATTAGAACCGAAGCAAACACTCCTCCATGGAAAATCTCGATAATATTCCCTGAGTTCTTCCCATTTAGCAGATCTATAGTGCCAGACTATACGAGGTTTACTTGTTTCTTTAACACTGGTAATTGGTAGGACACAAGATGTTGAGACGAGTTTGTGATCTGAGGAACCCAGTGGTGCTTTCACCGTGATAGTATATATTTGAGGGTTCGTGGTCAAAAACAGATCCAACAGGCTAGCGAATTCTCCCTCGCGATCGGGAATGCGTGTTAGTTCATCAACGAGCTGGGCAAAACCACAGCTGATCGCAAACGATTCCGCTTCACGGCCTTCTTCATCAGTGAAGTTTGAGTATTTAAGCCAGTTGATGTTATGTACATTAAAATCACCCAAGATGGATATCTCAGCTTTGGGGTAGTTTATCTGTATGAATTCAACAGTTTTTGTGAGGGACAAAAAAAGTGTCCTATACTGTGTATCGCTGGGTGGTCGGTATAAACAACAGATAAATCTCGTTGTTTGTCGGTCTGTTATCCTAAGCCACATGACGTCGAAGTCATGGGGTCAAACACTTCCTCACGCTGGCAGGAGAGGTCACTTCTGACAAAAATGCCAATTCCGAAGTTACGTCTAAATCGGGAATGAAAGTCATATCCTGGATAAAGATAATTAACTGTGCTTAATGACGCTTAATGCTTAATGATAACAGGATCGCTAATCGTCACCTATACGCTTGATTTCGTCTGAAGTCGCAATTTTTCGATGTGGAATAAATTATTCCACTATAAAAAAAAGATCTGTAATAGGTCGCAGCGCATCTGACACCCTCAATATCAATATCAATATCAATAATGACGCTTGGACTTTTGTTTCGCACAGTGCTAGAATGTGAGGTTTATTTATCTTAAGATGTTGATGTACTGAATTGATTTTCGTATTTAAACCTCTAATATTACAAAAGTCGACTATAAATCTTTCCATTCTGGAGGTGTTATTATTCTTTCTCTTGCATGAATGAGCCCCTGGATTAGCCCCCGCCCGGAGATCCGAATGGGGGGTCGTTTTAACTCCGGAAAATTTTAACCCTGGGAACGCCATCCATGCATATTAATTGTTTCTTACGCCAAGGACCGGAATCTCTGGCACAGCAACGAAACGTCAGCTCTTTAAAGCAACTTCACGCCGCCTAAGCCAGAAAGATGGTATTGCACCGGGCGAGGCTGTGTGGGTTATACAAGGTGTTTCTAAATGGAGTACCATAAATTGGAGGACTTGTAGATAAAGTTAAAAAAATACGAAAATGTAGGAAATTTTTTTTTCGAAAAGGCTTTATTGATGAGATACAGGGTGTTAAATAGTCGACCGACAGACCACTCTTTTGTTAATATTTGTTGAAACAATAACCCAACTGAGACAATTTTTTGTGTGTAACAACAAGTTATAAAGAGCAATAATCAGACAAATTTTCGGTTTATTTCAATAAGCCAGTGGCGTAGAAACAGGGGTCGTTTGACACTTTTTCATTCTTTAAAAAAGTAAGGGCTAGGTTTTTTGATGTCTTATTACTTTTTTCTGAATCAACGGTCTTTTTACAATAAAAAAGCCATACTTGTTTAATTTGCCCAGAGGCGTCCGTTTTTGAGATATTTGCAATTTTGTGTCAAAAAAAAAAAAAAAAAATGCATTTGAACGATTATCAAATCAACCAAAAATAATGTTTTCGTTGGAGCAGCGTTTAAATGCATGTGTACGTGCAAACGGAGGACACTTCGAGCAATATTAGATAATCATTAGGTAATTTTATGTTAGGTATGTTTTGTTCAATTACTTATGTTTTGTTATGTGTTGAATAGTTATCTTGACAATAAAATTATTTAATTTTCACTTCGGATATGAAATGTCAAACTGACAAGTAAGTCCAAAAATTAGTTTATTTAAATTGCAAAGCTACCTTCACAATTTTAATAAATGAAATTTTTTAATTTCAAAAAAAACAATTGCAAATATCTCAAAAACGGACGCCTCTGGGCAAATTAAACAAGTATGGCTTTTTTATTGTAAAAAGACCGTTGATTCAGAAAAAAGTAATAAGACATCAAAAAACCTAGCCCTTACTTTTTTAAAGAGTGAAAAGTGTCAAACGACCCCTGTTTCTACGCCACTGGCTTATTGAAATAAATCGAAAATTTGTCTGATTATTGCTCTTTATAACTTGTTGTTACACACAAAAAATTGTCTCAGTTGGGTTATTGTTTCAACAAATATTAACAAAAGAGTGGTCTGTCGGTCGACTCTTTAACACCCTGTATCTCATCAATAAAAACCCTTTCGAAAAAAAATTTTCCTACATTTTCGTATTTTTTTAACTTTATCTACAAGTCCTCCAATTTATGGTACTCCATTTAGAAACACCTTGTATGTCCTCTACCATCTGGTTTGCTAGTTTTGGTCAGCCCCGGGGTATTTAATTTCCCCGGTGTCATCTATATGGACGACATTCCCCTATCCGCCACCCGGGGAGGCTCCCGATGGGGGACTAGCAGCCCCGACACGGGTTTACAGTTCAAACTGTAAATTTACAGTTCGAACTGTAAATTTACACTTTGAACTGTAAATTTACACTTTGAACTGTAAATTTACAGTTTGAACTGTAAATTTACACTTTGAACTGTAAATTTACAGTTTGAACTGTAAATTTACACTTTGAACTGTAAATTTACAGTTTGAACTGTAAATTTACAGTTTGAACTGTAAATTTACACTTTGAACTGTAAATTTACACTTTGAACTGTAAATTTACAGTTTGAACTGTAAATTTACACTTTGAACTGTAAATTTACAGTTCGAACTGTAAATTTACAGTTTGAACTGTAAATTTACAGTTTGAACTGTAAATTTACAGTTCGAACTGTAAATTATATAAAAAAAGTTTTTACGGAAAACGATGGCAGCTCAGCGCTTCCGTACCTTATAGTTTTTTTTAATTTCTCTATGATATTCAATTTAAAAAGTTGTCTTTGCTTTTAGAAGAATAAAAATTTTTTAAATTTATTTTTTGAAGTTTATTAGTTATTGTTTTCCATTATTTTTTCATACCGAACGACATAAAAAACAAGGTAGGTAATTATTTACATCCGCGTGTCCTAGGTTCCATCAATTTTTTCGGGACCGAGGAGCGAAATAGGGGTGCTGGGTGGGTAATAATCTAAAATAATAGCCATTGCAAACAATATTAAGGTCAGAACTAAGGCCTCTTTGACACTACGGTCGAATTGCTATTTTTTTCTTCACATTCAGGGCAAGGAAAATCTTCGAGATTAGCAGTAGCACGATTATTATTTTTCATTTGCATTTATTTTGCATTTGCATTCCAAAAAGCGTGACATTTGATCACTATTATTATAACAAAAAGATGAACGACATATCGTAAAACGATACGTCATTCATTGATTTCATGCTGTGAGTCAGGGGTGGAAATTGTAGACACGTGTTTCGTCCTAATTGGGACTCTTCAGTGTAATGTATCTTGCTAACACACAGCACAATCTTAGTCACTTAATAGTGAGCAAAATGATAAAAATAAATAAAAATAAAATAGCACGGTGGGTTCGGCTTTCGCCATAGGATGCAACCCCAGGCAGCTAAAACGCATGCCAACAACTGAGTGCAGTGCCTCCCGATGTGCGTAAAGGTAGGATAGGCCTACTTCCAAAGTTTAACAAAAAGATGAACGACATAATTATCGTAAAACGATACGTCATTCATTGATTTCATGCTGTGAGTCAGGGGTGGAAAAATGAAACAATTTCCACCCCTGACTCACAGCATGAAATCAATGAATGACGTATCGTTTTACGATATGTCATTCATCTTTTTGTTAAACTTTGGAAGTAGGCCTATCCTACCTTTACGCACATCGGGAGGCACTGCACTCAGTTGTTGGCATGCGTTTTAGCTGCCTGGGGTTGCATCCTATGGCGAAAGCCGAACCCACCGTGCTATTTTATTTTTATTTATTTTTACTATTATTATAGTCTGGATACGTTATGAGTGAGCTTGGGAACTTATGCCGGTACTGGAGCGTTCAGATGATGAATCTGCCGCGTCCTTGCATGTTTATACAGGGTGTCCCACGACATGACTGCCATAGCTTAAGGGTAGGTGTAGTTTTTCAAGGCGATTCAGGATCTGGTTTTGAAATTTTCCTGAGGCCCTTCCGTTTCGATTATACAGGATGATTTGTGCAATTTGCCGAAATCTTTGATGAGCGATATCTTTTGAACGAATTGATCGAATTTAACGAAATTTGGTAGATATGCTCTACTAATGACACTTAATACCTCGCATTTTTCGCCGATTCGAAAACTGCAGGGCCGTACTTATTATTTTGATATCTTTCGGTTTTGTCGAAAAGTTCAGCCTGTATGCATTTTATTCAAAGTTTGGTGCCATTCTCTAAAACTACGTGAAAAATGCTACAATTGTGGTAGAAAACTACTTGGCATCATTAAACTGAATCGAGAAGAAATTTAAGTTTTTTAGTTTTTTATTCGGGATTTCAATTCATGTGTTGTTGATAATTTAAGAAAAATCAAATGTGGTTTTTTAAAACTTGCGTATTTTGTAGTTATTTCAAATAAATTTACTTTATCTACAGATTTAGCCAAGATTGGGGACCCTTCTACATCAGATTGTTTCGAGCTAAAAATAAGTTTCAACCGCAAAATAAATAACACAATTTAACACATTACCACATAGACAAACAAGTATCCACATAAACGAAACAGGAAGAAAAATATCAACAAAAAATTTGGGAAGAAAAACTACAATTCAGTGCAGGTAATGGTCAAGGAGACCACCCATCAAACTCAACACATTTCCTTGACTTATTTGTCTATGTGGTAATGTGTTAAATTGTGTTATTTATTTTGCGGTTCAGTGTAGTTTCAGTGCGGTTCAGTAATCGCTTCAGTGATATTATTGCATTTGATCCAAAAACAGACTCTGCCTTTATTATCGACCCTACAATTCGTTTTGAAAGTAATGACTGTCATCAAGATGATAAAATTCAATTAGAAAAAAAGAATATTTATGAAAAATGTTTTAATTTTTACCAGAGCAAATATTCACCAAGTTTTGGCATGCGCAAATGGGAAGTCATCGGCCTTTGGTTTGGTAGTCGTGGTACAATGCGGTAAAAGTGTAATTGAATTCTTCAATCGCTTTAACCTGAACTCAGAAATAATTAACGAAATTTCTGAACAAATTTTAATAGATTCCATCAGAATCATAAACAAACACATTTATTCCTAAAATTAATGTTCTTTAATTATTATTTATGTTACAATTTTTAATATTTATGTCATTTTTTTTGATTGATCGATATGCTGTGTATTAATGCAACCCAAGTTAAATGGGCAGTCCACTTTATTCAATAAAGTTTTTCCTTTAATAGTTTTTATTTGTTACAAGTCATAAATTTAATTGTCATAATATTCAAATTAGATCCAAACTTGAAATCACCGGTTTCTTACAGCTGAACCCAATTTTTCATTACAGTATACAGGGTGTTATGTAATTGAATGTCAATATTTTGAGGATGATTTTTGGGTCAATTTTAAGAAGAAAACTTCATATATCCCATTTCAGACGTTTTTGGATTCAAGTTGGCTGTGATATTTTTTCTTCAAGTTGGATACCCTGGACAGTCGATTTGAGCTAAAAAAGTTCAAATGACTTCCCAATTTACTCATATGCCATTAGGATTAATTTCTTACCTAATAAAAATATGTTTGACGTATGAAAACAATAATTCAATAATATACGATTGTTGTTATTTTTTAGTAAAAAATATTTAATTATTAGACGTTCAGTAACTTCATTCAAAAAGTTCTGTCAGATTTTCAGCATCTTATTTCAATCCTTTTAAAATTGGAAAGAACTTAAATCTCCTTTGAATACTACATTATTATATTATAATGCCAAAAGTAATTGAAATGTGTGGCACAGCAGTGTCTGTCTACCGAAAACCAACACAAAGAGATCGTTATTTACACAAGAACTCCAATCAACACCCAGCCCAAAAACGAGCTCTGTAATACAAACCCCGGTGAATCGTGCTTCCCGAATTTGTGAGACTCAGTCCTACCTCGAAGAAGATGAGCTCTACACCATGCATGAATGCTTTCTTTGCTTCAGGATGACCACGTACGTCACACTATTGCATCCATGCATATACTGTTTTATAACAAATTGAAATCCAGAAATATAAAGGTGGAGTAACCAATAACCATACCTAAATTAAACCGATTGGATTCAGAAAATTTATAGTTCTACCCAAATATAATTTTTATTCATATATTTTAGGCAGCCTGCAGTATCAAACGACAATAACGAGATAAGAATTTGTCATAACTCATCCTCAACCGAGTTAGCAAGACTTTCCTCAACTAGCAAAAAAATCCTCCAACTCCCTACAATAAATTGAAAATGAAGAAAAACTTATTGGCAACCTACAAAGATCATGAGGCTCATATTCCATCTGCTTTCTTCAAAATTTGAATTAAATTAGTTGATAAAGGAATAAAGACTACCCCTACTTATTCTTCAAATGTTCTCGTGAAAATTAGGCATTTCAAGAGTCGGCGACATGACATATGATGTTCCTGAATTTCACCACATGACGCGAGAGAGAGAAGTCCAGCACTTTAAGTTATTTAAGACAATAGAGAACAAATCAAAGATCGTAAATGTAAATGTGATTGAGTTTTTTATTATATTATTATTAAATAACTTTTATTTTGAGCGCGGCGGTTTAGGTCACTGACTATAATTATTGAGCCGTTGACGCTGCCACCGCCTGGGTTCAAATCCTAGCTCGGCATGGTTATTTCTCAGTAATTTAACTATGTATTTATAAATTTAAAATTTGTGTCTGGCCAAATTAGCTAGTTCTGAGAGCCAAATTACTAGATTGGAATGACTAGGTCTTATCTACACGGTTAAGATCAATGCTAAAAAAAAACTTTGATATTGGAAAATTAAAGTCAGTTGAAAACATTTGTTGAAATAGCCTTTTATAAATTTCCAGGGCATAATCTTTATCTTCGAATCTAAACCGACTCAATAAAATTTGAGAGTAAAATCAAGAAGTATCGCGAACAAAAAAATCCGAAATAATATTATATTGTAGATTTTTATAAATAATGTTGTAAACGCTAACCTTTAAATTACTTCTCTGGATAACATTTCTTAATTTTCTAGTTGAATATTTCTTGTTCAATAACTATAAAAGCATTGTAGAAGTGTAGAACTGTAGACGTGTAGAAGATATAGCTTACCTTATAATATATTAATCTTATTTTAACCGTTAAACAAGAAATTTTAATGACAATGAACGTAATTTGTATTTTTATCTTTTATTATAGGTACTAAACTTAAAACAAACAATAAATTATGATAATTTTTATATTTCGTATTTTTTTGGATAAAAATTAAAGTTTTGAAATACAGAAAACATATTTAAAGGAATCGTTAATAATCTCACATATAGTTGAAAAAAATCGATCAAGAAATAAATCCTCCTTGTCTGATTTTACACAAAAATTAATATTTCCCCGATTATTAGTATAAGTACCTACTTTAGATAATATATTCCTGTTTTGGCAACGCAGCGTAGGTGAAATTTAAAACAAAGTCAAATTTGATTAGAAACATCCATAACCTTAAAAAATTTAGCTTGTCAAAGGTAGTTCAAAACTCAGCTTTTGGAAAGGTACCAACATAATTCGAATTTTCCATAGCCAACTCTGAATTCAAAAACGTCTGAAATGGGATATAATAATGTATGTCCTAAGAGTCTTAACTTTTGAGATACAGGGCGGTAAAGTTTTATTAAAATAAATCATTTTTTCGTAATATCTGTAATACACGTACCGCTCTGGATATTTTAATGAAATTTCGTATACAGGTACTCCGCATCAAGGGGCATTTTTTCATGTACCGCGTTTGATTTTATTTCCACTTAGTGACGATGGTGCACGATCGTGTAGAATTTTACCGGCACATTTTAGCAGACATTGATGGTACGCCACTGATTTCTGTTCAAATAGAAATCTTTTTTGAGATCCCCATTCATTTCCAAGCAAATTTGATTCCTTATTTTTTTTCAGTCCCATGCACGGTTTTCGTTAAAAAAAAAAAAATCTGTTTCTCTACAATATCACAAGATTGTCGTTAAATGACAATAAAAAATATAAAAATATTCATAGGTAAAATTCTGCAAGATGTCACTAGTGGAGATAAAACGAAATGTGGTACATGAAAAAATTCCTCTTGATGAGTAATACCTGTCTATTCAATTTTATTAAAATATCCAGAGCGGTGTTACAGATATTATGAAAAAATTATTTATTTTTAAAAACTATTACCACCCTGTATCTCAAAAGTTAAGACTTTTAGGACATAGGTTCTTATGAAGTTTTCTTGTTAAAATGGACTCAAAAATCACCTCCTTAAATATTGACATTCCAAAACCAGGACCGGTGCTAACCAGGACCGGTGCTAACCAGGACCGGACTCCCTAGACCGATTTTTAGTGCCTTTTTTTGCTAACCATGCATTTGCAAAGCAAATGAATACCTTCCTGGTGTTACTACGTCCTTCACCCTTATAATAAGTGCCATAGTGAAACTGTAGGACACCAAGATTTAAATAATGACAGTGATATTTAATTGACAGTTGGTGGAGTGTCTTTATAAGATACCATTTCTCACCCTGGCAGGGATTATTTCTTTTTAAATTTTACCGACTAGTATTTATTTAATTCCTCTGGCACTTCTTGTCAGTCCCGATAATAAACTGGTATGGCAATAATACATTGGCGGTTAGTAATCAGGACAAAGTGCGGGAAGAATTATTATGACAGCGGGAAAATAGGACTTATAGGATAATAAACAAGTTGAGGTTGTGTATTATTGTTTTCAAGGATGAGAAGAATATGTTTGTATTGTTTATATTGAATTAACAAAACAAAAATAATATTATTTTTTCAACATTTACCATTTTTGTGCCTTTTCCAAAGCGAATTTTTGAATCTACAAAAATGTGTTTCTAAATAGAGTAAAATAAACTGGAGGACGTGTAGATAAAGCTAAAATATTTAGAAAGTTTAAATTCTTTTTTTTTCCGAAAATGCTTTTTAACCGAGTAACCGAGATACAGGGTGTTTAATATAAGTATCGTTATTACGAAACTGGTTTTTATTTTATCTTTTTACAGAGTGGACCAATAAAGGGAAAAATTCTATAGGTATCAGTGGTATCACCGAAGCACCCAGTGGAGTAGAATCCGACGTCACAGCACAGGGCAGCTTTTTTCTCGTTGAAAATTTCTGAGCCGGTTTTTAATTTTTTTTTTTCGTTTTTCAGAATGCCAGATTTAATTGCTATAAAAAAGCAATACTATCAAAATTTTTAATAACTGTTTTCAATAAAAATTCAAATGTAGCGTTTTCAATATTTTTTATTTCTTTATTAGTCTAGCCAGTCTAGCTAGTCTGGCCAGCGAACCTAACCTGACCTGACAGACAGGTCATAATAACCGGGTTGGGTAATATCTATTAATGAAAATATTTATAGAGATATATGTCCCCTTAACAATATATAAAATGGCTGGGTGGTGGTGTGATAAAAAATGACCTCGGAGTTGCTCTCCATTCCAGAATATCCTTTTATTGATAATTGAAATAACTGGGGATTTAGTAAAAAACGACAACGCAAATATCAAGAAAATAAATCTATTGAAAAGTTTTATTTATTTTTTGAACTAATTTTAATAAATTTTCTCAAAAGGTCGAAAAGAAAATAGCGTCTTCATCTCGCGAAAAATAGCTACTATTATCCACTCAAACGTTCCAACACTCGCCTGTGAAATTTTCGTTCTCGTGAATAATAGCTATCATTCTTCGCTCGTTGAAGAATATACTATTATAAGACCCACAATAGACAGACAATTTACCATATTGTAATATGTACCTACCAAAAAATATTCATAATCAGAGGGAAGGCAAAAAAGAGTTGTAAGTATTCATGTCCCCTTCAAAACCCATTTTTATTTTTATTTATAAGTTGTTTGGTTTTCGAGTAATTTCATTTTTTGCCAAAATTTAAAGTAACAAAAAATTCGTGAGCATCAAAAATAGAAAATTTACAATTTCTTAAATACTAAATAACTCTAAAACTATGACATATACGAAAAAATTGCAAAATCACTCTATAATAGCTTTTCTGCTTCTTTTCTCTAAGGTAATACGTATTTTTTTAAGTTTTCCAACGATTAACGAGTTATACTCGCAAAAAAAAAATACTTTTTTCACCAAAGGGATGGTTCTTTTTTGGGCGAGGGGGGGGGATGCGCTACACCCCCAGAACTATAATTTTTGTCTGTTTATGTTCTATAACCGGTTCATTAACAATTATTGAAAGAATATCTTAGATAAGATTTTTTATAAACTTTGCTATATTTTTTACTTTACCGACTGGACTATATGTGTTCCGTTATTAGGGCTTTTCCCGATTTTTGTCGCAAAAATTACTTTGTATAGGTATCTAGGAATGAGAATTCCTTTAAAATTATTCATAAGCGAATCCGAATAATATGTTTTTATTTCAATCAAAATTAGGTAGGTCTGTACTATTTATAAGTTGTTTTTTTTTGCTAGTTTATTTGCCTAGGTAAATATTATTCCTGAAATGAATGGAATTTTAGAGCGCGACAATAATGTGATATAGGAGTATAATATTAGAAGACACAATGAGCGTGTATAGGTATTTCACTAAATTTTTTTTCTATGTTCATTGACTAGAAGAGCAATAAATAAATATCCGGAAGATCCTCCTGGAGCTGACAGATATTGGTCTTGGTCATAAACGACAACCGGTTCATTCTACATAATACAAAATTACAAAAATACAATAATTCTCTATCTACATTATATAATTTAAGGAATTCAGTCCTAAATGTTAATTAAAATATGGAAATTGTGATTATTAGATTTATGCGATTTGATTCTGGTTTATTTTAATACACGTCAATTTAAATGAGATAAACTATGTTTCAAAGTTTTGTATCAAATGACCCTAGAATAATTGGAAAAATTATTCGAAAGTTTTCTGTGATAATACTTGATGATGACTACATTAAAAACAAAACCTCGAAAAATACAAACATACCTGCTAGAGTCATAATTCGAAAATCCACAAAAAAAATCCACAATGTTTGTGGAAATTTTGTGGACAAATGGTTATTTAATAACCACTTTTAAACACTTAAGAATAATAATAGCATTATATGTGGGCAAGAATTTTAATTTTATCTTTACCCGTTTGCGAGATACAGTCCTTTAAAAGTAAGTATCGGAGTACATAATTTGAATCGGCGGAACGCTCTACTATTATTGGCCTGACGTCACTACCTCTGTCTGAATCTGGTGGACCCGCGCCCCACAGTTCTCATGCATAACGCCGTAAACCAGGCATTCCGCTTCGGTGTCGTGTGAGGGGGTTTACGTTAAATGTTATATGCGCACATTATTGCTAAGAAATTTAAAAGTTTAATACAAAATATAAAATTACACGAATATGGAAGAAGATTTTCAAAAGGCCGACTCACATAACTTACCTACTGTCGATGTTACAACAATGGTACTTAACACAGTGGTTCTAAAGCAGACCCACTGATAGAGAATATTAGTAGAGAATACTAATATTTCGGCACCGTGCATTGGATGAATTTGAAAGTCTAGTATCTTTATTGTTTTTACGTTAGAGCAAAATTATTGTGAAAAAATCTTGGAGCACATTATTATGCTAAAACTCATTTCGGTGAAATTTGGTTGGTGGGGGGGTGTAGCTCGACGTCAAGCCACACTTCACATGCAAAAAATTAAAAAACATATACCTACGGGGTAAGTGTTTTCAATGTCTAGTACTACAGTGATCTTGTAAACTACTTCTGTTAGAGGAACGGTTAAATGATTACTTCCCCTACTTAATGGGGAAGTAATGCAGTTTTATGAATTAAATTGAAGCAACTTTTTTAAATCTCTGGGTTCCTATAGATATTTGACATAAACATTTCGCATATTTCTTTATATTGATATAGCATTCTTATTATACTAGGTACTTCTAAATGCAGTTCCATAAGTTGGAGGGCGTGTACATGAAGCTTGAATATTAAGAAAATTCCAATAGTTTTCTTTTCCGAAAACGTTTTTTAAACAAAATACGGGGTGTTTAAGTTTCGATTTAATAAACTGGTTTTTATTATATATATCTTTCTACAGAGTGGACCAATAACTCTGAATTTTTGTATACAGTCTTTCTATTTAATAACCTGTAAATAAAAAATAACCTAAAAAAATTCTGGGTGAAATCGAAGAACCCAGTGGCGTAGAATCTGGGGTCCCATGACACCTTATTTTTTTCTCATAAAAAAATTCTGAACCATTATTTTTATTGCGTTTTTGAAATGTCATATTAAAATGCTAAAAAAGCTGAAGTAAACGCAAAGGAATTATTTTTCGAAAATGTTTCTTAATTGAGATACAGGATGTTGAAAAACCTGTTTTGTAAATGACACTTACACAACGTCTATCTCGGTTAAAAAACATTTTCGGAAAAAAAAATTCTTAACACTTTAGCTTCATCTGCAGCCTGCAGCTCTTCAATTTATATGGTATTTATGTTTAACTATTAACTAAAAATAATAAAGATAAAAAATGTAAATAAAAAGTTAAGAGCGCTACATTTGAGTTTTTATCGAAGACAATTTTATTGAGTCCTATCGAAATTTAATAAGTACCTATGATGGCTTTTTGTATCAATTTAAAATGGCATTTCCAAAAAGCAATAATAATAATAAAAAACTATACATGCAGTACACACAGTATAGAGTTAGTAAAAATATCCTCCCGCGGAATACACTGTGTCTTATTTGCTTAATTAGACATTCACCTAAAAAAATTGATAACTATTCTGTTTTGTCTAAGAGTTCGGTCAGTATTTATATTTGGCTATCCTACAGTTTCACTATGGCATCTACCATATAGGAATGGAGGACGTACCTATAGTAACACCAGGAAGGTATTCATTTGCTTTGCAAATACATGATTAGCAAAAATAAAGGCACTATAAATCGATATAGGGAGTCCGGTCCTGGTTAGTACCGCGTATAACATGGTAAACAAGCACTAGAAGAAGTGCTGAAGTGGCCTATCGCGTCGTAGCGTTGCCGACGATACAGAGACGGATCCGAACGAATATAGCTTTCTATATCCTGGGTACGATATGACCCAGACTATAGGGATTGATGTCACGCTTTTTGGAATGTAAATGCAAAATAAATGTAAAGATCAAAATAATAATCGTGCTACTGTTAATTTCGAAGATATTCCTTGCCCTGATATTGAATAAAAAATAACAATGCGACCGTAGTGTCAAAGAGGCCTTAGTTGTGACCTTAATATTTGTTTGCAATATCTGTTTTTAGCTTCTTACCCACCCAGTACACCTAATTTCGCTCCTCGATCCCGAAAAAAATTATGGAATAACTTAGGAGACGCGGATGTATATATTTACCAAGAGTTTTAATACTTCCCCATCATCGTTTGTTCCCTCTAATGAAATGAAATATCTTGCTTGTCGAATACCAAAACCTGCAATACTGCAATGAACAGATATCTGCAATGAACGGGGAAATACCCAAGCACCTATAACGTTCAATATGACAACAGCGCTAATGACTTGTGATGTGATGAAGTTGCATGTCTATTATAGGTAACACGTAAATTTGAATCAGTTGTTGCATTGTAAGATTTTTGTTTTTTTGTATAAAATGAAACAAAAAAGAAGAAGAAAGAAGAAAATGTGAAGTGTCAGGTAAACAATATATAAAGTCCCTCTGAATCGAGGGACTCTAATCAACAACAGTCTGAAATCTGCAATGGTTACGCCAGGATACTAAACCACAACCAGGAATATTATTAATTAACTATAAGGCAATAATTGAATGGTCGAGTTATGAAGTTACTTAAAAAATCAGGATAAAAATGCCTGACGAGGCCCTCTAATTCTTGTAGTTATGTTCTTGCATAATTTCTATTAGAGTTCTTATAGCTTAAAAAACATTCAATTGCAAATAAATGATTGTACTTACTTACTTTATAATACCTACATTTATTTATTTTCACATTTTTTGTTGGGTATTAGCAAAACCAAAATAAAATTTAATATACAAAGGAGGGAATTATGTATTTCAAAAAACCCTATAATGATATCTTTTAATAATAATATCCCTTGAAGAATTCTATATAAATGTTTTATCTTTCATTGTCGTTAACTTTGACCGACTAATTTCCATCGGCAAATCAATTTATTAATTAAGCCATTTGAAAAAATTTGCTTAAAGAATTTGACGAGCTTCCGAATAATGAAAGTAAAATTGTTTATTCCTCTTATTGGGGTACGGGATACACTATATTGGGGTACACTCGCCTACGGCTCGTATCTTAACCATCATACTCGCGTATTAATAGCCTTCATTATAAGCTCGTTGCATAATATACTAATTAAACATTTATTTATTAATTAAATGAATGTAGGTATGTATAACATAATAAAGTGTGAGCCATAAAAAATTGACTTCTAATCCGCGTTACCAACACAAATTTATGTTCACCACTAAATCGTCCTGGTATTCCCACTAAAAAATCACCAGAATTTTGAAAATAGCCTCGTAGGAGAGGGGGGAGGGGTAGCGCCGCATCCGAAAATGGTTGAAAGTTCAAGGTTTTCAAACATTTTCCAGTAGTTGAAAATTTATTCAATCTTAAAATAAAAAAATTAAAACCAATTTTTGTAGTCAATCAGCTACAGGAATTAACAAAAAAAATTCCATTCATTATTATTATTATCAACCAGCAAAAACAATTTTTTCAAATGAAGTTTCTCAAGTCCTGTTTCTTAATTTACTCATTAACGTACAATACAACATAAATATTATGAATGAAAAAAAGAATGAATGAATAACGGGTGGTATTTTATGATTATGATCAATAGCTGTCAGCTCCCGGGATTAATTTATTGCTTTCCTTTTAGTTGGCTAGTGGCAATAGCGGCATCCTCATACCTACCCTCTTGATGCTATTAGGTATTACATATTGGTATTTCTGAAGATTTAAAACTATGAATCTGTTATTTACTTTGCTCTATTTAGTCACCCTATCAGATTGTTGAATTATATTTTAAAAATGCGCCCTAAATTTCCATTAAATTTATTAAACAAAACATCAAAATAAGAATTCTCATTGTATTCATAACATATTTTACTTACTTGAACAATGGTGACCAAATTTTATTAGAAGCCATTTAAAAACCCAGTGACCAGAATATCTTAAATTTCCTCTTACTTCTAATGTCAGTTACAAACGCTCAGAGCAATAAAATTATTTAAATCAAAAAACCGCCGCATTAATTTTGGCGTATTATTTTATACGAGTAGGTAACTGCATATATGGTCTACTTAGATAATATTTTTTCAAAGGAAAGATATTTAACCCGTCAATGATCTGACCGGTCAGGTTCTGGTCAGGTTAGAACACTTTCTTTGAAAAAACAATTTCAAATGAGCCGTGTTGGGAAACACTTTTTGAGTTCAGATAGTTCAGTTTGTTAGCTGCGTTGAGCTGCACTCCCGCCTCCCCACTCCGGGAATATTAAAAATGAACTGCACCAGAATTATCTGCTAATTATGTGCTAATTAAGTGCCAAACTCGATGGTTTGTGCTCCTTTATTTATATCTATTTTAGGGGCGGAGAATATATCTATAGTAACACCAGGAAGGTATTCATTTGCTTTGCAAATGCATGGTTAGCCAAAAAAAAAAAACGGCACTAAAAATAGGTTTTCAGAGTACGGTCATGGCGAGAATTGCGAATAACTACGCCGAGTTTCGGAAGTAACAACTTGACGACAATGCAAACCGCTTCGAAGCGTACGGAGCAGGACCTGCATTATATCCGCTTTCTCATATCGTATCCATAATACAGGGATTAATGTCACGCTTTTTGGAATTCAAATGAAAAATAAATGCAAAATTCAAAATAATAATCATGCTACTGTTAATCTCGAAGATATTCCTTGCCCTGAAAATGAAGAAAAAAAATAGAAATATAGTCAAAGAGGCCTTAGTTGTGACCTTAATATATTAGTTTGCAATAGTGGTTTTTAGCTTCTTACCCACCCAGCACCCCTATTTCGCTCCTCGATCCCAAAAAAATTGATGAAGCTTAGGATACGTGGATGCAAATATTTATTTTTTTTAATTTTTAGAATGGGATAAGTAGTTTTTCGAGCGACATGAACCTGCGTTTTACAAAAAAAGTGAATAGGCAGTTGTGAGAAAAGACGTGGTTCAGAATTGTATGAACCATCTAAAATATATACAGTGGTTCAGGTCAGCACAAGTATGATGGTTCAGGATGGTACGGTTTTTTTTGTATAAAATGATAAAAAATAAATCTCTTTTTTCGTGATGTATATGTTCAAAAATATGATATTCGAATAATGACAAATAAATATACGCCGAGAGACGGGCTCCAACTGCTTATTTAAGCCATGGTTCAGGATGGTATGAAATTTCGACTGGCTCAGGAAGGATAGAAAGATCTATATATATATATATATATCGTGGGCAGGTGAATTTTGGAAAACCACTTTTTCGTAATCTGGGGGTCATGATCGGTGGACATTTGATGAGTTTGGGTGATTTTTGGAAAGTGATGTCGTCCTCAATAGTGTATTTTTTTGTTAAAAAATACACTAAAAGCCGCCATTTTGAAACGGCTCGATCGATTTTGCTCAAAAATGCAATACCAGACCACTACTTGTGGATAATATCTTCCTCCCATAAAAATTTCAGCCTCCTAGATTGAAAACTGCTACCAGAAAACCGTGCCACAGGACCGGATGTTTCGAAATTTTAAAGGACACCCTGTAGAAGTAACGCGACTTTTGAAAAATTTTTCAACGAAAATTTAACGTCATCCCAAAGTTTCACAAGAGTAAAAAATTTCTTCCACTAATCTTGAAAGATGAAGCTACTAGAGCGTTTTTAAAATTTTAGAGATATTTACATCATGTAAAATAAATTTAAATATCTCCGCCATTTTTTTTATTTGATCCTTGAAATTTTTGAAGATTAAAGAGTATTAGTATAGTTGTCTACTGTGAAAATTTTAGTTCAATTCCTTCAAAAATGTGCTCAAAAACTGTTATAGAAATTAAGCCATTTTCACTCTTTTCCTACCCACGCCACTGGCTTATTAATGGAAAAAATTCAAATTTTTTTGCACTAACTCAAATTTCAATTAATTTTCTTTCAATCCTATTAACTTGATGTGAAAGTTTTTTTGCCATCTTGCTCATACAGGGATTCAAAAAATAGTAAATCTTCAGCAAATTCAAATAGCCGCCATTTTGAAATGGCTTGGCCGATTTTGCTCAAGTGCAATACCAGACCACTCCTTGTGAACATCTTACTCTCACAAAAATTTCAGCCCCCTAGATTGAAAACTGCGGCCAGAAACCGTGCCTCAAAGTCCGGATTTGGGGAACTTTGAAAGGACACCCTGTAGAAGTAACGTGACTTTTGGAAATTTTTTCAACGAAAATCAAAAGTCATTCCTCAGCTTTACAAGAATCCAAAATTTCGTTCACTAATCTTGAAAGATAAAGCTACAGGAGCGTTTTGAAACTCGAAAAATCGTGATTTTGGAGAAATAAATATATATATATATATATATATATACTCATAGACGATACGTTGTGAAGCCCGCGCATATTAACAGGTCGTTGTTCCACCCGGGTTTTCTAAGTCATATAAAGAAGTATATGTCAGTGTTTTGTTAAATAAAGATGCCCACAAGTGGTGGCAAACAAAGAGGGGAAACTTTTTCGTAAGCCTACTTTTAAAATATATTTTCGAATCGTTATTAAGCCCAAATATACTAACAAATCTTTCTTCAGCCCGATTGTATATATTCATACATCTTACGCACGTTGTAAAGCCCAACAATGTTGCCAGTTGTAACTGTCGAAACCGGTTATTTTTAATGGTTTATTCGTTTACATTTATACTCGAGAAGATAAAATCACTTGGCGTTTCAATTTCGTTCGGCTTTGTGCATGACGTCACTCAGACACCACCCGTCCTGCTTCTCGGCGTGCGACCTATGATATAGTATAGTAGTGGGTATGCCCAAATACTATACCTAGTATAATGCATGGATATCAGTAATCAAATTAATTGTTTAATGGGATAGCCAGGATAGCCTTCGTGCCAGAATAAATAGAGCAAGTGTTCTAAAGACCCGTTAGCCACGCATACCTTACGCAAATTTTTTTTTTTCAATTTTATTGGTATATTAACACTAGCAAAAATAGAAATTGGTAAGAACTAATAATGTACAATAGTTAAATTCGTTATAAATGTGATAACTCAGAAACTGTTTGAGATACAGAATTCAGCTTTCGTACATGTCTTGTCATTAATATTATCTGCGTTAAGACGGCAAATTGAAAAATAAATAATGTTGCAGTGAAACAAATCATAAAAAAAATATCAAACACAAGTGATGTATGTTTTTCATCATGAAATGCTGCTTTTCTCAAAAACAGTTCATATTAGAGTACTTGACTAGGAGTACCTTTTTTATGTAGAAAACATTGACAGTTTAAAATGTGTTTCCACAATGCCAATTTTTACAGTGTCGTAGAAATTAGGGGCAAAAAATTCAAGCAACCCCTAAATTTCTGCCACCGGCATATGAAATAAATTTAATCAGAGCTCAAAAAGTAAATAATGTAAATATTTACATCCACGTATCCTAAGTTCTATCAATTTTTCCGGGACCGAGGAGCTAAATAGGGGTGCTGGGTGGGTAAGAAGCAAAAAACAGCCATTGCAAACTAATGGCCTCTTTGACACTATGGTCGCATTGCTATTTTTTTCTTCACTTTCAGGGTAAGGAATATCTTCGAAATTAACAATATCATGATTATTTTTTTGCATTTTGCATTTATTTTGCATTTGCATTCCAAAAAACGTGACATCGATCACTGTTATATTTCGGATACGTTACGAGTTAGCTTGGGGACTTATGCCGGTCCTGAAGCAGGCGGATGCATCATTAGCGGCGACATCATTCGACATCATCGGCTCGACGGGCTGATCTTGCATGCTTATATGAGAATATATGCCGTAATAACCAGAATCGCACTTCCTAGAGCGATTTTTAGTGCCGTTTTTTTGCTAACCATGCATTTGCAAAGCAAATGAATACCTTCTTGGTGTTAAGGTACGTCCTCCACCCCTATACCGGGTGGTCCATCACTTATGTCCACCCCCGAAATAGAGGTTAATTTTAAAGATAAAAAATTGAAACTTTCAGGATTCATGTAATTAATATAGGACCATAGAATGGGCATAATCAGTTTAATTATTTTTTTTTAGTTGAGTCATCAGCGATAAAAAACTGTAATTTGGTGTTAATGTGACCAAAATAAATTGGATTTTTATTTAATTCATCGATAGAAATCGATTAAGAAAATCAAAATCACTTAAAAGAAATATAAAAAAACTAATTACAAGCCTTTAATTAAATAAAATACTTAAAATATGGAAATTAGAGGTAGAATGATTGATATATGGTAGAGTAATAAAACTGACAAATCTAATGAGGGTAGGTACCTACCATAAATAATCTTCAAAGAAGTCAGAAGAATGTCTAATAAAGTGCCATTGAACTCAATTGGGTTCCTTTTGTGGGTGTTTACTTAACATTTATTTGTGCTATACCAGCCCTTCAAAATCCTTGTAGTTTTATTGCTTCCATATATCAATCATTCTATGTTAGTGTCAAAAACAATAATTAGTTTTTGATATTTCTTTTAAGCGATTTTGATTTTCTTAATCGATTTCTATCCATGTATTACAGCAAAATCGAATTTATTTTGGTCACATTAACACCAAATTACAGTTTTTTATCGCTGATAGCTCAACTTAAAAAAAAAATAGTTAAACTGATTATGCCATATCTATGGTCCTATATTAATTACATGAATCCTGAAAGTTTCAATTCTTTATCTTTAAAATTAACCTCTATTTCGGGGGTGGACATAAGTGATGGACCAAAAAAATAGTTCTAACCTGTACAGGGTTAGAACTATAGGTAAAGGGATCCTACAGGGATTTTTGACTTTGAGCAATTGGATTAATATCAATACTTTTAAACAGAAGACAATTTTTTTTGCATTATCCAATTTATAAAATTTGTTTCTATTGTTTCCAGGCTAAATTTTTCTCCACAATTTAACCTGTAACTTTTTTTCCATGAAATATTTTCTATGTTTATAGCTTTTTTTGGCACGACTTTTCTTGTTTGCGAAATGTATTCCACACCCCGTTCTCTGCATGCTGCTGATTTATTTCCTTTCCATTCTTGAGGATGACGTTGCCTCTTTCGGGAAATTTTAGGTTTTAAATAAAAAATTTTATGTTTGGCTTTATTTTGTGTTGGTATAATCCTATTTTATTTAATTATAGAAATCTTACCTTCTTTTGCAGAATATAAGTTTTCTTTGTTCGATAATAATTTAAGAATTTGTTTGCTTCTACTTTCCATTATATTTTAAAGTTCAAATACACTTACTAATTTACTAAAAACTTTCTAAAAGTAAGTAATTATAGACATACGTACCGGTGTTATTAAATTTCTTACTTGAAACATAAACACACAACCTCAAAATAATGGACATGTCCACTGTGTATGTAACATGTCCTTGCTAAATAGCGATACATTTGTAGTGGATAAAGGTGTTATGTTCAATTTTGTGACATAGCACCTTTATCCACCAAAACAATGAATAGGTTAGTGTGACATATCAGCTTTATCCACTGGTAGTTTCGTAAATATGCAATTTTTGATATTTTTGATATTGCCAAAAGTTAGAAGACCATCACAAAATCTCAGAAAGCACAAAAACTTTTTTTTTGAAAAATATGACTTAGCACCTTTGTCCACTTATGTCTTCAATTGGTAAAATTATTGAATAAAGACAATATGATTTTCAAGTTTTCATTTATCTTGTAACATACTATACCTATCCTTTCGACCTCCTATATTCAAAAAATCGTATTTATTATGATTTAGAGGGAGCAATTTTTAGAGGGAACACGACTTTTAAGTACCTAAGCTATTGTTCTAGGTATCTTAAAATATATCATGGATAACATGCAGAACAGTTTTAAAACTGAAATAATTCACAATAGTGTAGGCTTCCATGACAAAAAAGGTACCCCACAGAACACCTCAAAATTATAAAGTGAAAAAGGCTGAAAACATGTTACGCCCGCGAGACTAGTAAAAATTTGTTAATTGTTATTTTTTATGAATTTTGATAAAAAAAATATTTTTTCAAAACACTTGCTTGAAATTTATACAATTTGTAGAAAATAATGTTATTGTTGTTGTAAATTATTTTTTTATGAAAATGCACGTCATAACACCTTGATTTTTTTTTAAATAAAGTTTAAGATCTTTTCTATCTATTGCAACTTGTCTGGTTGACAATTTTTGTTAAAAAATTTGTCAGACTTCATTTTGAATGCACAGCTCAATGTATCAAGATCAATCACTGGCATTTAAGAACACTTCGTTAAAAGAAAAAAAAAACTGGAGCTTAAGATGCCTATGCATAAAAAATATTCTTATCATTAAAAATAGTTATTTACATTACAAGCTACGAAAGTTCACTTTTAGGTGTGAGGTGTATTTGAATACCCGAGGCGAAGCGTAGCGTAGCCGAGGGTATTTAAAACTCCGAGCACCTGAAAGAGCTTTCGTAGCGTGTAATGTATTAAACTTTTCATTCTCCCCTTGCCATATTGAACCACGGATTAAGAAGAAATGAGTAAAATAATACGATTCAGTAATAACAATGGAATTATTATAAGGTGCCATGTTTTCAACATTACCATAGTAACGATAGTTTTAAGTTATTAATTTATGACACTGTCAAGTTTAAAGCTCTGTACCGATATAATTTTAGAATCTTTGATCGTAGTTTAGTTCAAAATGAATTTCATTCAAGAAGCTGCAAATTCCAATAAATCTTTCTGGAACATACAATAATAATTATTTGAATGTTCCAGAAAGATTTACTGGAATTTTTATTGTAGTTTTACATTTAATTTTCCATCTAAATAAACGTTAATCAAACTGACATTTCTACTTTTTTGTCCAGGCCACGAAAGTTTTTCATAACTAGCAACCACCTAGCAACCTATCACCTAGGATGTTTTACTTTCGCTTTCGGTCGTCTTATCACGACAGAAAGTTACACTTTCGTAAAGGGGAGAATGAAAAGTTTTTTTTGTTAGTCAGATTCAATTTTTAAGCGCAGTGACAGCGTTATTTCATAAAAAAAGGCTTTTATAAAGGCGGTGTCAAAACACCACCCTAATATGTTTTTGGAAGAAGGTTTGACATCTATTTTATGCATAAAAATTGGTCTGTCACCAAAAAATGATTTTTACTATGAAAAACTTCATTGTTAAAGTGCTGAAAAAATTATGGTATAATTATAGTTACTGACTATAAATTTTTTTTTGTTATAAATTAATAATTTAGATCCCTTTTATATACTTTAATACGTTTTAATGCCATAAACATTGTTTTTTACTGAGTACGTGTTATGAAGTGCACTTTCATAAAAAATGTAATTTATAACAAATGTAAGTTTGACAAATTTATTAACAAAAATTGTCAGCCAGACAAGTTGCAATGGATAGAAGAGATCTTAAACTTTATTGAAAAAAAATTCAAGGTGTTTATGACGTGCATTTTCATAAAAAAAATATTTATAACAAAAGGTCTGTCAGAAGTTATTTAACAAAAATTGTCAGCCAGACAATTTTTTCAAAAATGGCACTTTATTTTCTACAAATTGTATAAATTTCAAGCAGGTGTTTGAAAATTTTTTTTTAGTAAAATTAGAAATTTCACAAAAAATAACAATTAACAAATTTTGACTAGCCTGGCGGGCGTAAAATGTGTTTCAGCCATTATTATGAGAACACCTCATAATTATGAGGTGTTCTATGGGGTACCTTTTTTGTCATGTAAGCGTAGACTATACATGCAAGGAGGGTGTAAAGATTAATATAACAATATTTGAACCTAGTTCAAGAGAGTATAATGTATATTGTATAATGAAATGTTACTTATTATTGCAATTAACCCATTCAAAAACGTGGCATTTTCTGATGGTCGAATGTGAAGAGAATTTTTTTTAATGTTATTATTATTTTTATTAAAAAGTACTTTTAAAGGGTTAAATGCCCTAAAATACATAATATACAACATTGATTGGTACTTCTAAAAAATTTAACAACTAGGTACTGCGTACATACTATTTAAATAATATTTTTCAAATAATAATCAAATCTTATTGTTAATATTTATCATAATTAAATAAAACCAGTATGTGAATGTCAAATAGTGCCAGACCATTACCCCTAGATGCTCGAAAAGGTTTGTTTCCAAGAAGTTGTGTGGCTATGCATGTACGCCTTCCAGGCATGAGAGTCCTATTATAGGATTCAACTATAATAGCTGAATTATGTTTCAAGAAATTCTTAGTATGTTCCCTCGTTTCGCGATGTTGCCAGCTGGGGGGCTCCATAACGGCATATTAGTATGGTGGGCTGAACAATGTATATACACCTCTATAGGTATATACACAAAGCGCCACCTGGTGGCAAACATAGTGTACTAAACAGCGTATGTTGTATAGAGGAACGGTCATTATTAGGCCCACTTGAAAATCTGCCCATAGGTCCCCATAGGCGTGCGCAACGCTTTGGCGCTCATATACACGCGAAACTTTGTTCAGCCCGCAGGCGGGCTTAACAAGGTTGCAAAGGGCTACACAACTGACCGTTAATATATTCAACGGGCTCAACAATGACCGTGTACATCTCTATAAATATATATATATATATATATATATCGTGGGCAGGTGAATTTTGGAAAACCACTTTTTCGTAATCTGGGGGTCATGATCGGTGGACATTTGATGAGTTTGGGTGATTTTTGGAAAGTGATGTCGTCCTCAATAGTGTATTTTTTTGTTAAAAAATACACTAATATGTCGCAGATGTATCAATGCTGGCGGAAGACATTTTGAGCAGCTGCTTTAGTTGTAATTAATAATTATTTCTTTTCGGTATTATTGTTCTCATCTAAATTAATTTAAATTTCTTAAATTCGAAATACATTATCACTATTAAACTTTTTTTGTCTTAACTGTAGATTGAGAAATCGACACTGATATTTTGACCATTGATCAAATAATTGTAACGGTTCCTTTGTCACCGTTCCATTCATTTCCAAATAAATAAAATGAAGCAATTTTTTCATTTTCCCTGTAAGTAAATAATAAACATTTCTGTAACGCACTATACACAATGCCTTCATGAACGCTTGGTGTCGAGAGGTAGGTTGCGTTATACGCCGATCCGGGGCGACACTGTCATTCAGACTTCCCGGGTCGTTTCGTTTCGACTCGTAGTACCTACTTGATATAAGGGACGGTGCATTGATGGGTGATTGATTCCTGTTAAAAATTTAAGAACCAGACCACCTGTTTTAACATAATTTAATTGTTCAAATCATGCAACATGTCTCACAGCTAGAAAGCAATTAACCTCTCGCCCGCTCAGTAGAGGTAAGTGGAACATTCTCTATAGTATTACTTGTCATTTTGCAACACCGGGGATGGTCAAGTGCAAGATGGCTGATTTAATTTTATTTTTAAATTTCATTAATTTATTACTGTTTACACTTGTTAAAGCCCCAACTAAAATGCTTTTTATATTTTTGTAAATAATACTTTTGTTTTGTTTTGGGTAGGGAAATAATTAGAATTTGCCATTTCCATTAATTTAATTAAGTTGCTCGGGATATTTATTTTATTTTACGCGAAAAGAATAATCGCCTGGCTTCCCCACTTGCTTCTGCGTCAAGAGGGAGAAGAGTCGTCGTGTCGTCGCCTCGAAAAGAGGTTCGTTGGTTTTTTGGTTAGCTGAAAATACGCCGCGGTACGCTGGTGCCAAATTTGTCGTCTCGTTCGTGCTCTGCCACTTCTACAAGCTCCATTTCTAGGCCTAGAACCGAATCCACCCCCAGCTTCGCCAAAAGGTAAGTGGTTCAGTTGTCAGGCGATTCATAGCGTTTTAAATTCCGATTCATACAGTCCACTTATTAATACCTATTCGTAGGTATACTTCAATTTTTTCGAGAACCTAGATTCGTCTAGGCTCATTCACAAACAACACTATTAATTTTAGTGCTTTTGCTTTATAATTATTGCATTATTGACGATGAGTTCTCGAGAGTATTGGAGGTTCTTTTTGTTAATAACCTCATTTTGTTGTCATCATCATGTGAAGTGGTTAAGTTACTCGAGGACTCGCGCCGATTATTATTATTATGCTGGTTCTGAAGTGTTCCGATCTGCTCTAGGGAGTTCGCCTCTTTTTTCATGGATGCCTTTCAACATCAAGACCATCAGGGACCGAAGATCATAACAGCTAGATCATGACCGGTGCCACTCAGGTACCATTTTTCTCATTGGTATAGAATATGATTTATGTAGGTATGAACCAGCTGCATTAAATTATTTTCAAACTCAGATTACTCCTGAACAGAGTAATGTAATTATACCTGTAACCATCAGAAAAGGAACTGTATTAATTCCCCAGCAACAACTAGGTCATTACGAGATCCTCGAGAATATAAATACTGATAATTTTAAAGTCAAAGTTCCTTTCATACGAAATAAAGATAATCAACACCGAATTTTACCACGTTAGGGTAAAAACATAGTAGAGCGACGAGGCTAAGAGGCACAGCGACGAGGTAAGCGACGATATAAGCGACGAAACAGGAGACATGCACATAGTGAGGAGACAGAATTTGCGATTTACTGCTTTGACTTTCCAAACTCAATTCAGTATGATCAATGTTCTCCGACAGTGAAGATGAAATTTTATTCGATGATGCCACGCTTCGCGGGCTTATTATTATTGCAATGGGAAGTTTGGACAGAACTTATCCTGTACATCCTATTAATAAAGTACGCAAACGGTTTGGAGAGTACCATACATTATTTTCTGAGCTCAAGCAGCACCCAGACCGATTTTTTTAATATTTGAGAATAGAAATTGCGAAAACTTAAAAATAATGCAGCTAGAATCGTCCAATATCAACGCTATAATAAATCCAATTTTCATCTCGACGCGCATCCCCTCGCTTGTCTCGTCGCTTAGTACTGCGTCAACCTCTTCACTATGTTTGGCTTCATTACCATACACGATGAAATAAAAGGTGCGTCGCTTACCTCGTCGCTGTGCCTCTAGCCTCGTCATTCTACTGTGTTTTTACCCTTTAGAAGCATTCCCTGTTGATATTGACGAAACACCTGATGATTTATTATCATTATTCGCTCAACCAGGTGATATTGCTGAACGACCTATTAGCGAGTTAGATGACCTTACCGACATCATTACTTCAACAAAACAAAGGCAATGATGATAAAATTAAAGTATCATCAGACATACTAAGACTAAAGGTCTGCATTAGGGGGAACGGCGCCAGAGACGTCCGACTGTGGACTCTCTGATATACCGTATCATCTGTTGTCGTGGTCACGTTCCGCGCACAGAGAGATGTGGGGGTCTGGGCTTAATCGCCGGAACCAAGAGGAGACAACCTCACTAAAAAACCTAAATCCTAAGGTGGGGGTCAAGGCTAATGGGATGCGTGACTGGATAGAAGATCAGCCCTACTGGATTCAACCTTGAGGCACCCCACTTTATCAATCCCCTCACCTTTGCATGCGGGGCTCTGCATAGGTTTTAAGTAGGAGTAGCTAACTTCCCTAGCTACTCGTGGGATCAACTATGGTAAGAAACAAAAAACCAAGAAATCGCGGGACATCGCAAAACAGACTGCTGACCGAGCGGGGCTTGTCACCCGTCAATACAGTCGGCAATCTAAACAATCCTTGTGCTCGAGACCACCTCGAACGAAAGAAGAATGCCCACTCATTGGCAAGAAAAGGAGTATCGACACCCTTCTTCATAGGACCAGAACCATTCTGTGGCTTCGAAGATAATTTCTTCAAAGCAGAACTCCAAAAGGAAGAAGAAAAACTGAGAGAAACCCATTGGAGGAAGGTTGAGACAGGCCAAAGAACTTGTAACGAATTCCAAGGCATTTAATTAAGGTTGTTAATTATTATTTATTTTAATTATTCGAGGGGTTTATCAGAAGGATACAGTTTTTGCAACAGTGATTAGCAGGTTATCTCCGCCGGCACCGGCTATATAAGCAGAGCCAACGGAGAAGCCAGTGAGATGTTCCGAGGAATTGACTCTCGAGTCAAAAACCATCTCCCTCCCTGTAAATTGAGCTAGGAGGTCTTCAGGAGGCATGTAGTGAGTGCACTCTATCTAGTTTATCTAGCCGGCTACAGTAGGTCGATGGAATGAGTCGAGCCTAACCGTAACCGGACGTCGGTGGACCGACCAGGATGGAATGAGTTCTGGCCGGCAACCGATCCAGTATAGGGGATCAGTCGGCGTTACGTCGAGACGACGGCTAGTCCCTTCAGTCACGACCCGGCCTGTATTGAGGACCGGATGCAGTAATAGCCGCCCCGGCATTGCATTGAGATACCGGGAGCGGATTCTGTTTCAGGTAATTCGTCGCCAGAGAATATTTCTCCCAACTTCCTATCCGGTACGTGTTCCGGATATTGCAGCAACCGACACGCACCGTGCAACGGCGAGTGGACGACTGGCACTAGCGAGCCGATAACGAACCGTTCAAGAGTGGCCGTAGGTACCCGACCAATCGGCATTAGTACGCGCCCCGGCGCGGTTATCTGCGACCAGTCAGACGGCCTGCGAAGAACGATAGCCGGCCCACGGGATACAGTGGTTATCGATATTAATTTGGAAAATACGAATATATGTAAATAGAGTATTGTGTAAATAAATATTGTAGATTTAATTGACTTGTCACGGGTACAAGGGGGCAATTACCCATCCCTGGGACATCCACCTCTACCTAGCAGAAAATCCCGTTACAAACTTCTCGGGAGAGGTCGAATTTTAACCGAGAGAGGTCGAAGATACTCTTAAACCTCAGCAAGGAACGTCTCAGAACACTGAGGGGATTCCTAATGGGACATTGCAAGCTCAAGGAACACCTGGGGAAGTTAGACATAGAAGAAAATGACGTCTGCAGATTCTGCGGGAAAGGAGACGAGACACCACGTCACCTGTTGCTCAATTGCAATTCGATAGAACTCAAAAGAAGTAATGTTCTGGGCCACCACCAGCTAGAGGCAGGGAACTTACCCGACCTTGATCCTCTCAAAATCCTGAAGTTTCTCAAGGAAACAGACCTGGAGAGGGTGCTTCACTAAAGGGATTCCACACCAGGCGAAGCACAGTAGAGGGGATACAATAGATCTTTTATGATGGCATTTTTCCAGCAGGCGGGCCTGGAAACGATTCTCCCCAGCGTGAGAAACATATTCCGGGCTAGCCTAGCAACGGGATACGTGCCCCAGGCATGGAGGAGAGCAAATGTGGTCTTCATTCCCAAACAAGGAAAAGAGGACTACACGTTAGCTAAGTCATTCAGGCCTATCAGTCTGACATCCTTAATGCTTAAAATGCTAGAAAGGATAGTCGACAGATACCTGATAGAAAACACACTGCGTGAGTTCCCGTTTCACAAGGGTCAACATGCTTACCTGAAGCAAAGATCCGCAGAAACTGCCCTACACCCAGTGACTAGAGAAATTGAAAAAGCGCTGCATCACGGGAACTGGGCCTTGGCCATTTTCTTTGATGTGGAAGGCGCTTTTGACAAGGCAAGAACAAAAACCATATGCACAGATCCTGATTAACTGGATTGCTTCAGCGATCGAAAGCAGGCAGGTGTCGTCGGGTGCGGGAGAAGTTCGAGTGGGCATTGCGGTGAGTGGTGGATGCCCCCAAGGCAGCTGCCTATCACCTCACCTGTGGTACCTGATCATGGACGGCCTCCTAAAGCGCCTGACAGATGACGGACTGTATGCACAGACATACGCTGACGACGGGCTGGTTCTAGTACCGGCCAATTCCTAAGCGTGGTCTGCGATCGCATGCAGAGTGCATGCAAGATAATTGAAAAATGGTGTGAAGAGGCCGGGCTGACTATTAACCCCGGAAAGACCGACATGGTCCTCTTCACAAGGAGAATGGAAAAAAGAGGATTTAAACCACCCAAGCTGTTCGGCAAACTCTTAACTCTTAGTGGGGAGGCCAAATACCTTGGAATGGTACTAGACGAAAAACTGACCTGGAGGCCACAGATTGAGAGAATAGTCACAAAAACGGTGTCATTTCTATGGCAGCTAAGAGGGACAATAGGCAAGGTGTGGGGGCTAAAACCGAAGATAATACACTGGTTATACAGGGCCATCATCAGACCAAGAATCAGCTATGGTTCGGTGGTCTGGTGGAAAACAACCACAAGCAAAACCGTCACAAACAGGCTAGCCAAACTTCAACGGCTCGCCAGTTTGTTAATAACAGGTGCAATGAGAACCACCCCGTCAGCAGCCCTGAATGTCATTCTGGAGCTGCCACCGCTTCCCATTTGGATAAAAGGGGAGGCCATGGCGGCCCACTTAAGAATGAATGCGTGATTCGGGACTATGGAAAGGCGGAGGATACAAAGGATATACAGAGATAGCTAAGGTTGCTGAGATGGAGATATCAATCTCAAACCTTATGGCTACCTCAAAAACAAGGAATAACAGAGAAAACAAGAAATCTACCCTGCAAATTCCTGAAAAGGAAAAGTGGGAAAAAAGGGAGGTAGCCTTCGAACCAGGAGGACTAGTTTGTTTCACAGACGGCTCCAGGAACAAAAATGGCTACATAGGAGCGGGGCTCTACCTGGCTGGACGGAAACTGGGAAGATCCTTTCCTCTTGGGTCTACCGCAACCGTCTTCCAGGCGGAGATTTATGCTATCCTGCAAGCAGCTAGATTGGAGCAGATAACAGAAGCCAAGGAACGGACGATATACATATGCACGGATAGTCAGGCCGCCGCGAAAGCCCTGGGCACACACGGAACCAGCTCCCCACTGGTCCAGGAGTGTGTCGAGGCGCTGAACAGACTGGCGGACAGAAAATCAGTGCATATCGTATGGGTTCCTGCACACTCAGGTGTACCAGGCAATGAGCTAGCAGATAACTACGCGAAGCTCGGGACCAAGGAAACCTTTTGTGGACCAGAACCCGTACTGGGTCTGACCAAAAATTTTCTCAAAGAATCTATAAAAGAATGGACCCGCAAGGGTTTAGAGAACCACTGGGAAACAGCACCAGGCTGCAGACAGGCCAGGCTGTTTCTGGCCGGTCCGATCGGAAACAGATGGACCAGTATGTCCAGAATGAACCGGAAAGAACTCAGACTACTAGTCGGGGTTCTCACCGGTCACGGCAGTCCGAACAGACACGTACAAGTGATGGGGGTCACTCGGGACCCGGTCTGCCTCAAATGCGGAATGGATGACGAGGACTCCCACCATTATATAGGCGTATGCGAGGTATATAGCAACCTCAGGCTCAACATCTTTGGGTCTGAGGAGCTACGAGAGGGAGAAATGAAACTCCTCTCATACAACAACCTTCTGGCCTTTGTTAAAAGGTCGGGGAGGTTCGAGTAGGAGTTTCACCATGGTTCGGGTACGGCGAAAAGGGCCCTCGGTGGCCTAGTCGCTTGGGGTGCACCACCCCAACCCACCATACTACTACTACATAGATCTTTTTTTAGGTCGCAGTAACTTGATCACCCTCAAAAAACAAATACAATACAGACATACAAATTAAACAAGGTAATTCTGAAAATATTCAAAATAATACAGAAAACGATGATATGTACTCGATCAGATGATAATAAAACCGTTCATTCTCAAAATGACGATATCTCTGCAGAATTAACAATCACCGAAAAACCATTAAATCAATTTAAAAAACAATTAATCTTAACTTTTGGTAAAGAACCTAAAATTAAAACTTCCAAAGTCTTCAACAAAGATCGCATTAAAGTGCCAATTACAACTAATAATTATTATGAAAATGAAGTGATAAATATTCTAAAGGAATATGTAAATCAAGTAATTACAGCAATTTATTCCTCACATAATGAATTGTATGAAAAATTAGCCACCCTTATAAATGTAAACTTCACTAATAATTTGAAGTTTTTATTTACTAGAAGATTCTTGAAAGATGTTACTGATGAAAAACAACGCGAAATTATTGAAAAGATTCATCGACTTTCCCATCGAGGAATTACCGAATTAAAAACTGAAATAGAAAGAGTTTATTACTGGCCAAATATCGCAATCGATTTTCAACGTTACATCAACAATTATTATTATTGCTTAATTTGTCAACAAACTAAATATGAAAGGCACCTGGTCAAATTAAAATTAGAAACTACTTTCACCCCTACTGAACCTTTTCACATTATATTCATGGACATATTTTCATGCAATAACAACAATAAATACCTAACCTGTATAGATAATTTCTCTAAGTTCTTAATGTATGAAGAACTCTCATCCACCAATATGAAATATGATCGAGATAGCTGAGAAATTCGTTAAAATATTTTCGCGGTATAAAATGTCAAAATATTGGTAACTGACGGACAATTCAATACGGAGTTATTTAGGAATTTATTAAAATTATTTAACGTAGAACATCATGTCACAACTCCCCTTCATCCGAACTCTGATAGACCAATCGAAAGAGTTCATGGAACTATTCTAGAAATAATATGAACACTGACCCTAATAAAAAATGCTAAAGTTCTTAAGAACAATCTAATAATTGAAAACGCAATCGTGATATACAACCGCACAATCCTCAGTAAAGCTAAATTTAGACCCGTTGAACTATTGTTCGGTCATTTAGATAACAAAAGATAATATTTTAGAAATATCTTCGAAAAGTCAATATGACGAATATCTCAATGATTTACAAATTAGAATTAAAACTTTATACACCCAAGCGTATGAAAATGCAAGAAGCGTTAAAGAAAAATATATAGAAAAGGAAAATAGCCAAAGGCAAGAACATCAACCACATAACACTCTAGACGCATTTTTGTCACTAGCACCCAGAAATAAAACGTCCCCTTTGTACAAACACGTAAGAGTTAAAAAGTACTTTAAGACAAAAAAAACCTTCTTGCGCATCAATCGCAGAAATAGTGTATTTTTATGCGATTCAATTATGAAAATTTTTGCCGCCTTTTAAATTGGCTTTCTGAATTTTTCCATAGTCAGGTCGAATTTGCATAGAGGTTTACTGATGTGAAAATTCATTTCATTTCGTTTGAAAGCGTGCCATAAAATAGATTTTTACACATAATAAACCAAAAAAAAATTACAAAATTTAACAATTTCGTCCCTTTTCCTATACCCGCCACTGACTAACTTTATAAAGTTACAGGCGAGTTCTGAAAATCGAACATTTGAAATTTTAGAGAAATAAACATCATGTAAAAAAATTCGAATAACTCCGCCATTTCTCTTATTTGCTTCTTGAAATTTTGGAGTGTTAAAGTTTATTAGTGTAGTTGTGTACTCTGAAAATTTCAGGTAAATTCTCTCAAAAATGTGCTCATAATCAGTTAAAGAAATTTAGCCATTTTTACCATTTTCTTACCCACGCCACTAGCTTATTATTAAAAATAATTAAAATTTTATTGCATTAATTCAAATTTCATATCATTTTAATCCAATCTTGTTAATATAGGTGTGTAGGAGTTTTTATTTTCTGCAATTATTGGGGTTGGTAGGAGCAGGCATATCTGCATGGGTGGTCCCGCCCGAGCCGAGCGCGATGAAAACGGTGCGCTGGTGCTGGTGCTGGTGGGTACACGACGCATCGCTGATGGGCTTTTCCTCATTTTTATATTATTCTAATAATGAACATTCAATCGTTAAGTTATTAGACAAGCCTTTAGTTGCCATTCTCATTATTTTGTTAGGCGAAAACCATGCCACATGGACCGGATTTTTCGAAATTTTAAAGGACACCCTGTAGAAGTAACGCGACTTTTGAAAATTTTTTTCAACGAAAATTTAACGTCATCCCAAAGTTTCACAAGAGTAAAAAATTTCTTTCACTAATCTTGAAAGATGAAGCTACTAGAACGTTTTTAAAATTTTAGAGAAATTAACATCATGTAAAATAAATTCAAATATCTCCGCCATTTCTTTTATATGATCCTTGAAATTTTTGAAGATTAAAGAGTATTAGTATAGTTGTCTACTGTAAAAAATTTAGTTCAATTCCTTCAAAAATGTGCTCAAAAACGGTTATAGAAATTTACACATTTTTACCCTTTTCCTACCCACGCCACTGGCTTATTAATAGAAATAATGCAAATTTTATTGCATTAACTCAAATTTTAAATAATTTTTTTCCAATCCTGTTAATTTTATTTCAAAGTTATTTTACCATCTTGCTCATACAGGGGTTCAAAAAATAGTAAATTTTCCGAAAGTTCAAATGGTCGCCATTTTGAAACGGCTTAGCCGATTTTGCTCAAGTGCAATACCAGACCACTCCTTGTGGACATCTTACTCTCACAAAAATTTCAGCCCCCTAGATTGAAAACTGCGGCCAGAAACCGTGCCTCAAAGTCCGGATTTGGGGAACTTTGAAAGGACACCCTGTAGAAGTAACGTGACTTTTGGAATTTTTTTCAACAAAAATTTAAAGTCATTCCCAAGCTTTACAAGGATCCAAAATTTCGTTCACTAATCTTGAAAGGCAGAACTTATAATAAACAAGAAATTAAATCTACTAGAAAGCATCAAATAACCAATCCTTTTGTTGCAGATGCTTCCCCAAATGCTTCTCCTCCTGGCGATATCAATCCCCAGTCGAACACAAGTCACACCTAAAGTCGAGATAAAATCACTCAAAAACAACCCCGGTATTCTTCCGTTTAAATTAGGCCCACCAGAGTTCAATACTCGCATCACACTTTTGTGCATAATTATACCCAATAAAGGAGTTAGCTACTAAAGTAAACGAGTTAGAAAATGCTATTGGAAAATAAAATCTAAAAACTAAAGGAAAATTACCTATAGCATAGATGATTGACTTAGAATATTTTCAAAAGGATAGCAATAATAATTATCTCTAATCAATACCTTACACACAGATCTTCTCGAAAACTCGAACCGATCTAAAAGAGGCATAATTAATTTACTAGGTTTTGTATTCAAATAAATTTATATCTGGTAATATATAAACGCTTCAGATGGCGTTCGCTATGATAAGGCGATCGTAGATTTAAAGGTAAACCAAGAAAAGGTAATAAATCAAAACAATAAACAATTTTCACTCAATCAAAATTTGATTAAACAATATGAGGAAACTATTAAAAATATAATGAAATCAAAATAATAAAAGGCACGGTGGGTTATTCGGCTTGCGCCATAGGATATACAGGGTGCACCATGTATCCTTCTCTATATTGCTATCTCCTGAACGCTAAGAGATACAGGGTCGGTTAAATTAGAGAAAAGATGCGCAGTTTTGTGGCCATCTCGAATTCGTCAAAACATGCAAGATATCTGTGACCGTTCCTGAAATATCCTGAAAAAACTGAAAAATCCAGATTTCTTATTTTCCTCATATCTTTTTTTATTATTGGAAATTAATAAATAATTTTTTGTAGGCTTACATAAGCCGTTAAGAGCTATCCATATCTTATTTCAAAAATTTTCAAGGTCAACTTTCGTTTTTCTTATGGCCGCCATTTGAAGTTTAACAATTTTTAGTTTTTTTGATTTTTTTTATACCGAACAACATAAAAAAACACTATGATGGCCATAAGAAAAACGAAAGTTGACTATGAAAATTCTGGGATCTAGTCGGCTTTGAAAATTTTTGAAATGTCAGATGGGTAGCTCTTGCCGACTTATGTAAGCCCACAAAAAATTATTTATTAATCTCCAATAATAAAAAAGATATGGCAAAAATAAGAAATCTCGATTTTTCAGTTTTTTTCAGGATATTTCAGGAACGGTCACAGATATCTTGTATGTCTCGACGGAATCGAGATGGCCACAAAATTGCGCGCCTTTGGACTTGTTTAACCGACCCTGTATCTGTTAGCGTTAGGAGATAGCAATATAGAGAAGGATACATGGTGCACCCTGTATAGTAGCGTGTGTGAGTCGGAAAAAAACCCGATAATTGTAAATATTTTGAGCCGGAACAAGATTACTTCCCCCCTCCGTTTTCGAGGATGCTGAACACGATGAGAAATTTTCACTTGTTTATAACTCAAAAACTTCTGAATTTAAACACCAACTGTAAAAGCCAATCTTATTTCCTCTTCTCAGACAATCTAAAAATGCAATAACATAGGAGCATTCCATTTAAAAAACCTTCTTGCGCATCAATCGCAGAAATATTGTATTTTTATGCGATCCAATTTATGAATATTTTGACCGCTTTTTAAATTGGCTTTCTGAAATTTTCCCTAGTCAGGTCATATTAGCGTAGTGGTTTACTGTGAAAATTGCATTTCACTTCGTTTGAAAACGTGCCGTAGAATGGATTTTTAAATTTAACAAAACCAAAATAAATGGTAAAACTGAACAATTTTGCCCCTTTTCCTTTGCCCGCCACTGGCTGACTTTACCTAAAAAATACTATTTTTTACACTACCTTCAATAGATTTGAAAAAGTGAAAAGGGAGCTTTGAAAACTGAAAATTTGAAATTTTAGAGGAATAAACATAATTTAAAAATTATTCGAATATCTCCGCCATTTTTCTTATTTGCTTCTTGAAAATTTTCAGAGTTAAGAGTTATTGGTATAGTTATCTATTGGAAAAATTTCAGTTCGATTCGTACAAAAATAAGAAAAATAGAATAAACGGCTATAGAAATTTAGCCTTTTTTACCCTTTTCCTACCCATGCCACTGGCTTAATAATAAAAAAATCCAAATTTTATTGCAATAACTCAAATTTCAATAACTATTCTTCCAATAATGCTAATTTTGCTTAAAAGTTTTTGTTTCTAACTTGCTTATTTAGAGGTTCAAAATCTATCAATTTTTCCTAAAATTTAAAAGGCAGCCATTTTGGAACGGCTATTCCGATTTTACTCAAGACCGACTACTTGCAGTTATATTACTACAAAAAAAATTTCAGCCCCCTAAATTGAAAACTGCGACCAGAAACCGTGCCACATGCCCGGTTTTTTTTTGGAAATTTGGAGGGACACCCTGTAAAAGTAACAAAACTTTAGGAAAATTATTTTTACGAAAATCAAACGTCATCTCTAAGTTTCACAAGAGTAAAAAATTTCGTTCATTAATCTTGAAAGGTGAAGCTACAGGAGCGTTTTTAAAATTTTAGAGAAATAAACATCATGTAAAAAAAATTCAAATAACTCCGCCATTTTTGTTATTTACTTCTTGAAATTTTTAAGGGCTAGAGGCTATCAGTATAGTTGCCTACTGTGAAAATTTCAATTTAATTCCTTCGAAAATGTGCTCAGAAATTGTTAGAGAAATTTAGCGATTTTTACCCTTTTCCTACCCACGCCACTGGCTTATTAATAAAAGTAATGCAAATTTTATAACATTAAATCAAATTTCAATTAATTTTCCTCCAATCATGTTGATTTAGTTTCAAAGTTATTTTTCCATCTTACTCATACAGGGGTTCAAAAAAAAGCAATTTTTCAAAAACTTCAAATGGCCGCCATTTTGAAACGGCTCGGCCGATTTTGCTCAAGTACAATACCAGACCAGTTCTTATATATATCTTACTCCCACAAAAATTTCAGTCCCCTAGATTGAAAACTGCGACCTGAAATGAGATGACAAAAACGGGATATGGGGAATTTTGAAAGGACACCCTGTAGAAGTAACGCGACTTTAGGAATTTTTTTCAACGAAAATCTAACGTCGTTCCAAAGCTTTACAAGGATCCAAAATTTCATTCACTAATCTTGAAAGGTAAAGCTACAGGAGCGTTTTGAAAATCGAAATTTCGCGATTTTGGAGAAATATATATATATATAAATATATATATATATAAATATATATATATATAAATATATATATATATAAATATATATATATATATCGTGGGCAGGTGAATTTTGGAAAACCACTTTTTCGTGATCTGGGGGTCATGATCGGTGGACATTTGATGAGTTTGGGTGATTTTCGAAAAGTGATGTCGTCCTCAATAGTGTATTTTTTTATTAAAAAATACACTAAAACATAACTTTGATATGTCACTGTCATAATGGGACACTCTGTATACTCCAAAATAATTTTAAATTATGGCCATTGTGATTCTGTACTTGAATTTACAAAAAGTTTTTCGAAAAAGTCCATCGTTTGCCCTACATATACATAAAAAAATCACCCATTTCGGGGGTGAGTATTGGCCGAAGGAGGGGTTGGTCGGGGTCGCACGCGATGTCTAGCACCTCCATTGTGCTCAGCATCCTCGAAAACGGGGGGGAAGGTTTTTTTTGCAGGGAAATGGATTGAAGCGCGGTTTATCTCTCTAGGGGGTGGTTTTTGGCCGTTTTGAGGGGTTGCGCAACCCCAAAGAGAAATTCTGACAACTGCATCGTGTTCAGCACCCTCGAAAACGGAGGGGGGAAGTAATCTTGTTCCGGCTCAAAATATTTACATGTTCGTCCGACTCACACACGCCACTAATACCCCAGACAGCCATAATGCATGCCAAATGAGTGCAGTGCTCCCCTAGTGGAGAGGGTCTGTCGAAAAAAAAGGCTCCATCCGCCTTGGACTAGAGAATTTTTTTTTATTTTTTTTTCATAAAGTTGAACCCCCTCTTCATTTTGGTGGCATTTTCAAAAATTTAATCGACGCCCTGGCGGAGAAATGTGCATGCGAAGACATCGGCAATGGGTTTTTTGCACATAACTCGCTTAATTCAACTCTGAGCATAGTAAGTATCCTGTCGAAAAATGAAGAGCTCTCGAAGACGCGTAATTTGAACTTTGACTGGTCCAAATCGGTCAAACGGTTCTCGAGATATCGCATTTTCAATTTTAAGGCCCTTTTTTCAGGGTTCCGGTGCGAATACACCGCCGTCCGTGTTCGCGTGTTTTGCATGGAAAAAATCGACTTAGGGACTTAATTTATTTTTTCATCGACAGACAGCAGTGTCCCCAATGATGCCTGAAATTTTGAAGTCGCTATCTCGATTAGAGGGGGAGGGGGAGGGGAAATCATAATTAAAATTCAAATTGCTATAACTTTCGCTAATATTGGGGCCTCGGGCCCAACCAATGGGAGATGACACTTTGGAATGCCTACTTTAAAATGGTTTTTTTTTTTCAATTCCACCAATATTGGCAAGATGCCCGCAGAAAAACCGATTTCCCTCCCCCCTTTTTTTTCTTAAAACTGGTTTTTTGCCATGAAAGAAGGAGGTGGCGGTAAAAAAATTTTCGTCATCAGACGGGAATTTTTTTCATCTTTGATTTGAGCCCCAGTAGACCTCGATCGGACCATTATTAAGGTCACAGGGTCACCAAACGCGTTTGGTCCTGTAGAATGGCAAGGATTAGGGTTAGCGGGTTCCGCTACCCGGCATTTTTTAGGGCTAAGTGTCCCCTTTCAAGATTTTCTTACCCCATATCGCTATCTCAATTAGGGCCTGCACGCGGACGTGATATGTAAACCAATTAAGCTAGCCGCGGAGCAGCGAGAGCCGGGGGACAAGCCTAGCGCTCCCTCTCTTTTCTCTCTTCTCTCACAGACACACATGCTAGATTAATTGGTTTACATATCACGTCCGCGTGCAGGCCCTAATTGAGATAGCGACATGGGGTAAATCTTGGGAAAATCTTGAAAGAGGACACTTAGCCCTAAAAAATGCCGGGTAGCGGAACCCGATAACCCTAATCCTTGCCATTCTACAGGACCAAACGCGTTTGGTGACCCTATGACCTTAATAATAATGGTCCGATCGAGGTCTACTGGGGCTCAAATCAAAGATAAAAAAAATTTCCGTCTGGTGACGAAAATTTTTTTACCCCCACCCCCTTCTTTCATGGCAAAAAAACAGTTTTAAGAAAAAAAAAAAAAGGACGGAAATCGGTTTTTCTGCGGGCATCTTGCCAATATTGGCGGAATCGAAAAAAAAATACCATTTTAAAGTAGGCATTCCAAAGTGTCATCTCCCATTGGTTGGGCACGACGCCCCAATATTAGCGAAAGTTATAGCAATTTGAATTTTAATTATGATTTCCCCTCCCCCTCCCCCCCTAATCGAGATAGCGACTTCAAAATTTCAGGCATCATTGAGGACACTGCTGTCTGTCGATGAAAAAAAAAATTAAGTCCCTAAGTCGATTTTTTCCATGCAAAACACGCGAACACGGACGGCGGTGTATTCGCACCGCAGCGGAACCCTGAAGAAAGGGCCTTAAAATTGAAAATGCGATATCTCGAGAACCGTTTGACCGATTTGAACCAGTCAAAGTTCAAACTACGCGTCTTCGAGAGCTCTTCCTTTTTCGACAGGATATTTACTATGCTCAGAGTTGAATTAAGCGAGTTATGTGCAAAAAAACCATTGCCGATGTATTCGCATGCACATTTCTCCGCCAGGACGTCGATTAAATTTTTGAAAATGCCACCAAAATGAAGAGGGGGTCCAACTTTATGAAAAAAAAAATCAAAAAAAATTCTCGAGTCCAAGGCGGTTCGAAAGTTAGACCCTCTCTACTACCCGGTGTGCATAGAAGTAGGTAAGGCCCCTACTGGGCGTTGCTAGACAAAAGATGAATGACATGCTGTAAGACAACATATGTTGTCTTATCTAAGAATCTAATGAAATCAAAATAAGGCACGGTGGGTTCGGCTTGCGCCATAGTCGCCAGACAGATTCATCCACTCACGGGATTATGTGATCAAAACTGTTCTGTGTGTTGGTAAATACATTGTACTGAAGAGTCCCAAACAGGACGAAACACGTGTCTAAAATTTCCGCCACTGCTCACAGCATAACATCAATGAATGGCATGTTGTCTTACAACATGTCATTCATCTTTTGTCTAGCAACGCCCAGTAGGGGCTTTACCTACTTCTATGCACACCGGGGGGCACTGCCTTTGGCATGCATTATGGCATGGCTGTCTGGGGGTATCCTATGGCGCAAGCCGAACCCACCGTGCCTTTTATTATTTTGATTTCATTAGATTCATCCACTCACGGGATTATGTGATCAAAACTGTGCTGTGTGTTGGTAGATACATTGTACTGAAGAGTCCCAAACAGGATGAAACACGTGTCTACAATTTCCGCCTCTACTCACAGCACAACATCAATGAATGGCATGTTGTCTTACAACATGTCATTCATCTTTTGTCTATTAAAAATATGTCAACCAACTTCAAAAGAATCGAAGAAGTATTAAGATAGGAAGGAGTGAGGATCAACTATTCATTAATACTTTAATGTTATTTAGAATCACTTTATTAGACTTGGCGCACGTGATTGAAAATATATTAACAGCAATCAGTTTCGCCTCTCTTAACACCTTATATTTATCGATAGTTAACGAAAAAGCTATTAATATCATGAAGCTTGAGTTATCAAAATACCAAGATCCAAAGAATTATTATTCTTATGATAATGTATTATGTATTCACTATAACAATTTTAGTAGATTATTATGTAACAGAAGATCATACTATATTTCTTTTACACGTACCTCTAATTGATCCTAATACCTATGATTTTTGTATCATTTATATTCCATTCCAACTCCCGAACTTACAACAATCATTGCCTCATAGGTATGTGGCAATGACAGAAGACAACATTTATTATCTAAAGAAGAGATGCTCGAAGATTCAACAAGAATACTTCTGTAGAACTTCCGATATAGAAAGAAACTACCAGCTTGATACTTGCATTCGAAACATCCTTCATGTCAAGGAAGTTCCGCAGTGTCTACACGTCAAAGTCGAAATTACCCACGTCCTTGTAGAAACAATTAGTGACAGAAGTACCTCATAATATCTCCAACCGACACCTTGGTACATGAAAAGATTGAAAAGTGCGGTAGTGAGGAAGTGCATCGACTTAAGGCCGGTCCAGACGCACCGACTAATCGCACGATAAAACGGTCATATAAGTTGTTCGACAAGACGTATTAAAATGGTGCGTCCAGACAGTTCCATCTTATCGTACAAACTTCGTACGACTTTCAGTTTCGCGACGATCGCTATCATGGAAGAAGTAATCCTGAATCCTGTGGTCAATTTATGCTGTTTTTATTACAGTCGCAATTATTTGAGAATGGATGTTGAAACTTACATGAATTTGTTAAATTTATTATTATTATTATTATTACTTCTAGGGTAAGTTCAAAGACCTTGTACTGAAGCTTGCGCTTATTGTACCCCTTTGGATAATTATCTCATCGGCCCATCTCCCGAAAGTATTTCAGTATGAGTCCAATGGGTGCTTGTTCTATTTCTTTTGGTTCTGCCATTTCGGTCCCAAATACTAGAAGTCTAGTTCCCTCTAGTGCTGGGCATTCACACATTAGGTGGTATGGGGTTTCCTCCCCTTCCCCGCATCTCCTACAATCTGGGATATTTTTTCTACTATTGAAAGGTGTTTTATTAGCGGGCAGTGTCCTGTTAAAAGTCCAATTGCCCATCTCAGCTGGTGATTACTCAGCTTTTTCAGTTACATCGTCTCTGCTCCCTCTTCCCTTTACCCACCTAGTCGCTTGAACAGCACCCCAGTTAGGTTTAGGTAAGGTCTGCATTGAAGTTGCTCTATTTTCTCCCATGAGGAAAATTAGTTGTTGGCCTTTTGTGTCAGGTTTTCTGTCCACTAGGATCCACGTTTCTGGTTTTTAATACCTGGTTTTGAATTCCCAGTCTTTTTGGATTTTTTTCTGGTTCCTCTCTTGGGTCCCTGGTATCCACACTGGTGCTCTTATAGGTTTCGGAACGTCCTTGGTGCCGAGTTTCGCTCCTGACCAGGGTTCCATTTCCCTGACCACCCGCACCAGCCAGTCCTCTGTGGCCTGGTCAGCGCAGGAAGCCATGAGAAAGTCCCCTCTAAGCTGCACTCCTGAAAACCTTGGTGAAGGTTCTCCTTCTTTTACATTGTTCCGGTTCCTTGCTGGTCCCGGGTTTTGTTACACTGGGGTTCACCTTAAACCCTAGCTTTCTAGGTTCTCCAGTTTCCCCCTGGTTTTTTAGTTTCACAGTTTGCTACGAGCGGCTCCTGAGAGTAATTTGTTAAATAATTTGTTAAATTTGGTAACGCCACGTATGAAAAAACGAGATAGTTGTATGAGAAAAGCGATTTCACCTCACGAGAGATTAAGCGCCACCTTAAGATTCCTTGCAACCGGAAGAAGTTACAAGGATGGAATTTACAATACTATAATGTCCAAGCAAGCATTGAGTGAGATTATACCTGAGATAATATGACAATATGAGGTTGAATTATTATAAACATAAACATAAAATTGAACGGTAAGTTGCTTCGCCCGTCCACATGCTTACGACATGTCGCATCAGTTCTCGGAAAATGATGCCTCGATCTTCAGTCTTTCGATTTAGCTTCCAATCTCATTCCGTTCAGACTAAACGTACGTTTTGCGGTCCGCACATTCCATTTTACTTGATTCATTTTGTCTGATTCGACATGTCGTTCAATTAGTCGTTGCGTCTGGACCGGCCTTTAAAGGAACATATTTAGTGAATGTACCCCTATTCGTGTAAATTCATTACTAAGCAATTTGAGTACGCGAATTTAGAAGGAACAATATCCGAAGAACCTGTTTACTTACCCCTAATAAATCAAAACATCTCAAATGTAAAACCGATTCAACTGAATCTAAAATCAATTAATTTAGATCAATAATTATTGTCTAAACTTACGCTAGATCAGGAAAAATTGAGCCTATCTCAATACTTTCTAGTAACCACATTTGGTCCCATTCTAATTTACAAATTTTATGTTTGATTGCATTAATTATTATAATAATTATTGTTCTCTTTAAATATAACAGGGAAATTTTAACCAAATGTAGAAACCTAATTATAAAAGCAAACAGAATATTTACAATGATGTTGGAATGCACCAAGCATTCCCAACTTCTACTAGACGTAATAATTAACATTAATTTAAGGAAATAATTTGTATTTTTAATTCATTTTTGTACTCAACAACTACAAGATTTTAATTATTCTTTATATTTAATTATAGTAACATTATACTTATATCATTTATGTTTATGAAATTTATGTATCTTGTTTACATGAATTTGTATTTATATACCAACGTCGACTTTGTTCATCCCCAAAGTCTCCTTTTAAGGGCGGAAGAGTTATGTAGCTATAAGAGCTGACTACTTATGAAATATAATCTTTATTATTGTAATTAGGAAATGCTGAATTAAGATGTATTATTTCTTTCGAGACTTGAACAGAGTTGAACGCTCACTATTTGTCTGGTATTCGTCCCGCACAGTCGCGTACTTGGCGGATAGTCCGATATGCAATAAAGAGTCGAATAATAAGTTTTTGAGTTTTCTTTTAAAAACAGAATTTCGGCTCTACGTATCGTAACTAGCGGATGTTTCTCCAGAATGATGGGAGCCCCATGCCATTATGCGTTAAATGTAAGAAACCATCTTAACCAAAGCTTTCCTGACAGGTGGATTGGGCGTGAAGGACCGATAGCATGGCCTCCTAGGTCCCCGGACTTGAATCTGCTCGACTTTTTTCTCAGGGGTCACACAAACGATAATAACGATAAGAAAACGATAACACAAGAATAATTATTATAAAAACAGTAATATGATAATTTGACAAATGTAAAAATTAAAAAAAAAAGCTCTTTTAGAAATGTTAAAAAAGTTAATAATTGCACTGTTACGAAAATTAAATGAAGACTTTGCAAAAGTCTTTGAAAATGTTAACCGTAACTGCAAAAGGAAATAGAAGTTCAATAATAATGCATATTTTTGTGACCCAGAACTTCTACCTTTGATGACCTCGTGTGGCACCGTGAAGAGGTTTAGAGCATTATTGTATGAAGATTTTTTACTCAAAACAGTCCAAGGAAGGTCGCCACGTGTAGCTTTTACACTCATACCTGGACACCCTGTATAACTGGAATAGGAAGACACCTGTTGCTGTTTGACCAAGGATTTGAGTCTTTTGAACTCCATGTGGTAGTGACTTGCGTGGCCTAGTGGTACTCCGCTGGCTCACGAAGCCATAGATCGCGGGTTCGAAACTCACCTCGGCCCGCTTTACTTTTCAGATTCATTTTCGAATGTCTGTGAAAAGTAAAACAAGCGATCGAAGGTTTTAAAGGCTAATATTTAATAAAGATTGTCTGTGGCTGTATGAGTTCGTTCTCGAAGCCAAATTACCAGAGTGGAGCGACTATGTCTTACCTACACAGTTAAGACCGATGCTCCCTCTTTTAAAAAAAAAAAAAAACTCCATGTGGCTATTATATTTTTTGTAGAGATGGTGATTTCTATCTTTTTACGTAAATTAGCAATGACTTCCCTGGTAAACCATTGTTATGGTGGATAGTGGCTCGATTTTTGGTCACTAATACGGTATGGTACCTACACAATTGTTTAAGATCCGGTAGATTACATCATAAAAAGCATGACAAGCTAAATTGACATCGCGAGTCTGCTGAAAGAGTGACCAGTCGGCTTTTAGAAGGAGATCATAAAAGGAGAGGGTATGTGGAGTAAATTTTAATACAGGGTGATGAAAATTATCCGATTCTTCATCACCCTGTATTAAAATTTAAACCACACAGTAGGTTACTATGTGAAAAGTTAAGATAGGGACATGTAAACCGCTTTCCGATATCTTGAGTTGTTCTAGTTCTACACTGCTTTGAAGTTGAAAATGTTAAATTTTCACTTGTTTATAACTCATAAACTGCTCAATCTAAATTCCAATGGTGAAAACCACCTGTATTCGATTTCTTCAGACATTTAAAAAATATATTATTTTACAGGGTGTTCCCGTTAAAATTACGAAGTAGGTGTCAACTGCCGGCATTTCCGGAAGTGCGTCCATCTTGAGAATATTTTCATTGAATTTCTCGTGATCACTTATGTCTGGAAATGTTTTATCTTGAGGTTTTAGGCCCATTAGTTTCCGAGATATATGGCCAGGCTTAAGCAGACACCCTGTATAATTCTGGCAGTCTCATCATATAAAATAACTGAAAATAAAATAACAAAATGTTACAAGTCAAATATCAAAAATGTTACTGAATGATAATAATAATAATAATAATGATATTATTTTGATTATTAGGTTTCAGGTCCCGGCTTGATAGTTATAAAGTAATAATCATGTAATCAAAAGTTTAACGTTTCAGGACTGATTAGTCAATTTGAATTTATAATTCAATTTTATTTTATAATTTATTATTTGTACTTAATAAATGTGATGAAGGGACTAATCAGTCCCGAGACTTTAAACTTTTGATTACATAATTATTATTACTTTAAAACTATCAAGCCAGGACCTAAAACCTAATAATCAAAATAATAATATACTTTATCGGCAATTGGTTCTGTTCTATCCTATGGTATAGAAACATTTGTACTTTTTTTGTTTTTTTATTTGGCAACGCATGGAGAAATCTGATATTTTCAAATTTTTTATCACCCTGTATAAACATTTTATCTACATCATAGGATAGTACATGAAAACTTAAAATAGGGACATGTAAGCTGTTTTTCTCTATCTTGAGCCGTTTTCGTTGTACAGGGCCTTGAACTTCGACAAAGGCGATTTTCACTTGTTTATAACTCTTCTGAATTTAAACATCTGAAACTTCTGAATTTCTCTCACAAACTTCTCAATTTAAAAACCAACTGTAAAAGCTAATCTTATTTTTTATTCTCAGACAATCTAAAAATGCAATAACACAGGAGCATTTTATTGAAAAAAAAAACCATAACTTTGATATGTCACTCTCATACGACCATACGAGACACTCTGTCGGTGGAGTGCTAGAACGTTAATTACAGATCTGCCAGATAATTACTGATTTTAAAATGCCCTGTATTATCAAAATGTTGGTCTGATATTGCTGGAAATAAACTCAGCGCCCTTTTAGAAGAGTTAATTACTGATAAAAAATGAAAGACCATTCAAAATATTCACCCTATTTTCAAAATTTGCAATTTAAAATCACTAATTATCTGACAAATCTTTAATTAGCGTTCTAGCACTCCACCCTGTATAGACCAAAATAATTTTAAATTATGGCCATTGTGATCCTGTACTTGAATTTGCAATTTTTTTTTTCATTCATCGTTTGGCCTACCGAGACCGCTTTGAATGAGCTCTGGGACTGTATATTAATTTTTTGGGTTGATTTATCATAATATTTGGGTGTAGGTATTCACTTTCATTCTTTTTTTTTTATTCTTGTTACATTTGTTCGTGATGCTATGCTGCGGTTTGAGTCATTGGTATTTTCAAGAATAATATCAGATGATGTTTGAACCGCGCATTTTATTATCACTGGTGGGAGTGCGCACGCCCTACCGACCAGAGACGTCGTCCGCGCGCTGCGAATGAAAAAGACTCTCTCACAGCGACTATAAGTGAAACTAAAATTAATTCTAGGAATTCTCAATTAATATACAGGGTGTTAGTTAAGTACGGGGCCAAACTCCAAGAGGTGCTTCCTTGAGTGATTTTAAGAAGAAAAGTTCAAATAAACATGGGTCCGAAAATGCATATTTTTCAAGATACAGGGTGTCAAACTTTAACAAGAGGGTAATTTAGCCCCAATTAGATTAAAATTATTAATTCCAGTGGCGTCCCGGAAGACAGTCTAACTAATATTTTTGATTAAAAAATTGGGCGCCACTGACTTTTTTTTAATTTTGTATTTTTTTCGAATTAAGCAACTAAAAATACAACTATTTTATCTCTTGAGTTTTTTTCATATCTTGCTTTGTTTTCGAGAAAAAAAAATAAAAGTTTGACACCCTGTACTTATCTTGAAAAATATGCATTTTCGGACCCATGTTTATTTGAACTTTTCTTCTTAAAATCACTCAAGGAAGCACCCCTTGGAGTTTGGCCCCGTACTTAACTAACACCCTGTATGTACTTAGTTCGTGTTGTGTCATCACCATCAACCTACCCCAGGAACAGACAACCGGAAAAGTGTGGCCACATCATTGCATCGCTGGTAGACAGGAAGGTAGGTGAATAAACTCGACCACCAGTGTTGTTAAAAAAAAAATTGTTTTCTCAAAATACCTCACTTCCAAACAGGTTCAATATATACAATTTTCTAGTTACTGAATGATATAGGCAGGTACTCTACCCAAGTTAAGGAGATTGATAGTCGGACACAACAAAGCTTGCACTCTGCATATAAGAGGGAAAGCCTATAAGCAAGATTCCCATGTATTTTCTCTGAAAATGGGAATCCTTTATATACTTTTTGTACCATAAAGAATTATGAATTATGGCACCTTTTATAGCACAATGAATGGCTATTACTGATGAGGGATGAAGATGAAGAGGCATCAGCCATATAAAAGTGAAGGAGTGAGTTATCATCTATGTGTGGGTCAAAAAAATTCCAGTTTTAAAAATAAACATTTTACTTAAAATATCCAGTGGTAGAGGTAAACAAAACTTATTCACTGTAACATCCGGATTTAATACAAAACTTATAACTACCTGCATAAGTAATTAAATATAAGCCTTAATACTACAAGAATTACCTACATTATCAAGCAATTTAAAACAATTATCATTTTTACCTAAAATTTGAAGTCAAAATTCCCTAAAAATGGTTTTAATTATTACAATAAAATACTTAAAAATACCAACTTAAAAACCTAAAAAGGAGCCCACAGAATCCTCATGGAAATTGGCCTCCGGTCATGAGTTTTTGTAATTTTGGGGATCGGTAGTATTCAATGAATAAATCAAAAGTCCCTATAGGCACAAGCCCTTAAAAACGACTGTTCTCGAAATATTAACCTCTCATGATCACGCATATATATCTGATTTTAATATTGGCCCCCTGTGGGTGGTTTTAGAAAAAAATGTTAGATAAACAGGGTGTTGAAAAAGTCTCAGTACCCTTCAATAAATCCATAACTTATTGTCCCGTTGCACGAACGTAATGAAAAATTTGTCTCATTGAAAATGATATTTTCAAAATTTGCAATTTAAAATCAGGAATTAACTGAAAGATTTTTAATTACGTTCGTGCAACCGGCCCCATAAGTAAAAAAAATTAAAATAAAAAGCAGCTCAATTTTATAATTTAATTTACTTCCAATTGATGTAAAAAAAATGTATACGGGATGTTCCCTGGCTCGCCAATAATGACATTGCCTTTTTTTTTTAATGGGACACCTGTATATTAATGTATTTTCATATTTCCTGAGAAAAAAATAATTAACTAGTTGATGAGTTATAAACAAATGAAAAACGCAACTTTCAATTCTCAAAGTTTATTACATTAAAAACGACTTAAGATATCGGAAAACGGCTTACATGTCCCTATTTGAACTTTTTATGTATTTTATGTAGGTACTATCCTATGATGTAGATGAAATTTTTACAGGGTGATAAAAAATCTGATCATTTTCATCACTCTGTATAAAAATTTCAAGTACATATATCATAGGAGAGTACATGAAAAGTTAAAACAGGGACATGTAAGCCGTTTTCCGATATCTTAAGCCGTTGTTAACGTAGACAACTTTTAAAATAGAAGATAGCGTTTTTCATTTATTCATAACTCATAAACTACCTATTTAATTTAAACCGCAACTTTCAAAATCATTCTTACTGGATTCTTTCAAAAAATATGAAAATATAATAATATACAGGTGTCCCATTTGAAAAAATAGACAATGTCATCATTGCTGAGCCAAGTAAAACCCTATAGGCACCTATACATTTTTCAATTCATAATTCAAGGATTTGATGAAGGGTACAGAGAATTTTTAAACACTGTGTATAATTTGTTAAGATTGAAAAGCTGCTTTTTTTGCCGCATTCCAACTCTGTTAATTAAGCCACTTTTGAGAAAATTAAGAGAAATTTGTAATTTGTGACATGTTAGTCCAAGTCAAAGCTATTACGAAATGAGGTCACAGATTGAAATGTTTTCCCGATTTATGGCTTAAAAGACTCAAAGTGTAACGTAACAACAGAAGTATCTTTTCAATCTCAACAAATGATCAATTATTCAGTATTTCTCTTTAAAACAATTAGGAAAGCCTAAATTTACCAAATAGAAATATGCATGAATGCAAACTATTTTGGTTACTGAGATTATAGAGGTGAATATTTCGAGAAAACAACTTTTTCTGGTCTTGTGCTAAGGGAAACTTCTGATCTACTCATGGAATACAACCAATCCTGAAATTTACGAGAATTTTGGCCGGATCCCTCTCTCCACTTGGGGGTCCGTTATGAGATATACTTTTAAGGCTAGACCTTATCCACAGCTCATGAAATTTAAAAAAATATTATCTTTAAAACAAAATTATGAAATCCAGAAAATATTTCATCATTTACCACAATCATGATCACTTTTTCACCATGAGCAATTAATAGTATTTGTATGTTGTATTCATTTTAGGTAGCACCTATTTTAATCTTACTACTGAGACGAAAGTGAGATCGCAACAACAAAGAGGCAGGATAAAAAGTTTTCCTTTATTCTCAATCCTTAGCCCTACACTTTTTCCCTCGACTGTGTTAAATGATGAAAAATTATCTAACTTTGTTTCAGTCATTGATGTGTGTAGGCTTCCCCGGCCGGTTTTATTTAAATCGTAATTGGTTTCAGGCCGTGGTCCATGGAGATTTGCTCGGAACGTTTCATTTATAGCTGCGGTAGACATCATCAGCGGTTACGTGTGCACTGATAACTGTTATCGGTTGTGGAAGCATTGCTTGCACACACGTTACGCTGATGATGTATAACGCAGCTACAGATGAAACGTTCGGAGAAAAGCTCCATGGACCACGGCACAACCTAGCCCCCAATCAATTACAATTTAAATTCGTTTCAGCCAGTTTCCTTTATGGGCGGCAAAAGGAAAAGACGATTTTGAATGAAATACTGAGAAATGTATCTTACTGGATCTCAGAAAAGCTTAAAAGAAGACAATCATTACAAGAGTGCTTCAAGGTTGGAGGAATTTCTGTATCGTTCATCTGATTATCCAGCGCAGACTTCCTATATATTAACAGAAAAAAAAAATTAGTAGACATTAGTAGACTATTAGTAGACATTTCAATTTAAACTTAAAGTGGAAAACGTTACAACAAAATTTTGATCTCAACTTACTATATAGGTGTTCAATAAGTGACACATCTGGATGGTAGATTTCAAATATGAAATGGTCTTTCCACTTGAAAACGAACAGAGACAGTAATAAGTCCTTCACAGTAGGGAATACATCATAAACTGGTAAATATTTGTAAATAGACTTCTGACCCACAGCGTTACTCAAACAGTTACCTTTTCTCAGGATATTATTTACTACTGCAAAAACTACAATCAACATTAGTTCGGTAATATTATTTGTATCGGTAGGTAAGTGTTTCTAAATGCTTAAACGAAGCTTTGACAAATAATTTTTTGTTATAGATCTGTGAAGCTAATTTCCACAATTTGTTTTTTCATCTAAAAAATGCTATTTTTTATTGATTCTTAAGAATAAAAAATCCAAGGTCCAATAATAAATTGACAAAACATTGGTATTCGATAGTTAACTTGTTAGGAACCACTGCAGCCGCTGGCTAGGCAAAGGGATTCAAACTTCAAAATGTTCAGCATTATTGTAAGATTCCTTGTACCTGCCAGGGGGCTATTTATTGATCTGACTGATTTGCCTATTGCTTTGGATTTACGAAGATGTAAAGCCATTACCTTTTCTCAAGTTGAAAGACGACTTCATATTTGAAATGTAATTAAGGTCAGGTACTATGTTAGGTACTGGTTCAGCGGAAGTGATCACGAATATGGATGCAAAATTGCCAATATATATCTTCATTTATTTTAAAGTCATTTGTGGCTTTAAAAAAATAGTCATTTATGTTTTGAAAAATATTGCAACACTGCTTTTGTGATCGTAGAAGGATATGAGCCTTCTACATAAATTATGTTTTATCTGTAGTTAAAAAAGGAGTGACACCTGCCGTCAAACAGGTCCTTGTATTACAGAACAGAACTCATTTCCATATTTATATGTATATTTTTGTAAACGATTGAAAATCTGATCTTGCTAGGATTTGATTTGATTTCATCTAGGCTTTACTCTACAGCATTAAGAATTTATTTATGCTGGTGTTCTGATTATGTAGGAACGTGCTTTTTCTGTGTACTGTGGAAGTAGATGCTGTCCGCTTTCTTGTGAAAATATGACAGCTTAAGAAAACTAACACCAACTAAAATTGGACACGATCAAAAGCTGATACAACTTAAATGCTTTCAAACTGATGTGGTACAAAAATAAAATAAAATCAACACTGTTGCCAGTATAACATTATTTTTATATTAAAAAGCCGAAGTATACTCAAAAGTCACAACAAACCGTAGGTAGGTAGGTCTTAATGAGTATAAAGACAAATCAATAGCCTGTCGTATTGGAGTCGGGTTTTAACCCATCGTCCTGACAGTTGTCAAGTCTGGAGTGCCCGAGAACCCAAATAAAGAGTTTTCGACTCAGGCAGCAACACACATCCAACCAGACCACCAAAAGCACGGACGGCCGTTTCGGTCTCATTAGACCTCGTCAGCGTACTATATTGGAGAGTCCGGACTTGACAACTGTCAGGACGATGGGTTAAAACCCGACTCCAATACGACAGGCTATTGATTTGTCTTTATACTCATTAAGACCTACCTACCTACGGTTTGTTGTGACTTTTGAGTATACTTCGGCTTTTTAATATGCATATTTGATGTCAGTCTCGTAGCCCCTGGAGTGTCTGCAACCCATAATACACATTGGAGTTTTGTTTTGGCTGGGAGCCTGTTGTTTCTCTTGATAGATGTCGCTCTGTCTCGAGGTCACTGGTAACCGGTTGAATGAGATTCCATATAGGGTTTTCGATTCATGCAGCGATTCATATCCTTCCGGACTCTCCAATATAGTACGCTGACGAGGTCTAATGAGACCGAAACGGCCGTCCGTGCTTTTGGTGGTCTGGTTGGATGTGTGTTGCTGCCTGAGTCGAAAACTCTTTATTTGGGTTCTCGGGCACTCCAGACTTGACAACTGTCAGGACGATGGGTTAAAACCCGACTCCAATACGACAGGCTATTGATTTGTCTTTATACTCATTAAGACCTACCTACCTACGGTTTGTTGTGACTTTTGAGTATACTTCGGCTTTTTAATATGCATATTTGATGTCAGTCTCGTAGCCCCTGGAGTGTCTGCAACCCATAATACACATTGGAGTTTTGTTTTGGCTGGGAGCCTGTTGTTTCTCTTGATAGATGTCGCTCTGTCTCGAGGTCACTGGTAACCGGTTGAATGAGATTCCATATAGGGTTTTCGATTCATGCAGCGATTCATATCCTTCCGGACTCTCCAATATAGTACGCTGACGAGGTCTAATGAGACCGAAACGGCCGTCCGTGCTTTTGGTGGTCTGGTTGGATGTGTGTTGCTGCCTGAGTCGAAAACTCTTTATTTGGGTTCTCGGGCACTCCAGACTTGACAACTGTCAGGACGATGGGTTAAAACCCGACTCCAATACGACAGGCTATTGATTTGTCTTTATACTCATTAAGACCTACCTACCTACGGTTTGTTGTGACTTTTGAGTATACTTCGGCTTTTTAATATGCATATTTGATGTCAGTCTCGTAGCCCCTGGAGTGTCTGCAACCCATAATACACATTGGAGTTTTGTTTTGGCTGGGAGCCTGTTGTTTCTCTTGATAGATGTCGCTCTGTCTCGAGGTCACTGGTAACCGGTTGAATGAGATTCCATATAGGGTTTTCGATTCATGCAGCGATTCATATCCTTCCGGACTCTCCAATATAGTACGCTGACGAGGTCTAATGAGACCGAAACGGCCGTCCGTGCTTTTGGTGGTCTGGTTGGATGTGTGTTGCTGCCTGAGTCGAAAACTCTTTATTTGGGTTCTCGGGCACTCCAGACTTGACAACTGTCAGGACGATGGGTTAAAACCCGACTCCAATACGACAGGCTATTGATTTGTCTTTATACTCATTAAGACCTACCTACCTACGGTTTGTTGTAACATTATTTTTATCTATTGTAAATTTTTGTAACATTGCAATTGCATTTTGCTAATATCATTAGTGTCATTAACTTTCTTCAACTGCAGCTGTAAAAAACTACTGGTTTTCATTTTGTATTTTTGATAGGGAAATCTTTAAAACGGGAAATGTTAAAAAAAGTAGTATCATCCAGGGGGCAACTTATTGAACAGCATAATAAAATGTTTAGAATCCAAATAAGGTAAAAATAAGAAAGTATGTGTTTTAGTTGATTTATCTTAAGAGAAATTATGTACATACAGGGAAGGGGCTAACCTCACGGCTGCCTCGAGTCGGGACAAGTCAAATAATTTCAAATCTAGGCCTTTCTGTAGTTTGTGCCAGGCAAGAATTATCTGTGAGCTACAATTATTATTGTTGAGTTTTTTTTATTGAATTTCTATTCATATAATGATTATTTTTTTTCCTTTTACTTATAAGTGAAAAAGTAGGTCAAGCTTATAGTCAGAATGGTCAAATATAATGGGACTTTCCTTATGTCATTTTTCACATTTTCATGTGTCACGTTTTCAAGATAAGGGATGTTTTAAGTTGCAATTAAAAAAAAGTTTTTTATTCATAATTTTATTGTTTCTCAAAGTATTCAGTAGAAATTTTGCACATATGCGTTTCTTATGCCAGCATCCTTTTTGTAAAATTTTGTTCAACGAGAATAGCAGCGCGAAGGGAGGAAATGGGTGTTATAGAACACATTAAACTCAACATGTCCATAAAATAATGTATTTAATTTTTATGGTTTTTGTCTAAACTTTCAACTAACCAACCCCCCCATCGCTTACAATCTTTTGTGAAACATGGTTTTACAAAACGATTCTTCAGGAAACCACCCACTACAGATTCCCAAAATTCTTGGAGCTACATGATTTTCACGATAAAACCAACATTTTTTGTCTAATTTGACTCGACTACCAGCATAAAAAAGAGAGTTGATCAATGACACATAGTCAAATAAGTTGAAGCATCTCATGCACCAAGCCATAAATCAAAATTTTACAAGACTGAGAAAAATAAATGTAAGCTTGATCTAAAAAAAATACCTTTCAGTAAAGAAGACAACTGAAGAACTACTATCACTTAGTAGGAATCAGTTGCCTATCCTATCACAGTGGGATTACTAACGGGACATATTGTCCTAAAAGAACATTTAAATAAAATAGGATTGTTCAATGGAGGCTAAGCTGCCGAGAATGCAGCAAGGCCCAAGAGACAGCCAAACATGTTCTGTGCCAATGTGAAGCTCTGGACCGCAGAAGACAGGAAATACTTATATGGGCAACCAAAAATGAGTCCGGAAGAATGTGACACTCATCCAGTGATGGGGCTATACATACTAGTTCAGGGAACCAGACTGACGGAATGGATTACATGAAACAACGGGGGTAAACGCAATAAGCCCATGAGGCTAAGGTGCTTCCGGCAAACCCGAATCAGACAATCCTTCAAAGGAATTCTTTTGGGAAAAATTTCGTAAAAAATGCTGACATAAGAAAGAAGTATGTGCCAGATTTTCAACTGAATATTCCAAGAAACAACGAAGTTACCAATAAAAAAAAATAATTTCAAATGAACACCATTGAACATCTTGAATATCTTGAGTCTCAACTCAAAACAATCTATGGCTGAGAGCTTAACCTATTTTTCCACAACACCCTGCATACTGTTTCTGTTGAAAAACTACCATTATAGATAACAACTTAATTTCAAAAGAAACTATGATCAACCAAAAAAAAAAAAAAAAATGTTACAATCATGCATAAAAACCTTTACTCCTCACCTGTTTTAAAGAACCTTCACTTTGCCCAGAAGGTCGTCACAAGTCTTCTTAGCATCTCCGAGCAGCATAGAGGTGTTAGGGTTATAGAAAACAGGATTATCAACGGCAGCATAGCCAACTCCTAGGGAACGCTTCATAACTATGACGTGACGTGCCAGCCATACCCGTAGTACAGGCATGCCAGCAATGGGTGACCCTGGATCCTCTTCGGCTGCACTGTTGACAGTGTCATTGGCTCCAATCACGAGTACAAGATCTGTTTCCGGGAAGTCAGAATTGATTTCATCCATTTCTAGCACATCATCATATGGAACACCGGCCTCTGCCAGTAGAACGTTGAGCTGTCCTGGCATACGTCCTAAAGGTGATGTAAAACCGTGTATCAGTAACTGTATTCGATAAGATTCTTCAAAAGGACTTACCTGCCACTGGATGGATTGCGAAACGAACTCTCTTGCCGCGCTCCTTCAGTACACGCACCATATCTGCAATTGCATACTGGGCCTTTGCTGCACACAAACCATAACCTGGGACTATGATTATATTTTTAGCTTCGCTTATAGCCTCTGCTGCTCCTTCCAATTTCACTTCTGTGTGACTTCCAAGCTGTACTTTCTTAGCACTTGAACCGCTAGTTGTACCAAATCCTCCCAATATTACATTTGGCAGCGACCTATTCATTGCCTTAAAAATATAATATAATATGATTATAAATTATTATTTTTATAATTTACATATTTATATAATCAAACTAATAAATCAAGAGTATTTTTTCAACTTGGCTTGATAATAAATGAACAGAAAAAGCATTTCCAGCAGTTTATCACTATTATTTTTCCATTATTCACTAAAAAACTCGTGGAAAGAACCAACAACACATTATGATACAGTGTTGTGGGATTTCAAAGATCAAAAGGAACAAATTTTATCTTCATTTGTTTCCGAGATATCGCAATAACTATGATATAAAGTACCTATTTCACTTTAAGGTGCATTAAGTTTCCATAAATCAATGAATTTATTTAAGATAATAATTATTATGCTGTAATAATATTATGATGATGCATTAATGCCATTAAACTAAAAGTCAAATGGTGCTAACAATACTTGAACTGTCAATCAAAAACCAAAACCAAATACCACAAACAATATGAGAATGTGCAAGATCTTTGGAAAACTATTGTTAAAATCAACTATCCCAACTTGCTGGTGCCAATGTTGCCAGTTGAAAACTTTCTCCCACCCCAATTTTTTTGTTTGTTTTGAAAATGAATTCAAGAGTGTTTAACACCATCTTAACACATGCCTTCTGTACCATTTGTCTTAAAATGTCGTTTTATGCTTAAATTTCATAATAATTTAGATCTGTGTACGGGAAATTAGAATTTGAAGTTGTCCTAACAAGGAAATCTTTTATCTCGGAAACTAGAGAAGGTAGAACAAAGTTAAAAGCAGATTTATTCTTCTTTTTCAGTATTGGCAATACTTTGGCGCGTTAGGAAGACACGGGGGATGCTATGCTTACTCAGAGTCAGAATAATTGGATCAGGGACGCGAATCAATTCTTCGCATCACCTGGGTCCTCGTTCGACTCTGACAAGCTTTAGGTGGTGGCGAAAGAGTGTCAATTCCACTCTCTCGCGTTAGTCCAACTTGACTCCTGGTCAATACCCAGACTTCGCATTGGGGAGGTTAAGGTGTGAGCTTGGAAGAGTCAATTCTTCTTCTTTGCTCGAGGAGAAGTCCTGATCTGTACTCGGGGCCTCCGGGAAAGGGGGTTGAGCTATAGACAGCGGACCGGCTATCCTAGATCAGTTCTCCAGGAAGGCCAGCTGCAATCTGTCGCCGTTCATTAAATCTCCGTCCCTTTATATAGGTACCGGACGTTAACAACAACAACTTCTTATCTTGTTTTCCTCTCGGCTTCGCATTTATTTGCTTGAATTTAATATTTTAATAATTCTCGCTGAATAGTTGTGTCTTGTTTTCCGTTCCTTCCTAGAGGCACTGTCTGTTAATAACAACTGATACGAACATAAAAAATCTCCCTTACTTGTCACAATCTCATTCCTTTTCTCATTGTCACAATTTTCATAATACTTTCAGCATTTTCTTCATCTCATGATTGTTTTGATTCTCTATACTTCAATCTTAGAGATTCTGTGTTAAAAAAAATGACTTCACCAAATCATGTAGTTCTTCATCGAAATAATTTTCTGGTTGAACTTTCATGTGAAGAGTAGTTTCAGTAGGTATCTAATCTTCGTCTGAATTGTCTTACATTACCATGAACTGCCCATCCTAATTTTGTGTAAGATAAATCTGGTTAATTCTTTGGACCCTCTACCAGTTGTCCAGTTGCAATTAGATCCTAGTAATCTTGACCAATTTTGGTTATACATTACCATGCACAAACATCATATATCTAATACTTCTACATTGCTAGCGCTTGTAAGTGGAAGTGTCACGATCTGAGTGGGACAGCAAACGACTACTTCTATCTGTGTTTTAACAGTACTCAACCCGTTGTGCATCTTGAGTCTGGTGGGGAAATTGGCAAGTGTGACAGGAGCACAATTTTCGAATTAAACAAAAAAACTGTCACATTTTTTTGTTTTTGGTGTGAAGCGTACTAAACACAAAAAAAGTATTGTACAAGTTCAAGTTCATTTTAAACTAAATTAAGTTTTTAATTCAACTGGGCTACAAAAAATTTTGAATTGCGATGTGTATGTTCTCCGGTTGTCACAATGCCTTAGCTCATTAGTTTTATTTTCGAAATAGACTTATCAAATAGCTCTAACTATAGGGTGGACACAATAGATCTCAACAGGTCGCAGTGCACACCTACAGAAGGCCTCCCATGACAATCTACAAGGGGGCAGTCAAACAGATATATGAATAGATAAATCAGATGTCTTCTACGTAGTTCGACTCCATCTCCAATAGCGAGGTAACAAAGAAGGATCCTGAGAGTAAAGACAATCACTATGGTATGTGGCCAAATATAGCGGCAGGACGAAGTACCCGTTATAAATTTTGCTGTTCAAAGTTTTGGGAATAAGGGCATGAGATTCTTAGAACAGAAACCATTTTTAGAACTAACGGGAATATAACTGCCAAGAAACCGGTTGGTCAATTTGATGTCACATTTCCAGAACTTTACCACCAGTTAGAGCCGGTTAATAATTGAGTAAATGAAAACGAGATATCGGTACAGTTTACACTTATACTTAATTTGACATTATGACATGCAAAATTGAGATAGAGATTGGTTATGTAAACGTAATTAAGTTGATAAATTTTGTTTAGGAATGCGAGTGTGGATCTTAAGAAAACACTAGAGGCATCTAGCTGTCTTCTACGGTTACGGTAACAAAAACCGGAACCAATGTGACAGTTGCTTTGATTACACATACGTTGAAACAGTTTCTAATTAATGTACCAAAAAAAAGAAGATGAAAGGGTCGTTCTCGTACCAACTTATAGCACTTTTACCTATTCGGTAACATCTGATGTGCAGCGAAAATCAGAAATTATACAATTTTACAATACCATAAAATAATACTTTGGAAACAGCAGCCAAGCTGAAAAACCTCTTTAAAGGAAAATGAAGTAGGTACTAAAAATAAACTGAAACAAGAAAGAGATACTTGTTAGTCACTTACTTTACACATAATATAAGAGAGAATAGCACCGGAGGAGCCAATAAGAGCACCAACAATAGTCATTAGATTATTATTAAGCATAAAACCTTCCGCACATAATGCCCAGCCAGAATAGCTATTCAAGACTGTTATAACCACAGGCATATCAGCACCTAGAACATCACAAATCAAACAATTATTATTAAATATTTTAGAGATTCCTTATCAAATAAATTCAGCTACTTGCCTCCTATAGCACTGGTGAGAGTGACCCCCATGATTGACGATAAAGCAGCAGTAGCTCCAAGGGCTGTTAAACCACCGCTTAATGTTGTGTCCATAAACAAGAGCGCTCCCGAGCCTATTGAACCTGCTAATAGAGCAGCATTGATCGCATGCCTTCCTGGTAATAACAAAGCATCGGAAGGTAATATTCCCTGCAGTTTTCCATAAGCAACCAGAGATCCACTGCATCAATAAAAGATATATTTATCTTATAAAGGAGGGAAACAATATTTTGCTGTATATCTTACCTGAAAGTGATTCCTCCAATGTAGGTTCCTAAGAATAATGTAGTTTTAGTAACAGCTGCAGCAGGATCAGTAGCGAAAGCAGAAAAATCAGCCAGGAATGTAGCAAAACAAGTCAGTACAGCTGCTAATCCTACTAAACTATAAAATGGACAGAAATGGAGAGTTGATTTCTCAGTATATTTTTACTTAATATTTACCTGTGAAAAGCAGCTACAAGTTGAGGTAAATCTGTTATTTCAAGTCGTTTTGCGATTACAGCACCAATAGTACCGCCTCCTACTAAACAGCCAGCCATCTGTAGGAGAACTTCAGTACTGGGAGCTAAATGTCCTAAGGTTGCAGCTATACCTCCAGTTACACCTATCTAAAAGTCAATGTGTTAAAAGACACATCTTATCAATTAATAATTCATTACACTTACAATTCCAAGATTATTTCCTAGTCGACTAGTCGTTTGAGAACTTAAGCCAGCAAGGGCACCGACACAGCACAAAGAAGAAGCGAGATATGCTGCCTGATGAATTTCTGGCATTTGTCCTAAGATTGCTCCCCAACCATACATGCCTAAAAAGGCTGCCGCGGGAACAACGTACAGTCCGTTGTACTCTGGAGGATCTTCTTTTCTACAATGAAAATTATATGAAATTTGCATTTCTGATTTTTTTTTCTTGAAGTATTCACCTTCTGAACATGTCCAGCATACGCTTCGTTACGATAAAACCGCCAAAAACATTGATAAATGACACAAACGCTGCTGTTGCAGCAAGACCCTGGAAAATTTAAGCATGAAATTGACAACACCTTAGCAACCTGACCATAAGTAAATAATATAACACAAATGTGTAACTTTTTCGAACATTCTTTATTTATTTTATTTTTATTTTTTAATTCACTTGGAGGATTTTTACTGGAATACAGCCATGCCTTAATATTTATTTAATTTATTGGCTAGATTGGTACACCACTGGCTAGATGGGAGGGGGTGGAAGATGGTGATTTGGCCTCTGATCAACGTGTTTTGAGGGAGAGGATGGGTAGTAGTCTAGTAGTGCTTCTGCTTTGCAGGTGGACAGTTGGGATTGAGGTATCTTTTGCCACAGCAAACTGGTGGTGAAAGAGACCGAAGATGAACTACAGGAAAAGTAAGGTCTCCTCCGGCGAGTCCCTGGGTATAACGAAAACTATTCCACCTAAATTCGGTCAATAGGAGGTTGGTGCGACTGGTAACTCTACTGACCAGGACCGCCGTATATCTATAGGATTTGTGCTGCCACTGTTCAGAAGAAGACTTCAGTGATTGTGAGCAGACTTGACAAGGATGTGTCGGTTGATGACCTGCATTATTATAAGTGAAAGGTTCAGGTCAGAGTCCCTGAGATGTTTGGGGTGGAGGAGACTCTCAGATCGGGAGACTACAGGAGTTAGAGTCGAGGGAAGCCTTGACTTGCATGATTTCCTACTTGATGCCTCACTCACACTGCTCGGAGAATGTCTACACAAAAAAATTATTTTTTTTTCTTTAGACTTTAAAATTTGTCAGTTCTGAGATAATCAGTGTTAAGTGAATTGTTTTGTGAATTTTTTATTTGATGAATAATTACAGTTTTTTAAAGCACAACTACCACAAATACACATCTGTCTACAGCAGGTTTAGCTGGTCTTGAACTGGATAGAAGATTCATGTGCACTTGACACCCAAGTCCACTAGAATTGTACATTACATCAATGTACATAAGATATTGATACATAAACACTTTTTTTTCTGTATCTTGTTTATTTACAAATTTATTTCAATTCTTCAAAGTTTTCACAATTTAGCATTTCTTTAGAAATAAGGTAACATTTATTAACAAGGGTCAGTGGCGGCTCGTGATTTTCGAAGTAAGTGAAGCAGATTTAAAAAATGAAGTAAGTGCAAAGGAGAGAGGGGGTTCGCCCCCCCCCCAAGAGCGCCGCAGGCAATTTTTTTTCCATATTCAAGGTCAAGCAATTTTCTACTACTTACTAGAATGTAAGTAAGAACAATTGAAAATTAAAGAAATCGTAAAAGAAGCAAGTCTTTTTATTTTTCATAAACATTGAAAATAAAAGAAATCCTAAAAAAATATTATTTAATTGAATTTTTTTTTTCTACATTCTATTGTGAATCCTACCACTCCTACCTAATGGTCATGGGTAGGTATGGCCTAATGCTTATAGGTATATTAAGGTCTATCGTCTGTCCTAAACTGGAAAACTTTTGATCAATAATTTGATCATAAAACGGGTTTTCCATTATACCTATTAGCTCACTCAGAAGTTCTTTTTCTACAGAAATTTATAGTCATATTAGAGACATGATAGATAGATAAAAAAAAAATAGGTAGTTATAAATTATGTATTATTATAAAGAAAAGGACTACGAACGGTGAACGCATCAACAAAGTGGTCAAAGTTAGGTACCTACCTATGACCTGAGACCTGACCAGTTACAGCAAAGCGATAAACTGTGACTGAAGGAAGACTAAATAAGAGAAAAGTGGTACAGGGTACAGAAGAACAAATTGTTACTTCGAGGTGAAATCATAAATGGTGCAATACAAGGTGCAAACTGCAAATATTTAAAATATCTTGACCGGAATTACCGCACGGGCGTTCCATTCCCTAGCTCCCTAGCATGAGAGGGTGTGTTGTGTGGAGAGTGGATTCTGTGCTGTAACTGTTGTGTTGCACGCGCATATAACTCTGATTGAAGCAGAATGAAATCTCTGGATCACCTCCCGCTTTAAAAAACTCGCAGTCAGCTGTACAGCATAAACGGAGAATGCACCCGTCGTCATGACAACCAGACGCAGAACTGTGACTTTGAAATGCTGCTTCAAGTTTAGGTATAAGCGTATTATAAGTATGTGTAGGATATACACACACGTAAACGTAAAATACAGTCAGTCGTCGAGTCGTCATCGCCGTCAGGACTCAGGAGTGTTATTATTATATTGCTCACTTTGCTGTGTGAAGAATTTATTTTATAGATAATTTGAAGATTTAGTTGGCGCTGTGTTACGATAATACCTAATTATTATTACAAAAACCAAATTATTTAATCAATTCGTTTATTTACAATTATTCAATTATGGGATAATTAATTTTCTTAATCAAATCAAAATGTTTATGAAAAAAAAAAACTGACATTAAGAAAACAGGTGAAGCAGCGCTTCACCTGCTTCACCCGACGAGCCGCCACTGACAAGGGTTATAGTCTTATCTGCATTTTTTTGAACAAGAGAAAACTTAAAATCAGTTATTGTTTCATATTAAATTAGCAATCTCTTCCAGGATTTCTTTCAGGTAGTCTAGTATAACTGAATACCCCACAAAATTCACCACCACTTCAGCAACTGATAGAACTTCCATGTAATAATTCTAAGAAAAAAAACCATCATATCGGTAGGTAATGTTCTCATAGAGGAATATTTATGAGAAGTCTTCATAATAATTATCTTACTACAACTATGATGAGTACATTGCCCCAACACATGGATCAATTATTGATACACCCAGGAAAACAGAATAGGAACGGTGAGAATACATTGAAAGCCAAGGTTGTGGTAAGTGGTAGAAAAGGCAATTTTTGAGGTAATTCTCAGCACCACGTACGTATGGGGTACACAGTTTGACATAGCTTGTGTATACCATAATATATGGTGCACAATGTCTTGAATGTGTGAAGTACTCTTTGTGAATGTGGAAGGTCTTTATCCAATTTCAAACAATTCCGCTAAGCTACTTTAAATACCTCTATAGCATTAGTAGGATACAATCCTCCATCCATCAGTAGCAGCCCTCCCACAGCGGTAATTCCAGAGATGGCATTAGTGACCGACATCAAAGGTGAATGCAATGCAGGGGTTACTCCCCACACCGTGTGGTATCCCACGATACCTGACATGGCGAACACAGTCAGCATAGAAGTGAACGCTGGGTTTGGGGCACACATTCCCAATCCCACGAGTGATCCGAGCCCTAAAAACAACTCTCATAAAACTGAACAGAGTAAATGGAAAATACTGACCTGTCGTAGTGAGCATTACATCTTTCAGGGTCGTCTTGAAAGGGTCCTCTTTAACGTCAATCACAGCCTTTTTAGTCGCTTCGGGTTTAACTTCTTTTTTCACAGGAGCGGTAACGGCGAGTGGCGGAGGTGGCCACATCCACTTTCCTTTGTCTAGAACAATACAACCTCTGACCACTTCGTCCTGCAAGTTGACGTAGAAATGATCTTTTTCGCCTAAAAAAGAAACCATTTTTATTAGATCTGCAAAGTAGGTGGCTGTGACAATAAGATATACCCATTGAAAGCAGCAACTTGGAGATGTTGTTGGCATAGAGGAACGAGCTCTGGGCCGGTAGTCGGCTGGGAAAATCGGTAAGACCCACGTGAGTGACTCCATGATACTCGTATACTTCTCCAGGCTTTGTAGTCTCACAGTTACCTCCAGCTTCTGATGCAAGGTCTACGATTACACTACCAGGTTTCATTGCTTCCACGTGTTCCTATAAATTAATGATATGATCAATCATTTAATATATGGGAATTGGATTGAAGTGTTTAGTTTATCTTCTGCTGATTGTAATAATCAGTTTGTGATAAGCAGCTTAGCAGGAATTATAAATTTTCAATTGGTTTGGATTAAAAGTGAATGTAAACAAATAAATAGATAAGAATGTAAACAATAAGAAGATAAGTGATGGCGGCTGGTAAGGACGCACGCGGAATACCTCCATGTAATTTCACAGTGTGTCACCCTGAAAGAGAGCATAAATATGCTACGTGCATCTTATGTGACAATTCATATTGCAATAGTGATTTTGGTAGAAAATGCAGCAAGGGTAGGGGATTCTTCATTACGAATTCTTTGGTTGTCTGCTGGAATCATAAACTCCAGTATGACTCACAACATATAAGTGATACCAAACATAAAAATTTTAATAAGTATCAAGTACTAAAGTTAAAATTGAGCTTAATAAGTAAAGAGTTGGAAAATCTTGATAAAGAAAATGACGAAGATAGCGAGAACAACGGTTTTGAAACACTAGAACCTTTGGCAATCCATGAACTGAACCTGAAAATGAACGATCTCGAAGAAATGAATTCTGAATTAAAGAAACAAAACGAGGAGTTAAAAGAAAACTGTAAATTTTTGAGGAAAATAATAGAAAATGAAAAAATTGGTGCATCACCAACATTTGCTTCTGCTGTAAGTAGCAGATCTAGTCAAACATTAAAACCAAAATTACATGTGCCTAAAATCATAATAACTCCAAAAGACACAAACTCCAAAACTGACATTTTTGGAAAAGTTACCAAACAAATACAAAACCTCAACAATGTTAAAGTTAAAAATGTATTTTCTTCAAAAAAAAATGGCTCTGTAAGTGTCTGCTGCATTGACAAGCTGGATGTTGAGGCAGTTGAAAAAACTCTCTCCAAAAGTTTGAGTGAAGAATGTGCTGTGAAGATACAATCTCTTAAAAACCCTACACTAAAAATTTTGAATATTAATAATAATATGTCAAAGGAAGAACTTGAAGAAGATATAAATAACCGAAATTTTAGTGACTTTGAAGGCTCTTGTAAAGTTGTCCACACTTTTAGAATCAAAGACTCTCAATGTGCCATCATTAGTCTTCCAGCCACTCTATATAAATTCATAAGAAACAATAATAACTATGTATACATTGGGCACCAAAGATGCTTTGCTCTCGACGATCTAAATATAACATTGTGTGGAAAATGTGGAAGATTTGGGCATAACACAAAGAAATGTCAAAATGAAGAAAAGTGTATTAAATGTGCTGGTGATCACAGTGTATACAACTGCAAACAAGATTTAAACCAGTGCCATCATTGTCTGTTCTATAACACTAAATATAAGAAAAATAGATCAGCTGATCACATGGCCTTTGAAGCGAGCAAGTGTGAATCCATCAGGGCCAAGATAAACTACGTCATCGATAATACCGACTATCCAGTCCTGCCTGTGACTCCAACTAGCATCTACTATCAGAGGAAGCTACCTTCAACTACATGATGGTAAAAGGAGAAATATACCTATAGTTAAATATACATCTAAATTAAAATGATTAATGAATTATTTGTCTTGAATGAAATTGAAAGTGAGGTAGCACAAAAAGAAATAATTGTTGATACTTTCGATGCTCTCAACGAGTGTATACGAGTAAAGAATGATACTGTAATGCATGTTAATATTAGAAGCCTAAAAAAGAACTTTAACCTACTCGAGGCATTTCTTGAGAGGGTCGAAAGTAAACCTAAGGTGGTTGTTTGTTCTGAGGCCTGGATGCTTGAGCGTCATGAGATTTTTTCCTTGCCAGGATATGACATACATTATAATCATGGTGACTTGAACATAGCTGATGGAGTGGTTATATACACAAATGAAAATCTAACAGTCGACACTGAAGTTTTTGCTATAGACAAATTAAAAATTCTAAACTGTAAAACACAACTCAATAATAATGAATCTCTTGAAATATCAGCTTTTTACAGATCACATGATTTGCCTAAACTTGAATTTATATTTAATCTAAAAGAATATCTGATCCTTAAAAATAACACGAAAAACCACTTTCTGATTGGGGATTTTAACATAGACTTGCTGGATCTTGACCATAATTGTCTTGAATTTTTGGATGTTCTCCAAACTCACGGTTTCATTCCGGGCTTCCAAACGATTACCAGGCCATCACCTGAAGATCCAAACGCGGGCTCATGCATAGACAATGTATTTGTTAAAACTGATAATCTACTAACTAAGGCGATAAAATTTGCTAATTTATTTAATGATCACTACCCTATTTTCCTAACATTAGACGGTATTAAGACCAATAATAATGTAAAAAGAACATCCACTTATATAAATCGCAAAAAACTTATTGAATCTGCTAAAAATACCAACTGGTCGGATATACTGTCTATGCAGGACCCTAATGAGGCAACAGAAGCCTTGATAAAAAACATCCAGAAATGCACTGAACAGTCAAGAACTGCTAGGGGAACAAATGGAAAAAAAAATAAATCTGTACCTAGAAGTAAATGGATAACAAAGGAAATAATTACTTTGTGTATAAAAAAAGAAAAGCTTTATAAAGAATGGAAAACTGAACCAAATAATCTTGAGTTAAAAAATATTTATACTAATTTTGTAAAATCAGTAAATAAAAAAATTAATGAAGCTAAATCAAACTTTGAAAAACAGGAAATCACAAAAAGATTAAGGGAACCAAAAAAATTATGGGATATGATTAAATTTAAAATAGGTAAACCAAAGAAAAACAAAACATTGATAAGGTGTCTATTAGATGAAAACCAGCAAAAAGTTGAAGAGCCCATTTTAATAGCAAATAAAATGAATAAATATTTTTGTGATGTGGGATCTCGGCTGGCTGATGAAATTCGGCAGCCTACTGATTCTCATATTCCTGAAATACCAAATAATCCTAAAACTATGTTCTTGAAACCTACATGTATAGCTGAAATAAGCAGAATTATAAAAAAATTGAAACCTAAATATGGAGGCATTGACTCAATCCATGCCATAACTTTGAAGAATCTTATATCTTTTATTGCAGCACCTTTAGACCATATTGTCAATACATGTATGTCTACAACTGTTTGGCCCTCATGTTTGAAAATTGCACAAATTACACCTGTTCATAAATCAAATAGTAAACATTCTGCTTCAAATTATAGGCCAATCTCAATAATATCAAACTTGGCTAAAATTTTTGAAATGATAATCTATGACAGGCTGTTGGATTTCATTAGTTCGTGTAAGATAATTTCTAAAAGACAATTTGGATTTCTGAAAAATATTGGCACAAAGAATGCTCTTGAATTTTTGGTGGATACATTGTACACGAAGATAGATAATGGCTGTCCAATTGCTGCTACTTTTTTAGATCTAGCAAAAGCCTTCGACACTGTCGATCATAATATATTGCTAAACAAATTGTTTCAATATGGCATAAGAGGTAAAGTTCACAAGCTTTTGGCTAGCTATCTGGATAAAAGGTTACAATGTACAAAAATAAATGACGTAACTAGCGAATTTTGCTTTGTGAAAACAGGAGTGCCACAGGGAACTGTACTGGGACCATTACTGTTTGTACTATATATAAATGATCTTCTGAATCTTGTACCAAACAGTATTATAATATCCTTTGCTGATGATACAGTTTTAATATCTTATGATAGTAATTGGTTACTAGTACAAGAAAAAATGAATCATAATTTAAAAACAGTGGCAGAATGGCTCGCAAAAAATAAATTATCACTAAATATAGAGAAAACGTCTACAATGACATTTGGAAGCTACTGCAATAGTGTTCCTGAGCAATTTGATATATATATAGAACAGAAATATGTAAAGAGAGTTGAACAGTGTAAATATTTAGGCATATACCTTGATTATAGACTAAATTGGAACGATCAAATTCAATATATAAGAAATAAAACTAAATATCTTACTTTTCTCTTTTACAAAATGTCTCAAATAATGAAAATAGAGACCTTAAAAATGCTGTACTACGCTTTTTTTCACAACCTCGCCACATACGGTATAATAGCCTGGGGTGGTGCTTATAATAACAGTCTCCAATTGCTGCAGTCTTTTCAGAATAAGTTGTTGAAGATGGTGTTCAAGGGTCACTCTGAAATTCATAATTGTCCATTAAATATAAGACAATCTTTTGCTTTTGAGTCACTTATGTTCCACTATCAGAGATTAACAACATTATATCAAGAATCAAATAGCATAACAAGAAATAAATCTTTGATCATACCGACTAGACATAAAAGTATCACTACTAAAAGCAGCTATATTAAAGCTATAACACTTTTCAACTCTCTGCCACTAGAATGTAAAATGTTACCGAATAGCAATCATATTAGGAAGAAAAAATTAAAAAAATGGATATCTGAAAATGTACAATGAAAATATAAGTATATTATGTGTATATAATGTAAACCTCTATTGCAGTTCTGTTTATTCATTCTTAGGGGGGGGGGGGAGGAATAGTAAAGGAGAAACATGTCTATGCCAGAAGACATTTTTTATTTTTATGTTAGTATTTATTTTGATCTTAGTTAGTTTTGGGTTATTGTATGGGTTGGTTAGTTTAATTATTAGTTGATTAGCATTTTTAGTTATAGTTCAACCAGTCCTGCGCACAGTGTCAATAGACACTCTGCAGGATTTACACTGCAGTAAAATTACTGTAGGAATGTAATTTTTCTGGTTTAATAAATTTATTATTATTATTATTATTTATTATTATTATCACTATCAACACCAAGTCGATCTTGACAAATAGAAAAATTTACCTTCAAAATCAATTTCGGGGCCGGTTGTCCTGGTATTAAAGCTGTTGTAATAATAATGTCAACCTCTTTACATTGTTTAGCGAATAGAGCATGTTCAGCATCAATAAACTCTTTGGACATTTCTTTACTGTAACCTGATGACGTTTCACCATCTTCGCTGATGTTGATTGTTAGAAATTCAGCTCCAAGCGACTCTACTTGTTCTTGAACGGAAGCTCTGGTATCAAAGGCTCGCACTATAGCTCCCATGTTCTTCGCTTGTGCGATGGCGGCCAGACCGGCTACTCCACCTCCAACGACTAATACTTTAGCTGGAGGCACCTTGCCTGCTGCAGTTATCTGACCTGGAAGCATTGAAAACCCAAGTTAATGCCCACTGTCAACATGACCAGCAACAAGTTAGTATACTAACCTGACAAGAATCGTGGGAAGTAGTTGGTGGCTTCGACTACAGCTCTGTAGCCGCTTACATTCGACATTGAACTTAAAACGTCGTAAACTTGGGCTCTTGTTATACGAGGAACACAGTCCATGCCTGAAGAATGTTTCATTAATTTTTTAATTCATTTAATTTTCAAAGCATAGGTGTGGGTGGGTACTTACCAAAAGCAGTTAATTTCCGTTCGGCTAATTTATCTATTAACGCTACATTTTGTTTTGGATACAACAACGAATACAAATAAGAATTGTGCTTAAAATCGGATACTTCTGATTCTAGTGGTGGTCTAATTTTCAAGATGATGTCTGAAATGTTATTATGTAATATAAAAATAAAATATGTATTGTGCAGATTCTTATCTTAATGCATATACACACCTGATTCAAATACACTCTTCCGGTTAACAACGTTTGCTCCAACTTGTTCATATAGCAGGTTATCCATCTTGGCCTCGGCGCCTGCATTTTCTTCTATATTTAATTTGAAACCTTTGTCTGATAAAACTTTAGCAACAGCCGGAACTATGGCAACTCTAAAAAGAAAGCACAGAGTATCATTAGCGAACTGACTTTAATTGCATTAGTTTTACTCACCTTCTTTCGTTTTGCCATAACTCTTTAGGGACACCTATCGACAGATTTTTGTATGGAACTCCCTTAATTGGCTCCTGTTCCTTTTCTATGCCTTTGAGTTTTTCTGTTGACTTTTCCGTTTTCGTGGAAAAATGTTTTTTGCAACTTTTTTTCAAACTCGTTACGGCGTTCTGCTGGCACCTTGAGCATAATCGTAATACTCCCAAAGGCATCTTGATTTTTCTTATTCCTGAAAGACACCCAGATAATCAAAACAGTGCAGGGTAATACAACCGTTCTTAAATCAAATATTAATTCTAAGAATGTGACTCATCGAACGGCAAGTTATCAAATGAATGAAATTCACGAAGGCTTAAGGAACTAATTGAGAGATAGCCGAGAAGTGAAGTTAGAGGAACAGGGAAGAAAGGAAAAGGCAAGAAGTAAGACGCGTCAAGGGGTTCATGCAGGTCAAGATGTGTCGTGACTGTTCGAGGAGTACTTCCTGGACTACCAGCAAAGTAGCAAAGCACATGTATACCTGTTCCATGGTTTATTGAATCAAATAAATTTGTATTCTACAAATGAACAGAATTTTCGTTACATTTCAATGTTTCACTGGTTGGTGTTATCTTAAGTGTTGTTACTAGTTTGTGTAACCTTCAGTAAGGTAAGCTTAATCTTTTATCATTAGGTAAAAATGTTATAATTAATTTCCTGTTAGGGTTCCATTTCCAGTTTTTTTTTCCATTTCGCCAGTTTCTTAATTTGTTATAATATTATAGTTCGGTCCGCGAAATTTAATGAAAACTATGAGTGCGAATAAAATGGTGTTTTGTCCCTGGATGCATTAATACATCAAAAAAGAGTACAGAAAAATATAAACGATGTATCACCACGTAAAAACGAAATTTTTGTATATACCTACTTAATATTAATTATATTTATTTACTTCATGATATAATGAATGATATAATAATTCGATCAGCTTCAAGAGAGCACGGAAAATTAAATTACTTTGAGTAGGAAGCAAAGTTGCTGGGCGTATTTTAAAGATGGAGTAGTTCCCCACGTTTTTACTTGTTTAAAACAGTAGAAGAAAACCAATTGTCCACTGAGTGTATTTTCAATAGCAAACTATGCCTACTTAATTCGATTTCTGTAACTTGTTCAGTTTTTAAGAAAAAATATTTAACATCTTTGTATCTCAACAGGAGAGGGGCAAATTATTTATTTTCATGTGAAAACCCTGCTAAATTTTCAACAAGGGATCATCCCTGAAAGTTTTTTGCACATATTCATTTACCCAATAAATTATTAAATATTGTGGATATGTTGCTGCTAGCGATAGATTTAGTGATTATTGAATTATGATCTTGTACAATTTGAAAAGATAACCAACACTAATTCAAAAATACATAGTGTTACCTAAGAATAAGTTGTTCAGTGACAATGGGAGAAATTAAATATTATATAATGTCCAAAATTTTATGTAAATTAAGATAATTCTTTTCTTACGTTAGCTGATATAATGATAAGATAATGTAACAGATTTTTAATGTAACAAGGTTCACTTTAAGCAAGTAGACTCGTATTAATAAATAAATATGTAACATACTACAGGTGTCCCTTTTTTCAGAGCTCATAGGTATCCCGTAAATGCTAAGAGATACTAGAGTTGACTACTACTCACCGAGAACGGCATTACCTGCATCGGGTATGCCGATGACATCGTCATCATGGCCAGAGGAAAATTTGAAGGAACACTCTGCGACATAGTACAGAGGGGGTTAAAGATAACCTTGAAATGGTGCCAAGAAATAGGACTCAACATCAATCCTACAAAAACTACACTGATACCATTCACAAGAAAAAACAAGCTTCCAAACCTCAAAACCATCGACTTAAATGGAGTCGAGTTAGAATGGAAGGAAGAAGTAAAATATCTGGGAATAACACTGGATAAGAAGCTAATGTGGAACAAGCACTTAAGTGCAACAGTAAGTAAGGCCACATCCGTACTCATGGTGTGCAGGAGAATGGCGGGGAATGCGTGGGGTTGTAACCCATCCATTTTACGCTGGATGTACACCATGCTAGTGAGACCCATCATCACATACGGAGCGGTCGTCTGGTACAAGAGGACAAAGCTAATAACAGCGAGGAAAACACTCGAGAAGATCCAGAGACTTGCATGCCTCTGCATCACAGGAGCAATGAGAACATGCCCAACAGCAGCGTTGGAAGTAATTCTAGATCTCACACCACTGCACTTAGTGATTGAGAGAAGTGCCGCAGAGGCTCAACTCAGAATGTCAAGAATGGGGATCAGGGGGGGGGGACTACGGACCGAGGGGAATCAACCCCTGAACATCTGTAAAAACCTCCTGATAATGCCAAAAGACAAAACTGTCAAGAAATTCAGCTTCAAGAGAAACTTCATCATGGAACTGTCTACGAAAGAAGAATGGAGCAACACATCCATTCACACTCTCAAAGAAGGTACAATAAAATGGTACACAGACGGCTCAAAGGCCACCGAGGGAACTGGGGCAGGAGTATATGGGCCAGGCACCAACTACTCCGAGCCTATGGGAACATCCCCAAGCATACTTCAAGCGGAACTGTACGCAATAGAAGTATGTACCCAAATAAACCTCGACAGAAACTATAAAAATAGGAAAATAGCAATACTGACAGACAGTCAAGCAGCCATAAAGACGCTGAGCTCCCCTATCATCAGCTCAAAAATGGCATGGAACTGCCTACAAAAACTCAATAAACTAGGCAGAGAGAACAAAATTCACCTCAAATGGATACCAGGACACACTGGGATTGAGAGAAACGAACGTGCCCACTCATTGGCAAGAAAAGGAGCATCGACGCCCTTTATAGGACCAGAACCATTCTGTAGCCTTGAAGACACGTTTTTCAAGGCAGAACTTCGGAAAGAAGAAGAAAAACTGAGAGAAATCCATTGGAATAACCTCTCAGGATTGAGACAATCCAAAGAGCTCCTCGGGAACTTTAACCGAGAAAGGTCAAGGAAACTCCTGACCCTCAACAAAGGAAGTCTCAGAAATTCAGAATGCTAACAGGATTCCTAACAGGTCATTGCAAGCTCAATGAACACCTGAGGAAACTTGGTATAGAAAAAGATGGCGTTTGCAGACTCTGCAGGGAAGAAAACGAGACGCCTCGTCACCTATTGATGAACTGCGAAGCCCTAGAACGTGAAAGAAACGATGTTCTGGGCCAACACCAGCTCAACGGGGGGGCTTTGCCCGACCTTGATCCCCTTCAAATCCTGAAATTCCTAAGGGAAGCGGAGTTGGAGAGGCTGCTTCAATGAAGGGAATATACTCCAAAGGAGCAGAGAAGAGGGGGCACAATAGATCTGTAATAGGTCGCAGCGCATCTGACACCCTCAATATCAATATCAATCAATATCAATAGAGTTGACTAAATTACAGAAAAAGTGCGTATTTGTTGCTATCTTCAATCCGTGAAGACATACACAAGATATTTGGAACCGTTTCTGAAATATCCTTAAAAACTGAAAAACTGCAATTGTTTATTTTTTCAAAAGCTCCTTTATCATTTTGAAGTTTCACTTTGAAAATTGGTGCATTGATTGACATTGCTTGATATTTTGCATTTATTGGTGTCACTACTTGATTGTTTTTATGCCTACTGGTTTTGAAGATATGATAGTCAACTTTAGTTTTTCTTATGATTGTAATTATTATTTTTTAATAATAATGTTAGATGGTAGATGTGAAAAATAATAATAAAACAACAAGTGACAAAGATAACAAGTTTTAATTTCAATGGCATGCGATATGGAAACAAGGCTCGGAATTTTGGATTTATTTAACTATGGTGACGTCACATTGGTCGCTTATTTTTGCCTAGTTTATAATCTAACAGATTATCTTAAAAAAAAAAATGATAATTAGGTGTACGGTTCATTGTACACAGAAATATTTCTTATACTTTATCACAGAAAACTAAAGTTCACTATCATATCTTCGAAACTAGTTGGGGTAAAAACAATCAAGTAGAGACACGAATAAATGCAGAATGTCAAGCGTCAATAAATCAACTTTCAAATTTAAACTTCAAATAACAAAGGAGTTTTGAGAAAATAAAAAATTGGGGTTTTTAGTTTTTTAGGATATTCAGAGCGCAATTATTATGTAATTTAATCAACTCTATATCTCTTAGTATTTACAAGATACACATAAGTGAGCTCTAAAAGAAAGGGACAGCCTGTAAGTATACCTAATGAATAAAATACGCTAATAAATAATAATAAATTAAACAAATAAAAAGCGGACTGCACTTGTATTTTTACATAATGATGATGATTAGATAAGTAGAAAAGTAGTTGATAAATTTCATATAGATATTTTAAGCAAAATAATCTACATTCTACATTGTCCTCAAAAAAATATAGATTACTTTGCACTTGTAACAAAACAATGCAAATAACTTTTGAAATCCTCTTATAAATCTAAAAACAATACGTTATTGTGATGTTGAATATAACCAGAAATGTATGAATATATAAGATACACAAACTAATGTGTCTAACTGAACACTCCTTAATAATTACTGATCTCAATAGTTTTTTATGTGGCTGAATTTTTTAGAAATAATAATTAACTTGCACTTTTAGCAATACAATAATTACGTATTGATATTATAAGTACTTTGTAGAATCTCTGCATTTATGATATACCTTGTTGGCTGAATGATATTAGATATAATGGGTTTTTATTGAGTGGGCACAGAGAAGATATTAGAACACATGTGAACGGAAAAGAGAAGGCGATAGATACACGATGTTGTCTAACCTGCCAATTTTTAATTATTATTTATTATTATTAATATTATTAATTATTATTATTATTAATTATTATTATTATTAATTTTTATTATTATTATTTATTTAATTTTTAATTAATTTGTCGTAACACAAGTTGAAAATTGTTGTTGCTTGGTTAGTTTGCATATCAATTTGACAACATAAAGATTCTCTATCCTCTTCTAATGCGCATCACCCATATATAGCTATCTTTACCAGTGAATTTATACATTAGATTAGATTAGAGTAGATTAGATTCATCGTGAGTGGGCCATTGTGACACCTCCACTGCAATCGTAGGTCTATTGTGGCTCACATCTAGTTGTACTACATTAACCACATCGGGTCAGCCTCTTTAAGGAATCTTGATTGTGAGTCTTGCCTGTTGTTAATGTGTCCAGGTCCTCCGGTGTGAGAAAGTCTCTCTCGAACGTTTGTAATCTGGTTATCCGTCTTCCTTTTTCTCAGGGGACGAACTACACGACAACTAGGTTGGGGGATTCATTTATACATACCTTAGCAGTATGCAGCCAACACGGTATAAATACGAGTAAAACATTGGGGTTTTATTATTGTTTTCAAGCCACAAAAACGACTTTCTACAAATTTGGAACAACACTGATAACACACAGTAATTAAAAGCGTTAAACTACTCTAATGTACTAAAATTAAATAGCTGACTAGTGAAAAATCCAAATCAAGTTGTAATTTGTTCATTATGGATCATTCATTAAATCAAGGACTACATGAATTATTATTAATTTGTCCTTTTCAAGTCTGTGTACTTTCAATCATGCTATCTAACTGCTCCGACTTGCTATAATATAAATGCTAACGGGAAGTTAAAAAATAAAAATATGATTCGTACTAGGTAGGTACTTCTCCCTAACTGCTTAGAAACAGAGTAATTCTATGAAGTTTAAGTTCAACTTCTGCCGAAATGAAAATGACTTTATTGCTTATCTTTGCATTACAAGACAAGTTTTCTGAATAGACTCTCATCACTTATCAATTAATTTATCAATAATTTATATGTATCTACAGGCTGATCAGTGATCAGTAACTCGCATACTTGGAACATGGTGTGATCCCTTTTTAAGAGTAGTAAATTTTCTTACCGCAGTGATGTTTCCAAAGATATGGCCGCTTTTGTAAAAGTAAATGTGACAACCCTTGACTGGGAGGTTATTCCCGAGTTGATACGAGCTTACGTTTCGGTCGAAAGAAGCAACAGGTTCGAACGAAACGGGAAGTTTCATGCAAATGCTTATTGTCGAGATCCGTTTCGAACTAATATTGTTTTGTCCGGATTTTTTCATACAACTTGCTTTTTTTATGCCGGTGCTTTTCATATCATGCCAAGTCCACAGTTAAATGAAACTCAATTGTGTAATAATAAATAAATAATAATAAACCTTTATTTATGCCGCCAGGCTATATACAGAGTTAGACCAGATAATAATTAAACTAAACAAGGAAATACAGTGCAAAAACTATTAAGAGTATGCCAAACAAGCAATAAATCAAATAAACATCGTGAAAGTCATAGAAATTCATTTTTTGAGAGTTTCTTGAACGTCCCGTATGGAATAGAAAAATCTATCAGCATATTATTATAATGCTTCATGAATGCAGAGTGAGTGTGTCACAGTTATTGGCTCTCTGGTTTTATCACGATTTCGTGCTGTTTTGAGGGTGAAAATTGGGTGAAAGTGGTATCAGATTGTAGCTAAAAATTGGATCTTTAGTTGTATATAGTTTGTAAACTAGTTGGAGGTGTATATAGGAAGGAAATAGACTTTAAATTATTGCCTAATGGTGGAGTGGAATGAGATACTGTTGTTTTTTTGTAATTTTTGCTGATTATAATTATCAGTGGTGATAAGTGAATTTAAAGAAATAAATAAATTGCTCCATTGAAGGTAAAAAAGAAAAAGGAAGAAATTGTAAACAAACAGTTGAGATTTAAGGACCTCAGTGTAATGCCTCATAAGTGCTTTTTGTGTCCCAAAAAGGGTGCAACATTGTCAAGTGATGCATCTAAATGCACTAATTGTGGTGCTTATTACCATTCCTCTTGCGCGTTAAGGGCTAAACCTAATCGAGACATGGTCTTCTCGACTTGTTGCGGAAATGAAGAACTAGATGAATCATCTTTTATGGAAGATGAAAATGATCTCAATGATTTAGATCCTAGCGCTAAAGCATTGTACAAACTTTTATCAAAGAAAATTGATTACAACTTTAAAAGGTTTTCTAGTGCTATCAACAAAGTGAAGTATAAGATAACTGATATTGAAAGTAGACTCGACATTATTGAGGATAATTCTCTTTTCCTCGCCGATGAAGTTATAGCTGAAATCCAAGATCAGAAATATCGTGAGAATAACGTCATCATTTATAAAGCAGCTGATTCCAAAAATGCGAACTCTACAGATAAAAAAATGGTTGTTGGTTTGGTTTCGAAATGCGGCGAAGTTCCACCATTTAACGTCAATGATGTTGTTGTTTCAAGATTGGGAAGTAAATATTCCAAAGAGTCCAAGCGTCCGCTCAAGGTCACTCTTCCTAACAAAGATGGTGTTCACTGGTTTTTCCACAATAAGAAGACAATTTGCGAAGGCGGCTTATCGATGTCAGCTGACCTTACACAGAAACAACGAGACTATCGTTCTCGAGTCGTGAAAGAGCTCAAGACTCGTAAAAGCAAAGGTGAAGAAGGTATATTTATCAAATATATTCGTGGTCTCCCTACCATTGTCACCGATAAATCTCATAAGAAGAAAAGAACATCATCGAGCAGTAATCATGAATAGGAATTATCAAGCCCCGTACAAATTAATGTATACTATCAAAATGCTCATAGTATCCGCGGTAGACTCAACGTTGTTCGGAGTGGTATCGGTCTGTTGGGGGAATACGACATCATTGCCCTAACGGAAACTTGGCTAAGCGAGGATATTAACGACGCAGAATTAGGTTTATTTAATTATAATATTATAAGATGTGATAGAACTTTGTTCACTAGTGATAAAAGGGATGGTGGGGGCGTCCTCATTGCCCTCCATAAGAAATTTAAATTTGAGAAAATTGCCATTAGTGATAATTCTTTTGAATTATCATTTATAAAAGTATTTACTATTGACTCTTGCTTTATTTTTGGAGTTTGTTACATTCCCACCGGTTCTAAGTCGGAATATTATTCTGAATTTATAGAATGTTTACAAACATCTCTCTGTGATATCCTAGTCAATGATAATACAACTAAGTTTTGTCTCCTGGGAGACTTTAATATTCCAGGATACGAATGGTTTAATGAATCTTGTTATTCTACCGCCTATTTCTATAATAAAGATGTCAATTTTAGAGAAGCTGCTCACATTATGTCTGAGTGGTGTAAATCATACAATATTATTCAACTAAATAATAATAAGAACGTTTTTGGTAATATTTTAGATCTAGTTTTTACTAACTTTTATAACTCCGACATTAATTTGTGTAATGACTTTTTGATAAAATGCGACGAGGCCCATCATCCCTTATCTATTTCATTCCAAGCATCAGCTATGACTTTATGTGAATGCAATGATGTTATTTTAGATTTTAAACATGCAAATTTCACTGAAATTTCTGAGAAGTTGAATGATATCGCTATTCCTGATGGCATTTCAGGTGAGATTCAGTTTAATGAATGTGTTACTAATATTGAGTTAATTTTTCAGACGTTAATTGATGATTTTGTACCTACATTAAAGACTAAATCTAGAACTTTTCCTCACTGGTACTCAAATGATCTGAAAGCGGCAATTATTAATAAGAAAATCTCTCACAAACTATACAAAAGGTACAAGTCCAGGTTTTTCTTTAATAGATTTAAAAGGGATAGAGCTTATTCTAAACTATTAGCTCATAGAGATGAAAAATTATATCTTGAATCTACGGAAGAATCAATAAAATGTAACTCTAAATTTTTTTTTAAGTATGTTAACAATCTCAGTTCTAATAATTCGATACCGTCAACCCTTCACCTAAATGATCAAACGGCTGATAACGGTCAAGATATTGTCAATCTTTTTGCTGGTAAATTTAGAAGCATTTATCGTAATGTTGATCTTAGCAAAACAGCTGTACCTTTAGAGTTTAATGACTCTATCGGCAGTATTGTGTTCACCTTGGAGGATATTGAAACGTGCATAAATAATTTGAATTCTGGCCAAAGTCCTGGTCCAGATAAAATTCATCCAATTATAATTATTAATTGCAGTGAAGCCATCAAACATTGGTTACTGAAATTATTCAATCTTTCAGTTAAACTGGGTATTTTCCCGCAGACATGGAAATTATCTTACCTTTCACCATTTTTCAAGGGAGGGGATCCGTTCGATGTGAACAATTATAGACCGATTAATAAATATAAAGTTTTTGCGAAGATGTTGGACTTTCTTATGTACACTAAGTTACTTCCGTATTTTCGTAAATATATAGTTCCTCATCAACATGGATTCCTTGAGTCTAGATCTACAGTTACAAACCTATCAGTTTATTCCGAGTACATTACATCCCAGTTGAATTGTGGCAAAGTTGTTGATTCTATATGTATAGACTTTACAAGAGCATTTGATCTCGTCAATTTTAATTTATTGCTAAAAAAATTGGAGGCTTTTGGTGTTTTTGGCAATCTCTTAGTTTGGTTTGAATCCTTCTTAAATGGACGCCAACAAATGGTTAAAATAAAAAACTACATATCAACTACTATTGAAGTTCTTTCAGGAGTTGGCCAAGGAACACATATGGGCCCTTTATTATTTTTAATTTTCATTAATGATATAGTATATTGCATCAAATATTGTGAGATCTCTCTTTTTGCAGATGATACAAAAATTTTTAAGTCTATCGAGTCATCAACCGATGCTATGAACCTTCAATTAGATATTAACTCCTTTGAAAGGTGGTGCAATCTTAACACGTTCACTGCTGCACATTTCAAGCTTCAACTTCAGTTGTGCTAACTAATATTTTTCTGAAAATTTTCATGCATAGTGTTTTTAAGTAGTAACTATTATTCAATAGAGATGATAAACCAATTTTTTGTTATCTGCTGGCACTTTTTTTTTCTTCGGCTCTTCAAAGAGCCGGCAGCACTGGAGGTCAAATATAAGGGTTGACAATTATAACGTGTAGACTTGACTTTTATAAGAGCCAGTAGCAGCGAACGTGTTAATGGACTTCAGTGTAATACAAAAAAGTGCTTCACCATTAGATTTGGTAAATCCCATCAGCCTATTTACGATTATTTTCTTGGAGGGAATATATTGGAGAGAGTTGATCATATTAGGGACTTGGGAGTTGTCTTTGATTCTAAGCTTTCTTTTAAGTTTCATATAGACTACCTGGATATTAACGTTCGTAAAAAAATCTACTTTGTTAAGAGGTTTTCTTTTAAATTTAGATCTATAAGTACTTTCCGCAGTATATATTTTGCTTATATTTACTCAAAACTGATGTACGCCTCGACGATCTGGAGACCAAGTGAGAGAGGTGACATAAAAAAGTTAGAATCTTTAAATACTTTGTTTTTACGTTATGCGGCATTTAAAACTGGAAATGCACTTCATTTTACTGATCACAATTTTTCTTCAACTTATAAATTATTCCAAATTTCTACTTTAGAGTCTGCCAGAAATAGAGCCGATATTATATTTGCATTCAAATTACATAACAATCTCATTGATTGTCCAGATGTACTTGGGCATTTCGACTTTTACTGTCCTCCTAGAACTTTAAGGCATAACAGGTACTATTTTTTAATTCCAACACTAAGAATGGGACAGGGGAAGTCGATTGTCTATAGGTTGTCTGAGCTTTGTAACGAAAATACTGCTTGGTTTGATTGCATAACTCTTCTTTATATTGTATTAAAAAACTCTCAAAGTTAATGTTAAAATATGAATAATTAAATTGCAAAACACCTGTATTCGATTTGAACAAGTCATGAATTTGTAAGCGTTTCATATGAAAAGTTATTATTTCATTGTATGGGGCTTGCCCTGTTGAAATTAGAATAAATAAATAAATAAATATTATGAGCATTCACTATTGCACTACACCTATCCACAGGACACTTCTGACCGTAATTTGTCTTATGTTGGTTCATATGTAACATATCTCGTGCACGAGTAGTGTAAGATGGCACGTGTAACGAAAAGGAACCAACTATCTCTGGACAATCCATGCCTCCATTCAAAGCTTTCTGTGTGAAGTTCACCGCAAAGAAAGTATGTCGGGATGACAATGTTTGCAGGCCGAAATATGTTAGCAAGTGCTCATAATTTATCCCACTATAAATTATTACACTTGTGTAGGAACTTATAGGCACTTTATAAGATTAAAAAAAATATTCGATTACTACACACTGAATGAGGGTAATAATCAGCCCTATTCCGTAACTCTCGCGTCCAATCGGATAGAAGTGGCATTCCGAGTCGGAATTTGCCGACATCGATTTGGCGACATCTATCAGAGCTCTATTCGTATTCCGTAACACGAGTAGATACGAGTAAGATGGCTTGTCCTCTACTTCTACTTTGACGATCGTGGCAAAATTGCAAAACGGGGTCGAGCTCTCCATTTGTACCAAAACGTTTTGTACTTTTCATCGAAAAATAACGTGTCGCGCCGCACACGAAAAATCGCGCCGCACGTTTTTGTAATAAGTGGGATTTTGTAATAAGTCAATTTTATTTGTTAAACTAGACGTGAATTTTCCGGTTTTCAAATTTATTGATTTATTTGTTTATTTATTTATTTATTTACAATAACGTCATCACAACAGGGTTTACCCCAATTACTATATGACTCCATAACAAAAATAATCACATTTAAGGTGAGCAGAAGTTGTGATATACAAATCAATTAACAATAATAACACAAATAACAGAACTACCTACTCAAATAAACACACTGAAATGTCCCCAACAGAACAGCAAAAGATGTCCAAGACATCGCAATATGCATTATAAATACCACAGATGTCATGCAGTGGTGGAAACTTGTGGAGATTTGTTCTTGAGGCTGGGAAAACAAAACAGATATGACTTCGGGCAATTGGTCTTGGGATTTTGAATTTCAGCATATGCAGAATGTCTGAACAATCCACTTTTGAGTGGAGAAAATGGTTGCTTGAAACGCCCGACTTTGCAAGTAAAGAACTATCCAGTTTGAACAGTTGAGCAGGAAGAACGAATCTTAGATATGTTGCAAGATGATGATGGTAACAGCACCAGACGAATAGCTGCAGAAGTTGGTATGTGTCATGCAAACTGTTTGGAAGGTTCTGCGTAAGCAGCAGCTTAGGCCATATCATGTTCAACGAGTAGTTCTCACAGAAAACGATTATGAACCGAGAATTCAATTCTGTCAATGGTTTTTAAGGCAATGTGAAGCATCCAACAACTTTAATCGATTAGTACTTTTCATGGACAAAGCTAAATTCTCAAGAAATGCAATATTCAATTCTCACAATGATCATTGATGGTCAGAAGAAAATCCCCATGCAGTTACCAGTAGCAGACATCAACATTTGTTTTCTTTACACGTTTGGGCAGGCATGTTGTTATAATTATTGTAATTTTTATTATTTTAATTTGTTGTAATTATAAATTAGACATCATTTCAACTGCTGACAACATAAATCGCTGGATAGACAAAACCCTGCACGAACGATACCCCAAAATGATTCAAACAGATGTGGTGAATAAGTCAGCGTCCTTTAGGTGGCTTATGCGAAGACAACTTTATCCAGAAACAGAGGGATTCGTTATGGCTATCCAAGATATAGTAATTAGAGTCAGAAACTATGAAAAATACTGCCTGAAGATCGATGTGACTAATAGATGCCGGAAATGTGGAAACATGGAAGAAACTATAGAACACGTCACTGCTGCCTGCCCTGTTCTAGCAGAATCAGCCTACTTAGGCAGACATAACCAGGTGGCAAAATTAATCCATCAACAGCTAGCAATTAAATATAAACTTGTTTATGAGACACCAGCACCTTAGTATCGATACAACCCTGTCCAGTTTTGGAGTCTGCGAATGAGGTACCTACTCTATTGGGATTGACCAATAGTAACTGATCGAACTGTCGATTATAACAGATCAGATGTAGTACTCCTCCATAAATCAGAGAAACTTGGTGTAATTAGAGATATAGTAGTGCCTCTGTCACATAACATCAAGAAAACTGAGATAGAGAAGATAAACAAATATCAAAACCTGGCTGATGAACTGAAGAACTCCTGGAAACTTCAGCGAGTGGAAATATATCCTCTGGTGGTGTCTGCTGAAGGGATAGTAAGCAGAAGTTTTGCGGCGAATATCGGTTGTTTGGGTCTACCAGCTGCCATTGCAGACATTTGCCAGCATGCTACTCTTTTACAGACCTGTCACATAGTTCTTAAGTTTTTAAACTGGCTAAGGAACAAAGGTGTCACTCCGGGTGGTTGCATTGTCTGGATCTGGTGGCAAACGTTCTGTGGGGAATACTAAAGTCTTTCGCCTATGCAGATAGCTTTAACACCCATCGGAAAAACGGGGTATGATGAATTTCATCCCCGTCTACCGAACCGAACCCAGATACCGTTCGCGAAGGGTCAGTAAATATTTTACAACTCCGGTTGAGAAAGTGCAAGTTTAACTTAACAAACAGAAAACCCAGCCAACTACAGACCCATCACGTGTCTATCCACTTTATATAAAATAATTATAGCCATCGTGTGTAACAAAATAGAGAATCACCTTACTACAAATAACATTCTCACCGAAGAACAGAAGGGATGCCGAAGGGGCGGCAAGGTTGTAAGGAACAACTGATAATAGACACGACCATAATGAAACAAACAGAAAAAGATAAAAGAAATATCCACATTGCCTACATAGACTATAAAAAAGCTTTTGACATGATAACACACAGCTGGCTTTCGAAAATCCTGCAGATCTACAAAATACACCCCATAATCGAACAATTCTTGACAACAGTCATGAATAACTGAAGAACAAAAATCCTCCTAACCACAAACTCAGAAATCATATAAACCGACCAGATAAATATCCGACGTGGTATTTTCCAGGGAGACTCATTGAGCGCCTTATGGTTCTGCCTCTCTCTGAATCCATTATCAAACACTCTCAATAACACCAAACTTGGCTACCAAATCAAACATAACAAACGGGTTATCTACATCATAAACCATCTAATGTACATAGACGACATTAAAATCTACACATCAACGCGACCACAATTACAACAGTTACTCGGAACAATAGAAACAATATCAACAGACATAAAAATGGAGTTCGGAGTGGACAAATGCAAAACACTTCACCTGGAAAAGGAGAAACTAACTCAGGAACCAAATCATCAAGTACTGAATAATCAAACATTGCAACAACTACACCCTAATGAAATACCTGGGATTTCAACAAAGCTTCAGACTTAATCACACCGAAATAAAATCATAGCTCCAAGCAGAATATGAAAAAAGACTAAATCAACTTCTTAAAACACACTTGAACTCCGGAAATCTATTTAAAGCCATTAACACTTACGAGATCCCCATTCTCACTTACTCCTTCGGAATCATCAAATGGTCGACCACAGACCTGGAAAACATTAAGATACGAACAAGAACTGCCTTAACGAAAAATAGAATACTGCACCCCAACTCATGTAAGGAAAGATTCAACATAAGCAGAAAAGAAGGAGGGAGAGGAATAATAGACCTACATTCACTACATGCCAAACAATTGAATTCACTCCAGACATACTTCCGTTCAAAAGAACATAAACTACACAAAGCAATAGTGCATACAGACAAGAACTACACACCGCTGAATCTTCATTCACAAACACCAACTGATCAACATCCAAGAACAGTCGAACAAAAAAAAGAGACATGGTCCTAAGGCTCTACATGGCAGACACTACAATCAAGTCAATAACTCCAACATTAACAAAAAGCTGTCGTATAGATTTTTGGAAAACGGCCTTCTCTTTCCTGAAACCGAAGGCTTTCTTCTTGCCATCCAGGACCAAGTAATTGCCACCAATAACTACAGAAAGCACATATTAAAAGATGCAACAATAGTCAGTGACGCATGTAGAAAATGCCAACAATTTCCAGAGAAAATAGATCACATCATCTCTCGTTGCAAGCTCCTTGCAGGAACTGCATATACTGATAGACACAACACAGTAGCAAAATTAATACACCAAGCAATGACTCCACTACACACTCTCAACCCTACTACAAATACACACCGCAAACAATACTGGAAAATCAGGACCACAAATTATATTGGGACCTCACCATCCAAACTGATAAAACAATCATGCACAATAGGTCAGATATCACGCTTGTAAATAAAAAAGAACACGTAACATTCATCATTGACATCGCAGTTCCATCAGACTCCAACATAACAAATAAATACGCAGAAAAGAAAACTAAATATCAACCATTAGCCATAGAAGTTGAAAGAATATGGAAACAGAAGTCGGTCTACATCTTACCCTTTATAATATCAGTAACTGGAATGACGCCGCACACATTCACACAACATCTCACCCAACTCCAGCTGCCACACTACATATATAAGCAGGCGCAAAAAGCAACGATACTTCAAACATGCAACATTACTCAGAACTTCCTAAATCAAAGATAATGAAATCTGTGTAGACTTGACCTGAGCCCGTCTGCTTGGATAATCTCACCAGCTATGATGCTGAGAATGCTGAGAATGAATCGAATAATAATAAAAATAAAATATTAAATAAATTAAGATATAAAAAATGTTTAACTAAAAAAAAATGAGAAATAAGAATTAAAAATCAATTTTTGAAATTTTATATACTTATTGTGGCCCTGTTGAATAAACAAATTTCAGTTGGTAGTCTCTTATTTGAACCAAAGAAGTGAAAATGCTTTGAACCTATGTTTGAGCTTGGACCATAACCACCAATATACTTCCCTTGTATTGTGTGTGGTTTTGCAATAATTTCAAGGACAGAATTTAGTGATGGGACCAAGGAATATTTTCTGAAGAAGGAATTTATAAGGGAATATTCCCTAACTATAAATAAATTCCTCAAATTATATAACAGTTTGGAGAGCTAAAAAACCAAAAAGTGTAAAGATAATGAAAAAGCAGAAGATATTTTAGGTTAGGGTTAGGATCTCTATCTATTCAAGGCAAGATGGTTTTTAGACAATGAAATGAATCATACAGGGTCGTGCAGTAGTGCCTCAGGCATTCCTATCAACCTTCCTTTCGAGATAGAAAAAAAGATGCGACAGTAAAGTGGTATGTTTTGAAGAGACCTATAACCTAAAATTATTTTCATCTATAAAGGTAGCCCAATATCACTGTACGCCATGCAACTTTGTTATTTTAAATTGGACACCTATATATTATTACATTTTCAGATTGTCTGAGAAAATTCAGTAAGAAAAAATACACTAATAGTTTTCACAGTTGGAGTCTACACTGAGTAGCTTAGGTTAGGAGCTATAAACAAGTGATAATCGCCATTTTCCTTGTTCAAAGTAGTTCGCATTAAAAACGGCTCAAGATACCTATCAGGAAACCTATTGGAAATGTATATGTCCCTATATCAACTTTTCATGTGTTGTCCTATTGTGTGGATGAAATTGTTTCACAGGATGATGAAAATTATCAGATTTTTCATAATTTCATCAGATTTTTAATAATTTTAAGATAAAAAAAGGCAGCAGCTGTTGAATGAACTTTTCAAGTGCTCCCTGATTTGTGAAGATTTAGTGCTGCTTCTAAATCGCAAAAATAGGTGAAAGTGGTATCAAATTGTAGATAGGGTGTGTGCCTTCAAGATATGGTGGCCCAGTTGATGATATATTATGTGGATGGATTGAACTTTCAATGCATGTAAACTAGAGAAGTAAATGCTTGGTTTTATCTACTGCTGATTTTAATAATCAATGGTGAGTGATAAGAAATTGAAATTGAAGAGAAATAATTTTGTAAAATTAATTTAAAAAAAATGTAAATAAACAATGTGAAGTAAACAAAATTGTACATCGCAAGAAAGTGCAATAGAACTTATAGGAAAATAATAGTTGCATGAGCTATATGAAGGACAAAGCAGATACTTTTCAGTGCGATAAGTGCGGGGCAAAGTATTGTGAGAAATGTGTAGACAATGCAGGAATTTCAGCAACAGAAATAAGGCTTTACAACTGAAAAGCAGAAAACTTATGTTTTTTTGTACACAATGTCTGGTAAATTGTGATAAGCAGAAAGAGGCAGTTGCTTTAAAGAGCACTAGAGAGGTGGTTGTAGAAGAGCTGGAAAAAGTGCAGAGACTGGAGGAGAATGAGTTTCTGAAAAAAATAATAGCAGAAATGGAGGAAAAATACAGAATTTTACAAGAGAACAACACACTACTTAGGGAGAATACAAAATGGATACAAAATAATGGAAGAGAACATGATAGCTGCAAACACGGGAACAAAAACAAAAAAAAAAATGAAGAAAATCATCCCAAATTAAAAAAAAACAACATACTGATGCACATGGAAACAAATTTATTGAAAATCTACACAAACCCACCAACAATCAGCTAACTGCTGCCTGTTTAGGACTGGTAACAATACAGCTGAAAAAACCAGATAATGATCTGGACAATACCATCCAACTGCAACGACAAAAAATGAGGCAGATTATAGAGCTGAATCAAGACATAAACCCACAACAAGAATCATACAAGGATATACCCCGAACTCAGGTGAATTCAAATGACCAAGAAGGACAACACTATAATGGCGGCAAACAAAAAAAGAGAAATATGGGAATTATGAATCGGATGGAGAGTCAGGCCAGGGTAATGAAACAGAGTTTAAAACAGTAACACGAAAAAGAAAATGGAGACCAAAAAAACAAATAGGAACGAACGACTTAACAAACCGGACGGAAACAGTTTTCATGGGGGCAGAAGGAAAAGTCTGGATATATCCGTACAGAGTGCAGAGGGACACAACAAGCGAAAGCATCTTAAAATACTTAGAAGATACACCGGAACTTAAATGTGATGAAATATATGTGAAAGAAGACAAGGGAAGACTCAAACGATTTGTAGTGTCGGCACCATTTGGAAAGAAGGACCAAATGTACGCATCAAGCATGTGACCAACTGGTGTGGGTATAAAGAGGTTTGACTTTGCGAGACATAGGAACATTCTCCAAGAGGGTGGGTCTTTTTAGTGTAACAAGAAACCAAATGATGAGCCAAAACAAGCTGGTAACCAAACACACACAACAAAGAGTAAGATACTCTAGTTTTGTTATACTGCCTGATACATAAGAACATACAATCTATAGGGAACAGTAGAGATAAACTGGAATATAATGCTACAAGACCAGGAAAACTGTAAATTTCTATGTCTCACAGAACACTGGAAATCAAAAGATCAGCTTGAGTGCTACGGCATACGAGGATTTCACCTGGCGTCAAGTTTCTGTAGAAAGCAGGATAAACATGGAGGAGCAGCTATACAGGGTGTCCCAGCTTATTCGAAGCGGTCTCTGTAGGCCAGACGATGGATTTTTTCCAAAAAATGTTTGCAGATTCAAGTACAGGATCACAATGGCCATAATTTAAAATTATTTTGGAGTAGGTATACAGAGTGTCCCATATGACAGTGGCATATCAAAGTTATGTTTTTTTAAATGGAATGCTCCTATGTTATTGCATTTTTAGATTGTCTGAGAAGAGAAAATAAGATTGGCTTTAACAGTTGGTGTTCAAGTGAAAATCATCATTTTTGAAGTTCAATGCCCTGTACAACGAAAACGGCTAAAGATAGAGAAAAACGGCTTACATGTCCCTATTTTAACTTTTGATGTACTATCCTATGATGTAGATGAAATGTTTATACAGGGTGATAAAAAATTTGAAACATTCTGAGATTTCTCCACGTGTCGCCAAATAAAAAAATCAAAGAAAGTACAAATAAATGTTTCTATACCATAGGATAGTACATAAAAAGTTAAAATAGGGACATGTAAGCCGTTTTTCTCTATCTTTAGCCGTTTTCGTTGTACAGGACCTGGAACTTGAAAAATGACGATTTTCACTTGTTTATAACTCAAAAACTTCTGAATTTAAACACCAACTGTAAAAGACAATCTTATTTTCTCTTCTCAGACAATCTAAAAATGCAATAACATAGGAGCTTTCTAGTGATGAAACGTGTACACGTGTAAACGTGTACACGTAATGACCTTACTAAACGTTAAAAAAAATTACACGCCGCCCGTGTATCTATTAACAGGAAAAAATCAATTTCCTTTGCCTGAAAGGGCTAAAATAAATCCAATATGAAAGAAATCGAATTACCTATAAGACTTTAGTAAATTAGTGAGGGAGGTATTTATTTAAACTTTCGGGTTTCATCATAAAAAACCGGTTTTCATCTGAGAGTTCCTTGTAATTAGTTGCACCTGCAAATCCTGCAATGTTGTTGCTTTGTGTCCCTACTGGGCAGAGGGTAGTTAAATGATGTGAAATGATGCTTTTTATGATTGTCTGGAACTGGAATTTTATTTTATTTTGCTGATACTAGTGTTGGGATTGTTGGGGATTACCAACACTTGATTTCAATAAGAAATAATTAAAAATTTCAATTCCTGTATTTTGTTCTTTTATTCATTTGTTCCCCAAAGTCTTAAAAACGCTTACTGTTATTATTGTTTGTCTACAATATGCTTTTAATGAAAATTTAAAAACTCCATCACAACTCCCTGTGATAATGAAAGGCAATAAATTGGTGAAGGTCAAGTCACATTAGGGCTAGCAGGAAGGAGGAAGGACGGATAACTACTACTGCTATGCAGCGCCATGGGTGGTCCACAAGGAGCGCACCTACTTAAATTATTTTATGAACATTAATTTGAAATTGATATTTTCAACAAGTTTTTCTATCTAATCATCGTCCCTTTCTTTATATTTCGTCCGCATATTAGGACAATCTGTATCTGAAGTTCACATTCCTATTAACTGTTTACAACTGGTTAACCTATTAACCATCATTTCCCTATCTAAGAATACTGAATGGTTATTTTCATGCAACTATTAAAGAAACGTGTACACGTTTATAAACGTTTAGTGTTGACGGTTACACGTTTAATTTATTACACGCTTTTTTTCATCACTAGAGCTTTCCATTTAAAAAAACATAACTTTGATATGTTTTATGCTTTTGGGACACCCTGTACATTATGTATATGTCACGGTCATATGGGACACTCCGAGGGACACTCTTTATACTCCAAAATAATTTTAAATTATGGCCATTGTAATTCTGTACTTGAATTTTCAAAAAGTTTTTCGAAAAAGTCCATCTATTGGCCTACAGAGACCGCTTCGAATAAGCTGGGACACCTGTATATATGATGAGCCACAATGGAGGTCTCAGAGTGGAGGTGTCACAATGGCCCACTCACAATGAATCTAAATCTAAAAATCTATATTCCCAGGCTAAACGTTTTGCATAAGTTGTAGATTTGTTCTTGTAGATAACTCGTAGATAACTTCTTATGAGTGTTCCATTCACATACGATTTGATGAAGATCTTTTTGTAAAAAATAGCAAATATAGCTTAATGATTTTGAAAAACTAATTTAACGGAAAGCCCAAATTACCCACTTGTGTGACCTCACAAAGCAGAATTACAGCAAAGATATTTCAAGTTCTGAACCGGAAACGTGATGACTTTTTTTCAACTCTTGAAAAAGATTCTTATAAAATTGAGTAGACTTTTTCCTCAGTATAGACCACCAAGCTTCAATAAGTTGAATTAGTTAATACAAACCAAAGCTCCAAACTATCATGACCCTGTACACATATTATACCATATCCAAGAACGCAGAAATCAGGATAGGAAGTGCACGCGGAATGGCATAACTAATTTGCACAATGAACATGTCTATGCTGGAGAAAATCCTCATGCGATTAAAGTAAGCCATTATCAGCATGAGCTTAAGATCAATGTGTGGGCAGGAATCATAGACACTTTCATAATTGGACCTGTCATTTTACCACCTCGACTTAATGGCGAAATTATTTAGAACATCTGCAAAACGAGTTACCACACTTGTTTGATCCCCTGCCCTTGGAACTTCAAAGACGAATGTGGTTTATGCATGACGGTGCTCCTCCACATTCTTCGCTAAATGTACATAATTATTTGAGCCAACAGTATCCAAATAGATGGATAGGTAGAGCTAATGTTGCACCTACAAATTGGCCAGCTCAATCCCCTGCTATGATACCGATGGATTACTTTTTATGGGGAACTTTGAAAACCCTTGTGTATTCTAGGCCATAGTAGATACAGAAGGTTAATTATTAAGGAGACGTATTGAAACCGGAATGGACGTTTTGAGAAATCATCACGAAATGCTCCAAAGGTTCAATTTAATTTTTTAAAACGTATTAATCTTTGTATACACGAAAAAGGGGGTCTTTTTGAACATTTAATAAAAACTTTTTTTTTTATTAAATTTAAACTAAATGTTTGTTGTTGATAAATCTCTTATTGACTGTTTCAACTAAAGTACCTATAAAGTTAAATACACAATTATGTACCTAGTCGTTTTTTTGTAGCTTTCAGTGACAGTTATTTTAATTCAACGCCTTTACTTCAAATTGTGTTCAATTATTACAATTACTTACTTAGACCCGGTCATGCACGTAGTGATTTTCTTAAATCCAGATATCTCAGAAACGACTGCTCAAATCAATTCTTACCACGTATGCCTTTTTTTGGTAAAAGACGTTGGAGAATAAGAATTTTTATTTAAAAGTTAAATACATACAGAGTGTCCCAAAAAAGATAGTTCGTTTTGAATGTGTTCAATGTACCGCAGGTGGCGCTCTCTAAATTTTAAAATAAAAATGATTGCAGTTTTTAATTTTTCACCCCACAAAAGCCCCTCCAGCAGCCGGATATTGTGAAAATATACCAATTATTAAAAAAGTTATTTAAGAAAAACGGAAACCAAATTGAACTTTTGACACCCTGTATCTCTGAAATCGTCCACTTTTGGACAGAGATAAAAATAAATAAATAAATATGGTATGGCTGTGGTAAAGCCCAAGTGTCAGAAGTTTTCCAAGTAGCCTCAAGGGCCTCTGACATAACTTAACGACTGCTGTGAAGCAGCCGGGACCCCCTTTTTAACGTACCTCCCGGAGCACGATCGGTCACGGAACTTTTTTTTTACCACTATAATTTTGGTCACCCATCTAAGTACTGATCAAACAAAGCCATGCTGCACTTTAGAGATCGTTTGACCGAAACTCTTACAGTTTGGCTATTGTGACCGATGAGTTGGGTTAGATCGGCTTATTTAGGCCTCAGGAATTTGTGGTAGCTTTTTTTCCGCACCTTTCAGAAACAGCCTGTATATGTATACTACCTACACAACAGGAATGATACTTACCTACTACTTAGGTATTTATATCTGTAGGCTGTAGGTATATTTTAAAAATATTAATTTTATTATAATTTTGTGACCCCTAGACGCTTTCGTAGTATTCAATCATTTATCATTATTTACGAGATAAAATTTCAAATTCCCAAAGTTTCCCTAAAAATTGAATATTCCCCAAAAATAAATTCCGGAAATTTACCCATCGCTAGTCACAATACCATGCTTAGGCAATTCATCACCCCCAGTTCATGAAAACGTAAGGTAAGTACCTAGTATGGAGTGTGGTGTAGGTACCAAACCAAAAGTTATAATGGGCACGCGGTCGCGTGGATTAAAGTGGGCTAATTAAATCTGTGATGAACGAGGAGGCAATAGCAACAATGTTAAAAAGAGTGGTTTGTTATAAAAAAAGTCACAGCTTAAAATGCGCGTGTAAGAATAAAATTATGTTAGTTAATTGCCTCTTTTTATATAAAATCGACCGGCTTGCATTACACAATTTAGCCTATTATAATTAGGTACCTATACTAAGGATCAATCAAAAAAAAAAATAATAATTCAACCATTTTTCCGAATTAAAAATTAAAAGTTAATTTTCAATCAGCGGCTACTTACTTTACTGACCTATTTAATTATAGAATAATTGGGATAAACAGACACCCTGTGTGTCTATTTTTAAAAGTAATAGTTGTTGTTACCTACTTCAACAAGTTGTGGGTTGTATTATTAGAATTGGGACATAAAAATATAAAGATTCAAATTCCTACACAATATCCTTTAAAATAATTACCTAGCAGGTAAGCACTGGGAATGTTCTAATAAACAAAAGGATTAAATTCAAAAAATGTTTCCTACCCCCACGTGATGCTCTTTTTCAAAATTGAACGTCTTGTAGGTAACGTAACATGTGTGTCAAATAATATCGCTACGTTTTAATGTTTTCTAAATTTAAAATAGGTACTTACCTACTTATAGAGCAGCACAAAGATCTTGCTTTACTCACTTGTTTCCCAAAAGTTTATAAATTAACTTCTTTATGAAAAACCGACTTTTTTGGAGAGTTAACAATCGCGGTATAACATAGCATTGAGGCACGTTGTCAGATCACACAGGTAAATTAACTTTTGAGCACACGTAATACCTACGTAGGTATACCAGTAATATCAATCGACAATAAAAATGTACCTAACTTATAACGATACCACCCGGTATTATGAAAATTAAACAATAACGCCTGCCAACGTGCAACAAACTGATGATCAGCTGGCTGGATTTTTAGAGCCGGAAAGAAGTCATCTCATCTCACTAGTCACTACAGAACACGAACACAACGTGTTTGAGAGGCCAGTGGAACGGAAAGAAAGGAAAGGAAGCATGTATACCGGCAATTATTGCTCCAAGCTGCGTGGGCATGAGAGAGATAGGGAAGTGTGTATGTGGTGTAAGTAAGATCTGTTCAGTGTGTTGGAGTGGAGGAGACAGAGACCACGAGACCAGCCGGCTTTGTGGGATGAGGAGAATGAGAATAATAATTGAGAAAAGGAAAGGGCGACGGCCCTATAATGCCGCGTCGAGCCCAATTTCAAATGCGAAAGTTTGCAAGTTTAATTTTAATAGAAAGGACAGTGTTTATGTGAGGAAAACCAGAATGGGGCGTAAACCAAAAATCGCCATGATTATTATCTTGTATCTACTTTATATCAAGATAAAATTTAAAATTAGGGAAATAATCATACTACGATTACATGACATCTTAAAACATCCTAACCTTATTCTTTCTTATGGTAGGTATGAGTAATAAATGAAAAAACTATAACAGGCTTTGGAAAATATACCTACGTCAATAATAATTGACTCTGTAAAAGTGCAAAAAAACTATTAGAATTCGTAATTTTACACTTTTACAGATTTTTATCAATGATTATTAAAGACATGCATTTTTCCACCAAGCCACGCTTTTTTGCTTGGCCTTATGGCCTTTGGCTTTGGCCAGCCACGCATTCGGCCATTTCGGCCAGGGAGGGAGAGGGACTTTGAATAATTTCCCACAATTTTTTTTTTCGTTTTTTTATGGCTGAAATGGAAAGAAATGTCTTGTTTTGGTTAATGAAAGTATTATTAAGAAATTTCACCAAATAAAAAATTACCGTAAACAAACTGAAAAAATCGTAACAATCATGACTCCATGGCCAGCCCACGCTTTCGCCTACGGAATTTTCTCATTATTTTAGTTTTGTCTAGGTACAAGCCCTGAGCCTTGCAATTTGTGATAGGTAGGTACCTACTTACCACTGAATCACAACATAATAATTGTTATTGATGACATCTTTTCAATTTTTCAGCGTAAGGGAAAGACTTCGAATTTGTTTTATAATTATTTAAGTCGACTTATACAGGGTGTCCAGTTTAAAATGCAGTACATGGGTATATTGGAAACGACAAGAGATACAGGGTCGGTTAAATTAGAGAAAAGTTGCACAATTTGATGCTTTAATAAGAATTTGATTGTTTTTTTTTATATTTTCAGTCGTTGCTGAAATATCCTGAAAAAACTGAAAAATCAAAATTTCTTATTTTACCCATATCTTTTTTATTATTGGAAATTAATTTATTATTTTTTGTAGGCTTATAACGTCAAAAGCTATCCGTAATCCGTATGACATTACAAAAATTTTCAAAGCCGACTAGATCCCAAAGTTTTCATAGCCAACTTTTGTTTTTCTTATGGCCGCCATATTGTTTTTCTATGTCATTCGGTATGAAAAAAATAATGGAAACCAAAAACTAATAAACTTCAAAAATAAATTTAATTAAAAAATGTTTATTCTTATTTTTCCTTAAAAAAATACAATTTTTTAGATAGAATATTCATAGAGAAATTAAAAAACCATGAGACAAGCAGTATGACTTCATATTGACGTATTCAGCGAATTTTTTTTTGTTTTTCTTCGAAAAAAGAATAGTTCGCCACTGATTTCTGTTCAAATAGAAATCATTTTTGGAATCCCCATTAATTTCCAAGCAAATTTGATTACTTATGTTTTTCAATCCGCAGCACGGTTTTCGCCTAAAAAAATAAAATCTGTTTCTCTACATGGTTACAAGATTGTCGTTAAATGACAATAAAAAAATATAAAAATATGCAGGTAAAATTCTGCACGATCGTCACTAGTGGAGATAAAACGAAATGTGGTACATGAAAAAATGCCTCTTGATGAGTAGTTCCTGTATACAAAATTTCATTAAAATATCCAGAGCGGTATTACAGATAGGTATTATGAAAAAATGATTGATTTTTTAAAACTTTCCCACCCTGTATCTCAAAAGTTAAGACGTACATAAGTACGTTCTTATGAAGTTTTCTTCTTAAAATGGACCGAAAAATCACCCCCTTAAATATTGACATTCAATTACATAACACCCTGTATACCCATGTACTGTATTTTAAACTGAACACCCATAGTTAATTATTATTATGCAAGGTGTTTCTAAATAGGAGTACCATAATAAATTGGAGGACGTGTACATAAAGGTAAAATAATAAGGAAATTTGGAGAGATGCGCTTTTCTCGAAAATGCATGCTATTGGTAAATATTTACATCCGCGTGTAAGTTCCATTAATTTTTTTCGGGACCGGAGGAGCGAATAAATAGGGGTGCTGGGTAAGTAAGCAGCTAAAAACAGTCATTGCAAACTAATATCAAGGTCACAACTAAGGCCTCTTTGACACTACGGTCGCATTGGTATTTTTTCTTCACTTTCAGGGCAACAATGAAATATCTTCGAGATTAACAGTAGCACGATTTTTGTTTTGAATTTTGCATTTATTTTGCATTTGCGTCTTTGCAATTTGCAATTTGCATGCTTATATGAGAATATATGCCTTACTAAGCAGGACCGCACTCCCTGGAGCGATTTTTGAATGCCTTTTTTTGGGCTAATCATGCATTTGCAAAGCAAACGATTGCCTTCCTGGTGTTACTTATACTTATATAATTAAAACCCCTATAAAAGTGCCATAGTGAATAACCTGTAGGACACGCGAATGTAAATATGACCATGCTTTTTAACCGAGATACAGGATGTTTATGTGTTGGATATGCTCCTAAGGGAAATCTTTTTCTCATATAATTTTTAATTTAACCAATAAAATTATAGTTTACATAATAATATATTTCTAAAATTTACACTTAAAATAAAACCGTTCTTATTACTCGTGTAATCGTTTTAATTGTACCTATTATTTATAGTAACAGACAGTGGCGTAACTTCTATATTTACCTACTTAATACACTATGAACGCATAATAATGAATAAATTCATTTTCCCAGGTAATATACAGGGTAAGTCATTGATATGGTAAAGCTCGATTGCACCTACACCATTAAAGATATCGAAATGAACGAAAAAGTGCTGTAAATGGGAGGGTAAAGTGCAGTTTGTAAAATTATTTTCAGATACACAGGATGGCCCAATATCGCTGTACGCCATACAACTTTGTTATTTTAAATAGGACACCCTCTATATTATTACATTTTCATATTGTTTGAGAAAAGTCAAAAAGAATGGTTTGTAAAGTTGAAGTTTGTAATGAGCAATTTATGAGTTATAAACAAATGAAAATCGCGATTTTTCATTTTCAAATCAGCTTATATTGAAAACGGCTCGAGATATGGAAAAACGGTTTACATGTCCCTATCTTAATTTTTAATTTGGTATCCTATCATGTAGCTGAAATTTTTATACCGGGTGATGAAAATAATCAAATTTTTTACCACTCTGTATAAAAATTTCATCCATCCAATAGGATACCGCTTGAAAAGTTAAGATAGGAACATGTAAACCGTTTTTCCATATCTCGAGCCGTTTTCAATATAAGCTGCTTTGAAAATGGAAAATCGCGATTTTCATTTGTTTATAACTCATAAATTGCTCATTACAAACTTCAACTTTACAAATCATTCTTTTTGACTTTTCTCAAACAATATGAAAATGTAATAATATAGAGGGTGTCCTATTTAAAATAACAAAGTTGTATGGCGTACAGCGATATTGGGCCATCCTGTGTATCTGAAAATAATTTTACAAACTGCACTTTACCCTCCCATTTACAGCACTTTTTGGTTCATTTCGATATGTTTAATGGTGTAGGTGCAATCGAGCTTTACCATATCAATGACTTACCCTGTATGTATATTTGTATATAGAATTATAAAAACCTGAAACATGTCGATTCTTTGATTATAAAATGACCTGCAGCGTACAGATTTAAGGCCTCCTCAAACCGGCGCGGTATGCGGTAGCGGTAGCGGTGGCGATACACTGCGGTAACGGTATACCGCCATTTTGTTCAAACCGACGCGAGTATCGCGACGCGGTAAACTAAAAAGATACAACTAAAAGATGTGACATTTAATAAGCACGTGTGTTTTAATGTGTAGTGGAAAATTAATCAAAAATCAAAATGGAAGATTTGTACCTACACTTCTTCGGACGAGGAAGAATTTTTACTAGTGCTAGCAGCAATGGAAGATGACATGAAAAAAACAAACTAAAACTTCAATTCTATATTATTTGGTTTACCGACTTTTTAGCAGAAGAGAAACTAGGAAATGGATTCATAACATTGACATGAAGAGAAAAACAAAAGGAGAGTTTTACACGCTAATTCCACAGCTCCTGCTAGATGAAAAAAGGTTTATATACAGGGTGTTATGTAATTGAATGTCAATATTTAAGGGGGTGATTGTTGGGCCCATTTGAAGTAGAAAACTTCATAATAACATGTCCTAAGGAGTCTTAACTTTTGAGATACAGGGTGGTAAAGTTTTATTAAAATAAATCATTTTTTTGTAATATCTGTAATCCCGCTCTGGATATTTTAATGAAATTTCGAATACAGATATTACGCATCAAGTGGCATTTTTTCATGTACTACGTTTCATTTTATTTCCATTAGTGACGATTTACAGTTTGCACGATCGTGCAGAATTTTACCGGCATATTTTAGCAGACATTGATGGTACGCCACTGATTTCTGTTCAAATAGAAATCATTTTTGGAGTCCCCATTCATTTCCAAGCAGCTTTGATTACTTGTTTTTTTTTTAGTCCGATGCACGGTTTTCGCTTAAAAAAATAAATCTGTTTCTCTACATGGTCACAAGATTATCGTTAAAATGACAATATAAAAAAATATAAAAACATGCAGGTAAAATTCTGCAAGATGTGACTAGTGGAGATAAAAAATGCCTCTTGATGAGTAATACCTGTCTATTATTTAAGACTTTTAGGACAAACGTTCTTATGAAGTGTTCTTCTTAACATTGACCCAAAAATCACCCCCCTAAATATTGATATTCAATTACAAAACACCATGTATACTTCAGAATGACAAGTTTGCTTCGATGAAATTTTAAATTTTATTATTTATTTTAATTATTGTAACCAGGATGCTTCATGTCATATAACACTACATGCGGTTTTACCATTTAAATCAACAGTTCAATTCCACTTGTTGCAGACATTTTATTTTTACGCCGTTCAAGTGCGGTACGAGCGCGCGGTCAATTGTGCCTGCAGCGATAGCGATACAAACTTGTATCGCTGCAATACCGCAGCACGTGCACGGTATATCGCCATTGGTTTGAACACTTATATTTGCCGCTGTAGAAACATGTACCGCTGTACCGCTACCGCTACCTCATACCGCGCCGGTTTGAGGAGGCCTTTATTCCCTAATAAAGTCAAACCTCATTGTTCGAGTGTCGAGTGACGAAAGTTATTGCGACCCATTAACTTTTAAACGGGAATTGGGGAACTGCAGTTTATTAATTTTTGGTTTCCATTATTTTTTTCATACCGAACGACATAAAGAAACAATATGGCGGCCATAAGAAAAACAAAAGTTGACTATGAAAACTCTGGGATTTAGTAGTCCTTGAAAATTTTTGAAATGTCAGATGATACCTTTTTATGACTTTATGTAAACCCACAAAAATATTTCAATTTCTTTTCAATAATAAAAAAGATTGATTGAAGTAAGAAATCTCCATTTTCAAGTTTTTTTCAGGATATTTCAGCAACGCCTGAAGTTTACATAAATTTTCTTTCAGATTCTCAATAAGCATAAAATTGTGCATACACATCGGTGTATGCCGATTGTTTTTACTATTTTGGTCACTACTGCGCAATGACGACGTCATGCGGTTGGATTTTGACTTAAAGCATTAATCGCGGCGAGGTTGTTTATACTATAAATGTAAAATTATATTGTTTCCATCCTTCTTGCTAGTGTTTTTCTTTGTGCTAGATCTATAAAGAAAAATTTTTTTCGAAAAAAAATTGAATAAAATTTTTACAATTTTTTTAATGTTATTGATTTTCGATTTCCATGATTTTTTTTGTACCAAACGACATAAAAAACCAATATGGCGGGCGGCTATAAGATAAACAAAAGTTGACTATGAAAACTCTGGGATTTAGTTGGCCGTGACCATTTTTAAAACGTTAAATGGATAGCTGTTGCCGACTTATGCAAGCCTACAAAGAATTATCTAATTTATTCCTGAGAATAAAAAAGATATGAGCAATCTTATGTGTAGTCTTCCAACCGCGTGACGTTCAGGAAGACCGGAACGCAGCCTGCGCAGTCATAGTCTATTGGCGTACCGTGTATTCGTGTATCGTGCCTATACAGGGTGTTGATTTTCAAAGCGGGCCATAGGGGATTAGCATTGCGAAAGTGGTTTTTGAGGATTCCTGCTCGCCGTTTAAACTGACAGAAATGGTTTTGGTATCAAAATGAAGCTAAAATTATTGCGCATAACGCTTCACATCAGAAATTAATTTAATTTCACATTGTTTTCTAAAATCTTTCAGTAAAAATTCAAGTAATTGTTAATGTTTAATCACAAAATAGCATGCCTTGCCTAAACAATAATGATGTTTATAAGTCAGTAGGTAATAATGAAGTCTGGTTCTATTTAACCCTCCTGTAACTGGCTACACTGTAGTAGGTTTTCACCATAAAGACTCTTTCTTGGTTTGTATAACCCATTTTTAAATAGAACCAGATTTCATTATTACCTACTGACTTATAAAGTTTTATTATTGGATTGTCAAAACGTAGAAACGTCATTATTGTTTAGGCAAGGCATGCTATTTTGTGATTAAACATTAACAATTACTTGAATTTTTACTGAAGAATTTTAGAAAACAACGTGAAATTAAATTAATTTCTGATGTCAAGCGTTATGCGCAATAATTTTAGCTTCATTTTGATAACCAAAACCATTTCTGTCAGTTTAAACGGCGAGCAGGAATCCTCAAAAACCACTTTCGCAATACTAATTCCCTATGGCCCGCTTTGAAAATCAACACCGTGTATTATAGAGGTAGGTACTTTTTTAATAATTTTGTTTTGAAATAAATTTTCAATCAATAATCAATATCATCATTGCATAAAGAATGAAAGAGAAACTTTCAAATAAGGTGTCGCAAGCTTACCCCTTTAATTCGAAAATTTAGGAGTGATAAAAGTGTCAAACTAAGGGAGTTACAGCGAGGGGTGTGAATTTTTTACGCGACTATATATAAGTATACCATTTCAAAGTCAATTTCAGAAGAAAGAAATCACCTTCAGTAAAAAGAAATTTCAATTTCAGAATATTAAATTCAGGTTCAGAGAAAGTAGAAATAAATCATTTCTTCTCATTACCTCCCACTGTGCAAACAACTGTATCTGTAAATTTGCTGAAACAAACACACGATACCTTGAAACGTTTCCGTGATATTGTCTCTGAAACAATGCCGAGAACAATGCCGAGACGTTTATGAAACGTTAAATGTCCGCCCTCATAATAAACGTTTCAATTGAAATTATGTTCCATGTGTACTCTTTCAGAAACGTTACATTGGAAAACTGTTTCATGAGAAGCCTTAGTGAAACAATGCTTAACGTCTAGGTTCTTCGATAAAAATATTATTTTTTCAAAAAATTCTTATAAAAAATCGGAACGTTTCGGGGCCATTTGGTCCCTTGTTCACTCATAAAATGTATTAACATGTAAAAAAAAACTTAAAAATAATTTGAAAAACTATAATCAATAGAATAAAATTGGTCGTAAAATATTATTCAACAAGCGCATAATGATAGTTTATTATATCCACGAAGATGAAAATTGCAGCACGAGCCTCTAGCGAGTGCTGTAACATCCAAGTGGATAATAGCCATTATGCGCGAGTGGAATACTATACTTTATCTACGAGTATACTTGAATAAAAATAATTTTACTTAGGGTAGAATTAAATTTTTATGTGAAAAAGTTTTATGGATTGCAGTTTTATTTATTAAAAAATATGGTTCTCTTTAAGTAAATAATTTGGTTATTGGAATATTGCATTGCAAAAGTACAGAAAATATTACATACTTCACTGTCGACTGAAAATTTGTAAAATAACTTTAAAAACAGAAAAATTACAAAATCAGAGTGAAAGATTTCGTCGCGCGTCGTATTTCACTTTTGATTTTGCAGGCAGTAAACCATTAATTGATGCATTTCTTGCTTTTCCCCGTATTACATCAGGTGCCGTATTATTCAAGATGTTATTTTCTTCGAAGAACATCCTGTATTATTCTGTTAATAATAATTTTAAGTTTAATTTTTATAATACAATAATTAATTTGTGTTGTAAAATTGAAACTAAACATAAACAAACGTGAATGTTAGGTTATCGTGATTAGCTGCCACTACTGTCAGTCGACTAAACCTATTGGCAGCGTTCCAAAGGCATCAGCTTTCACAGCGGTTGACCAAGGCTTTATGACTACGCACGGATACTAAAACATGTTCATTTTAGTATTATCAAAGTAGCTTCGTATGCTATAGTAGTTGAAAGATCAAAATCAACCTATTATTCTGCGACTTTCATATTTTTATAACATTTTATTAAACGTAAAATAAACGTTTAGGGACTCTACTTTCCGATCTGCCAAACGTACGACAGAATAGGGCAGTAAAGTTAAACAATTGACAATAACGATTGAATAATGAGCTCATTGTTCAATCGACCTGACACTATTATTCGATAGGGCAATAGTAATGCATGTCCATTACTTCGTTAAAATTAGACTAATAATTATTGATTTGTTATCTAATCTAATAGGAGTAGATAAAATAATATATTATCCTTTTTTTTTCACGTGACGCCACTGAACACATAATATCAATTATATGGTAACCGTGACATCCCCATCCCAACCATCATCGCCATCTCTCTTCCTCTTTTGCAGCAGCAGGGCAGCTGGGCTGGTTCGTTAGTTGCTTGCTACTCTCACTCTCTCGCAGTCACAGTTCAGTTCACGTTCAGTTTAAGTTACTTTACTTCAGTTTTGAATTTTGATCAGTCAGTAGTTGATTCGATTCATTCGATTTGATTCAATTGTTTCTAGTAGTAGTAGATAGAGTAGGCAGTTGAGTGTCGAGTTCGAGTTTCGAGTTTTGACTTTGAGTCAGCCTGGTGTGTCAAGTCAATATTTTTTTCCTTCTTCCTTCATTCTCATTCAGTTCCAGTTCAGTTCAGTTCACCAGTTCATTCCATTGGCCATTGGCAATTCGAATCAATCGCATCTCCCTCGCACCGCACGTGAAAGTTTTTGTCTTTTCTTTTCGGCCGTTTGGTTTGGATTTTGGAAGAGGTTAAGTTAAAATTACAAAACGTGGGGAGTTTTTGAATTTATTTTCTCATAATAACGAATTGCGGTGCGGTTTATTAAACATTTTAATAAGTTTTTAACTAAAAATGGCTTTATCAAATTCTCTCAAAATTTTCAATCAAGGGATCCTCAAAAATGCTGCTCGAACTGCCGTCTCGTCTTCTGTCAAAAGTACCAGAACTTGTAAGTACCTACATTAATAATTATACCTATAAAAATTCGAGTTTAATTTATAACAAAATTATTAATCTTTCATTTTCTTTTCAAAAATCTGCAGTACCAAAGTTACTATAGTAGTTAGTACCTTGTTGATCCTCTTTTGTATTTTTACAATAATAGTATCTCTGTTTGTTGTACAAAGTCTAAATCAATCCGTTTATCTAATTTTTGAACAAAAATAAGCATCTCTGACCTAGGAGTAAAATCCTAGTGTATTATTTTTAATTTAACATTAATTGCAGTAATTAATAATAAATAATTGATAATAATAATTCTATTTATAAATTTATGTTCAAAAGAGTGTTGAAAATGTTTTCCCGCTCTTATAGGTAGGTACCAACTTAAGTACTTATTAGTTGTAGTTATTGGAATCGCTAATACCTAATAATAAATAATGGCATCCTTTAAGTTTTGCTTACTTTGAGGATGGATCTTGAATTTCTTCCAACACGTGGATAATTTGCCATTTTTATTATTATTTTTTTAATTTGTATCCCAAGTTTAACTCTTAGGGAGGGCACATTTTTTTGTTTTTCTACAAGCAGGTAGGGTTTTGTTAGAGTGGGGGACAGTGGGGTAAACCTTTATATAAGTGGTACATCAGATTAGGATAGTCAGGTCAGGTCAGGGTTTTTTTTCCCTTGCCCATACGGCTTTTTCTATCTCATCTAAATTTACGGGTCATCTAAATTTTATATTTTACTAAACTGCTCAACAAATGAAACGTTACATGACCAAATTTGCCTTAACTTTGGCACTGATAAAATTTGGATTGTTTCGAGCAATTCAATTTTTTTTTCGAGGGTTGACTAGTTCAATCCCTTGTTTATCAGTCCGTATGTTTGCAAGAACTTCGTGCTTCACACAAAGTTTATATAGGGTGGTAAATAAAACAGTTCAAAATCTCAGAAACTTCGGTGTGCTCCCATTTGATCAAACAATTAATTTTTTTTAATCTCAACGCAAAGATCATGAAGATGGACCTCATATCTCAAAATGGTTTTCGAATTTTCCGCTTATTTCTTTTATTTACAGGGTGATCTCAAAAAAACTACTTTTTGGTGTGGCAATGATAACTTTGTTTCCCGTGACCAGATTTTCGAAATGTAAGGCTCATTTTTAAGCTCAAGCTTCAAAAACAAGAACACACAAGATTGATAATCGACCAAGGACAAAAATTAAAGGTCATTATTTACATCCGCGGCTCCTACAGTTTCACTATGGTACCTATACCTATAGGGGTGGAGAACATACCTATAGCAACACCAGGAAGGTATTCATTTGCTGGGCAAATGAAAGGGAAAGCCACAAAACGGTGTAAAAAAATGGTTTTGAGAGTGCGGAGGGAGTGCGGTCCTGACAAGAGGCACCGATTAGATGCCGCGATCCCGGATAAAACCACTTCACCATAATTGCCAAGTATTCTATTCTGTGTTAGAGGCTCACAGAGCCGGACTGAGCGATATATCCGCTTTCATTACGTGTTCAGTCCGCACAGGGATTGATGCAACGATTTTCGGATTATAAATTCAAAATAAATGCAAAATTCAAAATAAAAATCGTGGTACTGTTATTTTCGTTCAGGGCAAGATTTTCCTTGCCCTGAAAGTGAAAAAAAATAGAAATTCGACCGTAGTGCCAAAGAGGCCTTAGTTGTGACCTTAATATTAGTTTGCCATGGCTGTTTTTACTTTCTTACCCACCCAGCACCCCTATTTCGCTCCTCGGTCCCGAAAAAATTGATGAAACTTAGGAGCCGCGGATGTAAACAATTACCAAATTAAAAATACAGGGTTATATTAAAACCGATTAAAACTAACCCAAATTTGAATGGCTTCCGAAATCTGGTATTATGGAAAATTGTTAAGAGTAAGAGATATGATCTTTGTGTTGAAATTAAAAAAGAAAAATCTTTGATCAAATAATGGGAGCACGCCGAAGTTTCTGAGATTTTGAACTGTTTTACTTACCACCCTATATAAACTTTGTGAAGCACGAAGTTCTTGCAAACATACGGACTGAGGATTGAACTAGCAGTGAACCCTCGAAACAAAAATTGAATTTCTCGAAACAATCTAAATTTTATCAGTGCCAAAGTTAGGGCAACTTTGGTCATGTAGTAACGTTTCGTTTGTTGAGCAGTTTATTATAAAATTTAGTAATACCTACATAGAAAAAGCGGTAAGGGCAAGGGAAAAAATACCTAATCTGACTATCCTAATCTGATGTACCACTTCTATAGGATTACCGGCAGTGGGCATAGTAAGAAAATACCCAAATATTTTGTACCCAATAGCAATAGTCCAGTCATTTTAGACCCTTCCCATAAGTTAATTGCCGGCAGAAATTTTATGGTGAAGTTTTGTTCCCCCCCTCCTCAGAGATGCTTAAAGTGCAATATTGAAAATTAGCCCCAGGCCTCGTTCACCATCTTGAATTTAGAGGGTGAATTTATTTTTCCTCATTATCTCCCTAGTTTTCGAGTTTTGGGCAAAAACACTCATTTCCAAACTTGTGGGTTTTATTACATTTTATATGTCTTTATAATTTTTCGATATTCGATTGTTTATAACAAAGGTCATTATATACATCCGCGTCTCCTACAGTTTCAACATACCTATAGTAACACCAGGAAGGTGGCAAAAAACGGCCTTAAAAATCGATTTTGAGAGTGCAATGAAAGGACGGTCCTGACACAAGCCCCGATTAAATACCTCAAGTCTCGGATGTAACCACTTACAACAATGCCAAGCGCTTCGAAACGTATACAAACACGGACTCGCATTATATCCATTTTCTCATATTGTGACCAGACCACAGGATTTGATGTTATGATTTTTGGAATATAAATGCAAAATAAAAATCGTGCTACTGTTAATCTCGAAGATATTCCTTTTTGCCCTGAAAGTGAAGAAAAAATAGCAATGTGACCGTAGTGTCAAAGAGCCCTTAGTTGTGTGTGACCTTAATATTAGTTTGCAATGGCTGTTTTTAGCTTCTTACCCACCCAGCACCCCTATTTCGCTCCTCGGTCCCGAAAAAATTGATGTAACTTAGGAGGCGTGGATGTATACAGGGTGTCCCATAATACGTGGGCAATCTCCCGGATTTGGGTATATTTCGTAAAAATAAATGAAAAAATAGCTATAAAATTAATTCCTCAGAGACACCCCTACAAAGATATTAGCTGTTGAAGTTGAGGGTTGAAAATCAATTTTTTGCAATAAGTTTTTTATTTCTTGACCGATTTTGATAATTTTTGGTTGTATTTTGTATTATTTTGGACTGTTTAGAATAGTGTTTCATAATCTTTGGTAGCACATACATAGACCTCGGGATGGCATAACCCCCTCATTCACTTGAAAGAAAACAATAAAAATAATAATTTTACAGTTTTTTAAGGTTAATTTTCTTTTTATTTGACTATTTGACATTTTTTACATAAAAAATGTATCTCTATTTATTTCGATAGAGCGAACCGTTATCGAGATAAACGTCCTTCTAATAGGTGATGCGTCGCAGGAACTTTTCAAATTTCAAGAAAATTTTAACAAGATGGCTCATCTATGACAGTAAATTGAGCAGGAAACAAAACAATAACTTAATTAAATACACGTCAAATAGTGTCAAAGATTTTATTTCATGCAGATTCAATTCTAACTGATTTTAAGATGAGTTACAAAAACGCTGAATACGCAGAAAATCAGTTAGAATTGAATCTGCATGAAATGAAATCTTTTGACACTGACGTGTATTTAATTAAGTTATTGTTTTGTTTCCTGCTCAATTTACTGTCATAGGTCAGCCATCTTGTTAAAATTTACTTGGAATTTAGAAAGTTCCTGCGACGCATCACCTATTAGAAGGACGTTTATCTCGATAACGGTTCGCTCTATCGAAATAAATAAAGATACATTTTTTATGTAAAAAATGTCAAATAAAAAGAAAATTAACCTTAAAAAACTGTAAAATTAATATTTTTATTGTTTTCTTTCAAGTGAATGAGGGGGTTATGCCATCCCGAGGTCTGTGTATGTGCTACCAAAGATTATGAAACACTATTCTAAACAGTCCCAAATAATACAAAATAAAACAAAAAATTATCAAAATCGGTCAAGAAATAAAAAAGTTATTGCAAAAAATTGATTTTCAACCTTCAACTTCAACAGCTAATATCTTTGTAGGGGTGTCTCTGAGGAATTAATTTTGTAGCCATTTTTTCATTTATTTTTACGAAATTTACCCAAATCCGGGAGATTGCCCACATATTATGGGATACCTGTATATTTACCATAATAACAAATATTACGGCATAATAAGCTGCAGCGAAGGGGTTGAAATGCAATTTTTGCACTTTTGCACTATTTTCCTTGCAAAAAATGTGCCATGTTCAAATGGAAAAGTTGTTCCTTATACGATTTGCAACAAATTTGATTAAAAACACTTTTCCGTACAATTAACATTAATTAATCTAACATTAATCTTTTTCATCCGGGAACGCGACAAAGTAATTCGTGAAATACGTCCCAACATCTATTACTTTCAATTTTCAGTAAAATTAGGATTTGATTATGCAATCAAATCAATCAAAATCTTGATTTTCCTCTTTTTTGTCAATTGCTTTTCCTAATTTCTCAAATGCTTTTCCCATTTATCAAACGTCAGTGTGATTTTTCAATTTAAATTCCTCTTTTTTGTCAAATACGATTCCATTTATAGCAAATGCTTTTCCAATATTTTTGATAGTAACTTTTATGTTGGTTCTAAAGAGTAGGTACTATAAAAATAAAAATAATTTTTCACGAGTGTTTTTTCAAAGTATCAAGAGTGTATGTATTACGTAAGTATAACATAACTATACATACAAGGCCAAAAACTAATTGAGTATCTCATTTCTCTCCAAGCAGTGTCCTCAATAAGTTTGCATATCGAGGGCGTCATATCATAAGGGTGTAGGTAACCACCAAACAATAAATTCGCCAGGAAATAAAAAAAGCTGATAAAAAAATTATTATTTTTTTGCCATAAATAATTATTGTTGTTATTGCCGACATGAAAATATTAGAACAATAAACAATATAGGTTATTATAAAATGGAGCACTTGTGTAATACACTATTTTTTTATACTTCCTGTTCATACGCTCATTTGCTATTAGGAGTACTTACCGAGCATTGTTTAGTGAAGCCATTCTGATATTACCACCTAAAATTGGTTCATACGACTTATAAAGATCAGGAAATATAGCGACTTATTTTTATTTTAATCATACGCACTTCTGATATATCATGGGGTTGATTTAACAAAAAAAAAAAACTTACCATAATGGTGGTTACGCCCTTATGATTTGACGCCCTCGATATGCTCAACATAGGGAAGACAATTGTCGGGACTAATATTTTCCGATTCATTGTTCTGTTGGTCGAATAACTCTTCTATTGGATTTAAAAAAGGACTATAGGGAAGGGAGGCAAAATTATTACATGGTGGCCATGACCTCTAATGAGAGTGGCTATGGCTTCATTTCTAGGGAATCTCATGTTGTCCATAATAAAATGAGCGCCTTGTATGCCGTCATTATTTAGATGGTTGATTAGTAAGGTAATGAATTAGAGAAATGCTCTACGTTGTAGGGTCTGTCTTGATAGAGACTCTAAATTCATAGCCGCAGCAACTGAATAGTTACGTCCTCTTATATGAGCTTTTGTTTTCGAGGCCCGAGTATTTTTAACTAATCTTCCATATGAAACTGGTGAATTTACCTGAACTCCATATTCGTCAATGAAGAACAGCTTGTTAAGCCTTTGTAGCATAATTCTGTTGTACTGAACAGCATACTCGAAGCAAGATTGGATTGCTTTTGCTAATTTTCTTCTCTCGGGAACGACTAATACATAGTGAAGAAAATTACCAGATTTTTAATCACCCTGATTAAAAATTTTATCCACACAATAGGATCCTACATGAAAAATTAGGATAGGGACATGTAAGCCGTTAGCTGTAGCCGTTTCCGATGTACACTGCTTTTAAAATGAGAAACTGCGATTTTCAGTTGTTTATAACTCATAATCTACTCATTTTATCAGACAATCTGAAAATATAATAATATACAGGTGTCCTTTATAAAAATAATAAAGTTGTATGGCGTACAGCGATATTGGGATCCCTTTAATGCTGAAGATAATTTCAGTTAAAGGTCTCTTCAAACCATACACCTTTTCTCTCACATCTTTTTTTCTACCACGAACGTTAAGGTTGCTAGGAATGTCTTTCAGGACTCTATATAAGTTGTCTACTGTATGTCAGAATATGAACTCTGAGCTATGTTATTTTAAAAAGCTATTGACACTGTTTACTTATAATGTTGTTTTGCAGATTCAGGGAAACGTATTGTCGCTAAAAACCCAGTTGTGGAGATGGACGGTGATGAAATGACGAGAATTATTTGGCATAAAATTAAAGAAACTTTGATTTTTCCCTATGTCAAAATTGAATGCTTATACTACGACTTGGGTTTACCCTACAGGTACGTAAATTGTTTTTTTTTCTTGTAATTTAGTATCCGTAAAGTTATTTAATAACTTTTTTAATTTAATTTTTCTTTATACAAAAAAGTCTCATAAATACATGGTCCATTGACAATCGTTACTGAGATATTGTTAAAAACAATTTTTTCTCACCATCACTTTGGTAAGTTGACATTTCATTGTTAAAAAGTCGACTGTAATGGAAAGTAAAATATATGGTTGATACAATAAAGACTGTAACTACCCAGGCAGCAACCGATGTTTACTGAATATTTAGAAATCAATTTTCAACTAATGTAAAAAGTGACAGATTTGTAAACATTCAATGAATATTAGTTCCAATGTTGAGTCAATATTTAAATATAATATTTAGTGAATATTAGTTTTTGATCAAAGTGATCATCACTGAAAATCGTATTACCTAAGGAGCTGAAATGGCTAAAAAAAATTAATAGATACAGGGTGTTGAAAAATAAGTATAGAATATTTGAAGAGGGTACAGTATGGACCAAAAGAAGTCAAAAAGTCTCAATAAACATTGGTCCGCAAATTGACGCTTTCGAAGATATGGAGGATTTTTAAAATTATTTTAACATTTTGCGTCTGCACATTATTTTTTTTTTATTATTTACAAACTTAGATGGAAAGTTTAAACAAAAACAAAATATAAAAAAAAGATAAGGTGATAACGTAAGAAATAGAATAATCTTCACAAGATAATTCTTTTTTCAATTTTTTTTATTTGAAATAACCTGCATTTCCTGTTGTAGTCGGCTATTAATTAGATAAACACTAATTAAATGACATTAGTTGTCAGTGTATAAGCTCTAAATTGCTATATGAATGTTTATTCTAATATCAAATTAGCCGACATGCATTTTATGTATAGTTGTGCCAGTGGCGTTGCTACAGAAGCGCGACGTCTTTATGTTCTTATCCAAGTCGCCAGATCCCTCCAGATCGTATTTTTGGAAACATTAAAAAAAATAATAATATGCAAACGCAAAATGTTAGAATAATTTGAAAAATCCTCCGTATCTTCAAAACCGTCAATTTGCTTATTAAGACTTTGACTTGCTTCGGTCCATATATTCACCCTCTCCAAATATTCAATACTTATTTTTTAACACCCTGTATATACTTATGTGCAAATAAAAAATCATATAAGTATCAATCACATTATTATCTTGCCGACCGATTTCGGGTGTTAACCCATCCTCGGGGCAACTGAGAGTGAGGTTTAAAAATATTGTAGGTGTTCTAAAAATTACAAAGTTCTTGTTGTACTCACTTGTCAGTTTACAGGGTTCACAGTCTAAATATAAAAGGATTATGATACATGTTAAAAATCTAGGCCTAGGATAGATGTTAAGTACCGGACACCTGGTCGTTAAAATTGAAAAAATTGCTAAATACTTTGAAAAAATTCCAAAGAACGACACAAACACATAGATTTAATTATAAACCCTTCCACAATGGAAGGGTAGCGTTAATGAATTAGAGGGTTGTAAAATTAAAATTAAAAGCAAATAAAACGGCAAACCGATGTGACTCGTCGATCCCTGGTGAATGATGATGCAATCACAGCAAGATGTCTGCCGTTCCAGCCATAAGCTCCCAATCAGATCATCCATCATTCATTTATGATGTAGGTATGCTATGATGAGTGACACTGGCACAAAGTCATTTCCTGTGTGCCCACAATTCGGACACGAGAACTGACCAGAAGAAACATAAGAAGTTGACATGACTTGGCATGGCAGATGTGAACATGACACAATGGCCAGCCGTTGAACAAATTTCAAAAACTTCGACTCCTTCTGAGTGGCAAGATAATAATAGAAATTGTGGTTATGTTCTTTGTTTACAAATAAACATGCCCATCAGTACATGGAAATAATGAAAAATAATAACCAATGATACACATGAAACAATAGTTATCACATCATTATTCAATATTTATAAAACTATCAATGGTAAAATACAATTACAAAAGAATAACAGAGCCATAGCAATATCTCATCAAGAATGGTCAGTAAAACTGAAGATGGAAGGTAGTGTTTTGTAGATAGGTGTGAACTTGAATGATTGATTGATCTGCATCACAATTTAAGACAACATATAAAGATCACTAACGGAGATTTTCTTACTCTTATTAAGATTAAGAAGAAACTAGAACAAAACCAGCTGATAGTGTCCAAAGCTGACAAGGGTAACTGCACGGTGATATCCATTAATTGTAATTCTGTTAGTGTTAACAGATACTATAGCAATCTCAAATCTAGTAAAATCTAGTAAAGACCCTCAAAGATACTATTGACAGATATGGAGGTACACATCCATATCTATACCATCCAACTTTCCCCCCCCCCCCCCCCCAGGCTGTACGGTCTGTTGAAGATTCGCAAGGAGAACATCCCAATCTGTCCTGTGGATTCACAAATAGGTACTCCAGTATGCCGTCTTATCAACTTCCTTAAGAACACGATACAATCCTCAACCGAATTCAAATCAAAAAAATTTTAGTTAGAAACTCTTGGGAATTTGGGTATCATATGTCACCAACCTCTTCACGTCCGTTCCTATCGACCACACAGTCAACTAGTTTACAATGCTTTGAAGGACAAAATTTCGTCATCTGATCCCACTGACTTAATCTCTCTACTACGTTATGCTTTGAAACAAAATTTTTAAGTTTGGCGATTGTTTCTATGAGCAAAAAGATGGACTCGCCATGCGTAGCAGTCTGTCACCTCTCTTGTCCGAATTCTTCATGAATGACCTAGAGGTCAGTTTCAGCAAGACCTCTTCTCTTTCAGGGCCGTTCATTGGTGCAGATATGTGGATGATTGTTTCGCAGTCATCTCGAAGTCCTGGATTGCTTGAATTCCATCAACAGCAACATTAAATTCACCATCAAAATAGAAAACAATAGGGGCCGGTTGTTCAAACGTAAATTAAAAATTTTCAGATAATTACTGATTTTAAAATGTCCTGTATTATCGAACCATTGGTCTGATATTGCTGAAAATGGATTCTGCTCCCTTTAAGAAGAGTTAATTATTGATTAAAAATACAAGATCATTAATAATTATATTCGCCGTATTTTCAAAATTTGCAATTTAAAATCAGTAATTATCTCAAAATTTTTAATTGACGTTTGAACAACCGGCCCTAGAACTATTATTTTTTTTTAGATCTCATGTCAACAACCAGAAGATTGACTTCAGCTCGGACTTCAGTATCTACAGAAAACCCACATAATATACAGACCATGTTATACGATATATGAACGAAATATCTCGATCGCTTGAAAAATGTTTTTCACAAGCATCAAACTTTTTTGATTATTTCTATTTGCTCTGGAAGTTGCATTTTTTGTATCATCATCATTTAATTTGTATCATCATCATTTAATTTGGTTCACTGTATCATTTTATTTTATCCTAAAGTATTGATTCAAATATTTATAACTACTGAATTAATAGCCAAAATTGATAAGATTGAAGAACAGATGCGTTTGCTCTCTAATGGATCAAATGCTCATCCAGCTTCATCACTTCGATCTGTTCTGTTGCCTGCGTAAACTTATGAAAATCTCATCTCTGAGGTTGATGATCGCAGCAGGAGAAAGTTGAACATAATTGTATTCGGCTTGCAAGAATCTAGTCTTCAGGATAAGCAGCAGATGCCCGATCAGGAAACGACCTCTGTGATAGGCCTTCTAAACAAGTTAACTCAGGACTCTGATCTTAATAATATTAAATGCTTTCGACTCGGTCGTTTTGATAAAAATGCTGCTCGACCCCGTCCTATTAAAGTTACGTTACCAACTGAACAAATGGTTCATGAGGCCATCCGAAAAGTTAAACTTCTTGTAGGTTTGGATCAGTATAATGGAATTAGAATATCTAAGACAGGATGCCGCGACAGGTAATATTACAAGACTGTGAAATCTGAGCTGGATCGGCGTTTGAAAGCAGGCGAGTCTGACCTGCGAATCAGGCATGTAGGCAGCATTCCTAAGATTGTTTCAACAAACTAAATGGGTTCAACTACACCGACATTTCATGGTACTACCAAAATGTAAATGGACTTAAGACTAGAGTAGTGGATTTCTACCTCGCTTTGTCTTCAAGTCAATATGGATGTTCTGGCAATCACTGAGACATGGCTCCAGGATGACATCCTTGATGGAGAACACTGTGCCACAGAATAGGTACAATCAGAATATAAACTTGAATAAAAATACCGAGTTCGTGCATCTACTCGGCGCATAGAGATCCGTCATGATTTGAGATGAGCTTTCATTAGTTTTGAATGCGGGCCCACAGAATAGAATTGTACCTATTCTGTGGCGGGCCTGCGTTTCTACTCTGAAACAATGGCCGCTAGAGGTGTGGCTTGTCTCTAAAAGATCAAAGGCACCGCCGGCAAGTTTGGCTTCTGATTGTATCTATTTTGTGACTGTGCCCTGTTCTGTTTTCGATGCGACAGGCATTTACAAGCTCACAGCAAACAATGTGGAGGTGGTCTTTTGTTCTTGCAGTAAAAAAGTGTATTAGTGCAATCAGTGTTGATTTGACATTTAGTAGAGGTCATCTACACTGACTTTTCTAAGGTGTTTGATCGAATCAATCACTCGGTGCTCCTTAGCAAATTGGTGGATTTTGGATTTGTATCTTCATTCGTGTTGTTCTTTGATTCCTGTCTTTTCGAGAGACTCCAGTATGTGTCATACCATGGATTCAAGTCGGGCAATTTCAGAGCTACTTCAGGTGTTCCCCAGGGTTCGAACCTGGGGCCATTATTGTTTCTTATCTTTATCAATGACCTTAGCTGTGTGATTGAAACCCGTTCTCTGTTTTTGCTGACGACTTGAACATATTTACTATAATCAGCTGCCTTGCTGATTGCATCAGGCTCCAGCGCCAGCTTGATCTCGTTTTGGAGTGGTGCGCTGTTAACAGGCTGCAATTGAATGTCTCGAAATGTAAAGTTGTGTTTTATACAAGAATGCCAAATCCTTTTCAGTTTACATACATATGTATAAGATTGGTGAATGAAGTATTGGAGAGGTGTATGTCGGCTGTAGATTTGAAAGTTCCTCAATTAAAATTTAGGCAAGATGGTGTTTACCCTCCTAGAGGAATCGATTACGGTTTGCTGCTGGAAACATTTGATATGCCGAACCTGTATGACAGAAGTAGGATTAATTCTATTGTTTTTCTTTATAAATTGATCCACAACTGGACCGACTGCCCTGGGCTTCTTAGTGAGATATATTTTGCTGTTCCCCAGGCCAACTTGAGGGGTAGTAATGTGTTCTATTTGACTTTGGCTAGAACTAACTTATCAGCCAGATCACCTGTAAGTGTTATGTGTTCAAACTTCAATGGTATTTGTCGGTTCTGAGATCTGAACTTCTCAAGTTTGAGTGAAATCATACAGGTTGCATTGGACTGATTCCATGGCACTTTAACTTGATTGACTACCTTATTTGTTATCATTACCTTTTAATTGCGTAACTTTTAATTACAAGAAATTATTATGACTGGATACCATGTTGTATCTGCTTTTGTATGTACATAATCCTGTAAATGGGTGTTCCTTTTGGGCTAATAAAGATTATTATTATTATTAACAAAAAAGACTGTAGCACCCTGTATTCAGAGTGCACGAGTTAATGATCACCCTGTACATAAGGTTTCCCATTAAAATAACAAAGTAGGTGCATATTCATCTGAACAGGAGGCAAGGTGAGGCCGAACGAATGCCTCGCTTTTATTTTTATTTTTTTATTGCTAACGATGTATCTCGAGGTAATGAACAGAGCACCGATCCATCTGTATGAATAATATTATTTATAAAACAAAGAGCACTGTCAGTGATATGTCAAGTTGGTGAACGTCAATACGCGATAGTAGCCAAACTTTAAGTTTTTAGTTGTCCCAACTCATTTTTGATCACAAGCTGTCAAGTATTATTTTAATTATGTAAATTTTGAAATCTAGTAGATAAATTGGAAGTGACAGAGGAAGCGCGGCGAGGTAAACATTATTGCGGTAAAGGTATGTTGCTGTCAACATGTATTCAAATTTTTGTTTGAAGTACCGATTTCCATCGGATGACATTCCAACTGCCTTGCGTCGTGCGTCACGTAGTCACACGCAGTTTTGCCGCACCTCAGTAACACGTCTACATAATTATGTATGCTCGCTCGACCTCACCTTGCCTCATTCCCTTTCGTGCTCAGATGAGTACGCTCCTTTAGAAATTTTTATTTTGAAGCTCTAGGACCAAAAGTTACCAAGATATGACCGCGCCATACCCTTAGCTAATCACCCTGTATACATTCCATTTTTAAATCAATAATAAGTATTGAAATACTTATTATGACTATTTAATGACATGAAAACTGTCTAAAAGTCTCAGATTAGTACGTTGATGTCTTATTACTATGTAATTTCTTCTGTCATCAGGGATGAAACAAATGATCAAGTCACAATTGACGCGGCTAATGCCATCTTGAAACACAATGTTGGAATCAAGTGTGCTACAATTACACCCGATGAACAGAGGGTAGAAGAATTCAAGTTGAAGAAAATGTGGTTGTCTCCCAATGGTACCATTAGGAATATCTTGGGTGGTACCGTCTTTAGAGAACCAATCCTGTGTAAAAATATCCCCAAACTGGTTCCGGGATGGACTCAACCCATTGTGATAGGTCGTCATGCTTTTGGTGATCAGTACAAAGCTACTGATATCGTCGTTGATCGTCCTGGAAAAGTAAGTATGCCTATAATAAATAATAATAATAATTTTATATCAAACTGCAGGCCTGGGGAGTTCATGGTCTTGTTCTTTTTTATACGGTCGTGTACAGATTGTTAAGGTCAGGGGTTCCAAATCCGAAGCTGTAATGTAAAACCAGACGTTGGGCAAGACACCCATCTGGGTCCATTGCTATTTTCTATATTTATTAAGGATATAGCCTCTATGAAAGCGTCTAGGGGTCGCAAAATTATAATAAAATTATTAGTTTCAATATATTGGAAATGATTCAATATATTGAAAATTTAAATTCAATATATTGAAAACTACTTCAATGATGCAATAAGGTACCTGTAAGTTGATTGTTATTTGCTTCAATGATTTTTAATTGGGCAGCCTAATGTTGCCTCACTTGTGAATCCGTCCAGACCAGGGAAGAAAGTGTTTCTTTATTATTATTGATGATGGTATTTTTTCATCAGCTATTATTATTTACATCAGTAGAATTTGCTGTGCTGTTATATGTTATTTATGTATTTACTTGTTATTTATTATCGGGGTTTGAATACTATAGGGTGTTCGAAAACGAATCCGTTTTGGTTTAGGCTCCGACACAAAGAGGTTTGTCTTAGCTTAATCCAGTCTTTACAACTGACAGCTCTTGATTTTTTTTAGGTTAGGACAGTTGTCAAAACATTCAAGGTCAAAACAACATAAAATAAGCACTCACTTTATCGACATTTTTATAAAACACATAAATAAAATCAACAATTAATTCATTTAAGGATTTTCCTGGACACATTTTAATACACGGTTTCTCACTCCACTAAAGGCACTCTGTAAAGTTCGCCTGGTGTATCGTTTATCTCGATGAACTTCTCCTCTAGGTTACTTGACTTGACTTCGTTAGCAGTCTCACACAAAATATTGAGTCTTCAATGTAAATGCATAGAAAGAAATCACATTTGAGCTTGCAAAAACTGGCTGGCTAGGGTATCAGTATGTTACGACAGATAAGTCGATCTTCACAGATCTTTTTCACTAAATCGGTTGCTTCAAAAGTTTTCAAACCAACAAATCCTTGTTCGGTAACTCTGGGAACTAATCTACATGATATTCTAAGCCATGTTAAACCTACAAAAAAAGTCTTGGTTAAAACTAAGTTTTGGGACGTAGACGTAATAAAACAAAATTTTTACCTGTCCGAGGAATGTCTCGGAGTAGGTGTACTTTCACTGCTATATCACTGGATAAGGACAAAAGTGAGTACCTTTTCTAGCTTGTAATAACATGTTCCAACAGAAATCCAAGCACTGAGTTTGATGAGGAACTAGAAGGTTTTCTTGGGTCTGCAATCATGATAATTATTATTCTAGACAGATCTAAAAAGAACATCCACATTACCACATTCCATTGGTCCCATTGTGAAAATAACTTTCAACTATTGAAGCTTTTCGCTCTTACGTGAACGCTTTTAATTAATTTTCGAACAATGACCATGTAAATAATTTTAGTTTCTCATTGTTGCTACATGCCGTTGATTGTGTTTGATTTTCTGAATTATATTTTTCGTTGTTTATTTTGTACTATTGGGATACTGGAGGTGTCCAATAAACGTGTTCATTTTTTATGTCGCTTGTTTATTATTTGCCTTCTACCGTATATCCGATCTAAGCTCGCCACATCTTAGCTCGGTGGGAATGCCAATGAGTTCGGAGAGCGCCTAAAGACTGCTCCATTGACCGCTACTTCGCCTTAAGGGTTATAATTTCATCTGATCCCTGGCGTATACCGTTTCTCCATTGAGCTACCTCGGGAGAAGGGTACGATAGCCGTTCCAGACGTTACTCGAGAACTGGAAGCGAGGTCAGCTAGCGCCTTTCCCCGAGGGAGTAAACCCTCAACGAAAAAATCTGGCGCCCGAGAACACCGCTCCAAACCGTTGTCTGTAAGTTTACGACCGACCAGTACCGGAGTACGTCACAATTGTATTTTCATATTTCCTAAGAAAATCCAAGAAGGGTAGTTTTTACAGTTGCAGTTTGAATTGAGTAAGTTATGAGTTATAAACAAGTGAAAAATCGCAATTTTTCATTTTGAAAGCAGCTCACATTGAATACAGCTCCAAACATCACAAAACGACTTATATGGTATATGTATGTCCCTTTATTACCTTTTCAAGTTTTATCTTACAGTGTACCTACTTGAAATTTTTATACAGTGTGATTAAAAATCTGATAATTTTCAACACTCTGAATCAAAATTTAAACTACTAGTAATTAGGTTACCACATGAAAAGTTAAGATATGGACATGTAAGCCGTTTTGCGATATTTAGAGCAGTTTTCAATGAAGATACACTGCTTTCAAACTGAAAAAATTGTGATTTTCACTTGTTTATAACTCATAACCTACTTAATTTAAACTGAAATTGTAAAAACCATTCTTACTTGATTTTTTTATTTTATTTATTTATTTATTTATTCACCAACGCATTCAACATGTAGTTACAGGTAAATGTATTTCTCAGAAAACATGAAAAAAAAAATAATATAGAGGTGTCCTTTTAAAAAATAACCTTGACCTTCAAATGGCCTTGAAATTTGTCCCCCAGGTCAAAGCCTTTGGTACAGTCAGATACCCGCATTGTCCTGAACAACTGTTGTCAACACAATTTTTTTATATTGCTTACCAACAGAGATATTCGAGTGTGTTGATTAAAATGGCCCCACCTATGGCTTGTCCACTGAGTGTTGTCCGGTGAGATTCCACACTGATCCCGACTATAAACGATTTGATTTTTTAAGTTTTAATTCGTAAAATTATAATAATAATTGATTTATATTATAATTATAATATTTATTATTATTATAACATAAATATTATAATACAATAATTGATTTGATTCGTACAATTATAATAATTAGAATTAGTATGATTTAAAACATAAAAAATCAAATCGTTTATAGTCAGGATCAGTGTGGCATCTCACCGGACAACTCTCAGTGGACAAGCCATAGTAGTCACGTCACTAAGAAGCAATCGTACACTATCATTGTGTTCGTCCCTTTTTGATAAAACATAAGTAAACAATAATAACATAAGTTAACAATAATAAAGAAGTACATAGACTCTTATTTCATTACAAACTGTGTACCTTAAAATTTGTAACATGGACTCTTATTCGGCCGAACGCTTCAATTTTAGTAACATTAGGGCTATCGATAGTTAATAATAATAATAATAATAATAATAATAATAATAATAATAATTTTATTCTGAGAAATCCTCCAAATACATAAATGTGTAATCGGACAATTGAACAGCATAACATCAAACAAAAAAAAACAAAAAATCATTCACTTATTATATAGAAATTCATTTAAATTATATGGCTCTAAATTGAGAAGTAAAATACAGATTTCTCTACGGAATGAACTTTCATTATCATACAATTTCTTAACATGTTCGGGTAACTTGTTGAACAATTTAATACACATTCACATACAACACTCCGTTTTCTGTTACAGTTAATCTATGTACAGGATAATTGAAATTTATTCTTCTGGATTCCCACATGTTATTCGACTGCAAGTGTTCAAACAAGTACTTGTGACGTACTAGAAAATTTAAACATTCTTTTATATACATTGCTGCCACTGTTAGAATTCCTAACTTTTTAAATTCTCCTCTACATGAGTCGGAAGTTTTTTTATTTAGTATAATTCGTATAACTTTCTTCTGAATCCGGAATACCCTCTCTATATCCCTGCTTGCACCAAAGAAAATTAAACCATATTTGAACCGAGACTCAAAATTACAATAGTATACAGTTTTCAGTGTTGCTAAATTTACATATTTACAAAGAATTTTTCCAGTTTTAACATACCGTATTTAATTTTTTGCACGTATTATTTACATGGTGATTCCAACATAGAAAGCTATCAATGTATATTCCCAGAAATTTGGTGCATTCACTGACATCAAAACTGCATTCATTCAATATTACATTACTTGGAACCACATTTGTCTTTTCTTCATTCAGTTTGAGACTGTTCATTCTAAACCACTTATAGACATGATCAAACTCATCATCTGTTATGGATATTAGATCGTTCATATTCTGAGCTGTGATTAGCATATTGGTATCGTCAGCGTATTTAATTGTTTTACAGGCGTTATTTATAATACTTCTGTCTAAATCATTCGTATACAGAATAAATAGTAAGGGGCCCATCATGCTTCGTTGAGGTACGCCTATGTTGGTGGTTTCTGTATTTGAATATGCCACTTCACCATCCCTTCTTACACATACAACCATCTGCCTGTCTTTTAAATATGATTTGAACCATTGTAGTGCGGTTCCACGCACCCCGCTACATTCCAGCTTTGATAACAGTATTTCATGGTTCAACACATCATACGCTTTGGATAAATCGAGAAATAGTCCAAGAGCTATTTCATCCCTCTCCAAGCAGTTTAAGATATCCTGGACAAGACTAAAAAACCTTCTTGCGCATCAATCGCAGAAATAGTGTATTTTTATGCGATTCAATAATAAATATTTTCTTCCTATTTTTTTTTTATAATGAATTTAATGAAAATTAATCCGATTTTTTTTTGGGAAAACTCCACCTACCTACAAAAAAAAAAGAATGATCCTCTCGTGGATGCGAACCCGCTCCAACAGTTAGCTAGTCAAGGATGTAACAAACTGAGCCACACGGTGTGTTTCGAATTTGTAGTTATGATGGGGTAGATATAGGTATGTAGTACGTCAGGTACCTACATCTACTCATTTTATTTTTTAAACTGGTCATATCTTAGTTATTAAAAAACCAATTTGAATACTTTTTTCACCTGCATGTAGGTGATTTAATTGTCGTTGCGATTGCTCTTCTAATTTTCAGAACCATTCATAATTGAATGTGAAAAAAAATAAAAAAGAAATTGCGAACCATTTCATCGATTTAATAATTTTATATAAGTGTAAGCTAATTTTGCACAAGCGAAAAACTTTTTTATCTTTCGTTTAAAGTGCTACATTAATCGAGGCGAATTGAAGCTAAGACATCAAATTATATGTTAAAGCAAAAAAAAATGGAAAATTTCGGTCCAACTTCTTCAAAAATGGACTCATAAACGTTTATAGAATTGACACATTTTCACCCTTTTTCCTACCCACGACACTGGCTTATTAATGGAAAATATGCTAATTTTATTGCATTAACTCAAATTTCCAATAATTTTCTTCAAATCCTGTTAATTTGATTTCAAAGTTTTTTTGCCATCTTGCTCATACAATGGTTCAAAAAATTGTCAATTTTCCGTTAATGTTCAAAAAATTCAAATGGCCGCCATTTTGAAACGGCTCGGCCGATTTTGCTCAAGTGCAATACCAGACCACTCCTTGTGGACATCTTACTCTCACAAAAATTTCAGCCCCCTAGATTGAAAACTGCGGCCAGAAACCGTGCCTCAAGGACCGGATTTGGGGAACTTTGAAAGGACACCCTGTAGAAGTAACGTGACTTTTGGATTTTTTTTCAATGAAAATCTAAAGTCATTCCCAAGCTTTACAAGAATCCAAAATTTCGTTCACTAATCTTGAAAGATAAAGCTACAGGAGCGTTTTTAAAATCGAAAAATCGTGATTTTGGAGAAATAAATAAATATATATATAAATATATATATATATATATCGTGGGCAGGTGAATTTTGGAAAACCACTTTTTCGTGATCTGGGGGTCATGATCGGTGGACATTTGATGAGTTTGGGTGATTTTCGAAAAGTGATGTCGTCCTCAATAGTGTATTTTTTTGTTAAAAAATACACTAATAGCGGTCAGTGTGGACTTACTTTTAGGTATCCATGCTGGCTCGTCCTCAAGTAGTTGCAGGATATATAAAAGCTCATCAGTCTGTTACACATTGCCGATTCAAATACCTTTGAAAAGGAAGACAGAATACTTATTGGACGATAGTTGCTAATTTCAGTTGGATCTCCTTTTTTGTATACAGGTGTTATAGATGCTAATTTGAGTTTTTCGGGAAATACACCATACCTAAACGAATTACTAATCATGAAAGCAAGCGGCCCAGCAATCTGCCGTATGCAAAGTTTCACCAGTTTGGTTGGTATCTCATCTACCCCACAGCTCATCTTATTCTTTAGTTTTTTGACAATATTGAAAACCTCACTTTCTGAAATTGATGTTAAATATAATGACTTCATATTTCTCTTTATGTTGTCTGATACAGACCCTTTATCTGATGGCATCTTTTCAATAGGTTTTTTAAGAGAATTTAAAAATTCATTTGCAATATATTCTGCCTCTCCTGAGACTTGAATTGATTTATTTTTTGTCCTACCATTTATGTGATTTATTATCTGCCAAACAGTCTTTCCTTTGTTATCTGAATTGTTTATTTGTGTTTGATATTTTTTAGATTTTTCCATTATAAGTTTTTTGTTGTATTCCCTTTTAGTTTGTACATGTCTATGAAACTATTGTCTATTCTACTTATTGTATATAGAATATTTAGTCGGTTTTTACATTCATTTATATTTGGATCAGTGTTGTGTGTTTTTTTATTTTGGGATTTACCAGTCGATATTTTCTTCAGAGGAAATGTCAAATAAAATACACTCTGAAAGAAATTCAAAAACATTTCCCATTGTTCATTTACACAATCATCTTTGATTCTATAAATTCTGTCCCAATTTACTTCATTTAATCTGCCTATAAATGATTCAATATTTTGTTCACTAAAAATTCTAATTATTTTTAATCTACTTGTTGATACCATTAATGCCGGGAATGTTAGCTTTTGAGCTAAGTGGTCTGATATACCAGTACTGAGAACATCGGCTGATACACAGTTCTGAATATTAGTTAATATATTGTCAATGCATGTTTTACTGCTCGATGTTATTCTAGTATAATCAAAGATTTGTTGATAGATGTCACAAGAACTTATCATTGAACAAAACAAAATTTGTCTTTTGTATCCTGTTTTAAATCTACCGTGTGTCCCCGGATAGGTGAAACGACTCTTATAAAAGTCAAAAAATTTTTGATTTTAATTTTAATTTTTTGGGGTTCAGCCCTGCTTGGCTAAAGAGTAATTTCTAACAAAATTTTAGTTTTAAAAAATCAAGCATACCTTGGAAATTTCCAAGAAACCGTTTTTTTCTATTGAGTAAAGTGCCTTTTATGTGGCAAATACGACAAAATGTTATTTGAAAAAGTTGTTCAGAATCAACATTTAGGTCCCCGTATACCAAATTTCAAAATCATAGGCCAACTTTGATCTTCTACATTTACTTTTATGTTTATTTCACAAATCAAAGAATTTCATTTGTAACAAAGACTGATATTGACAAATTGCAATTGCTATGGGTACAATTTGGTTTTTCCATGGCAGTCATTGTTTCAAATTATGAAATTCTTTGATTTGTGAAATTAACATAAAAATAAATGAAAAAAATAAAAGTTGACCTATGATTTTGAAATTTGGTATACGGACCTAAATGTTGATTCTGAACAACGTTTTCAAATAACATTTTGTCGTATTTGCCACATAAAAGGCACTTTACTCAACAGAAAAACCGGTTTCTTGGAAATTTCCAAGGCATGCTTGAATTTTCAAAACTAAAATTTTGTTAGAAATTATTCTTTCGCCAAGCAGGGCTGAACCCCAAAAAAATAAAATTGAAATCAAAAATTTTTTGTCTTTTATAAGAGTCGTTTCACCTATCCGGGGACACACGGTATGTTGAAATCACCGCAAATTATTACTTTACAGTTCACCTCAATGACTACCTCCAATATATGTTCGAATTTAACAAAAAACATATCCACATTGGCACCAGATGGCCTATAAATAGTTATAACAATCAGTCTTTCACTTCCCATTTTAAATTCACATGCTGCACACTCGATTACATCACTAATAGATAACTGCTCTATATCGGTTCGTTTTTTACCCACCAGATTGTTTTTTCCATAAATTGCACATCCTCCATGTTGATTGATTCCTTTCCTGCAGAAACTTGTTATTAGCGTAAAGTTTCTTATGCCATAGGTTGTTAGTTGTTCCTTAGTTTGCCAATGTTCTGTCAAGCAGAGAAAACAGCATTCTGGGTGTTCTTCCACCAATTCCTCTAATTCATCTAGAGAGTTTCCTAAGGATTGTATGTTTTGGTGAATCAAACTCACAATTCTCTCATCATTTGTCTGCCTGGCATTGTTTTTGGATGCACATAGCTTTAGGTTCTTCTTATTCATAAAAAATTTTGTTTATTTCCATATGCTTGTCTATTCCCTTCCTTATTCCCTAAGTTTAGTAATATAACTTCATAAAACTGATGTGAGATGTTTTGTTGCAAAAATTGATGAAAAAATTTTTTGTTTCAAGTTTGTCTCGTGTATTTATTATCAATACTAATTTTTATCTTTTACAGGCTGAAATAGTTTTCCATGGTAATGACGGTAAAGTTGACAAGTACGAAGTGTACAATTTCAAAGCCCCTGGTGTCTTGATGGGCATGTACAACACCGATGAAAGTATTGCCGCCTTCGCTAAATCGTCATTCCAGGTAGCCTTACAAAAAGGGTGGCCATTGTATTTGTCCACGAAAAATACAATTCTTAAAAGATACGATGGACGATTCAAAGATATTTTCCAAGAAATCTATGAGAAGTAAGTTCGGTTACATTACGTTTTACATTTTTTCCATCTCGTGTCTTCATTTATTTTGGAAATATAATAGAGCAAGAGCAAGACAGCCAGACCTTCATTATTTTATTAAAGCTGAAAGTTTCTGTGTGCATGTCCTCAACACAGATAGGAACAATGCAGCGACTATGAAGTTTGGATCGTTATGGTTTTGTCAGCTAACAGCTGAAGAAGGTGTATAAAACTTCTCCTCAAAATCTTGAATGTATAAAGGTTAATTTTTTAAAAACTTGAAGGGCATGTAGGGAATAATACTCCCAACAAAAAATTATTTAATCCAGTTGCTGAGAATCTGGGTATGTCGTTACCTTTTTTTTTTAAATAATTTATACACCACTGACTTTAATGGAAATGTGACATTTTTGGTAGATGTCGTGTTATTTAGATTAGAAAAGTCACCTACTTTTTTTGAGTAAGTAATATTACTTCCAGACAATAACAATTTTTGTTATCGCTATTGAAGCGTGTTGCATTACAAAAAACTTGCACGGGATCCTACATTGTGTAATAATAGGTATTTTGAAATAAAATATAAAATTAATGTAATATCTTAATATCTTTTGTCCTACGACAAAAACACACGAGCAATTTTCTCCTCTAAACAACACGAGGTATCTATCAATCATATTTCCATTAATGTCAGTGGAGTAAAAAAAAAAAGGAAACGACATACCCAGATTCTCCGCAACTGGATTAAATAATTTTTTGTTGGGAGTATTAAATCATGTACTTCCACTATTACAGTGGGCACTGGATTAAAATTTTTTGTTTGAAGTATCAAGTCATGTACTTCAATAATTATTAGTACAACTGCCAAAAATTTTTGTTATTAAAAGTCATTCTAATCAGCCAGTTTGTAGATATTCAAAAAATATTAATTTTTTCGAAGAAATTTAACATCCTATATCTTGAAAACTACATCTCCAACGACCCATATCTACAGGAAATTTTTCGCTTATTTTTGCATTTCCTATATGCCCTTCAAGTTTAAAAAAAATTACACTTTATACCTTCAAGATTTTGAGCAGCGATTTTATACAATTTCTTCAACTGTTACCTGTCAAATGATAATCCAAACTTCATAGTTGCTGCATCATTCTTATCTGTGTTAGGAACATGCGCATAGAAACTTTCAGTTTTTATAAAATAACGAAGGTCTGGCAGTCACTCTTTGTCTATAAGAAGTGACTAATTCTCAATGAGTGTACTGGAGTAGAAACATGAAGTGAAACAAATTCTACAGGTCTACATTTATGTTTTATGAAATTGTAACAGCTTCAATTCCGTAGTGGAATTTTCATTGCAAGATAACCGTTTTTAATTTATTATTTGATGTTACTTAAATTACTTATGAAGACTCTTTGAATTTGACGTTAGATCTCAGGGTAGCCTATTTTAAAATTGTGAGATGGATTAGTATAGATAACAAATTTTAAGATTAAATACATTTAATAAATTAGTGAAAATACACAGGAAGTCCCAGAGATGGCCAATCGTCTGTAGCTCCCAAATTCATAAATAAACAACGGTCTAGTTATTCTTAAAACTAAAGAAATTACAATTTATAATAATCATACAAAACTCAGTTTGAAACACACATAATATGTCTGGAAATAATACTCCAGAATAACTCAAAGGTAGAAGACTGCTGTCCCGAATCAGAAGAGACACTTTATTTATTACACTTGTCAAGTTTCTTTACACTTTGGTAAGTAATTACAAAGTGTACCAGAGCCATCCAAACGCGGAAGATTTTACGAGAAACACTTGATTTAGGTATTAAGTACTTGAACAGGTAACACGTAATAATTGTTCAAACTTTACAAAGATTATCAGTTATCACTGATCCCGGAGGTAAGACAACGCACGGCTTCATTCCACCCTACAATGTCAAATTTAGTAGTGGGTTATTGAGACCCTTTAAGTAACGGCTAATTATTAACAAATTATCTTCGATATCTGCACTTCTCAATTCTAACACATTTTTATAATCTGGAAGACTTATAATAATCGGAGTGCTCAACTAGCACGTAGGTACTTGGATAAGAAAGTTTAATTTAGGTATGTTTACCACCAACACTACTCCAATCATTCGCATCGGTATTCTTCTCTTCATACAAATTACACACTGAACTTAACTTGAAGTACCTTAAAAGGTATTCTATGCACTTCCGAAATGTATGTCTGGTAATCACAACTAACTCAAAACGTTATACCTCGACAGATTAATCATGGCCCTAAGGTTTATCAAACCGTTCTCAACAAAAGTCAGCCCTGCTTGCGACCGCTGGTCGTGTTGTCGTCTCTCTGTTCCAGACCAGAACTAAAAAACCTCCCCTTCGGTAGGTACGCATCGCGCTCTCCTTGAATTTTCCTCCCTTCTTGCTCTCTGCATTTTTTCTCTACCAAAAAGGGTCCAGACGTGGTAACCATTGTTGCCAGTTGTAACAATATTTACTCATATTTCAGTGAATATCCAAAACCGGCACTGTAGGTACATCGTTCCAAATATTGTGGATAATTCTAGCATCTGTGTTAAGTTTTCTGGCAAGACCACGTCTACTGATACCAGGGTTTGCTTCTATTCTGTTCGTCGTAACAGACTTCACTTCACTGCTGTTCTTGCAAGCAGGTATAAATTACCTATTAATTGTCCTTTTTCTCAAAGATGCTGTGTAGTCCTTTGAATTATCATTCCAACTGGATGACCTATTAGAGAAATAGATTCTTCATGGGTAATTGTTGATTGATAGTATACACTGTGTCTCTTGAATTTCTGGACATAGGGAATTCCCATGTTAAAATAAACTATTGTAAATATTGGCTCCCCTAATTATTTTACAGTAAAATGTCAAATGTAAAACTTCTTAAGGAAAAAAAGCTGCTTCTTATGCTATAATTGGATTTTCATTTGGTTCATCCGTTTTCAAGAAAACCAGGAAAAACTGAACGGTTTTTCGTAGTTTTTCAAGGTTGCTTTGCTTTTGACAGATAATGCTAATAAGATAATAATAAATCTCTAATATTTCTAAGTGCAATTGCCAGAGTAATGTCAATAAATTTTACTTTTTCTTCAATGGTGTTTTGGTGCAATGGTTTTTCTTCAATACATTATTCATTTTTATAAACAAGTTTTCCTTTAAAAAGTAATACTTTGCCACTAAAAGTTTTAATAATGAATGAATTACCTTTAAACAATCAGTTATTGACAATAATTAATAATTTTTAGCATTATCTGTCAAAAGCAAAGCAACCTTGAAAAACTACGAAAAACCGTTAAGTTTTTCCTGATTTTCTCGAAAACGGATGAACCAAATGAAAATGCAATTGTAGCATAAGAAGCAGCTTTTTTTCCTTAAGAAGTTTTACATTTAACATTTTACTGTAAAATAATTAGGGGAGCCAATATTTCCAATAGTTTATTTTAACATGGGAATTCCCTATGTCCAGAAATCCAAGAGACACAGTGTATGTAATTAACATGTTTTTCCACCTGGGAGGTTATCCCTGAGTTCGTACAGGAAGTTGGTCATATCTGAAATTGAATGAAACAAAGTTTCGGATGGAAGTTTCGAAACTATATTCTTGAGACGTTTGTATGGTCGTCTGGATTTTTGGATTCCACTTTCGCATTAAAATGTCACTGCAAGTTCGACAATAGGAAACTGACATAATAGCCATTTTAGTAATTTCAATAGGTAATTATTATTATTCGAGACAATTAAAAATTATTCAACAATAAAAAAAATCCAGTGTAAAAAACCTCACATGCAATTTAATAAATATTTCATTGCAATAATTGATCAAAGGAAAGCGAATTGAACATTGAGCAGATAAAGATGACAATAATATTGTTGGTTTTTTGGACGATTATGAAAATTTGAAAACCGGAAAATTCATGTCTAAGTTCACGAAGAAAATGGTTGCAATGGATGGAATTGGCTAATGTTTTAAATTCCGTGTTAGGATTCAAAAAGGATTGGTAATTTCAAAATGTATGTAAATTATTGTACCTATCACATATTACTCATTCAGTTTGTGGAAAACTATTTTTTTTATTTTTTTTAATCTTATAAAGTGCCTAACTTCCTACACAATTCAGTTTCTTTTAACTTTGGACTTGGCATCATATGAAAAGTACTGTATAAAAAAGCAAGGATTTTTAATTTTTTGCAATGATTATAATATTCAATCCTTGAAAAAGAAACAAGAAATACATAAATTATAAAATAAAATGTTAAGCAATCAATTATTGTGACATCGCGGTTGGGTACAGAAATTTAAATCCGTCCACTTTTAATCCACCCGATGTCATTGGTCATACGATAAAATTCCGACGAAACAATATTCGTTTGAAATGGATGTCGAGAATAAGCATTCGCATGAAATATTTCTCGTTTCGTTCGAACCTGTTGCTTGTTTTGAATGAAACCTAAGCTCGTATGAACTTGGGGATAACTACCCTGGGCATATGAACTTTCGTTCATACGTTTGTAACACGTTTATTATAAGGATTTATTAATTTAGGATTAGTCACTTATATTTCAGAACTAAGGTGTAAATATTTTTTTAATCTTCCATTCTAGAGAATACAAATCACAGTTTGAAGCCAAAAAAATCTGGTATGAGCATAGACTGATCGATGACCAAGTAGCTCAGGCTTTGAAGTCAAGCGGTGGTTTCGTATGGGCTTGTAAGAACTATGATGGGGATGTTCAATCTGATATTGTAGCTCAAGGTTATGGTTCACTTGGAATGATGACTTCCGTCTTGATGTGCCCCGATGGAAAGACATTGGAAGCTGAAGCAGCCCACGGAACCGTCACCAGACATTACAGGTAAGATTTTTTTATTTTCAACCATGTAAGGTCTATTTTTTTATTTAGATTAACTTGTCAAACAGCTGTCAAGTTGGTAGCCTGTACAACCTTTAAACAGTAATTTTGATATTGTCAGATCAGATGGTTTCCTGTTTTCTTGACCTTGACAAAACCCTTACGTTGTGACTAGAGTCGCGGAAATACTCTGACTCTGGTATAGGCCATGGCGTCACCTGCAAAGCATGTTTCCTAGTTGCACTGTTATAAAACGCAAATTTAAAATTTCTAACTCTATTTTCCTGAAAATAGTCCCCTTTTAGTTGTTATTCAGTTTTAAGTATAAATTTAACTGTTGTTTGGCATGACCATATTATCTAATGAATGGAGTTTTGTCAAAACTGAGTCTGGCTTCTCAGTCGGTACTCTAGTCACAGCAAAAACGCTAAGGAACTGGAAGAGTTGAAGTTTTCAAACTGACAAACTAAATGAAATTCAAAATTAATAAAATGAAACAATTCTCTCAAATTCTGCAATCCAACGTTACAGAAAGATATTTCAGAGTTAAACAAGAAAAAGCATATTCTAGTCTGGAAGCTGTTAAAGCGGGGTACCACAGAGAAGCGTTCTAGGTCCGATACTTTATTTATTATGCACGTGCGATCTTCCCAAATTAAACAACACAACTGCCACAGTCGCGGATGATACTGGCAGTTGGAAAAAACAATTGTGAATCAACAAGAAAACTGCAGATAGCCATTACCAAATAATTAATTGGACAAAAAAATGGTGAATAAACTTAAATGAGACAAAGTCTGTACATATAGACTTCACATACAAAAGAAACGAATTCATCCCGGTGTATAATATTAATAACCGATTGGTACCGCACGCTAACACAGCCAAATATCTTGGCATGACATTGTACACCAGGCTTCGCTGGAAGGCTCATGTCAAAAAGAAAAGAAATTAACTTTGCATCAGATGCAAAAAGATGTATTGGCTCCTAGGAAAAAACTCCACGCTGTCCATATGCGATAAAATATTGCTGTATAAACAGGTCCTTAAACCAGTTTGGACCTATGGCATACAACTGTGGGGCTATGTTAGAGTTTAGGGAAAACCAGTGGGTTAAAGTATGTATAATTTAGTACTTATTTTAAATTTGAGATAAATTGCTCATTGCTCTATTAGACCAGATTGTAATATGATAAAACACTGGTGGGTGTTTTAATAAAAAAAACCAGAGCCTGTTTAACCATTTTAACAATTTGAATTTCGTTTAACTACCTAATTATAGAAAATTGTTTCTTTTTTTTTTCTTGACGATTGCAAATGTAAAAAAAATATAGACGACTAAAAAGTTTATAAATAAAACAGAAAATTCATATTGTATTTTAAAATCTAGCAGCTACGTATCACAAAAAAGTTCAGGGGGAGAAAAGGGGTGAAATGGGAGAAATTCAGGGGAAAAAACTCTATAGATTCTGACAATCATTTGTCATGCCCAATGATGTAAGCTCTACACTATAACCAATAATTCCTAATTTGAGCTAAATATCTCAAAAACAATGGGAGCTATAAAGGAAAAACAATTTTTTTTTTATTATTTTAACTAGGGATGCAACGAATACCGATTTTTGCCGAATACCGAATACGAATATTCGGCCATTAGTATTCGGCCGAATCCGAATATTCGGCCGGTCGAATATTATGGTTTTGTGAAATTTTTTTATTCCTGGTGAGTCCACAGTGCCAGCTCTAACAGGCTTCTTTTTCTTTATTTTATTTGAGGGTTGTCCAACTTGTCAACTTGTCCATAACTAGTTTTTTACATGCATCTTTCAGTCATTCATGTGCTTTATAGGTTGGATTTTAGGTACCTAATAAAACAACAAATTCTCGGAAAGGAACGGGTTTCAGCAGAAAGGAACCCTTTCAGCGCTATTGTTGGGTGATTTTTATTGACTTTATTGAATGTTTCATTTTCATATTGAAGCTGGAGTTTAGGCAAAACAATAACAGGGTATCAGAGGAATATTCAATTTAATTATTTAAATAAATACATTAATAAATAATCAATTATTCTTAGAAGTAGGTACCTGAGTACTTTATCTTTTTGTTACTGTTCCTGTCATTGAAATTTCAAGCAAGTAGGTAAAGTGTAAACAATTTCTATAAGTTCATTAATTTCCCCCCCTATAATAAAACACAAGAGGAACAATGTTATTAAATTTGTTAGATTTCAAGAATGAATAAGAAATTTCTAAAATTCAAAAGGTGAAGTGTGATTTATTGTTGATTTATTATAGCCCATTGTCGTTAACACTGGAATCTGATTCATGAAGTCATCCCATATTTCCATTATTATTGTTTGTCTCTTTTGGTGAAATGGCTAGACATGAACTTTGTCCTTTTCTTTTACGATATACTAGCCTTTCCCCTAACCATTGAGTAAGTGGTTTGTTTACAAACTGAAAGGACCCACTTGAAAACAGGAATTCTTTTAAATTTTTATACAATCAAAAAGTCTGCGTTCTGTGTTATCTCTGATTTTTATTTCATAATAATTTCTCTGAAGAGTCCCTAAAATTAATACCCAATTGATGATAATATAGGAATATTATTGTGTAGGTATAAATTAGTATTTTTCAAGATACGAAACCCGCTAAATTATAGGTACTTAGGAGATGCTGTAATTAAAGTGTAAAATATTCCGTCAATGCTTGAAAAAGAGTCCTATTCAGCTATAAAAATATTCAGGTAGATAGGTACCTAGTCTATTGTTAAGGGATTAACTGTGATCAATAACAATAGATCCAAGCCATTATTATTTAGGAGTTTCCTAAAATGTCTTGAAAAAATATGTAGGTATTTCTCTCGGTATTTCTATTCATAAAAACTTGGGACATATTCGGCGGAGATATTCGGCGACAAATAGAAATATTCGGCCGAATAGAATATTCGGCAAAATGGCCGAATATTACGTTCGCCGAATAGTTGCCGAATATTCGTTGCATCCCTAATTTTAACACCGATCAATAAGGAATCAGTTGCGGACCTGTTTATATGACCTTTTGGACATAAAATAAGCCAAAGAATTACCTCCTTTTGTATGTACCTGGTATTTAGGAACACCATGTATATACAGGGTGCTTAATTTATCTGGAGACATTAACTATATCAAAAACTATGCAGCGGAGCAATAAGCAAGCAGTGGTCTGATGTTGGATTTGAGCAAAATCGGCCAAGCTGTTCCAAAATGGTGACTTTGAATTTTTTTAAAATTGGCTATTTTTTAACCCCTGTATATATAAGCAAGATATAAAAAAACTTTTAAACCAAATTAACAAGATTGGAAGAATATTATTCGAAATTTGAGTTGATGCAATAAAATTTTGCATTATTTCTATTAATAAGCCAGTTGTGTGGGTAGGAAAAAATGTAAAAATGGCTAAATTTCTATAACCGTTTATGAGCACATTTTTGAAAATAACCTTTAACCTTCAAAAATTTCAAGAAGCAAATAATAAAAATGGCGCAGATATTCGATTTTTTGTTACATGATGTTTATTTAAAAAAAAAATTTAAAACGCACCTGTAGCTTCATCTTTCAAGATTCGATAACTTTTTTTTACTCTTGTGAAACTTTGGAATGACTTTTGACTTGTGTTAAACTCACACGCAATGAACTATTAAGCCTAATATTGATTGTTAATCCTGTCTATTTGTATTTCCCTGTGTATCCTGTATCTTGGTCCTTCGCACCGATAAGAACAAGCGTCGGCCTTACAAGCCGACCTATCAATTATTAATAATTATATCATTGTCATCCAATTAGTTCCCCATTAAGGGAATTATTATTTATTCTTTCGTCAAATCGATTCCCCATTAAGGGATCGTTCATGTTGATTTACTTAATACTTGATGTATCACATTTAATTTGTTATTCTTTGTATTTGAAAATTCAGATATTATTAGATATTTTTCAAATGATTTCTGTTCCAGAATGCATCAAAAGGGTCAAAAGACTTCTACTAACCCTGTCGCATCAATATTCGCCTGGACCAGGGGAATAGCTCATCGCGGTAAGCTAGATAACACACCTGAATTGACGAAATTTGCCGAAACTGTTGAGAAAGCTTGCGTTGACTGTATCGAGTCTGGAAAATACACCAAGGACTTGGCCGCTTCGATTCATGGTGGTTTTGATAAGGTGAAAGAGGGAATGTACTTGCATACCGATGATTTTCTGGACGCCATTTCTGACCAATTGAAGAAAGCCATGCAGTGAATAAGTTTCACAAAATGGTCACTTTATTTTAAGATTAATTTCCAATTTTGCATTTTCCATTTATGTGAATTTTTAAGATAAAGTGAAGTGTTTGGTAAGACTTGTAAACCAAATAAATATTTTTTTAAATACGATTTTTTTATTAACACGTTGAAGGACAGTAAAAACTGTAAGCTGTTTCCTCTGTGACACAACACGATTTTTATGATTCTGGTGGGCATATGTAATGAATCATTGTTGTTTGTCATACAGACACCAGATAAAGTATATTTTTTCTGTTTTTGGAAAAGAAAAAATTGGACGCTGATAGACGTTCTGTCATTCCTGGGAGCAATTATATGCTCAGGGGCGACAGGACGCCAATAGACGTTCATTATGCTTAAATGCATGATTTCTTTAAAAAATGCACATAACTACTGTGAAAATTAATTTTTTTTTTTTTGTAAAAAACAAGTAGTTATACAATATAATAAAATACAAAGCAAATACAATAAAATAAAATAACAAAAAATAAATTTTCAAAAATGGTGAAATATAGAAAAAAATAAACATAATCTGAATTCTCAGTCTTGTAGAAGGCCGTAGGAAGGGTTTATTTTTCAGTTGTTCATATTATCTTCTGGTTTATGCCATTCTTCAAAGCAGCTTGGACAAAGTGGTGGTCTGCCTATACAACCTTTACAGCGATAACTAGTTTCTCTGCGTTGACCGTTTTTCTTGCACATTCTACATTTTAGAAATATAGATTTCTTGTTAGAACTGCCGCCTGGAATGCCTGGAATTTTTTCGGGCCAATGTCCGGGTTCCAAGGACTCATCCGACACACCTTGTGCCGGTGCCAGAGATGAACGCCTGCTATCATGTTTTTGACGCCTGATTAGATCTTTCCCTTCCAAATTTGGAGTAATATCGAGCAGAGATTTTATAAGTGCGTCTCTGAACTGAACGAAACGGTAACTGCGAGAATCACCTTTGCAAAATTTTCGATAAAGGTAGAACGCATTCCAAGTAGTGACATCAATCAGATACAATATAACTTTCTTATACCACCTTATTGTTTTACGTGGTGTTGAATAAGTTGCGGTCATTTGATCACATCTGTCAATTCCAGACATGAACTTGTTATATATGGCTACCTCTTCAGGCTTCATTTTTTCTTTTCCAAATCTGTTTTGCACTCTAATTACACGAGGGTGATTCCGAGTTGTTATCATGAGCACATCTCTTTTATCCTTCCATTTTGAAACATAAACTCGTCTTTTACGGACCCAATAATGGTCACCCTTTTTCAGTTTTCTTGTAACGAGAGATTTTGGATTCTCTTTCCTATTAGATCTCAGAGTGCCATTTGTATGAGTTTTACATTCAAGAAGTTTTTCAGACAGCTGTACACTATTGTAGTAGTTGTCCATGAATAGTTCATGTCCTTTCATCAGGTAAGGTCTCATCAATCTAAGCACGAGGGCTTCTGTTTTAGTGCCACTTGGTGAGTTGTCATTGACAATGCCACTGTACATTTCCATATTTAGAAGGTAGCCATCTGATGTAGTAAGTTCGAAAAATTTTATTCCGTATCGGTCTTTTTTGTTTTTTATATAAACTCTGAAAGCAAGCCTGCCTCGATAATGTAATAGGGACAATGAGAGCTCTTTCATTGGCCCGTAGGTTTGTTGGTATTGCGATATCAACATATCTATCAGAGGTTGCACTTTTTCTTTTCTTTTGGCCTTTATATCAGAACAGCATAAAGTTCTAAGTATCACCTCATATCTTCTTCCTGACATGACATATGGGAATATAGGGTGATAATAGAGTGCATCGGTGTAGGAGAAGTATCTTCGCATATTCGTGGTTGCAACTTGGCCTTGGAGTAGACATAACCCAATAAATGTTTTCATTTCTTCTGTTGTTATAGGGCGGAAACTGGCAGAACGACTGTGTCTTGTTTTTGGCCTATTTGACTCGCACAAGTTTTGTCCGTAATTATTTGAACATTCAACTATATGTGCGAGGATATGCGGAGTGAATAGATGTTCAAACATTTCTAGTGGTGTGCATTCAGGGCCAATATGTATTTTGAGACCACTACTAGTATCATCAAATTCGAAATCGGGAATTGGCCTTGTTGTAGTTTCCCAGGTGTCTTCAAAATCGTCGACCCCATTATTGGAATCAACTTGTGGTATTTCTTCTTCCATTGCATCAACTGCAGGAGGTGAACCCGGTAACACATTTTCATCTGACTCTGAATCCGACTGCGACGATCCGCTCGGTTCATAGTTTTTATCAGATCCAGATTCATCATCACTGTCGTGGTATGGATCTTCTTCGGCAGAAGATACCTCTTCAAACATCTGGAGCAAATATTTTTGGTTTCGTTCGTAAGGATCAAATTCGTTATAATTTCCACCATCGCCCATCTATAAAATCAATAATCTCATGGAAACAATCTGTGTTTATCATAAATTTTTGTTTTGTTTATTTTTTACATTTCAAGTGAAAAAATATATGTAATTACTTACGTTGACATCAAACACGTGGTTACATCGCAGGTTAGAATTATTTCCACAACACACCTAACCATAACAATCACTGACGAATGAGCACATTATACTAACAGGGGGATGAAGACGCTGTCCAGCGTTCTGCAATAGAGAGGTGGGAGAAATTCCTGATCCGAGGAATGGGGATAGGACCGCCCTAATTGTTCATGAGATGACACTACTGAAATAAAATTCCTAAAACATGTGACAGTACTAATGCGCTTATAGTCTCATGTACATAAACTCTGACGCTGATCAACGTTCTGCTTATTTTTAACGAAACAAGATAGGACGGCTATCAGCGTTCTGTCAAACTGAACTAAACAGCATGGACGCCGTATGACGTCAGTGTCCGTCAACGTGTTAATGATATTAGCAATTTTTTTAATTAATAATAGTGATAATAATAATAATAAAGTCCTTACACAAACAGACTATCTCCACAGGCACAATCCAGTAGCTAACATTATACGTACATCAAAAACCCGCAATACAATATAAACTCATCAACACATAGGTACTCCATATTACAAATTACGATTTTCACTTGTTTATAACTCAAAAACTTCTGAATTTAAACACCAACTGTAAAAGCCAATCTTATTTCCTCTTCTCAGACAATCTAAAAATGCAATAACATAGGAGCATTCCATTTAAAAAAACATAACTTTGATATGCCACTGTCATATGGGACACTCTGTATACTCCAAAATAATTTTAAATTATGGTCATTGCGATCCTGTACTTGAATGTGCAAAAATTTTTTGAAAAAAATCCATCGTTTGGCCTACAGAGACCGCTTCGAATAAACTGGGACATCCTGTATACCTACACTTTCAAATTATACTGCACATTATCAGTCTGAAAATATTCAACATAGCTTTAATAACCAGTCTTATGGCCAATTATCTATTTGACGACCTCTGTAATATTTTCCTTGCCCTCTCGCATGGCCCATTTATAAGTTGATGTATTTCTGAATAGAAATATTTGAAATTTTATTCGCACATTATTCAGACAATAACCTTTGCAAATTACACCAAATATTTTTATTTGAAACGTCTCAATTTTTTATAATTTTTTTTTTCGAAGAACCTAAACCCAAATAAATTATAAGACAAAAATTAAACGTTTAATAAACGTCTCTACATTGTTACAAAGACAAAACAGCAACGTTAACCATTGTGTCACCAAGGCTTCTCATGAAATATGTTTAAAATGTAACGTTTCTGGAACAGTTCTTATGGAACAGAATTTCAACTGAACGTTTATGAAGGCGGACATTTAACGTTTCATAAACGTCTCAGCATTGTTGCAGAGACAACATCACGAAACGCTTCAAGTTATCGTGTCTTCGTTTTAGCAACGTTATAGATACAGTTCTTTGCACAGTGGGGTTTTACCACTTGATATCTACGCCGGTGACCAAATGTGCCAAAAATATGACATCCAGCTGTTCAAAGATCTCCGTGTCAAGTAAACATCATCGAGTGAATGCGCTACCTTAGTATTTTTTCATAAGCGTCAGTTAATATAGTCGGTAATACAGGTACCGTACTTGCACACACTCGAGAGCGCCACCCCTCGCGGGTGGCAGAACTAACTTTTGTTACCAATTTACCCTATTCAATTAACTCCTCTCTTATTGTTCATTCTCCTTGGCTAATAAATTAATAAAGTTTGTCCAGCGAGTGTTGTCCGGTGAGATGCCACACTGATCCTGGCTGTAAACGATTTGATTGCGATTAATTCGTATAGGTATTTATAATAATTGAATGGCTAAGTGCAGAAAGGGAAGTACTGACATTTTAACGAAAAATGAGTTGCACATGCTTTCATATAGTTTCGACCTAGCCCGATCGTTTGGCGCAGAAAAGAAAGTCATGCGATGCGATTTAGTTGTTCTTATAGGCTACGCAGAAAATCCCGTTTGATGCAGAAAGGGAAGTACTACAACAATACTTTCCTTTCTGCTCTTAATAGTTTTAAATTTTCGAGATTTTAAAAATAATAATGGCACAGATAAGGTAACACACAAAGTGAAACTCGCTCTTCTTCATAATAATTATTTATATACATGGCACAATTAATTAAAAAAAAAAATGCGTCGATGCAGATTAAGAGCAGTGCCTACCCAGTTTATATTGATTTTCTCAGAACTAATATTTTGAAGTACTTCCCTTTCTGCACTTAGCCGTTCAATTGATTTATATGTATATTATAATATTTTTTATTAATATTTTAATATAATAATCAATAATCTTATAATAATCATGATAATATGATTATTATAAGAACAATAATTGATTTGATTTGTACAATAATTATAATAATAAGTAATTTATTCTCTGTCCACTGAGTGTGTTGTCCGTTGTCATGCCGCACTGATTCTGGCTATAAAAAATGGAGAGGCAGGAAGAGAGTTCGATGTCATTGCAGGGGTCGACAACAGGATGTTGCTGAAACATCCAACGTTCCAAAGTGGAAACAAATTTACAATAACATAAACGTTCATACACCGTATTACATTGTAATCTCGCATTTTTAGTAATTCATGATGAAGACAGAAATATTCTTGAAAGCTAACGAATATTGATTGAATCTTTTTATTTGACTTCATTTCCCAATGATACATTATTTCAGATTATCGAGTCCACTGTAGTATGGTGAAATTTAGCAGTTAAGAGGAAGTATACTTGGGTAAATCAATGCTAAAAACTTTATTTAAAAAACACAGAATACCTACAATAAATCATTGATACAACCAATTTTATTTGCTCTATTGATGACTTAGCTAGCTTTGACCTTTTGCAAGAGTTCATCACAGGTCTTCTTTGCGTCTCCGAGAAGCATCGAAGTGTTTTGATTATAAAAAATTGGATTCTCAACAGCAGCATATCCCACTCCTAATGATCGCTTCATGACGATTACATGCTGAGCAAGCCAAACACGAAGCACTGGCATTCCAGCGATCGGTGAGCCTGGATCGTCCTCTGCTGCACTATTAACAGTGTCATTAGCGCCGATAACCAGAACTAGGTCTGTTTTTGGGAAATCAGAATTGATTTCGTCCATCTCAAGTACATCATCGTATGGTACACCGGCTTCTGCTAATAGGACATTCAGCTGCCCTGGCATGCGCCCTACAAGTAATTGAAAACTTTTAAAACAGCAATAATTGTAAAACGCAGATCGACCACCAGTGAACACTACTAATTTCTGTTTACGAACCTGCCACTGGATGAATCGCAAACCTCACATGCTTCCCACGACTCTTTAGCACTTGCACCATTTCTGCGATTGAATACTGGGCTTTTGCCGCACATAGGCCATATCCGGGAACTATGATAATGTTCTTGGCCTCGTTAATAGCTTCGACAGCTTTTTCAAGATTGATAGTCGTGGCTTGTCCTTCAATCTTCTTAGACGTTCCTGTTGTGGTTGGTGTTCCGAAACCCCCCAATATTACATTTGGCAGCGATCTATTCATCGCCTAAAAATAATCAATATAAAATTCAGATTAGTTCTTAAAGGGTAGGTACCTAGTTATTACTTTACACATGATGTATGAAAGGATAGCACCCGAAGAGCCAATAAGCGCACCAACGATCGTCATTAGGATATTTTCAAGCATGAAACCTTCAGCGCATAATGCCCAACCTGAATAGCTGTTTAACACTGTTATAACTACTGGCATATCGGCACCTGAAATGCATTAGTAGGTATTACTTAATGTTTAAATTCTGAAATTATAAAGATCAATTACCGCCGATAGCCATTGTTAAAGTAACACCCATGATACCGGACAGAAATGTTGTAGCTGTTAAAGCTGACAAACCTTGATTCAGAGTTGACGACATAAACAAAAGGGATCCTGAACCTATTGAACTTGCTAATAGAAGCGCGTTCACTGCATGACGATGTGGCAGTAAGAGAGGATTAGATGGTAAAAGCCCTTGCAGTTTTCCATAAGCCATTAAAGAACCACTAAAAATAATCAATGTCATATATATCAATGTTAATTTATATTTGTTAATTTATTTATTGTCCTCTTATTTTTCAACTTACGTGAACGTAATTCCACCTATGTAAGTACCCAAGAAGACTGAAGTTGTAGTAACTGAAGCTGAAGAGACTTCTGCTAAGTGCGGAAATTCTGATATGAAGGTCGAAAAACAGGTTAAAACTGCAGCCAAGCCTACCAGACTATCAGATTTAAAATTGTATAAATGATAAAATGATTCATTAAAGTTTAAGTAACCTGTGAAATCCGGCTACAAGCTGCGGCAAATCAGTTATTTTAATATTTTTTGCTATAATGGTACCAAGGATTCCTCCGGAGGCTACACAACTGGCCATTTGAAGAAAAACCATTGGACTTGGCGTAGTAATTCCTAATGTTGCTACTATGCCACTTGCGACGCCCATCTGAAAGTATTTCTCTTTACTTGATCATTATAACAGAGGGGCGTCCCAGATCTTATTGACCAGGCCATATCGAACTTGTTCGAAGCCATAGAAGAACTGGTGGGATCAGGACGTAAAACCTATATAAGAATTTTAACCATATAGTCCATATGATGAATTGTCTAATTTAAGAACTCCGTGAAAATATTAATAGTTTACAACTTAAAATACATGTAAGTAGTTGAACAAAACTGTTTAAATTCATCAGTTTGCAATTATTAACGACAAGATATCAACTGGTGTAAAAAATTATTGCAATACAGATTAAGCCGGCTCCAGCGATCCTGTATCATCAACTGTGATAGTTATAGTCACGGTTCTGAAAAGTAAACAAACGAAAACGCGGAGAAATGTTAGACTTGGATGAAAAACTAAACTTGACTTCACGGTTGGAAAATCTAAGTCAAAATGAAAATGAAAAAGCTATAACTAACCGGAAGTAGGCCACAGTAGTCCAAAAAAAGTAGGTATAAAAAATAACACACAAAATAGTTGGTAATAGCATAAATGGAGGTGTAGTAAAGGCTATACCTCAATTCGCTTACTTGCACCTATACCGACTGGATCCTCAAACCAAAGCCGCTGTCATGCAAGAAATGTTGAAGAACGAATTCTCCGGAGTGACCTGTGAATCTTTGTTATCGAAATATCCAGACTGCATGTATTCGTCACTTAAAGTGCGAATAGACAAGGATGATTACTGGAAGGTCGCAGAATTTCCATGGCAAAAGGGAGCCCCGTGTGCGAGAATTTTTACTGTTTCGAACAAGAGAGAACCCCAATCAACCGCCATCACGGCCAGTGACATTCCACGGAGTGAACTAGAAACGGGACATGACAAAGGCCTTATAACCCCGTGTCGGGGTTGCTAGTACCCCATCGGGAGCCTCCCGGGAGACGGATGGGAATGTCGTCCATATACAGTGTGACACTTAAAGTACGCAACATTTATGGGAAACATTTTTCCTTTCCGGCTTAGGAAAATTATGACTTCGCTAATAGTTTGTGCTTTAAAAATGATCATAAATGACACCCATACCATCTGTCACGTGTCTTTTACAACTGTCAAATTTGACATTTTTTGACAAAAACTTACAAATATGGCATTAGTTTTCAAAATTTTGGAAAATGTCACAAAAACATATTTCATTTTCCACCCATGTAAATTTGTTGAACTGAGCATTTCTGAGTTTAAAAAAATTTCTAAACATGCACAAAATTATTCCTTTATATCATTATCATCTTTCCAATGTTATTTTTGTGACCCGTTGTTGTTCTAAATAATGTTTTCTTATATAAAATTAAAATACCGCAGCAAAAACTATGTTAAAATTGGTACAAGCTTGATGCAAAGTTGATTTAATGTTTACAAATAGCCGATCATTTGACTTTGTTTCGGTTCTTTAAAGTAAATACAGGTGTCCCAGCTCATTCGAAGCGGTCTCTGTCGGCTAAACGATGGATTTTTTCAAACATTTTTTTGAAAGTTCAAGTAGAGCATCACAAATGGCCATTATTTAAAATTATTTTGGACTATCGGTGTCCCATATTAAGAGTGGCATATCAAAGTTATGTTTTTTATAAGCAGTATAGGACACTTTTTTTGTCCCTTACAAAGACTGTAGACTTCATACATAACATCAACTCACTTAAATACTCAAAATTCAGTGATGAAGAAGGCCTTGAAGCGGAATAGTTTGCGATCAGCTGTGGTCTTACCCAGCTCGTTGACGAGCCAACCTGCATTCCAGATCGCGAAAGAAAATTCGTTAGCCTTTTGGATCTCTTTTTGACCACGTCCCAAATATATACTATCACGGTGAAAGCTCCACTGAGTTCCTCAGACTACAAACTCGTCTCAACATCATGTGTCCCACCAATTATTGGTATCAAAGAAGTAAGTAAACCACCCGTGTCGTCTGGCACTATAGATCTACTAAATGGGAAGAACTCAGGGAATATTATCGAGCTTTTCCATGGAGGAGTGTTTGTTTCGGCTCTAACAATCCATCTGTTTGTGCTAGGGAAGTTCTTAAGTCATCTTAACAGGCATGGAACCCTACATTCCCTTAAAAAACAAACAGCCCTCAAACAGCAAACCTTTTGGTTCATCAAAAGATGCAACGAAGCTGTCGCCTCCAAACAACTGGCTTTTCGCCACTCCCAAATCTTTTTGGTCGGTCACTAAGGTAGTCAAGTCAGCCAGAACTTCACTAGATCCACGATTCCACCACTTACATGGATAGACGGGACTATCGCATCCACGGCTACTGAGTATTTTCTTCATACTCTTCCGTCGACTTTCAGGAAAGAACTCCGCCAATGATCCCTTCTGTGGAGTAAAAAATGTCGGACATTATTTTCTGACAGCGTGTCATAAAGCGCTTTATGTTAGCCTTAAACCCAAACAAAGCTTCTGGGTCCGATGTCGTACACAGGAACACGTGTATCGCACTTAAAAAATGGGAAACTGAGCTGTCATATGTCTTCTGTTGACTCTTCAACATATCTTATAAAAAGGGAATACTTCCTTCATTCTGGAAATGCGCGTGAGTCCAGCCTATTCCCAAGAAAGGCAAAAAAACCTTACCAAATAACTATCGACCAGTGGAACTGCTTTCAGTAATATCCAAGATTATGGAGAAAGCTATTAACCAACACATTTTAAAGTACTTGGAAGCAGCTAATATAATCAGCAGCCGCCATTAAGGATTCCGCAAACAGAGGTCAACCGGTGATCTCCTCATCTACGTCATCGAGCTGTGGGACAGCGCAATCGAGCACCTTGGGGAGTCTCGAGGGATTGCGCTTGATATTTCAAGAGTTTTCGACCGTGTCTGGGATTATGGATTGTTGTCAAAACTGCAGGCTTATGGCCTACAATTTTGGAGCCAGACCTTGTGATGGCGGGACACTCTCTTACTCCATCATCATGTGTTCTTTTACTTATTGGACACTTGGAGTGAGCCTTGGAGCGAACATGTCTTAGCATGAGCATGTTGCAGATCTGGCGAAGAGTGCTTCTCAAAAACTTGGAACACTCATCCGAATTTTATACATCTCAACAGCTTCTCCTCTTATACAAGGCTCAAATCCGACCATTCTTGGAGTACTCAGCTTAAACATACGCTGCGATTACTGGACTCCATTCAGAAAAGAGCCATCTACTTGATTGGGGACACAGATTTGACAAAAGATTTAGACACCCTCGAACATCGAAGAAAAATAGCTTACCTAAGTCTGTTCCACAGATATTTTTATGGGAAGTGTTCAAAAGACGTGGCCCGCTTGATCTCACCTAGAACAACTAACACCGAACAGAAATACACGTCGACCCGCAGACGCTCGACGATGAGCTTTTAAAATAAGAAACTGCGATTTTCAGTTGTTTATAACTCATAACCTAGGTACCTACTCATTTTAGACTGCAACTGTAAAAACCATTCTTATTGGATTTTCTCTGAAAATATGAAAAAACAAAACAGTTTGTCCCGCCCGCTGACGCCCACTGACTAGCAAGGATCCAATCCAAAAGAGATATAAAAGTACGCAGTAATCTTACTTTTTTGACAGAGAGAGAAAACCTAGTGTGTGCTGCCTGATTTTTTCAGGCTGCTATAAATACACAGCATATCAATGTAGAGATAAATATCAATAAATACAGACATTTTATCTTCTACCAAACCTCGCTTTGGCACTCTTCGCCTCGATCCTTCACGTGGACAGATAATGAAGGATCGATTGTGAGAAATAACTTGGCCTTTGCCTTCGCCAATAAAACACTCTGCTTACTGTCTATACATGTTGTTAAACCTTTTAGGACAAAGATATTTTTGACTGCGAAAGACCACTCGTCGTAGTTTTCTCGACCTAGTAATTTTGGACAACAGTTGAAGTAATTCACGGCCATCTTTCTTTACACGCACTCAGTTGAAAAACTGCAGTATTTTATTATCATGTATCTTCAGTATCAGTTAATTTTACTTGATATTTTTCTTTCAATTTAAGAAAAAACACTTGTCCCGTAACTGTAACACACGTTATCTGTGAATCTGCGCCCAGAAATTGTTGTTTTTATAGTGGATTAACGCAACATAATGGGAAAATGATACCACTTGTTCGAGTGTTAAATAATAACTTATATTTCTCACAGTATACAGAAAGAACATAAAAGTTGAAACAATGATAACAATGGGTAGCATTGCATATACATACCATTACATAGATGGCGCAAGTGTAATAGGTTTGGAATTTTTAAAATATTACAACACCTAGTTCATCTATGTACCCTATACCCTCTAAGGTGTCAAACCAATCAAATCCATATCTACGCTGACATCAAAAACATCTCAAGCAAACAAATCTCGATGTTAACAACAGAGGATGTCAACAAACCCACAACAAGCTTTTCATAGTTCAACAAGATATCCGCAGAATCTTAACGACACCCCTGACCAGAAAATCACACGCCATAAGAAATAGAACAAGAATAGATACCACTGTAATATGACTAGGGGACAGCCAATAGCCGCAATGGTTAATGCTTATTTAATAGGTAATTAAAAAAATACTTTTGTATTTTGTATTTTCTCATGGTCGCCAAATTGGTTTTCCATGATATTTTGTAGAAAAAAATTATATGATTGATTTTATCGAGCAATATTACGGCCATAAGAAGAACAAAAGTTGACTAAGAAAAGTATAGGATCTAGTCGTCTTTGGAATTTTTTCAAACGCCAGATGGATAGCTCTTGACGACTTTTGTAACTAAAAAAAAATAATTGTGTGATTGCTCAAGAATTATTTCTTGATTCAAGAATCGGACCATCAGCAATTATTGTCGACCAAACACCTTTTTAGTCACTGGTAATGTTTGTGTATGTCATTACTAATATTACCATACCATCCTTCACCATTTAATTTTTTCATTCTCTTTAAAAATATTTTCACTAATAATAATTATCAAAATCATGACATTTCTGTTTTTACTTCCATCATCCTTTGTATCATTTCGTTCCCGCAATGTCTTATAGAGGAAGGTGTATGTGACTCCTGATCTTGGCAGGATTTGCAAGCATAAGCCACTTGCACTACCTACCTCCAATGAAATGATGCCACGTTGGCAACTCTATCCAGTAACCACCTCATATCAGAGAATTTATTGCTCTCTACACCTTTTCCAGTTGTAATTCAGAATACGTTAATTGTAATTGAGAAAACGTTAAATGTAGTTCAGAAAGTATAAAATAGAATTAAGAATGGATCAATTGAAATTGAGATAACGAAAAATTCGTAAATTTTACACCTATTTACACCAATTTACACCATTTTATCAACGCAACTTGCTCTCTTAGCTTACTAAAGAGCTATTTGTCCAGACCATGATTGATTGGGCTGAAAGGTGAAATGGGGTTGATTGAGTGGCAGGCTGCATAAAATGAAAATATTTCATACCAAATAAAAAGTGTATTTAAAAGCAATTCAAGAGTACCAGAAGTGAATTGGCCTACAGTAGATAAGCAGCGATTGGTTTGTTTAGAAGAGAAAGTAGACCATGGTAAAACCACTATAATAAATAGTTAATGGTGACTGTGCCCGCGCTGCGCAACACTCGACGACGCTCCATAAGGCGTCTTTGGCTAGGGAACCAATGTTTAGTGGACGACAGTTCTGAGAACTGTTAGTTTTCTATTTAATTACGATTTTTATGTATATTAATGAATTTTATAGCTGAATATGTTAATAGGATTTCTTTTTATAGTTCAGATTTTTCCATTACATTTAACGCTTTCTCAATTACATTTGACTAAACCCAATCACATTTAACGCATTCTGAATTACATTTGACTGTTCTCAATTACATTTAACGCATTCTGAAATACATCTAACCGTTTCTCAATTATAGTCGACCAAGAGATATAACGAAATGATCTAATTGTTAAACTGTCATATTTTATGACTTCAACAATATTTCAATAATCCAAAAATTGATAAAGTGACAGAAGTCGTTTCGTTATATCTCTGGTCCAACTATACAACTGGAAGAGGTGTATACTAGCGTAGACAGTAGACAACAAACTGCTAACATTTACTTCAATTTTAAGTTCGAAAGTCCCCATAGATTATCGATGTGACTGGAATCGTTCGGTAGAGCAGCGGCTTAAGCGTGTTCGCGATTGCTACCGTACGGGTTAGAATCCCAGTCTCGCCATGTGTGTTTGTGTTCGTCTGCTTAACTATTTATATAATTAAAAATTTGTATGTGGCTATGTGTATAAGCTAGTACTCGAAACCAAAAATGCCAGGGTAAGATCACCTCTATTTTAAACAGTTTAAGACCTATGTTTCCTCTTTTTGTAAAAAAGATGTAACTGCTTTAAAAACCAGTATGAGTTTATGAACTGCTTGACACCTTATTAACAGATGATCAATAATCAGAAGTTGACCTTACTAGATTCAAATCCAGTCTTGTTCTACAAGCACCTATTATGTCCTGTCATGTGAGGTATTGGTTTTGACTAGTCTCGAAGAGGCTTATTAATATATAGTTTTACCTTTAGATTTCAACATACCTCTATTTATTCTAAAATAATATTATACCAAGTCACTTACAATACCGAGAGCATTTCCCATTCGGCATGTATGTTGAGAGCTCAAACCATCAAGTGCGCCAACACAACATAATCCTGAAGCTAAATATGCCACCTGGTGTATTCCTGGAGATCCCAACACCACTCCTACTCCATAGAGACCTAAGAGGGTAGCCGCTGGAATGCCAAATAAGTAGTTATAGTCCGGGGGATCGCTTGGTCTGAAATATATCTGATGATACATATGTTTTGATAGTAAATAATTATTGCTATACCTACCTGCGAAACATGTCTAACATTCGTTTAGTTACTATAAAACCTCCAAATATGTTGATGAATGATAAAAAGGCAGCTCCAGCTGCTAGTACCTGAAAAAGTTCGCTATCAGTTTATAAATTTAAAATATGAAGTCCTATCCCCAGCTCTATACATAGACAAATTGTCCTGTTGTTGAATACTGAACGTTTTTCTAATAATTTACAGAAACAAAAATTTCTTGCGGTCCGGAAAACTCTAAAAAATGTTTGTATGGCGGGGCTTAACGTGTTAACTATCGACCATACTGGCACTGCTTTCAGTAATATCCAAGATTATGGAGAAATCTATTAACCAACATCTTTTAAAATACTTGGAAGGAGCTAATATAAACAGCGACCGCCAATACGGATTCTTCTCACTTACGTCACCGAGCTGTGGAACAGCGCAATCGAGCACCATGGGGAGTCTCGAGGGGTTGCGCTTGATATTTCTAGAGCTTTCGACCGTGTTTGGCATGATGGACTGCGTTGGCAAAACTGCAGGCCTATGGCATGCCCGAGAAATTCTGCTTGTGGCTTGCGAGTTATCTCGGAGATCGTTCATTGCAGGTGGCAGTCGATGGAGTTCTCTCTGAGACCTTTTCAATCAATGCCGGTGTGCCTCAGGGATCCATTTTATCTCCGACTCTCTTTCTAATATTTATAAACGACTTGCTTGAAACAACAAAAATCCAATATACAGTTTTGCCGACGACAGTACCCTCATATCTTCTTATACGTTAGATGCGCGAACATCTGCCATCGACGCACAGACTCGCAGGGAGCTGCCATACTTAACAATGACTTGCAAAACATTCTAACTTGGGGCGATAGAAACCAAGTCCAATTTAATACTGGAAAAACCCAAGCAGCCATCTTCTCCAAAAAGACCAACGTTTTGGAGCCGGATATGATGATGGCGGGACACTCTCTTACCCCAGCGTCATCTCTTCGTTTACTTGGAGTGAGCCTCGGAGCGAACATGTCTTGGCATGATCATGTTGCTGGTCTGGAGAAGAGTGCTTCTCAAAAACTTGGAACACTCTTCCGCACCAAGAAATTTTATACACCACAACAGCTTCTCCTCTTATACAAGGCTCAAATCCGACCATCCTTGGAGTACTGCTCACATGTTTGGAGCTCAGCTCCCAAACATACGCTGAGACTACTCGACTCTATTCAGAACAGAGCCATCCGCTTGATTGGGGACCCAGATTTGACAAAAAATTTAGACACTCTCGAACATCGAAGAAGAGTAGCTGACCTGAGTCTGTTTTACAGATATTTTAATGGAAAGTGTTCAAAAGACGTCGCCCGCTTGATCCCACCAAGTTCAAGACTGGGCAGAAATACACGCCGAGCCGCAGACGCTCATCCGTATCAGGTTCAGCTCGTTACACCTCGTACCACCCTATTTCAGACTTCTTTTATGTATAGAACCGCATCACTTTCGAATAGCATTCCAAAGGGCGTGTTTCCCGAAGTATACAACCTACAGAGATTCAAGGTCAACGTGAATCGATATCTCCGCTCATGCACCGCTCCCAGAGCGTCATAGGGATTTCCCTGCAGTGCATGTGCATTTTCAATAAAAAAAAGTTCTATTTCAGTGAGTAGCCTTGGACACCTATACTTAATTGTTGCTATTATTGTTACAAGCAATCACATTGAAACAATTTACCAACAGCAACTATTAATTGCAATTCGCCTCTTCAATCGAGCTAAGGAGAAGAGCTAAGGAGATGCTATTTTGTCCTCGTGCATTGTAGCCCTCGGGCTTCAAATTGCACCTCTGCCAAAATAACGCATTTCTCTCCCTTATAATACAGGGTGTCCCAGCTTATTCAAAGCGGTCTCTGTAGGCCAAACGATTGATTTTTTCCAAAAAATTTTTGCAAATTCAAGTACAGGATCACAATGGCCATAATTTAAAATTACTTTGGAGTATACAGAGTGTCCCATATGACAGTGGCATATCAAAGTTATGTTTTTTTAAATGGAATGCTCCTATGTTATTGCATTTTAAGATTGTCTGAGAAGAGAAAATAGGATTGGCTTTTACAGTTGGTGTTTAAATTCAGAAGTTTTTGAGTTATAAACAAGTGAAAATCGTCATTTTTCAAGTTCAAGGCCTTGTACAACGAAATCGATTCAAGATAGAGAAAAAGGCTTACATGTCCCTATTTTAACTTTTTATGTACTATCCTATGGTATAGAAAAATTTTTACTTTCTTTGATTTTTTTATTTGGCGACGCGTGGACAAATCTCAGAATTTTTCAAATTTTTTATCACCCTGTATAAACATTTCATCTACATGATAGGATAGTACATGAAAAAGTAAAATAGGGACATGTAAGCCGTTTTTCTCTATCTTCAGCCGTTTTCGTTGTACAGGGCTTTGAACTTGAAAAATGACGATTTTCACTTGTTTATAACTCAAAAACTTCTGAATTTAAAAACCAACTTTAAAAGTCAATCTTATTTTCTCTTCTCAGACAATCTAAAAATGCAATAACATAGGAGCATTCCATTTAAAAAAACATAACTTTGATATGCCACTGTCATATGGGATACTCTGTATACTCCAAAATAATTTTAAATTATGGCCATTGTGATCCTGTACTTGAATTTTCAAAAAGTTTTTTGAAAAAGTCCATCGTTTGGCCTACAGAGACCGCTTCGAATAAGCTGGGACACCCTGTATAATATACAATTTTTTAATGAATAAAGAACATAAATTATTGTAGTCTATAGAAATTTGCGAATACTTCAAAGGAAAGTTGTCTCGACTGACTAGTTAGGAAGGAGAGTCAGAATCTTGGGTTAGCAGTCAAAGCCAATTAGTGCGAATACTCTATATTGCTAAATTACAAGCTTTCGACGACTTGTATACGTCTTCCTCAGGATAGTTGGACCTTCTTTTGGTTAATATGATTCGACCTGTATGATAATCGGGCTTCGCAACCAGCTAGCTGGAAACCAGCGAGAGGTAACGATTTCAGTGAAGTTACTTCAAACAGAGAGACAAAGAACAAATCACGCAGATGTCAGAGTATTGATCGGGTTTGAGCGGCCAGAGAAAGGTTGCCAGGTTTCTATTATTTCACAGCTTTTTGTGATTTCTAACTCGTTTTTCTATCTGATAAACTATTGTCTTCCAATGGTAAAGTGAATTCTGGCAATATGAGACTCCTGAACGAGCGGTCTAGTTTTCGTGTCTGATCGAACATCTCACTCTTTCGTTTTTGGCTGCTGAAGAAGTAACTTGGGAAAAATTCCATTGAATCGTTATAGTGTGTGATATGTGAGTTTTTAATTTAACTTCAGGTATGCAAATAAAATTGAAATTAGCGCAGCATTTCTAAATTCTAACCCGTGCGGTTGAGTACCCATCGGGCGCGTCCCCAGGTGGCGGATAGGGGGAAGGCCTTACAATGAGCGGAAGTGAGTAAGGTTTGCAGCGGTGATAGCGAGCTCGTCGGAGGTAAAATTTTAGACTGGTAGCTTAAAACCCTGCCGCGGACCACCTCCCCTAACCTAGTTGTCGTGTCGTGACTAAAGGTCTGCACTAGGGGCAACGGCGCCAGAGACGTCCGACTATGGAATCTCTGATATACCGTATCATCTGCTGTCGTGGTCACGTTCCGCGCACATAGAGATGCGGGGGTCTGGGCTTAATCGCCGGAACCAAGAGGAGACAACCTCACTAAAAAACCTAAATCCTAAGGGGGGGGGGTCCAGGCTGATGGGATGCGTGACTGGATAGAAGACCAGCCCTACTGGATTCAACCTTGGGGCACCAGGGGGCACCCCACTGTATCAATCCCCTCACCTTTGCATGCGGGGCTCTGCATAGGTGGAACACCCTCCCCTAGCTACTCGTGGGATCAACCATGGTAAGAAACAAAAAACCAAGAAATTGCGGGACATCACCGCAAAACAGACTGCCGACCGAGCGGGGCTTGTCACCCGTCAAGACAGTCGGCAATCTAAACAATCCTTGTGCTCGATACCACCTCGAACACAAGAAGAATGCCCACTCATTGGCAAGAAAAGGAGCATCGACACCCTTCATAGGGCCAGAACCATTCTGTGGCTTCGAAGATACTTTCTTCAAGCAGAACTCCAAAAGGAAGAAGAAAACTGAGAGAAACCCATTGGAGGAACCTCTCGGGGTTGAGACAAGCCAAAGAACTTCTCGGGAATGTTAACCGAGAGAGGTCGAAGATACTCTTCAACCTCAGCAAGGAACATCTCAGAACACTGACGGGATTCCTAACGAGACATTGCAAGCTCAAGGAACACCTGAGGAAGTTAGGCATAGAAGAAAATGGCGTCTGCAGATTCTGCGGGAAAGGAGACGAGACACCACGTCACCTGCTGCTCAACTGCGATGCGATAGAACTCAAAAGAAGTAATGTTCTGGGCCATCACCAGCTAGAGGCAGGGAACTTACCCGACCTTGATCCTCTCAAAATCCTGAAGTTTCTCAAGGAAACGGACTTGGAGAGGGTGCTTCACTAAAGGGATTCCACACCAGGCGAAGCAAAGTAGAGGGGATACAATAGATCTTTTAGGTCGCAGAAACTTAATCACCCTCAAAAATACAAATACAAATACAAATATAGTGTGTGATATGTGAGTTTTTAATTTAACTTCAGGTATGCAAATAAAATTGAAATTAGCGCAGCGTTTCTAAAATTCTAATTGTATTTTCATTAGATGAAGTTTTGGGAAGATTGGTACTGACCGGTGATTAATACCATCCAGTCCATGTTGTGGTAATTTTAACAAGGTAATTATGACTGTGTGACGCGTCATAATGAAGCTCACCCGGTAAGTTTGAGTCAAGATTCTAGAAAAAATGTTTCTAATAATTGAATCGTCGATTTTCAGGACTTTTACTTTCATCTTTTGTTTTTGGTTTTGCTTTTGTCTTTCCTTTTTTTTTTGGTAATTTTCGTCGAATTGATAAGGTTTCCGTTCCCGTTCTATTTGGAGTCCAGTCAATATTTCTTCCATCAACCTGTCGGACCTGTCGGTCATTTTGTCCCGAGTAGGGAGAGACGCGACATCGATGAACCTGTCTTGAATTTTCCCATACAGCAGGTGCAGACTAGACAAAGGGGGTGAGGAGATAAAACGATAGCTTCTCCCTCAGACCGGTGTGTAAACCGACTGGACTGAATCTAGAACAAGAGAACTAAACAAGGTACATAACTACAATTATTTTCCTTAACTTTTTCCTCTAACTCTCATTATGAATTTTATGATAAATTACCAGATGAAGTTAACCCCTAATATTTTAAGTTGAGTGTGTTAAATAAATGAACATTTGTTTCTTTTACCCCTCATTTAATGTGTAAATAATGATAAATGGTTATCACCAAATATCACCAAAGACTAACTATGATGTTGATTGTTGATCAACTAACTTTTATGTTTCAGTTGAAAGTTAATGAGATTTTAGTTTCTTTTAAGTACCGATTTCGTTTCATTAATAAAGTCTTATGTAAATAAAATGCTAGAATTAGTACCTACAGGAACATTTCTGTAATGTAAATTAAGAATTTTGAAGATAGAAATAATATTTTCCGATATGTGCATATTATGTTTAAGTAAATTGATTTAATCGCAAACTCTTTTCACCTATCAATTATTATTCCACTGGGAGATTTAGATGTATAAGATTGGATAAAATATTTCCAATAAAGTTGTTATTGTTAAATGTCGATTTTTATTTAGTGTTTTTTAGGGCCTGAAATAAAAAATAAATCACAACGTAGGGCAGGCCAAAATATTTAATTGTTTTCTTTTATAATCAGAAAGACGGTCACAAGAAATTTGTATCATTTCAAGTGTGTAGCTCACTTTTTTTAACCCCCCCCCCCCCCCACCTTCTTCGTTATTTGCGAGTTCAAACGAATCTGAGAGGACTCGGACGGAACGCGAAAAGTTTTAGAACCTAACTTTTGCTATTTTTTCGAAAGGGAAAAATAAGGTGCAAAAAAATCCACTATCCAGCTTCTTCAGTGATATCAATTATTTCAAAACCGAGCTTGATTCAGGAATCGTAAATTGACATAAAAAGTGTATTTAAGTCTACATAGTGTGTCTCACATTACTCCATTGAGCCATCATGTATGTTGTTTGCGTATAATACATTAAGTTGTAAGTTAGGTATATCTTTGAAAGTTAAACACAATCTCTTATAGAGTCAAAACAGGATAAATTTAAATTATTTTTACTGACCTCTGCAGAATTAGTAGGAAATAATCCCCCGTTCATGAGAAGGAGTCCACCTACGGCAGTGGTCCCTGAAATGGCATTTGTGACCGACATGAGAGGTGAATGCAGGGCGGGTGTAACTCCCCACACAGTGTGATACCCTACAAGTCCGGACATAACAAATACTGTCAACAATGACGCAAAACTGGGATTTGGGGCTAAAATGCCAAAGCCCATCAATGTTCCAAGAACTAAAAATATACAAATGTACTACCGAAAAAGCAGAGGAATTAATTAAAATGAAAATGAATTACCAGCCGCGACAGCTTTAGCGTTCCCCATAGTTTCTTTGTATGAATCTTTTTGAATAATTTCTTTCTCGGGCGTTTTCATAGGTTTTGATGTGGCTTTAGCTGGAGCAGTGACAGGAAGCGGTGGAGGTGGCCACATCCATTTTCCCTTATTTAAAACGATGCAACCTCTAACCACTTCGTCGTGCAGATTGATGTGAAAATGATCTTTTTCACCTTGAATGTGGACTCATATAGTTAAGGAAGGGCCCTAGTGGGCCAGTTTAAATCTGACTCACCCATTGAGAGTAGCAACTTTGAAATGTTGTTGGCATATAGGAAGGAGCTCTGGGCCGGCAACCGACTAGGTAGGTCTGTGAGTCCAATATGGGTGACTCCTTTATACTCATATACCTCATCAGGCTTTGTAGTCTCGCAGTTGCCGCCTGCCTCAGCTGCAAGATCGACGATTACGCTTCCTGGTTTCATTGCTTCAACATGTTCCTAAAAATTCAAGTTTTTCGTAAAACAATAAGATATTTTATACTTGCACAATTTCTTTTCATGTGAAGTTACATTTTTAAATGTATACGATTACTTATATCTGGGACATTTTTAATTTATTTATTTTACTAGCTTTTTTTATATACAGGGTTCTTCAACCGCCGGCACAGCATAGGGATTTCCCTCGGGATATCCATTCAATTTTTTTTATTATTCAAAATTTGCTTCCCTGGATAGGTATTTTAAAGCGAAATTGTATAAGACTTTTTGTACATGCAAACCTTTGCTTTTACATTTTTCAAAAATAAAAATTCTTTGTTCGTTTATCGAGTGTCAGCCATACGATTTCAAAGTAAAAGCGATGGAATGGTACCGCCGAAAAGACAAGGACAGCGCTCGCTCTTCCTCTATTTTCCCACACTAATTGAAGGAGACTTTTAGGAAAACAAGCCAGCGAGAACGCAAGTGGCGGCGGTCCGGTGAAAGAGAAAACAAATTCGTTCGTTACAATTTCTTTGCTACCTTTTGAACCTTTTTAAGTTATTATAATGTTTATTGCTATTTGTGGATGAGTGGAAGAATACTTCCTGGGGCCCCTCAGAACCTGCTGCAGATGCCGACAAGGTAGGTGCGGTTCCTGTTCTTCATTTGAAATTATATAGCTCTGTTTTAATCCGAATATTATTACAAATATCTCAACCGCGTTTACAGTCCCGTGGTTTAGTTAGTCAAAACAGCATTATCAAATATATCTTTGAACACTTTTTGCAAAAGCCCTATGTAGGTATATTATTACACATTAGATGTGTTTAAATAAAAAGTCTATTGCCCTATTTTGTTTTGTTTTTGATACATTATTTTTTTAAATAAAGTAAAAATCCAGGTGTGATTCACGATTAGTTTTCAGTACAAGTTCTGAATGTAGGAGTAACTACTTAAATTTGAAAATTTGCAAATTGCGATTTTTCATAATAATCTAGAAACCTAAAAATGTTCTGTCATCTGCCATTATTCTACGGAAACCACCATCAACTTTTCTAATTTCCATAGATAACTATACGCATGTCCGGAAATGCACCGATTTTGAGAGACGGGACGTCGAAAAAATGATTATTTTTACAGTTTTTTGAAGATATCTCAGAAACCGTTTGAGCTACAGAGCTCAGCTTCTGTTAATTTCTTATGATTGATGTTAGCTACTTTTTTCATGCTAACTAAAAATGTTCCATATTCGGATATTTTAAGACTGAGAGAAGTTTTTTGCTTTTCATTTTCTGACAAACATGTTATTCAAAGCGAATTTTTCATCTTTAACGCCCGTGTTTCTCTCAAACGGTTCACGTTAGCAGTTATGACCAAGAGTACCTTTTTCTTAAATCTCCACCACTGACGTATAAAAAAAAATAGATAGCAAAAAAATTACACGGTTCCCAAGATAACAAAAAACTGGAAAAATTATCTTTTTTTGTTTGGCCAAAGAATCAATCTTTGAATTTTTTTGCAATATTAAATAATACATTTTTTTAAATTTTGATTTATGTAAATGACTTGCCAGACTTTATGAGAAATACAATAGTATGGCAGAAATCAGTTGATTTTGAACCGCGAGACCACCAAGACGATGAGTTCAGTGGTCGTTACATGACTCCGAGGAAGTTCAATTTCCACATAGGAAGCAGTTTTATTTCATCCGTAAAAGAAATCGATTTTCTTGGCTTCGTAATGGATACTATAAGCTGGACTGGAGACCGGAAATCTCTAAAGTTTGCTCTAAGCTCGGAAGAGCTTACTATGCACTGCTCACGGTAAGAAACACTCTGTCAGAGGAAGCATTGGTTGTTTCTTATTATGCACTGGCATAGGTACTTAGTTTTATCTTATAACGCGATAATCTGGGGAAATTCGACAGAGGTTCATATAGTGTTTGTTATGCAGAGGAGGATAGTTATTTTATTAGTTAGGATGATGTTTGGGTTGCCGCCGATGCAGTCCTGCAGAGAAACATTTAAAACTAAAAAAATTCACACTATGTGTGGCCATCTACTTAAGTAAATTATTGATATAGGTACATACACACGAATAAATCTAGATTCCCAACAAATGATTTAATACACAAACATAAAACCAGATGTAGCTCCCATTTACGTCAGACAAAAATAAACCACCTGAATTATAGAAATGTCCCTACTTATTACGGTAGTAGGATTTATCATTTAATTCCTCACGAATGGAAGGATCTGGCTGCCGCAGCTCTTAGAAAAAAATTGTTTTTGTTATTTGACAATGACGTATAAAGCACGGAAGGATTTATTTCTTACATGAAACATAACCTTGTGCAACATATTGAGCTACTCGGGGCTGTAATGTGCGATTATTGTCTTTGTAATTTGTTAGATTTATTGTATTTGATGTTTTTTTTGTTAAAACGTGTCTTATCAACATTGTCTGTGATATTTACAAGTTTTTGTCGTGCCTTATACATTATCTAGTAATAATTTATTTTACAATTTGGACGCGAATATAATAAACTAACTATAACTAACTAATAATAATATGACCTAATTTCAATTTCTACAATTCTAAATTGTTGTTATTTTAACTTTTTCTAATTCAATAATTAGTTTTATTTGAAGTTTTCAAATAAAAGTATTAAGAAAAATAAAATGTGCAATAATCTGTGGTCGTAGGAAAAATAGTGTACAATATCTGTGTGGAAAGTGTCATTTCACACTCCGTGGATTATCACTTTCCACACTTAGTAATGTAATAGGTTGTAATGAAGTCGTGAATTTTCGCCTTCATTTAGCTTTTGATTTTGTCAATATGAGCATTTTTCATAAATAGCGACATACATAATTCCGTAGGTAGGTATATTAAATTGTTCCAAATTATTATTAATTTTATAAAATCATTCGAGATATCGCGTTTTTTATACACAAGAGAATTTTTAAAGAACTAAATCGAGGCAGTTGGCTTCGTATTCGAGCGATTTATCAACTATTATCAGTTGATAAAAACGCCAAAATGCACCGGGCCGGTGATAGCAAAGTTCAAATCATCTTTTTATACGCAGCGTTCTTCTCAAAAAAGGGCAGATAGCCGGAGAATTGATAATGAGTCGCTATAAAAGCCGTCGGATTATTTTTGAAAATTAACTTGAAAATTCGACTTCACCGAGTGCACCTCGTGGAGAAGAACGCTCTAACCGCCGAGTTTATTTCGCAAATCGTGTCTAATAAATCAAGCAAATTAGTTTCGTAAGTAAGTTTGTGTTCCGACCGAGAAAGACCGCATCCGATCATAAGGTAGGTGCCATTTAATTCGTTCCGCATTTATTTACTTGGTACTGTCGTCGTCATTGTCATCCATCATCACTCATGTCCTCCGCTTTTCACTACCCCCCACCCGCATTCCCGTTATAGCTCACTACTGCAAACAAGGTAAGGTTGCGTTCTTGGGACGTCGTTACAGGCTTGGCTTTGGTCAGGGGTAATTACGTCTCGGGTCACAACCGGTCCGGTGTGCGCGGAGTGGCACTCGCACTAGCAAGCGGTCCCCCGTCACCGTCTGCAATTTCAGGCTCGGCTTTGGTCGGGGGAAATCGCGGGACGAGGACGAGACTAACGAAACACCCCCTCCCCCTCACTGCTCACACAGGTCCTCCTCTGGAGGCGTCGCTTCAGGCCTGGCTTCGATCAGGGGTCGCGACGACTTGAAGTAAGACTTGGGAGTGCGCAGGAGGTCTACTCGTTCCACTCACACCGCCGTTAGGTAACAAAGACCTCGCTCTCAACCTCGATTTCAGGCTTGGCTTTGGTCAGGGGAAATCGTAGGCTGCGCGCGGTGCCTGGTACCAGTCAAATATCAGCCCTTGCCTGGAGTCCTATACCCACGTACTCTTAACCGCCGTATAAGACGACGCGACACCGCATGGCCTCACCACGCCGCCGAAGTAAGATTTGTGTTATCCGCCGGTCTTAAACTCTCCGTCGCTCATAGCCAGCCACTCTCACCCTTTTAACACGTTCACAGCTAATGACGCGGATTCGCGTCGAGAAGTTTCCAACCTTAGTGCTTCTGACGCGGATCCGCGTTTCGTTGGTCGTCACTTGTAATCAAGCATGGTATGCTTAGCATTCAAGCTGGGATGTTCATATTGGAGGAGCACCTAGTCAAACGTTACAGAAACACGTGTTTGCTATAGTTTTCAATTTCACCACCAGAAACTAGGCGTCTGCGTGGCGGTAGGTACTACAAGTATTTAGTAACATTGCGGATAGTCATGCAGGACCTTCTGGTGTTGAGAAAACCCGATTTGATTGGAAAAATAAGCAAAAACTGTTTTTTTATTATGTTTTTGAACAGTTTTTTATTATGTATTTGTTTTTTGTTTTTCAGATATGAATGTTATTTTTTGACTGAAGTTACTTTTATTTGACTGTTTACACATATATTGTATTTTTCCTCATAATAAATAAATGTAACATTATAGATCTTATTTTTTTTTTCAATTGTTATTACGACGCGTATCCGCGTCGATTAGCACACAAGTACAGACGTAGATTCTAGGTGCTAGTGACGCGGAGCCGCGTTTTGTAACATATATATATATATATATGTATATTTTGTTATGGTTCGCTAGGGACTGTGCTTTCTCTACTCTTTTTTGAAAATTTATTTTCTTCTTTGATTCCCTCTTACCATAAACAATTTATTTTATTTAGGGGGCCTTTCTTTTTTAAAAATTAATAAAAGTTTATTCTGTATGAGACCTCTATGACTCCGAGTGAGTTCAAGTATTTTTTTTTTTATAAATTTTTTTAAATTTTCATAACCCTTAAACTCCTATTGAAACTCAATTTAAATTTGTTTGGGTTTTATTACAATAAAAAATTTTCCAAACAATAACACTTACAACAACTAACTTAAAAATAACTTAAAACTACTCACAGTTTGTTCCCTTAATGAATCTTATTCGTAACCGACTTTCTGTCATTAATTTTTGACAGAAGTCCCTCGTAGGTTATCGAAAGGAATAACCCACGGAATCAGCTGTTGAACAAAGCTTGAAGTCAACTCTAGTAGCCTTGCTGTTAGTGTGTCAGCAATTTCAATGTAGATCTCTGCACAGATATATCCAATTCGCTGCTACGTTTTTCTATCTTCTATGTCAAAATCGCAGAATCCAAATCGCTGCACGGCTGTACCCAAATCAAACTGCATTTGTCAGCTACCTCCTAGCCAAATCTCTGCACGGCAGTATCCAAATCAAATTGCAGTTGTCAGCTACCAGCTAACCAAATCTCTCCTTCTAACCTATATGTTTCTTCTAGTAGTCAGCTACGGCCTCTGTTCATTACCAAATTCTTGATGTTCGAAATTTTTCTAGATGTTCACGATGTTCACGATGTTTACGATGTTTGGTTATGATTTCGTGGTCTACACTGATTAACTTGTGTTTTAGGAATCTCCTCGGATAATCGTTGTTTTTCTATTTATAGTTTTTCTTGTAACTATGTAAATTCGATTGTTATCTGCTTGGCAACATATTATTTCTCACTGTGACAGCGGATAATCTTTGTATTCTCCTTTCAATCAACATCTATGAAATTCATTTCTCTTCTAGAGTGCAACACACAAAATCCTCTTTGGACATGTTATGTTTTCCCCCTTCTAACAGCCAATTTCCCTGCTACTAGAGTTGCTGTTCGTTTCTTCCAAATTGTGACTTTTTATAATTTTATGCTTGACATTTCCCCATACACTCTAGCTAACTTATTCTAATTATTCTAATTATTTTACAAAAACTATTCTATGACATTTTGCCTTATTATTACAATTATTTTCTAATCTACTGTCCCAAACAAATCTAAATATTATGTTCCAATAGAACTTCTCAAAAACTAAAGACTATTTTTCATGAAAGAAAAAAAAACTATTACTATGTAAATAAGCATAAGGAGCCTTTTATAACAATATATATATATATATATATATATATAAACAACATAAATCACCTTAGTAACAATTTATTTAACATTTGTGACCAAAAAAAATGCCCTACATGGAAAAAATCTTACCAGGGTTAGGGGAAGGTCAACATATTTGATTAGCAGTGAACGTGTACGCTTTGCTCTGCCCGTGTGACAGTGCCCTTCGAGGCATCTGTCACTCCATGTAATATTTGTAATTTGGTAATCGTCATTCCTGCTCGCCTGCTGCGTCAGGCCGCGCCAGGCCGCGCGCTGTCTCAATTATTAATAAGTCTGTTAATAAATCACTGTTATTATTATTTGACCGTGTTTATAATTTCACCGCTCCTTGGAACCGTTTCTGCTCGCCTATAACTTAGCTCCGCGGAAGTGTCATTTACATCGGGGAGCGCTTAAAGCCCGCTCTACCGAGTACTCAATTTGGCGATAACCTCATCTGACCCCTGGCATATTCCGTTTCTCCATTGAGCTTCCCCGGGATAAGGGCACGACAACCGTGCCACTCAACGTGACACGAGTAACTGGGAAACAAGAAACCTGCGAGTGTATATTTAGTTTTTCCCCGGGGAGTAAACCCCCAACAAAAATCTGGCGCCCGAGGAACTCGTCCGTGTAGGAGTTCCGACCGCCCATAGTGAAATAGCGTCACAAGGTATACTATTTAAAATTTAATTATTGTATCATGAATGCTTATAGTTCATGCCAAATTAATAAGTCAAATTATGGTGACAATATTATATACCTTATTTTTTATTTAGATGGACTTGTCAAACAGCTGTCAAGTTGGTAGCCTGTGCAATCTCTAAACAGTAATTTTGATATTCTCTGATGGTTGCCTGTTTCCTTAACCTTTACAATAAATTTGTTGTGACTAAAGTTACGGCAACACTCCCCGACACGGGTACAGGCTATGACGTCACCTGCAAAACATATTTCCTTGATGCACTGTTATAAAATGGAAATTTGAAAATTTTAACTCAATTTTCTTTGAAAATGGTTCATTTCTAGTAGTTATTCATCTTTTGAGCATAAATTTAACTGTTGTTTAGCATTTAGCATCTAATGGCGTTTTGCGAAAACAGAGTCGGGCTCCTCAGTCGTTACTCTAGTCACAGCAAAAACGCCAAGGAACTTATTGAACAGTATGTTGAAGTTGTCAAACTGACACATTAAATTAAATTCAAAATTAATAAAATGCTGAAGCAGGGGTAAATTTATTTCAAAAGAAAGAAAAGAATGAATGCTCAAATGCTATGAACAATAATTATTATTATTCTTATTGAAAGATCTTTCTCCAAATTGAACAACAATACAGAGTTTAATCGGATTTCTTGAAATATCTAAAGAGAATCTTGAAACATATGATTGAATAATGTAAGTACCTATTTGTCAATAAATCTTCTATTTTCAATATTTTTACAGAAAATTAAGAAGGGAAGGGTATAATCCTTTAAATTAGACTTGTAAAAGTAAATAGGTGCTTACATATAAATTCCTCTAAACTTTTTTAAGTCTACATATGAAAAAATTGCGTTTAGGTGTAGTTCTTTGGATTTTGAATTTTGAAACAAAATGACATCTCAAGTAATCGACATAACCTAAATTAGTTTAGGAACTATCCTAGTGACTATTCTAGTAACAACTATCACCATAACCAACCTAATCAGTCTTGTTGCCAATCGTTCCCCTAGAATTTTGACTTGGTGGAATCCATCTAAATAAAAAAACCTTCTTGCGCATCAATCGCAGAAATAGTGTATTTTTATGCGATTCAATTCTGAATATTTTCACCGCTTTTTAAATTGGCTTTCTGAAATTTTCCATAGTCAGGTCATATTAGCGTAGTGGTTTACTGAGAAAATTTCATTTCATTTAGTTTGAAAACGTGCCTTGGAATGGATTTTTAAATTTAACAAAATAAAAAAAAATTGACAAATTTTTAAATTTTTTTCCTTTTCCCGTGTCCGCCACTGGCTAACTTTACTTAAAAAATGCTATTCTTCACACTACCTTTAATAAATTTGCAAAAAGTGAAAGGGGAATTTTGAAAACCGAAAATTTGAAATTTTAGAGGAATAAACATCATGTAAAAATATTCGAATATCTCCGCCATTTTTCTTATTTGCTTCTTGAAATTTTTCAGAGTTAGGGGTTATTCGTATAGTTGTCTACTGGAAAAACTTCAGCTCAATTCCTTCAAAAAAGGCTCATAAACGGTTATAGAAATTTAGCCATTTTTACCCTTTTCCTACCCACGCCACTGGCTTATTAATGAAAAATATACAAATTTTACTGCATTAACTCTGTTAACTCCGCGTCAAAGAGCCTAAAAATATTAACGACGCGATTCGATCCTGAAAGGGGCTAAATTAATGCGGCTCGATGCCGCGATGGTAATGACAAATCGCCACGGTGACAGGATCAAAATTTAGGGAAGGACCAGGCTATAATTGCCAATGATTGACAGGAACACAATTAATTAATAATTATCGAAATTACTGACCTTGTGTCTTGTCCGACTAAAGGGGCACTTGTTTTAATTTGCGAGATGTTGTAACTATTATTATCATTCACTTTGCTCCACTATGTAGGTACCCACGATTGTTCCACTACTTTATACCGCTTCCTTATTTCATTAAGGAACTAGGTATCCCGTTCTCGTAACACCAGCATCGACGAGTCTGGTACGAACGGCACTCTGTCGAGTTCTTTTCTCTCTCGATGTTAAACCTCGACTCTCCGTGTGGTCTCTCCAGTCAGGTGTCCTTTTTCCTTCTTCCCGATGTGTAAAGGGAGAGGAAGGGGTAGGAAACGGTGGTGTCTTAGAGAATACGAATCGATTATTCGCCTAGGACGAAACATACCGCCCACCAAAATTACCGGAGGAATTTTCCGCTATCAGAAAATTGAACCAAAAGCGAAACTAACGAAAACGAAACTAACGACAAAAACGAAACTAACGAAAACGAAACTAACGAGTCAGGGACGAAATTCCCTGAGTCCGTTACTGGTTAGGTAACGGGCAAAGTTTGACCAGAGGTCGTTTACAAAGACCTTTGGTCGTACGAACCGAGGCAACCCTGGCGACACCATCCGCATCAGGGTGCAAAGAAACAATTCTTCCTAGAGCTGCTAGGAAAGTCTCTGACGATAAATCAGAAGCGATCTCGAGATGAATCGCGCGAGTCGCGAAACATACGAACAAACATAAATAGGCTTTAGAAGTTTTGACACCCCTATACCTCGACAAGACAATAGGAAAGGGTCCCCCATAATCGACCCCGACACAACTAAAAGGCTTCAATTGGGAGACACGAGCGACAGGTAAATTCCCCATGGGAGGCTCCAACGAGAGGGGACGAGTGCGAAAGCAACGATTGCATTTCGACAAATAACTACGAATGACCCTACGAGCAGACAGGATCCAAAAGTTTTGTTGAAGGAGATAATGAGTAGTGTTCACTCCTGGGTGCAAATTACCTCGATGTATCTGATCAATCAAAAGTTCAACCAACCTATGCCTTCCTGGCAACAATGCGGGATATTTAGCGTCGAATGCTAAACCCGAATGCAACAGTCGACCCCCGACTCGCAAAATACCGAAATCATCAATAAAGGGCGACAATGACTGCAAGTACTTGGCACATGGTTTACCAGAGCGAATTTTCTCCAATTCCGAAGAGAAGACCGAGGATTGAACAATTCTAACAATGTGCATGAGAGCAGCATGCAACTCAGAGACACTCAATGCACCAGTGGTCCTATTGACAGCACGACAATTGTTAGTGAAACGAAAACAACGAGCGATAATACCCTGAATTTTCCTCAAAGAAGAAAATCTTTTCAACAAAACATCGACATCCGAAATCTCTATCGTAGCGAACAAAACAATATTCCTTTTCTCCAGTTCAACATCAGAAGTGGGAGCAATGGGAAAGAGTGCTGGCCAAGATTCCAGCGGCAATCTGAGGAATTCAGGCCCCGCCCACCATGCGGAAGCCCCGACTAACTCCTCTGGTAACAAGCCCCGAGACGCGACGTCCGAGAGAATGCTACTCTTAGTACAAGGTGAATCTATAGACTTAACCAAGAACGAAAATGATTCAGTAGCCGAGTGCCACTGAAGACCGAGAATTTTCCCGGAAAAGTCCGATTCCGAATCAAAGTTGGATGACTGCTGTTGACAATGTTCAACCGGCAGATCCTGGAGCAATTGTGGATTGTTAGCAGACCATTTCCGCAACTCAAATTGTCCCAATTGCAATAGCGAAATGAGCTGATTTCTCAACTCCAAGGTTTCCTCGATTTGATTTGCCCCAATGGCAAAATCATCGACATAAAGCCCGAGACGAATGGCTTTCGAAGCGAGAGGAAACTTCTCAGAATTTTCTTGAGCTAATTGTAACAAGCACCTAATGGCCAAATATGACGAGGACGAAACACCATAAGTTACAGTGTTCAATTTGTAACTTCGAATAGGATCCTTTTCTGAAAAACGCCAACGAATTAATTGATACTGTCGATGTGAATCTCCAACTAAAATTTGCCGATACATCTGCCTAATGTCACAAGTGAACACGAATTTGTTCTCTCGAAAACGAAGCAAAACACTAGTGATGTCATTTTGCAACTTCGGACCAATCAACAAGGTATCATTTAACGAAAGATTGTTCGATGCTTTGGCCGAGGCGTCGAACACGACACGAATTTTCGACGATACTGGGGCGAGCGAAGACACATCAGAAGACATCGAAACACCAGGGTCTTTAAAAACGCAATGATGCGGAATGTAATAAGAGTTTGCAGATTCCGACTCCAATGGCACCAACGACATGTGCCCAGCCTCCAAATAATCTTTCATAAACTCTACATACATGTCTCTAATGTGAGGCAACCTCGACAATCGTCTCTCCAAAGCGAGCAAACGACGATCTGCGACATTCAACGAATCATTAAAGATAGGCAACTCTTTGCTATCCTTAAATGGCAACAATACCCCAAAACGACCTGATTCTTCTCGATAATGAGACTCAACGAACAACGACTCAGCCTCTTGTTCCTCATTAGAGCAAACCTCAACTGAAGGCACCTCCTCAACTCTCCAAAATGCCTTAAGAGTCTCTTCAAGGGTCGAATCTATCGACGCAAAACAAGCTTGAACCTCGCCCGCAACCTTCGACGAAATGGTTCCCAAAAGAACCCAACCAAACGTCGTGTTCATTGCGGCTGGACAGTTATCACTGCCCGACAAATAACCACCATGAACAATATTGGGAAAGATGTCAGCTCCTAGCAAAACATCGACAGAACCAGGCGTGTACCAATTAGGATCCGCTAACTTCAAATTATCAAGCGCCTTCGATGGCGAAATGTCAACACTGGGAAGTTTTCCACAAATATTGGGCAAGACCAAAGTACTTACTTTAAAAGTAGGTGATGGTACCCCAACGGGACGAATAATGCAATCAGATGATCCCTGGGCCGATCCCAAGGTCACGTGACCCAAACAAGAAATAGGTGTTGATGATCGATTCAAGTGCAAGCCCAAACGCTTGCGGCACCGATCAGTAATAAAAGACGACTGACTGCCAGAGTCAATTAAAGAACGAACCACTTGATAGTTGCCCCACTTGTCTTGAACTTCAATACATGCGGTTGCTAAAAGAACCGTAGTATTGCTACGAGAACGAGAACGAACATCCTGAAAGGATGGGAGAGAAGACATGGCAACCGTGGATGCGACTGGAGGCGGCTCAACTCGATGAGAAGCTGCTCCATCCGAATTACTAAGTTTAACGAAATGTAATAAAGAGTGGTGCCGACCTGCACACTCCTTACACGAATGAGAAGAGGGGCACTGCTTCACCAAGTGTGAAGGGCCAAAACAATTTAGGCACAAGCGCGCTGCCTTCACAGCCTCAAAACGCTTGCGCGGGTCCAACTTCAAAAAAGAACGACAATTCGAGATCGGGTGTTCTCCATTACAATGGAAGCACGACTGCTTCGATGAAGACGCACTCGACGTTGACAAAAATGCATGTGAATTCCTCGATTCCACTTTTCCACCAGACTTGACGCTACTCCGCTTACCAACGACTGCAGACGGAGATAGGTCATTCCCCAAAGATGATTCTAATGCACGACACTGTGACGACAAAAACTTGTGCAAATCCTGATATGATGGAAACTCTTCAGATGCAAATTGGAGTTCGAAACGCTTTCGAGTAGCGTTATCCAATTTCTGTAGCAACCAGTTGAACAAAGTGAAATCCCAGAGAGAGACGCCTGAGACCTGACCCAAAGCTGTAATATTTTCTGAAAAGGTATTCAACAATTCACGAAGCGATTGTGAGGAATCAGAATCCGTTATTTTGGGAGCATTACAAATCGCCTGCCAATAACACGTCGCAAGTACTCGCTCATTCTGATACCTTTGGACAAGAGTATCGAAAGCTATCACATAATTGTCATCTGTCAGTGGTAAATGTTTGACAAGGGTAAGAGGTTCCTTTGACAAAGTCGAAACTAAATACTGGAACTTCTCAATTGGAGCTAACGAATCATTCGAATGAATCAAAGTCCTAAACAAATCATAATAAACCGACCACATCCTCAACGAACCATCAAAAGTAGGTATACCGATACGAGGCAATTTCACATGTGAACTTGCAGAGGGGGGTAGCGCGGGAGCACCAGACTGTCGACTATTTAACGATTCACTCGAACCATGACGTGATTTCACCACCGTATCCTGAGTCGATTCCAACGACAATTGAACCGCTCTAATCTGAAAATAAACCGAATCAACTTCGATAAGTAGTCCCGAGTATGATTTCCAAATCTCCGATGACACATCTACGACCAAAGCACTCTTATCTGCCGACTCAACCGTAATCAGGATATTTCTATCAACCTCCTGCACCTGATTGTACAAATCTGAAGCGCTGTCGCATGCAGCCAGGACAATAAAACGCGACTTTTCATCAATGGGTGCTGAAACTACTGTCAGAATCGAGTTCAAACGAGTCAAAAACTTCGAAACAGAAGCGTTTGCTCCGACCAAAGTGTTGGACATTTTGCTAAAGAGTATCAACAAAACACTAAAGCAATAAACGAATAAGGGTTATTTTTTACACCTGTAAAAAATACAACGACAACGAAATACGAACAATAACTAAAAATAAGTACCTAACCAAGTGAAGGTTACTTATTTAAAAACGAGTTGAAAATAAATTGACTTTGAAATTCACCAAAAAACAATACTTGAGATACCGAGTGTACCCAGTAGGTATACCGTGAATACAAAAATCAATATTTTCCCTGTAACAACGAAAAAGGGTTATTCGTTAAAAACCTGTAAAAATACAACAACAACGAACGATGAGCAATACCAAAAATAAGTACCTAACCAAGTGAAAGTTACTTATTTAATATCGAGTTGAAAATAAATTATTGAATTCGAATTCACCAACAACAATACTTAAGATACCGAGTGTACCCAGTATACCGTGAATGCAAAAATCAATATTCTGCCCTGCGAATTCAGAGAGAAAATATTTCAACTATTACAGAGGTTTTTAAAACGAACACCTGCAACGAACGAAGAAGTGGAGTGAGGTGAGAATGGAGTAAAATTAGTGGAATGGGTGAAAATGCCGTCTGGCGTCCTTTGGATCGACTATTTCGAATCCTTTGACCTACAAACAGGCTACCTTAACACAGTGAGTGAGAAACTAATTTCAAACAAATGATGCAACCAATTAATGAACTATATTTCCACGAGCTTTCCTATCCGACTACGGAGGGACCAAAAAAATGTTAACTCCGCGTCAAAGAGCCTAAAAATATTAACGACGCGATTCGATCCTGAAAGGGGCTAAATTAATGCGGCTCGATGCCGCGATGGTAATGACAAATCGCCACGGTGACAGGATCAAAATTTAGGGAAGGACCAGGCTATAATTGCCAATGATTGACAGGAACACAATTAATTAATAATTATCGAAATTACTGACCTTGTGTCTTGTCCGACTAAAGGGGCACTTGTTTTAATTTGCGAGATGTTGTAACTATTATTATCATTCACTTTGCTCCACTATGTAGGTACCCACGATTGTTCCACTACTTTATACCGCTTCCTTATTTCATTAAGGAACTAGGTATCCCGTTCTCGTAACACCAGCATCGACGAGTCTGGTACGAACGGCACTCTGTCGAGTTCTTTTCTCTCTCGATGTTAAACCTCGACTCTCCGTGTGGTCTCTCCAGTCAGGTGTCCTTTTTCCTTCTTCCCGATGTGTAAAGGGAGAGGAAGGGGTAGGAAACGGTGGTGTCTTAGAGAATACGAATCGATTATTCGCCTAGGACGAAACAAACTCAAATTTAAAATAATTTTCTTCCAATCGTGTTAATTTGGTTTAAATTTGTTTTTCTAACTTGCTTATAGGTAGGTAGGTATAGGGGTTCAAAATCTGGCAATTTTTTCTAAAATTGAAAAGGCCGCCATTTTGAAACGGCTCGATTTTACTCAAATACAGTACCAGACGACTCCTTGCGGCTATCTTACTCATAAAAAATTTCAGCCCCTTAGATTGAAAACTGCGACCAGAAACCGTGCCTCATAGACGGTTTTTGTTTTTAATTTGGAGGGACACCCTGTAGAAGTAGCGCAGCTTTAGGGAATTTTTTTTACGAAAATCAAATGTCATTTCAAAGTTTCACAAGGGTAAAAAATTTCGTTCACTAATCCTTAAATATGAAGTTACAGCAGCGGTTTTAAAATTTTAAAGAAATAAACATCATATGAAAAAAATATTAATATCTCCGCCATTTTTCTTATTTACTTCTGGAAACTTTTAAGGGTTAAAGGATATTAGTGTACTTGCCTACTGTGAAAATTTCAGTTCAATTTCTTTAAAAATGAACTCATAAACGGTTATAGAAATTTAGACATTTTTACCCTTTTCCTACCCACGCCACTGGCTTATGAATATAAATAATGCCAATTTTATTGCTTTAATTCAAATTTCAAATAGTTTTCTTCCAATCTTGTTAATTTTATTTTAAAGTTTTATTGCCATCTTGCTCATACAGGGACTCAAAAAATAGCAAATTTTCCAAAAATTCAAATGGCTGCCATTTTGAAACGGCTTGGCCGATTTTGCTCAAGTACAATACCAGACCACTCCTTGTGGATATCTTACTCCCACAAAAATTTCAGCCTCCTAGATTCAAAACTGCGACCTGAAATGATACCACAAGAACCGGATGTCTGGAACTTTGAAGGGACACCCTGTAGAAGTGATGGGACTTTTGGAAATTTTTTCAACGAAAATCTAACGTCATTCCAAGGATTTACAAGAATCCAAAATTTCGTTCACTAATCTTGAAAGATAAAGCTACAGGAGCGTTTTGAAAATCGAAATTTCGCGATTTTGGAGAAATATATAAATATATATATAAATATATATATATATATATATATATATATATATATATCGTGGGCAGGTGAATTTTGGAAAACCACTTTTTCGTGATCTGGGGGTCATGATCGGTGGACATTTGATGAGTTTGGGTGATTTTCGAAAAGTGAGAAAAGTGATGTCGTCCTCAATAGTGTATTTTTTTGTTAAAAAATACACTAATAAAGTATACCTAGATTTCATTTAGAAACGAAAGCCCTAGAGTTTGCAAAGAGAGTGCAAACTCATTGAAAAACTATTGCCGAAATCAGCTTGCCTAACTTGATGGCTCCAATGTTGATAGTTGTTATTTTTTCTGACTGCTATTTTAGTATATTTTCAATAAATTGGATCCTTGTAAAACTTTGGGATGACGTTATATTTTCGTTGAAAAAATGTCCAAAAGTCTACAGGGTTTCAAAACATCAAAAGTCTACTTTCAAAACTCCAAAAATCCGGTCCATGAGACACGGTTTCTAGTCGCAGTTTTTAATCTAGGGGGCTGACATTTTTGTGGCGTAAGATATTCACAAGGAGTCGTCTGGTACTGTATTTGAGGCAAATCGGGAGAGCCGTTCCAAAATGACGACTTTTTGAAATTTACGTAAAAAAATATTTTCGAACCCCTGTGTAAGCAAAATAGAAAAAAATATTTTAAACCAAATTAATAAGATTGTAAGAAAATTATTTTAAATTTGAGTTAAAACAATAAAATTTGCATTATTTGTATTGTAAAGCCAGTGGCATGGATAGAAAAAGGGTAAAAATTTCTATAACCGTTTATGAGCACATTTTTGAAGGAATTGAACTGAAACTTTTACAGTAGACAAAACTATACCAATATCTTTAATCTTCAATAATTTGAAGAAGCAATGGGGTAAGAAAAATGGGAGAGATATTCGATCTCGAGAGAAAATTTCAAATTTTTGGTTTTCAAAACTCCCCTGTAACTTTTTTTGAGTTTATCGGCGAAAAATGCGAGGTATTAAAGTGTCATTAGTAGAGCATATCTACCAAATTTCGTTAAATTCGATCAATTCGTCAAAAGATATCGCTCATCAAAGATTTCGGCAAATTGCACAAATCACCCTCTATACTCGAAACGAAGGGCCTCAGGGAAATTTCAAAACCAGATCCTGAATCGCCTTGAAAAACTACACCTACCCTTAAGCTATGGCAGTCAGGTCGTGGGACACCCTGTATTTCACAGAAACGACTTTATTGACATTTGTTGACTTTGAAAATCATCGTGCTAGGCGGTGAAACTAAATTTTGTCATTTAGGTATAATACTTCATTTTTTACCTATTTTGAAAAACGTGTATTCAGTTCAAAGGGCTGTATATCGAATAAAGGGCCATTTTGGACAATAATAATTTCACAACAAACCGTAGGTAGGTAGGTCTTAATGAGTATAAAGCAAATCAATAGCCTGTCGTATTGGAGTCGGGTTTTAACCCATCGTCCTGACAGTTTGACCCATTGTCCTGACAACTGTCAGGACGATGGGTTAAAACCCGACTCCAATACGACAGGCTATTGATTTGCTTTATACTCATTAAGACCTACCTACCTACGGTTTGTTGTGACTTTTGAGTATACTTCGGCTTTTTAATATGAATAATAATTTCGGTTAAATCGGCATATTTTTAACCCACGAATTCTTGGTGGAAGTTGTTGTTGAAATTATTATTTAAATTGACAAAGGGATTTTCAGAAATACGTTTTCAGTAGTGTGGGTCTATTATAAAAAATTAATTAAGGGAAAACGATGCAAGATGCGAAAATGTTATGAAAGGGTAAAAAGTTTAGTAATACTTTTGCCTTTAAATACAAAATACAAAATCAATCAGTGGCGTGCAGATAAAAAAGTTCTGGAGTAAAAAGTGAGACGTGGCATCAAAAACAGTAGGTAGTGAATATTTCTAAAACTATGTCAGTTTATTGCTCAACAATAGTAGAAGGCAAAAATTTTCAAGTTTCTCTGTTAATCTGTTTTTGACTTATTCTGGAAAACGTGTTTTTGGTTGACCCCTTCTTAAGGACTGTATCTTGAAAAGGGTTTGCCGTTTTGTACTTAGATAATCTCGGTTATATCGTCATATTTTTAACTAATAATAACGGGCTTGGCTCTTCGAGCTCTCCTGCAGTCTACAAATCAAAGCCTTCCAAACAATCCTTCGAAATCACAGACGGACCGTTTCGCTCTTATTATGAGCTCATCAGTGTGATATATCGAATAGATACATCTGGAGGATGAATTGCAGACTGCCATCGGTCTCGAGATGTTATTAAAATCGTTCATCCGGTTGTAACGAATTCCGAGGCATTCGTAATTAATTATTATTTATTTTAATTGATCGAGGGGTTTTATCAGAAAGATTCAGTTTTTACAGCGGTGATTAGCAGGTTATCTCGCCAACACCGGCTATATAAGCAGACCCAGCGGACAAGCAAGGGAGAGCTTCCGAGGTATTGACTCGCGAATCATCTCCCTTCTGGTGAACTGAGCCAGGAGGTCCCGAACAGGAGGCATGCATTGAATGCACTCCGCCACATTTCTCCAGCCGGTAGCAGTGGGTCAATGAATTGAGTTGCACCTAACTGCAATACGGCAACGGGAGATCGACGAGAGTGAATTGAGCTCCCGTCGACTGCCAGTCACAGCAGGGTAACAACCGGGACTGTAGTGAGGTCCCGGGCGGGCCCTTTCAGACGGCGCCTGGCCTGCATTGAGGGCCAGACGTCATGAGCGTCGGGATCGCAACGTATTGAGTTGTCGACCCTAAGCTATTACTAATATCCACCTCGGCATTCCGAGAGTGGACTTATGCTTTCAGATTGATGCACCCTTGAATAGTAATTCCCAGGAATCGCCACGGCGCGTATACCAGAGGCCGCGGCCGTTACAGACACGAGACGCAACGGGCGATGGCAGTGGAGTGACTGCCGTGCGAGTACGAAGCCGGAGACAGCCCGTCCGGGCGACCAATTGACGGAGAGGCGCGCTCTGCCGTCAATATCTCCAACCAATCAAATGAGCCGCCGAGGGAAGAGGCCGGCCCGTATTGTTCAGGACGCAGTGCTAATATTCAATCATTACAGATATGTGTAAATATGTTTAACTGTAAATAAATGCTTTTATAATTTAGACTGAATTGTCACGGGTAAAAGGGGGCATTATCCATCCCTGGGGAATCAGCTCAACCCAACCGAAAATCCCGTTACACGGTTCACAGTGACCCGGAGAACATCGCTACATCTACCGATGGATGACGGAACTACCCCCGAAACATCTTTTATTTTCAAGAATTTTTATTTGAAATTTTACTGTAAAATAATTAGATGAATTAGGTAATATTTACAGAAGTTGTTGATATTTACGCACTACTGATAAAAGACGCACTACTGTGTAGGCACAAAAGCGCATGTAAATGCATTTCCAACACTGGAATCGTGGTACGTACTTACGGAATTATTATAAAAATTTACCTTCAAAATCAATTTCGGGGCCGGCTCTCCTGGTATTAAAGCTGTTGTGATAATTATGTCTACCTCTTTACACTGTTTAGCAAACAGAGCATGTTCGGCATCAATAAACGTTTTAGACATTTTTTTACTGTAACCAGAAGATGTTTCACCATCTTCGGTAATGTTAATTGTTAGGTATTCAGCTCCGAGGGATTCCACTTGTTCTTTGACTGAGGATCTTGTATCAAAACCTCTCACAATGGCTCCCATGTTCTTGGCCTGTGCAATGGCCGCTAACCCAGCTACGCCACCTCCGATTACTAATACCTTGGCTGGGGGCAATTTTCCTGCTGCCGTGATCTGACCTTAAAGATAATTATCTATTCAATTAAATCTAGTAATGAAATAATATTTCATTCTATTAACCTGACAAAAATCTAGGAAAATAATTAGTTGCTTCAACAACTGCCCTGTAGCCACTACACTGAGAAAAGTCGAGCTAAAGAAAATTCTGCTACGTTATTTTTAGCTGTCGTGGTGTAATTCCCTTCAATAACTAAACATTTATTTTTCTGCAACAAAATAAATCACTTTACTAAAACTCTCTGTTGAGACAGCTTAATACATTGCGGTAATAGAAATATTACTTTACTATGACGGTAAAGTGTATTTCTTATTAATTAAATTCACAACAGCTATTATGTGTGTATGCTACGGTAAGAAAAACTATGGGTATAACTTTGTCTTAATAAGAATTAAATGCTGCAGGAGCGGAGACACCGATCTGCTGAAAGTAAACACCTTTGCTTGCGTTTCGCATTGCCGTCGCATGCGCATAGTGCGCCAGCACCAGCGCATTGCATTGCGTCTTGCGTCTCGTTTCGTTTCTTGTCCTTGTCCTTGTCGGCTTCTTCATCTTCCTTCGCGGGGGTTCTGATTCTGGCTGATCTTCCTCTTATTATTATAGACTATATAAACTATAAACATTTGGGTTATTCTGTGCCATTAGTGCCCTACCGCCGATACGAAGTGGCGTGTAAAATGCATGGTCAAGGTGATGAACTGTGCGATACAATAAATATCGATGTTGGGGTTGGGGGAACAACTTCCACGCCGGCTGCGTCCCCATCGCCATTTTCCTCACCATGCTGTTCGTAGTGTTCGTACTCGCTAATAAATACTTAGCGGTTCGTGTACAACAGTGATGGTTCAGTTTTGAAAAAAAAAACTTGCAGAATGGGGACTACAGGATTACTTTGAAAACTTCGAACGTAAGTATTATGAATATTTATTTACCTAACCATCCAGTATCAAGTAATAATTAAGGAAATAAACTACCAGGTTTTAATATTTAAAATATGACAGACTTCTGGAGCTGCGGTGTCTGATGTATTATTATTATTATAATTAGTATTGTACACAATAAAGTGAGTATTTTTCGTTACAGTGGAAGGAATCAATGATGGGAGTTTCAGTCTTCTGGACGATATTATGGATCAATATGAATCTGGATTATGTATCAATATGAGTAATTTTATTGTATTGTTTGTAGAAAAATTTTATTTTTTTAAGCCTAGAATACTTCAAGTTTTATTGTATTTTACTGATAATTATTACGCATTTTGCATTTATTACACAATACCTTTAAGAAAAATGTGCTTTGCTTTAAATTTGTTAGAACAATGCTGTAAGTTAATGTTAAGTTTTTTAAGACTGAATTTTTTATTGTTTTTTGTCGGTAAATATTAATAATATTAGTTTTGTTTGAATTGACATTTTATTTTGTATTTTGATTTTGTTTTGAATTGACTTGTATTGTATTGTTCCATAATATATTGTTGAATAAAAAAAAATTGTTCATTATTACGCTGAATGTAATAATAATGTGCTGTGAGCAGAATGAAAACGACACTTTGTCATGAGGCTTCGAAAATAATTTTCATGTCTGAGATTGAATGTGTAAAATGAAAGGTTTTCTAATTCTGATTGTTCACAGATTCAATCTCAGATAAAAAATTTATTTTTGAAGTCTGCTTCAAGTTTCATTTTCATTTTCTCACAGGATATAATCATTAATAGTTCAGCAAAGTTCTTTTTTAATACAGTAAAATGACTTCACTGAGACAATAAATAAGCTACTTCATAGGGCTGGCTAAGTTACTTTGTAATGGCAACAAAGCTCTTCACAAGTACAGTGAAAAAACTTTACTGACACAGCATAGTAACTTAATAGGCATCGCAAAATAATTCTTCAGTGGCAGTAAAGTTTTCTACAATGGTAACAGATTTAGTTTTTAGTAAGAGCAGAAATTATTTTTAGTAATGAGAAATTTGCTTTACGAGGAGTATAAAACTACTTTATAAAGTTACTTTGCTGTTATAGTAAAGTATTCGCAGCAAATCACACTTTATTGTCGCAGAAGAGTACCACACTGGCGCCTATGCTATTAGAGTTTTCTGCTGCCGCAGCTAATTTTTTGGCTGCAGTGATAAAGAAAATTTCTCAGTGTAACATTTGACATTGAACTTAAGACATCATAAGCTTGGGCTCGTGTTATACGAGGAACGCAATCCAAACCTACAAAGTTTGATATTTGTTTTCTTATTTTATGCTTATTTTGGGAAGTTAACTACCAAAAGCTGTAATCTTCTTTTTTGCTAGTTCATCTATAATAGGTTTATTTTTCGAAGGAAATAATAAGGAAAACAGGATTTTATTTTCTGCGAATTTTCCCAATTCAGCTATAACAGGTTGTCTCACTTTTAATATAATATCTGTAAATTGATAATATTTTTGATTTAATTTTGAAGGTGGGTTTTAGAAAAAGTTACCTGAAGAGAAAACTTCTTTATCGGTGGTCACTGTTGCTCCAACTTCTTCGTAAGAATTATTAAACATTCGAGCCCCCGCTCCTGCATCTAATTCTATATTTACTTTAAAACCTCTGCTGATTAAAGTTTTAGCAACAACTGGTACAACTGCTACTCTGAAATGAAGTTGTTTGTATACAATAAATTAAGTTAGGTAAGTACTGCACATGAATATGAAACCTTTTCTCATTTTCCCAAACTTCTTTTGGTATACCTATCGATAAATTTTTATAGGCTGTTCCTTGAATAATTTCTGAGTTCTTAGACACTTTTCCTTCCTGAGAATAATATCTGGGCAGTGATTTTTTAATATCATGTCTGAGAAACTGTAAGTCAAAAAAGGCAAATTTCTTGCAGTAATTATTGGAGAAATTGTTCACTCTTCTGCTTGAACTGTATAAACTTCTTTGCAAATGATGCCAGTGGGAAGCACTGAAAGTCATATTAGAAACTAAATTTATTGATTTTTCATGAAAAAATTTAGCTAATAATAATTAGAGAAACTATCAATAAATATTTGAAAAACTGTCAAAGTGTCAAATTTTTTTCCAACGGAATCGATGACAAAAATTAATAGATTATTTGACATTCGCTGGTAGTTTAATTGAGCAAAGTATCAGGACAGCATTTTTATTTTACACATTTGAGAAAACGTTTTTCAAAATTAATATGATTAATATCAATGAAAAATTATTAATATTTTGTACGTGAGTCTGTCATACAAGGGCCATCAAAAAAGTCTGATACAATTGATGTGTGTAGGATTTCACTGTAGGCTACAATTCAAATCATAGTTGATTCCGGGTTGTTTTTCCGGGAGTATATAAGAGTTGGAGAGTTCTGTAACACCTTGAAAAATGAAAACAAGGTCAAGGTGTTACTAGATACTTGTGTATCTAACCTGCATTTCAAATTGTAACGGGATTTTCTGAAGGTAGAGGTGAGTTCCCAGGAGTGGATGATTGCCCCTTTGTACCCGTGACAAGTCGATTAAAATTGTTATGGCTTATTTACAAAAAAAGTATATTTACAATAAATCGATCTAGTACTATTATTCATACGACTGATCTTAGGGTTGCTCCGTCCTCTGAGTGATAGAAAGGGGGCGGCCCTCGTTCTGGGGAGTGACCGGATTGGCTTCAGATAATCGCGTCGAAGGCGGCCTCGTTTACCATTGGCCTACCATTGGCCTTTCCGGTACTGCTGCTGCTGGTGTCCTCGCGGCTCGCCGCTCACCATCAGTAATGCCGCCGCTGTCGCACGGTCTGTGCTGTCCCCGACCGTATGCAAGATACGCGTCTCGGGGCCGTCCGGGCGATGACCTTTGTCGGCAGGCGCTCTCTGAAACAAAAGCCGCTCCCGATGCCTCAATACGACATCGGGACGGCTGTTACTGGATCCGGCCCTCAATACAGACCGGGTAGGGACTAAAGGGATCAGCCGGTACCTCAATACAACGCCGGTTGATTACCTATACTGATCGGTCGCCGGCCAGAGTTCACCTCACTCTGGTCGCGCTTCCGATGCCGGGTTACGGTTAGGGTCAACTCAGTTCATCGACCTACTGTAGCCGGCTATGCAAATTGGATGGGTGCACTCACTACATGCCCCAGCTGATCTCCGAGCTCAATTCACCCAGAAGAGAGAGTTGTTCGCGAGTCAGTTCCTCACGATCCTCTGGTCAGTCCTTCAGTTGGCACTCTTTATATAGCCGGTGCTGGTGGAGATAACGTGTTTATCGCCGCCGTAAAAACTGTATCACTCCAGATAAACCCCTCTAATAATGAAATAAATAATAATTACCAACGAAAGCCTTGGATTTCGTTACAAAATAATTTTGTTAAAGATTGTATTTATAGATTCAAGGCCAAATCATATGACAATTTTATATGGGAGAGTTCTGGAACACCTTGACAAATGTTTCAAGGCCAAACATGTATAAGCGAAGCATCAATAATTAGGTCAAAAAATGGGTACGTTCACCTGATGTCAACTGTTGAATAGCAGCGCAAAACGTGTTAGTCTGTGATGTATTAAATCACAACTAAAATTGAGCACTAATTAAGGGGAGAAAAGGAATGAAATACTATTGTAATGCTAATGCCTTTAATTCCACCTTAAGACTGGTAGCTGTACAAGAAAATCAATAGAATATCCAATCACCTGATAAGGCATATTTTATGATAAACATTTCAACCTAAATTATTATTCCTCGATACATCACAGTACCTCCCTCCTTAAAACTGGAATACATATGTACAAAGAAAATTACATAATAATTTTATCGATTACAAAATCACAATATGTATTAAAGTACGAAAAGTTGATAATAATTACAAATTATTAAACCGTATATCAATTAAAATAAATTGTTCTGTCTAATCATCATGACTGACTGGATAGAAGACCAGTCCTACTGGATTCAACCTTGGGGCACCAGGGGGCACCCCACTGTATCAATCCACTCACCTTTGCATGCGGGGCTCTGCATAGGTGGAACACCCTTCCCTAGCTACTCGTGGGATCAACCATGGTAAGAAACAAAAAACCAAGAAATCGCGGGACATCACCGCAAAACAGACTGCTGACCGAGCGGGGCTTGTCACCCGTCAAGACAGTCGGCAATCTAAACAATCCTTGTGCTCGAGACCACCTCTAACGCAAGAAGAAAGTCCACGCATTGGCAAGAAAAGGAGCATCGACACCCTTCATAGGACCAGAACCATTCTGTGGCTTCGAAGATACTTTCTTCAAGGCAGGATTCCAAAAGGAAGAAGAAAACTGAGAGAAGCCCATTGGAGGAACCTCTCGAGGTTGAGACAAGCCGAAGAACTTCTCGGGAATTTTAACCAAGAGAGGTTGAAGAGTATCTTCGACCTGCAAGGAACGTCTCAGAACTCTGACGGGATTCCTAACGGGACATTGCGAGCTCAAGGAACACCTGAGGAAGTTAGACATAGAAGAAAATGGCGTCTGCAGATTCTGCGGGAAAGGAGACGAGACACCACGTCACCTGCTGCTCAACTGCGATGCGATAGAACTCAAAAGAAGTAATGTTCTGGGCCACCACCAGCTAGAGGCAGGGAATTTACCCGACCTTGATCCTCTCAAAATCCTGGAGTTTCTCAAGGAAACGGACTTGGAGAGGGTGCTTCACTAAAGGGATTTCACACCAGGCGAAGCACAGTAGAGTGGATACAATAGATCTTTTAGGTCGCAGTAACTTAATCACCCTCAAAAAATACAAATACAATACAAATACAAATACAAATCATCATGACGTAACGTCAACTTCTCTGATGGCATGACAACAGAGCTGAGATGCCTAGCAGCCACAATATTGAGTGTAATTTATGAAATAATTCTAACAGCGGGTATTATAAAGGCTCATTAAGTTAACGGGCAGATTTCTGTGGCCGTTTCTGAAGAAGGTATCGAGTCTAAGTGGAAATTTTGTAATTTTATCTATTCTTGACATGAAAGTAATTACAAAAATGTTAATAAAAGTAATTTGACGTCGATATTGCCTTTAAAAATGGTCACAGAAATCTGCCCGTTAGCCTAATGAGCCTTTATAATATTGGCTGTTAATGAAATAGGTACATACCATTCTCCATGATGTCCACGATGCCTTCAAGACTCTTTCAATAGTTGTGGTTGCCATTATCGTTATAATATTCAATATTCTGTAAAAGACAAGGCAAATTTCAAACAAATTCTGCTTTTAACAGTTTCTGATAATATAATGTATCGTTGTCATACTTACTTTTTAAAAATCGGTTAAATAATAAAATAACGATAAGAATATTTCTTTCAAATTTTTTACGTCTGTCTTCTATGAGAGATCATACAAGACTGAAATAATAATTGTTGATAATAACGTACATAGAAACATGCATAGTATAGTTCGATCAGAGATATAACAAAACGGCTTCGGTCATTTTATCAATTTTTGGATTATTGAAATATTGTTGAAGTCAAAAAATATGCCAGTTTAACAATTAGATCATTTCGTTATATCTCTTGGTCGACTGTAACTGTAAGTATAAGTTATTAATAAAGTGAGCTGCCTGCGAATCGCAGGTTGCATAAATGCACAGCATACCGATCAGTCATTTGGACATAGTTTAAAATACATAAATTTAATTTTTTATGAGTAAATATGACGATTAAGAATTTTGATTGAGTCAATTAAAACGTTTGCAGCTATATCAGTTAAAATTGATTTGTCTATTTTAAAATCATTAAAGAACTTGATCGCACTCGTGCCAACTGTTCCACGAGCGCCAAACCAAAGACCGATAACGGACCATTCACGAACGCCGAAGATTTCTACGTATTTTTATTTGTAAAATGGTATACAAGATTCATAGATCTTGCATTTTTCTTCGTGAACCAATCTGTCTTGTTCTGTATCGTTTGTTTCAAATCGCACTGTGGGGTCAATAATGAATTTCGAGTTTTTGTCGAACGCAATAATGTCACTATATCGGTTTCTTCCTTCTAGGTCAATAGCATGAACTTCTTCGAATCATATAAAACCTTTTTCTTTAAGATTTGCGGTGATTGTATGCTTAGTGCGATTATGACGGCTAACTATTTGGGTATTGTTCGCTTCGCAACGTCCAATTATTACACGGGCAGGAGTTTCCTTCTCTCTGTTGCATTTGCGACAGAGGTTGGGTTGGAGTTACTTTGTGAACTTGGTACATCATTTAAGTTAGCATAATTTGTGTTTAGTTTAATTGCAGATGTCCATTCTGATGAAGATAAAGGCTGCTTATTTAAAATGAACCGATTTGATTGCGTATGCGTGCGATAGTGTGTAACGCCTATTCCTTGCCAATTTTGAGAGCACCAGGCTTCAAAATCTTCAGACCGAAGTGCTGATCTCATTTCTTTCGTAGTGTGTCCTATAACACCAAGAGATTGTTGGCATTCGCTCATTTCATCAACAAACTTATAGAGTGAGTGTAGTAGTCCATCATCAACATTGTTGTTTGTTCGCTATCGAGTAATGCTGCAAATGTACTTCCCACGAGCTTCTCATCAACGCCAAACCACGATGTGAACGTGGCGAGTAGAACATCTCAGTCGTTGTGTGAGCTGGCAATCCAATAATCTGCTTCACTGTTCTTCGAATCATAATATCGAGTGCTGTTGTAACGTATGCTGGAATTTTATTCAGTGGTGCAGATTGAAGAGCGTACGTCAACATGGGAAAAATATATTGGTTGATTATGTTCAGTTTCTGATCCGGTTTCAATAGACTAGAACATCCAAGTTTCGACAGGTTCTTGTCTAGGTTCGAGATAACTGTGTCGTCAAATATCAGCTCGTTTGAGAAGCTACATCCAAGGTAACGAACGCGTTCGTTAGGTTGAACACATTGAATTATGTTTCCGTCATTAAGTTTTATTAATTCATTGGCTATATAGCGTTTTACTGGATCTGACCAAACAAAAGTGTTTGTGCCCCAGCGGGGATTCGAACCCTGGACCTCCTGATTACGCGTCAGGTGTGCTTACCACTACACCACCCAGGTCACTGCAAGTGTCGTGGTCAGATCGGCTATATGTGTTGTTGTTGTTGTTTCTCTCTCTTGTGGGAGCGAGTGGTCGCCACAGTACTCCCCTTCCAGAAACGGAGTTGCGTTTCGATTTGAACCTTGAACCTTACTACTGTGCTTGAACTATTCTTACGGACCGTTGTTCGGTACCCTTGTTTGCTGGCAGACCGTGATTTTTGGGCGATATCTCAAGCGAGTGTCTTCTTGATTCGTTCTTACGGACCGTTGTTCGGTACCTCGGTGTATCGGGGCGACGGAATCAAGTGAATGTTGTTTGCCAATTGTTTGTTTCTGAAAGGGAGGAGAGTTGAGTTAGAATGTGTGTATGTATGCGTGTTCATGTCGGAGGAATTATGAAGAAATATCATCACGTCGGGGTCACCAATTATAGCGTGTAACTGGATCTGACCAAACAAAAGTGTTTGTGCCCCAGCGGGGATTCGAACCCCGGACCTCCTGATTACGCGTCAGGTGTGCTTACCACTACACCACCCAGGTCACTGCAATTGTCGTGGTCAGATCGGCTATATGTGTTGTTGTTGTTGTTTCTCTCTCTTGTGGGAGCGAGTGGTCGCCACAGCTAGTTTACCTTTCACCAAATTCACGGCTTGACTCTTTTTTGGGTTTATATCAAGATCTACTTTATTGAAGAGGTCTTGAAGTAGCTGAATAACTCTGACAGCCGATTCAACCGAATTCGTTGTGATTGCTTGGTCGTCAGCAAAACCAGATAAACATATTGGATCATATTGATCAGATAGTTTGTAACCGTAAGTTTCTGTGAAAGAAGTTTCACAAATTTCGTTGTAAATAAAGTTAATTGCAATGTTGAATAGCATCGGTGACATCGGTCCACCTTGTGGCACACCTTTTAATACACGTATGCGTTCACTTTCATTTTTGCCTACGTTCACCTTAACACTGTTTTGCGAAAGCAGGCACATCACTAAACTTGACAAGTTGTTTGAGGCTCCACTTGCTGACAGACTTCGCTGGATATGATCGTGACCAATTCGGTTGAATGCTTTTGAAATGTCAAGGAATGATACAACACAGTCGCGTTTGTTCAATTTAGCATTCTTGAGACAATCATTGACTAACCTCGTGTTGATGTGACAACCAGGTAAACCGGCGACAAATCCACGTTGATTTCAATTTATTGGGACTTGAAGTCTCAGTTTTTGATCAATTACTTTTTCAATAATACGACGAACAACTGAGTAAATGGTAATCGGACGCCCATTACTTATGTCATTAGCACTACAGCCTTTGTCAATCAATATCGTCCGACCTTCTAATAGTTTCGAAGGCACAAATGCTCTTCGTAACATAATATTTTCGATTGACGTAATGACATGTGAAATGGGTAATTTTTTTATCGTACGTGATAGAACACGATCGGGTCCTGGTGATGTATCGATGCTGATAGACTTGATTTGTTGTGCAAATTCTGCTTCAGTGAATGTAATATCTGAATGTGTTGTTGCTTGATCGTATACGTCTAGAATTCTGTCATTAGGGCTTTCGAATAAAGTCTTGAAATGTTGTTCAGCTGTGGCACAGGGGAAGTGGAAAATCGGTAGGCCGATCGGAAAGGAATCTCGATTGACTCGCTCTCTTGCATCTTGTTGTTTGAAGAATATAAACGTGACATCCCAGTTATAATTGTTTTCGGTTAATTATGTTGTGTAGTGCTTCACTAAAAACAGGTATGAAAGTGGAATTTAATATCATTTTAGCATTGCTAATTTCTATTTGTTCTCGATTAGGTGATTTTGAGGTCGACAAAGCATTGTAAATGTCGTCAGCATAGTGTAGTTTGAAAAATAAAACCCGACGTTTGGCAGGATGGCGTGCCCACCTCGGTAAGAAAAAACAACTACCAGACTGAGAATTTCAGACACTAATGTTAAGCATTCGACTTTTCAGGGTTTTAATTATAGATTCCAGTTCAGGATTGTAGTTATTTATAATTTCAAGTTCACCCGCCTGATTGGATTATGATTTACGGCGAATCGTACTAAATAATGGGTTAATTAATGTTCTTTTTTGGTCTACGGTTGGTTTGTTTGGTAGCGTCCTTTCCATGAAGCGAACTTTGGTATTTTTGGTGACGTAGTTGCCAGACATCGAGTGGAGTGAGGAGTCAAGATGCTCCATCTTTTTCTTTGATTGTCTCTTCTCAACCGGAATTCAAGAATCAAGTTCACGCAAAATGGAGTCTATCAAGGTACTTTACCTACAAAATTATATTTTCATGAATTGGAAAATAAAATACTAAAAACCAAGTGACGTTTATTATTGAAATGTTTGATATGGGTCATTAATTATTGATGACCAGTTGTTTGCTTGTCTATTATTTAAATTTAAAGGTATACCTAATTGGTGTTAAATTTTATCTATTAATACATTTGAGTATACCTAATTGGTATTGACTTTTATTTATTAATGACAGTTAATGATGACGATTAAGATGAGTTTTAGTTCTTGAGATACTGTTTTTGGTAGAGATAATTAAGGTTAGGTGTGTGTAAATTTATGTATGAGTGCCTAAAGAAGGCTGAGTTATTCTCTTTTGTAGATTAAGTATTTGTTTTGATGAGTGATGAAACTCTTTAAAGATCCTATGTATATTTTAGCAAGTAACTTTAATGAATCTTAATATTAAGTATATCTCTCGATACATCATTATTTTTCTCCTGGAATTGTTTTGATTTGATTGGATATAATTTCCAATAAATTTGTTACTGTTATATTGTGGCTTTTATTTTAGTTAGTGTTGTTGTTGTGTGACCTGTAATTAAAAAAAAAGAACACAGCGTAGGGCAGGTCAAGTTTTAAGTAGTTTCAGTATTTTGATAAAATTTTTAATCCGGACGATCATTTAAATTTGTATTTTTTAATCTCTTTCTTTTTGTGGTGTGGTTAGTTCGCCGAAGAACTGACCGACACCCCACCTCCTCCGTTCCTTTCGGGTTCAAAGGAATCTGAAGGTACCCGGACGGAGCGAGAGGAGATACACCCTCTGCTCGCCCATTTTGGCCTTTCAATCTAAATTTAAAATCAGGCGAGTAGAGAGGGTTGCAGCTAGATGAAAAAGGGCCCGTGGAGTTTGTCCAAAACCCATTTTCCGTGGATTATCGTTGCTTGTCGACAAATAATCTGGTGAGTATAAAAAAGGTCCCCCAAATGAAGATGAGAAAAACAACTAAAATCAGCTGTATTTTATTTATTTATTTATTTATTTATTATCAATAATTTCCAACAGGTCTTCACCCATTTATAGGAAAAATTAAATACATGAGATACCTACATATTATGTAAAAAAAGAACATTTATACAATATAAATTGAGGTTACAATCAGATAGGGTCAGTCATCAGCCGCCATTGAATACCTGCGCAACACACTCCGATATTAGTGAAAAGCTATCAGCATGAATGTCACAGGAGTGAGCTAATCTGTTGAAGAGCTGGCACATCATAGAGATGGGTGATCTTACCAGTATATTAGTGCGTCCACTCATGCAGTAAAATGGTTGAGTTTGTCGCGAATTCAGACGAGGTACCATAAAATCAATTTTACTGAGTAAGTAAGTGCAATCATTCAAATTGTTAAGCAAACCATACAGGAATCGCAACATCCCAGCAACCCGTCTGACATGCAAAGAGGTAAAGTTAAATCTGGTTAATAAAATATTATGGTCAAACCCTCTCGGAAGATACTGGCCATCTAGACGGAAACTTAAAAACTTCAAAAAAGAGCGCTGCACAGATTCCAGACGGCTGATGTGAACCTGATATATGGGAAACCAAATAACGCTACAATATTCAAGTATTGGCCTCACTAAGGAATAAAAAAGAATACATAGGGGGCGTGTAGTAGAGAAACCACCGCAGTTCCTGTAAATGAAACCGTAAGTTCTAAATGCTCGAGGAACGATCGCATCTATATGTGAGGTAAAATAGAACTTGGAGTCAAACAAGACACCCAAGTCTCCAATTACGTCCAAACGCTGTATATCACCGTTACAGACTGTATATTGAAAAATTACATTTTTTTCACGTCTCGAATAGCTAACAACCGCACACTTAGACACGTTCAAGTACAAGTTATTTCTATTGCACCACTCAGCGATGACATTTAAGTTACACTGAAGTCTAACACAATCTGCAACAGAGTTGATAGTTGAGAAGAGCTTAAGGTCGTCGGCAAACAGCAAACTTTCACAGTCTAACCCATCAACTATATCATTTATATATAATAAAAATAGAAGGGGTCCCAGATTCGAGCCCTGAGGAACTCCAGATCCAGGTTCAATGGCTTTCGAGATTGCACACTTATATCTGACGCGCTGCTTCCTGTTGGCTAGGTAGGACTGGATAAGTGTTTGCAATGAGTTAGAGAAACCGAAAGAAGACAACTTAAGCATCAATATAGAGTGATCCAGCTGATCAAAAGCTTTTTGGAAGTCGAGATATATAGCATCGACTTGACTACGGGAGTCAATAGCTTCAGAAACATACTGGGAAAAACTTGCCAAGTTGGTCACTGTAGAACGTTTCTCCATGAACCCGTGCTGAAACTGTGTTATACGGGATTTTGTGGCATGGTAAATATGCTTATATAATATTGACTCAAAAACCTTTGAAAAATTACACAACAATGATATGGGTCTATAGTTAGTGACCTCGTCGGTGCTGCCTTTTTTAAAGATGGGACATATAAAAGCATCCTTCCAAATATCTGGAAAGACGGATTTGCCAATAATTAAATTGAAGAGGATGGACAATGGCTTCACAAAAATGCGGGCACAGTCCTTTAGCAGAAAGCTTGGAATGTTATCAACACCCATACTGAACGAATTCTTCGATTTTTTCAATGCCATGAAAATTTCATCGTCAGAAATTAAAGTTACATTGACAGAGTTACACCAGTGATGACAGTCAGAAACAGGTGCACGATGTCGTACAGGATCGGCTTTCACGTACACACTACCAAAGTACTCCGCAAAGCCATTCACAATAAGGTCGGGAGTAGAGAGCTCCAGATCATTGAACTTCATCAATCCAGGGATTCTGGTGCTACCTCTCTTGTTTCGCGTAAATTCCCAAAACTTCTTAGGGTCTCTAATAATGAGAGATTCGATGTTTGTTAAGTAGGCCTCATAAGCTTTTCTGGTTAAATTTTTGCTAATAGTGCGATGGGTCTTAAACAATTGATAAAAGTAAGGATCTTTATACCTCCTATATTTCCTGAGTGCCGCATGCTTCAAGCGTAAAGAGGAAATGACCTCGCGGTCAAACCAGGGAGGAAATCGCCGTCTAGAATATGACCTAGTTTTTGGCACTGACATTTCAAAGATATTGTACAAAGTGTTATAGAAAGTAGCACAGGCCTTGTTAACATCGTGCTCACCTCGAAGATCCTCCCAATCAGCTTCACCTAGTAAACTGTAAAGTAGGGGATAATTTGCTTTTTTAAAATTGAAACTAGACTGGGTGTTTTGATTTGTTACAAAATTAGTCTGATGCCCGCCAACGACCCCAAACGCAATCTCAATAGTTGGATGATGATCGTCCTCGTCCACAAGAGGCTGAAGTGATCTCTCCACACTACAATTTATATTAGAAAAAACCAGATCCAGGATGCGATCAAATTTATTAGGAATGCAGTTGTGTTGCATGAAGTTGTTAAATTCTTTAAAATTATTTATATTACGAGTAATACAGTTTAAATCGAGCTTCAGTGAAGGAAGGTGCGTTATCAGTGCTACGCCGATAAGTGCTTGTCTCCGCGGAATTAATTCGGTTTATTTACATACAAATACCTATTTAGTTTGTTCTATAGTAATTATTATAGAATAATAATTTTTGAATAGATACACCATTTCGTAGGTATTAATTTCCTTTTTTTTTATCATGGGAAGTACATCGGGCGGGGACGACCCGCCCGTTTCTAGTGGAAACCCACTTTCCGTAAATAATTCAATAACAAACAATGGAAAGCCAGGTGAGTCTGTAGAATTAGGGAAACATATAGACCTTAATAACAGGTATACAGCTAAGGATAAGGGACCTTACAATGTCTACGTAGAAAGTCTAGACAAAAAGATTGGTAGATTATATCCAATTAAGGTAGGTCATTTTATTAAATCAATTAATGAGGCTGGTAAGTCAATTATTGATATTAAAATAGTGGGTATTAACAGGGTGAAGGTGATACTAGATTCTCTTAGCATAGCCAATGCGCTAGTGGAAAAGCAGGACTTGAGACAATATGGTTTAATCTCCTATATCCCGCGTTTCTATACCCAGCGTAAGGGAGTTATCAGGCAGGTCGACACATTTTTTGATATCGAATATCTGGCACAAAACATTGAGTGCTCTCAGCAAGTGGTAACCATAGAGAGAATGAAACGAAGAATTACCGACGAAAACGGAGTCTCCAAATTAGTTGATAGGCAAATAATAATTGTTCATTTTTTGGGATCGTCTTTACCTGATAGTGTAAGAATAAATGGTGTTAATTTCGAGGTACAACCCTACATATATCCTGTGGTCCAATGCTTACGATGTCTTATGTACGGGCACGTTTTTAAACAGTGTAAAAGCACAACAGCCAAATGTCGAAAATGCGGTGATACGGAGCACGATATGGCAAATTGTAAGAGTGGGGAGAATTTCTGTATCTTTTGTAAAAATAACAGTCACTCATCCAACTCAAAAAATTGCCCACTTTACCAGAAACAAAAACGAATTAAAGAAATAATGTCGCAGAAAAACATATCCTACAAAGAGGCCGAAATCTTCGAAAATAACCCCTCATATGCCAAAATAGTTACAAATAATAGATTTGATGTATTGAAAAATGACAATAACTTCCCATCTCTACGGGAACCACTAACAAATACATGCTTCGTGCCCAAACCGCAAAGGCGACAAATAACAACTAGAAATCCTTCGGTGCATACACCGCAGCCTAGTTCTCGTAAAGGTAGAGGAATTGAACCAGATCATAGTCCCGGTAAACGCAAAGCTTCCCCAGCCCCAAGTTCTAATCCTGCGAAAGTACTAATAGCAGCAGATACTCTTATCCCAGAAAAAAGAATTAAGAATTTTGGAGAATACAGGGAAAAAATTTCTGATAAAATCATAAACCTATTGTATTCCGTCATCAACGAGGTAAGGTTAGGACAGGGTCCCCAGTTAGACGAAAATCATATTAGAGAGACTGTAAAGAATTTATTAACGTACACATCCGAAAATAGTTTAGATATGGACGTTAGTGATGTCGAGTCCACATATTAGCACAGGTCTGAAGATTCTACAATGGAACGCTCGTTCCCTTAAGCATAACAAAATTCAGCTCCAGGCACACCTACAAAAAAATTCTTATGATATTGTTCTCATTACGGAGACGTGGCTCAAGCCACGTCACACAAACTTTAGAATAAAAAATTACAATATAGTTAGAACAGATAGGTTTCCTCGACAGGGGGGAGGTGCATGCATTTTAATTGCTGACTACATTCCTTACCAAAATAGCTCAGTGATTAACCCCATCAAGGATAAGATTGATGTTTGTGGGGTCAAGCTCACGGAATTGAATCTAAATATTTTTTGCTTGTATCAACCCTCAGATGTAAGAATATCTTATAAAGAATGTTGTGATTTGATGGCGATCTTTGGGACAACAAATACAATTGTCGGCGGAGACTTCAATAGCCATCACGTATCATGGGGTTCTCCTTCAAATGATACCCAAGGAGTTATTCTTAACCAAGTAATAGAAGATATTAATATGTGTATCCTTAATGATGGCACCCCAACCAGAATTTCGAGGCCCGGGGAGCGCCCGTCGGCAGTTGACTTAAGTGTTGTCTCAGGAGATCTCGTCAATAAATCCTCGTGGAGCGTACTCCCGGAGTTACTGGGTTCTGACCATTATTTAATCTCTATTGAATTCGATATTATTTATAAAAGACAAACTACGCCACCATACCTCAAATGGAATGAAAATACAGCCGACTGGAGTGCGTTCCGCGGGGAAATCGATAATGTGTTAGATAAATTAGATACCGGATCAACCACCGTAGAAAAATATAATTTTATAATAGACTCAATTGTAAAATCGGCAAACAAAAATATAAAGACGTCTAGGGCACCGAAAACCACCAAACAATGTCCAACCTGGTGGGACGGGGATTGCAATAAAGTGTGGAAAAGGCGTAAGGAAGCTTTACAACAGTATAAACAACTGTCAAATCTCAAGAATTACCTCAACTACAAGGAAATAGAAGCACAAACAAAACGTTTCCTTAAGGAAAAGAGCAGGAGTTTATGGCGAGGATATGTAGAGCGCAAGCTTAACAAAAATACCCCAATAGGCGAAATCTGGAAAATTGTCAGGGGAATGAAAGGAGGAAAAATTAAACAAAGTTCGGAGATATCTATGGATTTAATTGACGAAGTGTTGATGAACATGGCTCCACCTACGATTCCAACAGAAGAGGAAGACTCCCGCTCCACGCGTAACACGTCCGAGATTCAAACACACGAAACCCCTTTTTCAACTCAAGAACTCAATCAAGTGATGAAAAATACTACGTCCACTTCTCCCGGTATAGACAGAATTACATACAAAATGCTAAACCAGCTATCTCATCGCGCTCGAGCTGTCCTCATACACCTCTTCAACGACATTCTTCGCACAGGAGTTGTGCCATCTAAGATGAAGGAGATAGTTGTATGTTTGTTTCATAAATACGGTAAGCCGGAAGGCGTACCATCCTCATATAGGCCTATATCCTTGATACCTTGTGTCACAAAACTTCTGGAAAAAATGCTGAAATCTCGTCTGGAGCATTTTTGTGAGGCTAGAAACTTATTACCTGAAAACCAGTTTGGATTTCGAGCAGGACAGGGCACGTTAGATGCTCTTACGCAACTGGTCACGAATATACAGTGCGGCCTAACAATGAATCATTACACTCTCGCCCTATTCATAGATATAAAGGGAGCATACGACTCAATAGCACTTCCATTATTGCATAATAATTTAATCAGTATAGGGATAAACCAAATCACCGCTTCAGCAATAATAAATATATACGCCAACCGCAAGATCCACATTAGAGACAACAGAAACAGGATACATGGGCCCAGAACAACATCAAAGGGAATTCCACAAGGATCAATTCTAAGCCCACTTCTTTTTAATATTTATACCAAGGATATACACAAGCTCTGGGAAGATGACACAAAATGCATCCAATATGCCGATGACTTCTGTATATACATAACAAAACCAACGCTCGCAGAATGTCTTAAAAAGTACAAAACCATCCTCTACATATTAAGAATGTGGGTTGAAGAACGAGGTTTTCAATCAAGCGAGGAAAAATCAGCTGTAGTTATCTTCACTAGGCACAGAATTCCAACAATGACTCATCTGCCAAGTAATATATACAGGATCAAGTGCTTCGAGGCACATAAATATCTGGGGGTGTGGTTAGACAGAAAACTCCTGTGGACCAAACATATAGAGTACGTGCAGGCAAAATGTGAAAAGGGTATCAATATTCTAAGGGCAGTAGTCAACACCAAATGGGGTGCTGATATTCAAACATCCCTCTTATTCTACAAATCGTACATCCGCTCCATTTTAGACTACGCTCTAATCCTATATGGATCCACCTCGAAGACAAATATGGCAAAGATAGAAAGAGTTCAAATAAAAAGCCTCAGATCCTGCACGGGAGCCATGAGATCAACACCGAGAAACATCATCCTTGCGGAAACCACTGAATATGCTATACACCTGAGACTAGAGCTTCTTGCCAACAAGTATATGCTGAAAGTTCACATCAGATATCCTAGCCTAGTAAAAATTTTAGGTAGACTAGCAGCCGAGACAATGGACAGTAAGTACTGGAAAAATAAGAAAGAGCCTCCGCTGGTTACCGCATTTTTAGCAATGCAAAAATATCAAGAATATAATACAGGGGAACAGAGAAAACTACCAGCATTCACGTTACCGCATCCTACTCTCATGTTAGAACCAATAGTACTAATACCGGCTTATCAGGAACAACCTAACCTAAATATCAGCATCTTGAACAGACTATTAGAACCATTCAGACAGTATCTCCACATATATACGGATGGTTCTAAATGTAAAGACGGAACAGGGTGTGCAATCTACATTGACCAATATAAAACCACAGTTAAATACACACTACACAAATTAGCTTCAATATATACAGCCGAAGTGTGCGCAATTAAAAAAGCTCTGCAATGGATGATCATGAACGGAGAATCCTACGCGGTAGTGATGACAGACTCCTTGTCGGCCTTAAAAGCAATTAAACAGAGAGACAGGAGAAAAATGGACAACGCTTTATGCTCCATACAAAGATCACTCGCCCAATTGTATGAATCTGGACGAATCGTATTCGTTTGGGTTAAGGGACACACAAATATTAAGGGCAACGAGGAAGCAGATAAACGAGCCAAAGAGGCCGTATATTATGGCGAACATGTAGACAATTATCTTCCTATAACAGACATCTACCCAGAAGTTAAAAAGTTAACTGCTATAAAAGCAAATGCCGAATGGAGAGATTATTGCCGCAATACAAATAACAAATATAAACTTATTCATCCAACACTTCCTACAATGCAGGAACTATCATTCTACACAACATCAAGATTGCTTTATACTACTATAGTTCGACTGAAATCAGGCCACGCAGGATATCAATCCCACCTGCACAGAATCGGTGTCCTAGACTCCCCTATATGTTCATGTGACGGTGTGTCAAATGCCGATCTCAATCATATAATCTTCATGTGCCCAAAATACTATGATGCAAGACTAAAACTTATAGATAACCTCCTACAACTCAATGCAATTAAAATGCCATTAGATATAACTAATATTTTGCTAACCAAATCAGCAGACGTGTATAGGGCAGTCAATAAATTTTGTAAATTAGCCAGAATCCAACTTTGAGTATAAAACCGCCTTTTGCGCGGTGCTGTACATACTTTATACTGTCATATAATATTCATTCTTATTATGTTTTTTATAGCTTGATGCTTGGTGTATTTGTTAAATTTTTCTTCTTGTCTACAATAATTAGGTATTAAGTATCCTATGTGCACTATCCGCTCGTTGACACCCATATGATTCCGTGGTCCTGTCTTGTCTAGCGTAAAAGTCGTCTTGATGGACCCCTAGACGCGTTGTTACCATTGTCGAACCCCGATCCCTGCTCCCAAGATAAAAAAATAGAATTAAAAAAAAAAAAAAAAAAAAAAAAAAATAATAATAATAATAATAATAATTAAAAAAAAAAATAATTAAAAAAAAAAATAATAATAACAAAAAAAAAAAAATATATATGAAAAAAAAAACAAAACAAAAAAAAAACAAAAAAAAATAATAAAAAAATATATTAAAAAAAAAAAAATTAATAAAAAAAGTCGTAATAATAAAAAAAAAAAGAAAAAGAAAAAAAAAAAACCGCCCACTGCATATATCTTCACTGTATTAAAGGTTGTAATTTTCTTTTGTAAGTGAGCCCGACTCCACCAAATCTATCTTTCAAAAATTTGTCAGGTCAGGTCAGGTTTTGCTTTTGAGTTGCCAAAAGTCTGTGGCTGATGGAGCGAGCGTTCCAATGCCAAAAACTTCACATACATACATACATACATTACGAGTAATACTGCTCCCTGAATCTGTAGCTAGGTTGGGTACATTGAAATCACCGATAATAATGACCCTGCTACCATGAACAGCCTCAACATTATTAAGCAGCTCAAGGAACAGTTCATAATCACGGACAGATGTTGAGGGCGGGATATAAACTACGAAGGTACAAAATGATCCAATAGTTTCTGCTGAAATCTTAACTCCGACGATATCAATATACGGTAAGACAGAATAAATATCACTAAAATCAATTTGCACACATTTGAAGCGATCTCGAACCGCCAGTAGCACGCCACCCCCCCTAGATGAGGACACATGAGCGAAATCTCTATCTCTTCTAAATACAGTATAACCGTCAGCAAATAGTTCTGAGCTACTTATTGCAGGACATAACCAGGTTTCGCTGAGAGCTATAATTTCACAATCACAAATAGAGACACCTGTATAAAAGGTGTCGGTCTTGGATCGCAGTCCCCGCACATTCTGATAGAGAAGATGTATAATTGTAGAGTGCAAAATGGGTGAAGTATTTAGTTTAAATGAAGGATCTTAGGAACACCATTCACATACCGAATCCTCAGTCCCTCCTCCCCGTTGGCAGTCCTCTCCATCATCTCGGCTTTCAAGCGCTTGTACGATTCCTGTTGCTTGGGTGTTTTATCGGTGGTAATGATAACAGAACTGAATCTATCATGATTCCTTAATTCATGACGATTGCGGATGACGCCGAGAATATGAGTTTCATCTCTTAGTCTAATCCTCACTGGTCGGGCTCGTGAACCTTCCTGCGGGCTGTATCGACCCAATCTCTCCACTGTGACACCAGAAAAATCGTTCTCGGGGTCGACAACTCCCAAAACACTAATAATCTCCGTCCTCTCATCTCTAATACGCTGTTCCCTGGAGAAAGAACTTGGCAGTTCAGGTAAATTGAAGACAATCAAGTTATTAGCACGTTTTTGCCGTTCAAATACCTCTTGAGTGACCTCTTCAAAGATCTCGGAGTTCCTCTGGGATATACTAGATCTTATATCAGCCAGTTGAGAATCAAAATCGTCCTTGATCCTCCTCAAGGAACCAGCGAACTCCTGCTGCAAATTATTGATGAGAACCTTCATGTCCCTATAGCTTGACAAATTGCCATTACAGGAGTTGCACACAACTTTGAAAGACTTTGACTTCGCTCGAGTCATCTTCACCTCGCTCTCAGAAAGGCCCACGCAAGTGTGATGTAAGGATCCCTGACAAACATCACACTGTAGACTGCTAGGCTTCCCAACAAGGCCGCAATTAACACACTGGTTCATTTTAACTAGACGCCAACAGAAGAACAAACGCTGCAATAATGTAGACACACAAAATATGTAAAATCCACAGTACTCAGCCTCCTGGAACTCGCAGAAGTAATGTAGGCACAGAAATAAACAAATCCACAGTGCCAGGCCTCACGGCTATCAGGAAATGATATCGCACCACACAAAAAGTCTCCAAGCGAGATAGGCAGCAATTCACAATGACTGTCGTATTAATAACCTGGTATTTAATATATTCCCAATAGATAAACTTACTTATATGTGGAAGAAACAAATGATACAGATCACAGGTTGAGAAATATGCCTCAAGATGATGTAAAGCACTACAATTACTTCAGACAAAAACTCACTGAATTTACCGAAATACAGGAGCTGAAAATGTGCACAGGTACCTCACTTTCAATTCGATTCAAATTGCCGCTTATAATTGCCGTATTTTACCGCTTACAAGAACAAGTATTGCCCATCTACAACCCTCGGGCCTTTCTTTCGTCAATTTGATATGCATAATTTGTGTAGGATTAAAAATATTTACAAAATTGGAGCCTCAAAAAGCAGTTTCAAGTTAAATCTCTCAAAGTGCATATAAGATCGGGGGAAAGTTATTTTGCACTAAAGATACAAGAATGTTTGTTAAGAGCAAAAGAAAATAAAGATATACTGAAGCTCTTTGTTTTAGTAGCAGAACTTCCCTTCCCACACATGTGTACTGGTAAATTATTCTATAAAAGAAAACTTTGGTTGTACTGTATGCCCATTTACTCTGGAAAGAAAATCAGTCTTTTAGATTTTTTACATTATAACTGAGCAAAACAGTGCGTAAGTACTAGAAGAAATTGCAGAAAAGTTTAAGCAGACACCATCAAAAGTTTACACTGTAGGTACAATCAATTTTATATTCATAAAATAAATTTACATCAAAACTTAGAAATTATTGATTATGTATCATTAGGATAGATATAGATATGCTGTGTAAATAGCTGTGAAATATGTAGGCAACACATTTACTTCTTCATAAAATTTGAGGTTAAAAATAAATTTTCGATTTTTTAAACGGGATCCATTTGCCCCGAGAGTTTCACCCTCTTAAAGAAATTTGATTTTTTTTATTGAAAAGGGTGAAAAGGGATATGCACTGCATGGAAATCCCTGTGGCGCTCTGGGAGCGGTGCATGAGCGAAGATGTTGAAAATTATACCTTGAATTTTGTATTATTTTGGCTAGATTGTTTGCCTTTGAAACCAGGTTATAAATAGACGATCTTGTTTTAAAAATAGATGACCTTGAAGTATGATCTTCCACACAGTTTTAGTTTCAGAAACCAGCATTAAGATTATTGCAGACGCCCCCAACTCTATTTAACTCATTATAGTACAGATTATTCATATTGATACATCTTCAAGCATATGAAATAAGTTTGTATTTTTGAGAAGAAACTTAGTTATTATTTTAATTTATTAGTCTTTGTTTAAAGTTTCGAGTAAAACGATTCGTGTACAACCATTGTAGAATTTAAATCCGCAACACATGAGCAACCTAGAAAAAATAACGTATTAGTCCTGCAAATTAAAAAATGAGATTACTTATATAAAATTTTACCAGAAATTGCCAAAGCATAATCAAATTCATTTGCTAGAATATCCAAGACTTTTTTCACTCCATCTTCTCCACTGTGTGTTAAACCCCATAAAGCGGGACGACCAATAAACACCTAAAATATTTTTTTATTATTGGTAACCTATAATACTTAATTAAAAAATGCCTGAACGTGTTAATTTAAATCCAACTTTCAAACACGCCCGTGTTTTAAAGTTACCATGGCAACATTCACCGTAACCGGAGAAACGTTTCGGGCAACAATGCCTTTTGTGTCAACTTGTTAATTATCGTTCTAACCGGAAGTACCAAATAACATAATTACTGACAAACAACATTTGAAAATCTTAATTCAAAAATTTATGATTTCAAAATGTACCAATAATAAAAAGTATCGTAAAGTATTAATGGATATCGGGTCTTAAAAACACTCGCTGTATTTCGAGCACTCCGGCTTGCGCGTGTTTTAGAGATCGTGTTTTAATATCCACTCATACTTTAATAAACCTACTATTTTTCTCAAGTTTGATATAACAATAATGCTTTCTGAACGATACACTTGTCCTAATGGTATGGTGAAGATAGAGACATCGATGTTTCAATGGTTATTTCCATCTCATCAGTCTGGCACATCACCACCACCAGAGGAGTGTGCCGAACAGAAAGAAATCAAAGCATATAAGCAAATGATTTGTCGGAAACATAGTGACTTGCAAGGCAAACGCCATCTGATGACAGAAAAGTATACAACTTTCAATATGTCAATCAGAGATTCTCTCAGAGTCAAATCTGCAATTTTTCACTACCATCCCTGACAGTTCACTGAAAAACCAATTACCTTGCGAATCGCAGTAAACCAATCAGAGATGGAGCTAGTCACAAAGCTGTGTTCCTAGAAAGAACTTAGTTTCTATGAAACAAATTGATATAAATGAATTATTATATCAATTACAGCAATCTGATTGTTGAAAAACAATAATGCTTTCAATAATCACTACCACTCTCTAGTGGTGGTGATGTGTCAGACTGGTGAGATGGAAATAACCATTGAAACATCGATGTCTCTGTCTTCACCATACCATTAGGGTAAGTGTGTCGTTCAGAAAGCGTTATTGTTTTTCAACAATCGGATTGCTGTAATTGATATAATAATTCAATACAGTCTTTTTCTTTTGGTTTTCGTCTTTTGTCAATTGCTTTTCTTGATTTGTCAAATGCTTTTCCCTTTTATCAAACGTCAGTGCGTGATTTTTCAATTGAAATTCCTCTTTTGTCAAATGAGATTCCTCTTTTATCAAATGCTTTTCCAATATTATGATACTGTCACTGCAAGTAAATGGGAAAAGCAATTGACATAAAGTGAAACTAATTTGACATATAAGGAAATTGTATAAAAATCAAAAAGTAAAATAAAAGACAAAATCACAAGGTTTTATGTTTCACTATATTATACAATTAAGTCTTACAGCTGTTTCGGACTCTCGTCCTTCTTCAGAGACAGTAAAAATATCAAATAATAAATACAAAAGCAACGCGCAAATCGACATACACCAATAAATGAGCAAGGGGTGGGGGCTCATAATCTTGAATTTAAATATAAAACAACAACAAACACAAAACTGTCATAAAAACTGCAAAAAATATATTTACATTTTACTAACCATATCAATCAATGGCGAGTTAACTAGATTAATATTGTCATTTGTCAAATTTCTTCCATTGTATAATGCCTTCTTAATTTCCAAATACTCAAGTCCATTCATATCTTGTCCTTTGTTACTAATATGTAACAACTTAACATCACTGGGTATAAAGTCATGTCCATAGTCAATGCAGTGGTTAGCGAAACCAGAACATCTATTAATATCTAAAATTGATTTCTTATGTTCTTTAATCCTCTGAGATAATTTTCTACCGCATTGGCCTATATATATGGCATTACAATTTTTACAATTAATCTGGTATATTCCACTTTTTTTCAGAATTTGGAATAATGTCTTTGTTATTAATAAATAATTTACCCAAATTATTTCTGTTTACAGAAATAGGATTTAGGCCTAAGGCATACAGTTTATTCTTTAATTTATGGTTAAACTGAGGGAGATAACTAATTGACGTCCATACTTTCGTTTCTTTAGGTTCTTTCATGTATATTAAATAGGACATTTTTTGTTTTCGTTTTTTGTTGACCAATTTGTCTACCAATCCACAATCATATCCATTACCGGTGGCTATCTGTTTAATAATGTTTAATTCACGGTCGAAGTCTTTTTTGTCAAGTGGTATACTAAATAGGCGATGTATAAAACTATTAAAGCTAGACATCTTAATGTTGTCTGATTGAAGTGAATTATTATGTATTAGGTACTATGTCAGTGGCTGTGGGTTTCCTATAGATTTTGAACTTTAAGCTATTAGATGTTATGTCTCTTTTTATAGTTAAATTGGATTGGTAGACAAATTGGTCAACAAAAAACGAAAACAAAAAATGTCCTATTTAATATACATGAAAGAACCTAAAGAAACGAAAGTATGGACGTCAATTAGTTATCTCCCTCAGTTTAACCATAAATTAAAGAATAAACTGTATGCCTTAGGCCTAAATCCTATTTCTGTAAACAGAAATAATTTGGGTAAATTATTTATTAATAACAAAGACATTATTCCAAATTCGGAAAAAAGTGGAATATACCAGATTAATTGTAAAAATTGTAATGCCATATATATAGGCCAATGCGGTAGAAAATTATCTCAGAGGATTAAAGAACATAAGAAATCAATTTTAGATATTAATAGATGTTCTGGTTTCGCTAACCATTGCATTGACTATGGACATGACTTTATACCCAGTGATGTTAAGTTGTTACATATTAGTAACAAAGGACAAGATATGAATGGACTTGAGTATTTGGAAATTAAGAAGGCATTATACAATGGAAGAAATTTGACAAATGACAATATTAATCTAGTTAACTCGCCATTGATTGATATGGTTAGTAAAATGTAAATATATTTTTTGCAGTTTTTATGACAGTTTTGTGTTTGTTGTTGTTTTATATTTAAATTCAAGATTATGAGCCCCCACCCCTTGCTCATTTATTGGTGTATGTCGATTTGCGCGTTGCTTTTGTATTTATTATTTGATATTTTTACTGTCTCTGAAGAAGGACGAGAGTCCGAAACAGCTGTAAGACTTAATTGTATAATATAGTGAAACATAAAACCTTGTGATTTTGTCTTTTATTTTACTTTTTGATTTTTATACATAATGTTTCACCGAGTGATAAGTGACGAATCAATTAATTTAATTAAGGAAATTGATTGATAAATCAATGACTATAATCATTAATAGATAGAAAAATAAGAAACTCATTTGACAAATAAGGAAAAGCAATTGACAAAAGAGGAAAACCAAAAGCAAAAGACTGTATTATATCAATTTGTTTCAAGTTTGATATGTTTGAAATGTATATTTGATAATTTGCCGTACCATTCTTGCTCCTAAAGCTATAGCCTTTAAAACATCAGTTCCGTCTCTAATTCCTCCATCTAAGTAGATTTCAACTCGATGACCAACAGCGTTCACAATTTCAGGTAAAGCTTCAATCTTTAGAACAAAAAAAATCTAAGTACATATGTGAATTGACGTTATAGAATTCATTTAAGCTAGGTATACTTACAGAGGACGGTGTTCCGTCTACTTGTCTTGCACCATGATTCGAAACTAAAATGCCCGCACAACCGATATCGGCAGCTAGTATCGCATCTTCAGCAGTAAGAATTCCTTTTGCAATAATTGGCAGCTTGGTTATACTCTGTAGCCACTTGATGTCTTTCCATTCGAGAGAGGCATCAAACAATTTATTCACGTATTCATTTAGTCCTGAACCACCAGAAGTTGTATTTATTTGTGTTGCTTTTTCATCTTGAAAATTTGCCAATCTGAAATTGACAAATAAGGAAAAGTTATTGACAAAAGAGGAAAACCAAAAGCAAAAGACTATATAAACGTGTCTCAACTCAGAGGTTATTGACACAGGCACAACAATACAATAAAATTACATATCTATTATTGTGAATGTATAGAATTTTAGAAATTACTTAGGTTGTGTTGTATAAATTGGAGTCTTTCAAAAAATTTAGGATGTCCGTGAATTTGCTCGGAGAGTTGAGGATGTCTTTGGTGGTTCCTATCAGGTTGTAGCGGTTTCGGTTTTGTCTATGTAGCTCGCATTCAGATAGAATATGACTTATCGTTAGGCGGCAGTGGTGGCAGTGTTCGCATGTGGGTGGGTCTTCTGAAGCCATTAGATAGCCGTGAGTTAGGCGGGTGTGTCCAATTCTAAGCCTTCGTATAACGATTTGGTCCTTTCTATTCAGGGAAGGCATCTTTATCGGGTTAACGTGAGGGTGAATTGCAGAGAGTTTTGTCTTACATATATTCCAGTGGTTCTCCCAGGTTGATGTGACCATTTGTTTGACGACGTGTTTGAGGTCTTGGTGGAGCTGGATTGTTTCGAATGGGAGGTCAGATGAGGAAGCTTCTTTGGCTGATCTGTCTGCTTTTTCGTTGCCCGGGATACCGACATATGCTGGAGTCCAGACAATGGTTACTGGGATACCTTTTTCGGCCTGCGAGTGACATGCTTCCTGAATGTGCTGAACTATTTGGTTTTGTGAGTAGATGTTCTTTATTGAGGATATAGAGGATAGGGAGTCTGTGCATATTGCTGTAGGTGTATTTATGGAAGTGGAAAGAGCTTTATGGATGGCGTAAAGTTCTGCCGTATGTATGCTGCATAGACTTGGGAGCCGGAAAGTTGCCAGTGTTGTATCTGTAGTCACGACTGCACAGCCAACCCCTTGGCTACTCTTGGAGGCATCTGTGAAGAGGAGTTTGTCGAATCGATGTGAGTCTACTGGCTGATTAAAGGATAGTTTGTGGAGAGCAGGTGTTAGATCCGTCTTGTTTTCGTTGCACAAGCTTGTGTTGATATGCGGCAGTTTCTTGGTCCAGGGGGGAGTGTGTGAGAAGTTGATTGGGGTAGTAACTTTCAGGTCGATATTTCCTAGGATGGATGGAAGTGTGGGTGAGATGGGGCGTACGGTACGGGTTTTGTTATCGAGGTGAGGGTGTTGAGGGATGCTTATTAATTTATGTATGGGGTTATTAACGTTGGCGGAGATTCTGGTAAAATATGGCAGTAGTCTTTGTCGTCGAATGAAGAGGGGAGGGGGGGGGGGGGTTCAGAAGATTCGATATTGACGCTTTCGGAAGCACTTGACCTGAAGGCACCCAGGCAGATTCTCAGGGCTGTGTTCTGGACTACGTTGAGGGTCTTCAAGATTGACTTGGAGGCGTACATGTAGATAATTGAACCGATTTCCAGCCTGGAACGTATCAAAGACCTGTAGATTTTAAGAAGTCAATCTACGTCTGCTCCCCACTGATGGTTTGCTAGAGATCTAACAATGTTAAGCCTTTTAAGGCAGTTACTTCGAGTAACTTGGATATGATGTCTCCAGGTAAGTCTTCTGTCGGAGGTTACTCCCAGGAACTTGTGCCTGTCAACTATTTATTTCGAGTGGGACTCCATTTAGACTTATATTTGGGGGGGGGGGGTTGGGTTGTGTTTTCGATTGAATTGAATTATTTTTGATTTGTGAGCAGAGAAATTGAATCTGTATCGTGTAGACCAGTTGTGTATTTCGTTTCAGACATTTTGGAGCAGGGTGGAGGTTGTCGTAGTGACCTTCCCTTGGCAAAAAATAACCAGGTCGTCTGCGTATATTGAGTATTTTACAGGACGTTGAACCGAGGAACAGATGTCGTTGATTGCTAGGAGGAACAGAGTCGTGCTGAGTACAGATCCTTGGAGGACACCGTTCTCTGTTATGTGTCGGTTGGAGATTTTCCCGTTTGTGGAGACTCTGAAAGTTCTGTTGGACAGAAAGTTTTCCAGGAAGGAGTAGATGTTACCGCTTAGCTTCAAGGATCTGAGTTTGTCGAAGATGGCGTGCTTCCTTGTGGAATCAAAAGCAATTCTCGCAGTCGAGGGTGACTGCGATGGCTTCGCTTTTGTTGGCTATGGCGTCTGCAGCTTCAGCTTGGAGAGTAACTAGGTTGTCCAGTGTGCAACGGTTTGGTCTAAAGCCAGACTGTCCAGGGCTTAGGATGTTATATTTTTATAGGTACCAAATGAGTCGCTTATTCACTATTTTTCCAGAACTTTACATAGGGTACAGGTTAGTGAGATGGGTCTGAATGATCCTGGGGAGTTGGAGGAGTTGTCACCCTTCCTAATGGGAATAGTGATTGATTGCTGCCATGATCTTGGGAACTGCGGGGTGGACCATATTTTGTTATAAAGTGCGAGCAGCTTCAAGAGTGTATTTGGGTGCAAGTTCTTGAGAAAAATTGATGGAACGTTATCGGGGCCTGCGGCAGAGTTTTTTGTCGTAGATAGAGCAATCTTTAGTTCGGATAGCGTGATGGGGTGGTTGATGGGTTCAAACTCACATGGTGTGTTATGAGGTATGGCTGGGTGGTTTAGTGGGTCGACGGGAATAACTTTGTTGGTAGACTTTTTATGAAAGTGTTCTGCAAGAGTGTCGGCGATAGATTGATCATCTGTGATTATCTTGTTTTCATGGAGAAGTGCTGGTATTTTGCTTGTTGTTCTGCGTCCTTTCATTTATTAAATTATTGCCAAAACTTGTGCCGGTGGGGTGCCAGTGGTTATGGTGCTCACGTACTTGGTCCAGGAGGCCTTTTTGCTTTCTTTTAGAGTGAGTCTTGACTTTGCTCTCATTTTTTTTTAATGGACAAAGTCTTGGAGGTTTCGGGTTCTATACGGTATCTATTTAGCGCTTTTTTGCATTCATTCACTGCGAGTTTGCAGGAGTCATTCCACCAAGGGACGTTCTTTTTTGAAGGATGTATCTTATACTTTCCAATGCATTCGTCGGCTGAGGATGTAAGGCATTTTGTGAATTGATCAACGGCTTCATCGATGTTGTTTGAGAAGTTTATTCTGTTGGTGTGTTCTTCGACCCTTCTTTTAAACAATTCCCAGTCAGCTTGTACAATTTTCCATCTGCTTACTATGTTGTCTGGTTCGTGTTCGCTATTTGTTATGAGGATTGGAAAGTGGTTGCTGTCGTATAAGCTTTCTAAGGTTATCCAGGTTAAGTGTGGAAAGGTAGTAGGATCGCAAAAGAATAGGTCAATGGACGAAAAGTTTCCGGTGGCGATGTTGAAATGTGTGTTGCATCCGTTGTTTAGAAGATTTGCGTTAGAGGAATTTATTACACTCTCTATGGTTTTTCCTCTTTCGAATGTAGTTTCAGATCCCCACATGGAGTTGTGAGCGTTGAAATCGCCGACTAGAATAAAAAGTGAGGGAAGCTGGCTTATTAAATTGTAATTTGGGGGTAGGTAAATGCTGCAGATAACGAGTCTGTGCGGGGTAGTATGCGGTTATAGCCACGGCTTCTAAGCTTGTGCTCAGAGGAAAATTTTGATGAAATAAGTTGTCGGAAATGAAAATAGAGAACCCTCCACTGGCCCTGAGGTGTGTCGCTCTGATGTGATGATAACCAGTATAATTTTTGAGGTGAAGGTTATGTGATGTTTTAAAGTTTGTTTCTTGCAAGCAGAGGCTATCTGGTGAAGTATCGGCTATGAGTTGTTGAATGCGTTCCAAGCGAGGGTAGAACCCATCGCAGTTCCATTGAATTAATGTGAATGTTATTAATATGATGATTGTTGGGATTGATTTGAAGTTTGTGATGCGTCAGAAAGATATTCGTCATCGGTGAGGGCTACTGAGTTTAAGGATACGATACTTTCGGTCTCCATTCCTTCCTCCTTTAGGCGATCTTTTAGTTTTTTGGTTAGCCTGGTGAATCTGTTTTTGATAGATTGCTTTCAAGACTTGGGTATATTGAATACATATTTGAGAGAAGGGCCTTGACGTCGCTGGTGACTTTTAAGGCCTCGCTGATGTACGGATTGCTGCTCCCGTATGAGTTTTCCAAAAATGCAACGAAAGTATCGAATGGGAGGAGTGGTTCCGTGGATTTTAGGTATGCTTCCTTAATATTCTGCTTGGTTTTCTCGGTTAGACTTGAGATTGACGAGTGGTCTGTCCTGGGCTTTTTGTCCTTCTTCTTGGTATTGTTTTTGCTGCTTATTGGTCGGTTTGCAGGCGGGGGCATCGGTGCTGAGCCTGACGGGGTCAGTAGCGGGTCTATTATTTCTTCGCTAGGGGTTGAAATTTTTGAGTGAACCCTTTTTTGACCTGTAGTTTGGAATGCAGGATCTGCGTTTTTGGGGGGAGTTGTCGTAGTTGACCCCTCTTCTAGGGACGAGGGTAGAGGGGGTTGGTTGACGGGTTGCGGGGAGGTTCCAGTAATATTTGGGCAGGAGGTGGCGACGTGACCAGCCTTTTTGCACAGAAAGCACTCCATTTTATCCGTGGACAGAAATATTCTGTGTTGGACACCTTCAGCTTTCAGCTTTCAGAAATGAGATCGGAGAAGCAAGCTGGAGGCCTAGGGCTTTAATTGAGTTTTCAACGAGTTCATGTGAGATAGACGGGGAAACGTTGGATATTAATATTCTCTTGGTGGGAGAAACGAGTCTCCGAATATAAATAGGGTGTTTCCGATTGTAATTGATGGATGGGTTTTGAGCAGTTCGTCAACCAGTTCTTTGTTGGCTAGGTATATATGCAGATCCTGTTGTTCGAAATTCTGGATGCGAACGTGATGTTTTTTGCTCCTATTGCGTTGCTTACAGCTTTTACGTAGTCATAGAGCTTTAGACTGTCTTCTGCATGTAGAACAATTGCTTGGTCCTTTTTCGGGAATGTGGGCTTAGGAACTGACTTTGCTGCTGACACATAATATGAAGTGCTAGGATTGGCGGCGGAGTTTGCGCTAGTGGTGATGTTTTGACTGTTTTGAGACATGTTGTGGTTGTTTGGGGTGCTGCTCTTGTAGTCAAGGGCAGCTGACTGAATATTATTGCTAATTTTTAAGTTATTATGACTAGGGTCGGCAAACTGCCGGTTATCATGACTGTATTGCTGGTTGCCCGCCCCCACACCGAAAGCGAGGACTTAGTGTAGATTGGCGTCGACGAGCTGTTATCAGCGTCAGCTGATATCGCAGTACTGGGTATTTGTAAAAAGGATATATAAAAAAAGGTATTGTCTCTGTACAAGGCACTATGGAGTTATTCGCAGCTCAAAAACAAGTTCTATACCTCAGTCGACCAACAGATATAGTAATAAAACTGCGTACAAACTTTTAAGGTTCAAGTAGTCACATCTGTAGGCAGATAGTGCCTTATTTATTGGTTACCTGGTTCCGGTAAATCAATGAGAAGGGCATTCTAAGGTTTGTGTATATTATAATTCTTGTGTATAAGGTCTGCCTACCTGGATTGTAAACTTACCGCGCACTTTTATTACTATATCTTTTGGCCGACTGAGGTATAGGTGACCACTAAGGTACGTAAAGTCGGTTAGCACCCAAAAACTCTAATTAAACTCGCGAACAATAACTTTAGAGGGCGATTATATAGAGAAGAATAAGATACGACCGTTAACTCGCGTTCTCGCAGTCCCGAACCTGTCATTAGCGCATTTTTGAAAATCTTATTTTTATTAAAATAATAATTTTCATTTCACAGAAACGATTTTATTCACATTTATTGGTCTTGAGAAAAATAGTAGTAGGCGGTGAAATTAAATTGTCTCATTTATTTAGTTTACTATGTACCTACTTATTTTAAAAAATTTATATTTAGTCGACCTTCTTTAAAGGGCCGTATCTCGAAAAGTGGGCCGTTTTAGACATAAATAAGTTTGGTTAATTCGGTATACTTTTAACCCAGGAATCTGTGTTGGAATATTTCTGTTAAAATTATTATTTAAATTAGAAAAGGGATTTTCAAAAATACTTTTTTAGTAGTGTAGTTCCATCATAAAAAATTAATTACAGGAAAACCATGCAAGAGACGAAACTTTTATAAGAAAGCAAAAAGTTAAGTAAGACTTTAGTTTTTCAATAAAAAAGCCTTCTTGTGCATCAATCACATAGGTAAATTTTATTTTTATGCGATTCAATTATGAATATTTTAACCGCTTTTTAAATTGATTTTGTCAAATTTTAGATAGTCAGTTTATATTAGCGTAGTAGTTTACTGTAAAAATTTCATTTCATTTCGTGCCATAACTTTTTTTTCATATTATTTTAAATTTAACAAAACAAAACAAAATTGGCAAGCTTCAAACAATTTTGTTCCTTTTCCTATACATGGCCAACTTTACTTAAAAAATGCTAGTTTGTACACAACTTTTCAAAAATTTCACAAAAGTTACAGGGGCGTATTGAAAAACGAAAATTTGAAATTTTACAGAAATAAACATCATGTAAAAAATCGAATATATCCGCCACTTTTCTTTTTGCTTCTTGAAATTTTTGAGAGTTAAAGGCTATTCGTATAGTTGTCTACTTTAAAAATTTCAGTTCAATTTCTTCAAAAATGTGCCCATAAAAGTTTATAAAAATTTAGCCATTTTACCCTTTTCCTACACACGCCACTGGCTTTATAATAGAAATAATGCAAATTTTATTGCATTAACTCAAATTTCAAATAATTTTCTTCCAGTCTTGTTAATTTGATTTAAAAGATTTTTTTTGCTTATACACCAGACCACGGGGTTAAACATAGCAATTTTTTCTAAAATTAAAAAAGTCGCCATTTTGGAACGGAACGACCGATTTTACCCAAATACAGTATCAGGCCACTCCTTGTAGATATCTTTCCACAAAAATGTCAGCTCCCTAGATTGAAAACTGCGGCCAGAAATCGTGCCTCATGGACTTTTTTTTTAATTTGAAGGGACACTTGTAGAAGTAACACGCGATTTTAGGACACGTTTTTAACGAAAACAAACTTCATCCTAAAGTTAAGAGTAAAAAATTTCGTTCACTAATCTTTAACGATGAAGCTACAAAAGCGATTTTAAAATTTTAATTTTAAAATTTTAGAGAAATAAACATCATGTATGTAAAAAAAATCGAATTTGTCCGTCATTTTTCTTATTTGCTTCTTGAAATTTTTTAGAGTTAAATATTTGTATAGTTGTCTACTGTGAAAATGTCAGTTCAATTACTTCAAAAATGTGCTCATTAACGGTTATAGAAATTTAGACATTTTTAACATTTTCCTACCGACGCCACTGGCTTATTAATAGAAATAATGCAAATTTTATTGCATTCTCTCAAATTTAAAATAATTTTCTTCCAATCCTGTTAATTTGTTTTAAAAGTTTTTTTCCATCTTGCCCAAACAGGGGTTCAAAAAATGTCAATTTTTCCAAAAATTCAAATGGCCGTCATTTTGACACGGCTCAGTAGATTTTGCTCAAGTGTAATACCAGACCACTCCTTGTGGATATCTTACTCCCACGAAAATTTTAGGCCCCTAGACACCTTGTAAAAGTATCGCGAATTTTGGAAATTAAAAAAAAAATCTAGCGTAATTCCAAGGTTTTACAAGTTTCCCAAATTTCATTTACTAATCTTGAAAGATAAAGCTACAGGAGCGTTTTTAAGATCGAAAATTCCCGATTTTGGAGAAATCAATACAGGGTGTTAGTACCAATAAGCGCGACAAACTTCAGGGGGTGATTCTACATGAAAAAATAATGACAGTTTGCTATATAAACTTATGTGCGCAAATGCTTCGTTTTCCAGATACAGGGTGTTAAAGGTTTACTTAAAAACTGACGATTTATTTATTTGCTCTGAAGCCGATCGAGATAATGCAAATGAAATTTGATGGGTTTTAAGAGGAAAGTGATTCCTAATTTTTTGACATGCAATTAGGAATTTTATATTCATCAGTGGCGCGCGTACGGGTTATGATCTCAATTTTTTTTAGAAAAAAATGGTATGCAACTGAGATTTTTTATAGCAAACTATCATTATTTTTTCACGTAGAATCACCACCTGAAGTTTGTCGCACATATTTACTAACACCCTGGTATATACAGGGTGTTGACGAAAGGTAAAAAAATAATGACAGTTTGCTATATGTATGTGCGCAAATGCTTCGTTTTCCGACATACATACATTTCCGGGGCGTTAAAGACAGAAATTATTTATTCAATGAATAAATGAATGGTATAAAAAAGTACTAGGGTAAAAAGTGATAAAAGTGACATCAAAAACAGGAACTGCATGTATGCCAATTTGTAAAACTATGTCAATTTGGCAGTTTATTGCTCTTAACAGGAGTAGTAAGTGATTAAATTTTAAAATGTCTCAGTTAATTCATTGTTGAGTTATTCTGAAAAAGAGTATTCGGTTGACCCACTTTTAAGCGCATAATAAGATGAAAGAAAGAACATAAATATAATACCTACTTACTTAAGATGTGAAGGTAGAGTAAATTTATTTCGGACATCTGCTAAACGTAAACCAAACATTGGAGTATCAACTGTTAGAACCAAGGCACTGAATCCAGCTGCTTCTGCTCTCCTAACCAAACTTTCGGTTACAGCTCTGAAAATATGATGGTTATAAAAAAAAAAAAACTGATGATTAGCAAAATTGATGGTTATCAATTCGATCCTCACCATCGGGATCTTGTCAATAGTAAGAGATACGCGAGATCGGTGATGAAATTGGAGAAAAGTTGTAATAATACTAACTTATTTACTCTGTTTGCAGTTCTCTGGAAATTACAGACATTTGCAACGCTATGAATGTACTGGTATGAAGGTATGACCAGAGACTGCTAAATGGATGAGAATGAAATTTTCATTTTTTTTTTATAAAGATTTTCGGTGTCCTTGTTTTTTTTTAACTGGATGACACGAAAAACCATAATATGGCAGCCGAAGTAAAAACAAAATTTGACTATGAAAACTCTGCTAGGACGACTATAGTCGGGTTTATAAAAAAAATTAACTGTCAATTGGATAGCTCTTGATGACTTATGTAAGCCTAGAAAAAATAATTCAATTATTTTCAGTAATAGAAAAGCTACGGCTAAAATAAGACATCTCGATTTATCAGTGTGTTCAACATATTTCAGCAACGACTGAAGTTATTCTGAATTTTGTTTCAGATTCTTTATAAAGTATCAATAGCGCAACTTTTCTCTAATTTACCTGACTTGTTAATCTTGTTAAGTAAGTATACCTAATTCAAGCAAGTCTTAAGAAACCAAATGATCAATTACCTACCGATCATTATAAATATAGAGCTGGAACCATTTAATGGCATTAGGTGCAGCAGCAGCAACTTCTTCAATACTACTTGTAGCAATCGTACTGAGAGTAAAAATTGTACCCATAGCTTCTGCAGCTGCAAATGTATTTTTTTAGATATCTACATAATTATAAACTCACTTAGGTAGGTAATAATAAAAATCCTGTTACCTCGCGCATTGGCACACTCTCCATCTGGATGAGCCATTCTTTGCATTGCAGTCGGAGAAATGCCTACTGGAATTGATATTTTCTTTCCCAAAATAGTTGTGGATAAGTTCCTTTTTGCAACATTTCTCAAACATCTTGGTCTAATTTTAAACCTAAATAAGACAACCAGCTTAAGAAGCAAAGCAATTTTGAAATATTCAAAGAAACATAGAAGACTATTTATTACCTCGAAAAAGCTTTTCTATTTTCTTGCAAGGTTTCTTGTTTTCCAGCACCGCTTCTATAGTAATCTAAAGAGTTTCTGGGTAACACATTGAAGGCGTGTTCTTCAAAATCTTGAACGCATACAAACGACATATTAATGTTATTTTAGTTTCTAAATATAAATTTATAATAACACATAAATGAATTATTCCTTGATTTTACGGAGTAAAAGTTGTTTAATTGGTTTAATACCACGATATAGTACTGTGATATAACATAGATTGATAGTGCAAAGTGAACTTTATGATGCGATAATAAGAAATTATTTCTTAATTTGTCTATACTTTCTTGTTTTCATTTATGTTAAATCATTTGAATAATGATTTATTGTATAAAAACAAAACGATAAAAGTGTTTTGAAGAGATAAAGTAGAAAATCCTTGTAAAATTTTTCTTCGAGCTGGCAATTGACTGCAAATCATGCTTTAAATTGCTTAAAATATAATATTACCAAATAATCAGAATTTACTAGCACCCCACCACGTACTTATTGCCTTTATTACCTAACTCATGCTTCATATAAAAAATAATTTAAAAAAATTCTTCAATTCTTTCACACATGATATTAAAATTTTTGCAATCCTGCAGAATTATGATCGCAAAATGGCGAACAGAGTTTTGTAGATGATGTTCAGAAAGACTATAAATTTAAAACAAAAACTGTTTCCTCGACTTCGTCTCCCAGGTTTTTTTTTTAATTGAAATCAACATACAGTTAAATTTAAACAACTTTCACTGACAATGCACGACTTCACATTACATACTATACAGGGTGTTAGTTAAGTACGGGGCCAAACTCCAAGGGGTGCTTCCTTGAGTGATTTTAAGAAGAAAAGTTCAAATAAACATGGGTCCGAAAATGCATAGTTTTTACGATACAGGGTGTCAAACTTTTATTTTTTTTTCTCGAAAACAAAGCAAGATATGAAAAAAACTCAAGAGACAAAATAGTTGTATTTCTATAGCTGCTTAATTTGAAAAAATACAAAATTAAAAAAAAAGTCAGTGGCGCCCAATTTTTTAATCAAAAATATTAGTTACACTGTCTTCCGGGACGCCACTGGAATTAATAATTTTAATCTAATTGGGGCTACATTACCCTCTTGTTATTACAAACAGAACTGCCAAATTTCAACAAAATTGATTGAAAGAGTTTAGAGATATTCACGAACATTCGAATTTTTTTTTAAGTTTGCCACCCTGTATCTTGAAAAATATGCATTTTCGGACCCATGTTTATTTGAACTTTTCTTCTTAAAATCACTCAAGGAAGCACCCCTTGGAGTTTGGCCTCGTACTTAACTAACACCCTGTATTATGACAGTGTTTAGGTAGGTATTTGCTTTTTTTAACTATCGGTAACGCAAAATTACAGGCATTCAAATTCTACATATTGCTCGCCGAGACAAAAAATCATTCGAAAGCACCATAATTTCGCGCTCGAGATGCATACAACATTTTTTTGACAGCTTAAGATTAATAATTTAGGATTAAACTTAGGTTTTATGGTAGATACCTTCAGATTATTGGTCATTTTTATTACTGACCATATTATTGATACATTTATCATAATCTATCATTCTACCTGTCATTTTTGTATAAGTTAGGTATAGTTACATCCACCTAGAATATGACATCAACATCAGTAGTATTCCTATACAGTTAAGAAAATGGCGGATAAACTCTTCAGTACATTGTAGGGGTACATACTCAGTAGAGTATGGTAAAAATAATTAAAAAAATTCTGGTCTTCAATTTGGCGAGATAAAAAATGCCAAAATTAACATTTTAGAATCTTTGTTTTTTCGGAATTTTTCGCTAAAAAAACACTACCGAACTGTCAAAACAGAATCAGTAATGTTAGAGCCATCTGACCTTTTATTTTTTACGAGGGGCAACACAAATCATATAAAATTAAAAAGTACAATACCAAATACCAGCAGTTATCGTGTTAAAGGTTGCCAAATTTTATGCTCAATATTTTGCTTATATTTTTTAAAATATAGCTCAAGATTTTTTTTTATTATTTTTCCGTACTCTACTGAGTGTCCCCTACAATGCATTGAAGAGTTTATCCGTCATTTTCTTAATACCCTGTATTTCCTGTTGAGTAGATCTAGTGAGTAAGTCAAGGAATTTGGTCAGAGACCTATGTGTAAAATGCAATCAAACAATTTACCATTTTAAACCTATTAAAAATAATATATTATAATAATTTAGTTCAGAATTGTAACCCGTATTGAACAGATGTAACTTTTTGATTAAATTTATTTTTTAAGAATCTATCAACGGCATATCAAAATATAAGTGGCGCAGTCAGTAGGATAACTAATCGATTTAGGGAATATAAATTCGGTTCCTTTTAACGATTTATTGGCTATCAAAAGTTCCGGAATATTCAAACTCGCGAAAGTTCGAAGTTCTCATGTCAAGTTCCCAGTTCCAGTTAGGTAAACTAAACAATTACGTAGCCTAGCAAGAAGCCTTCGAGTGTAGGTACATCGGAGGAGGACATCGAATCAACATCCTGTTGAATACAAACATGAAACGGACAGTGATATTTCTGTAAGTACCCTGTATGTCTTTTTAGGCTCGTATTCATCAATAAATATAACCCATGGGGTTATATTTTGGAACATGTTGAAGGGACCCAAATCATATTAGAGCAACTGCGCATGGTAAGATCGAAACATAGGAGTCGATTCTATTCACTTATATTCTATGTATTCAAATGTCATTTGTCACTTTTCAAGCTTTAAAAGCAGAAACGTGAATTTTGTCAGTCAGTATTCAGCTTGACATGTCTGTTGCCCCAGAGAGAGAAGAGTTGTCACAACCTCTCTGTTGTGATGTCCACTTACTAACCCTCTCTATAGCTAGTCATCAATAAGAAAAAAAAAACCTTCTTGCGCATCAATCGCAGAAATAGTGTATTTTTATGCGATTCAATTCTGAATATTTTCACCGCTTTTTAAATTGGCTTTCTGAAATTTTACATAGTCAGGTGATATTCGCGTAGTGGCTTACTGACAATTGCATTTCATTTCGTTTTACCGTGCATGCCTTAAAATGATTTTTTTAAATTTAACAAAACACAACAAACATTGGCAAAATTTAACAATTTTGGGCCATTTTCGATGCCCGCCACTGGCTAACTTTACTTAAAAAACACTATTTTTTAGACTACCTTATATAGAACGGAAAAAGTGAAAGGGGAGCTTTGAAAACCTAAAATTTTAAATTTTAGAGGAATAAACATAATATGTAAAAATATTCTAATATCTCCGCCATTTTTATTATTTCTTTCTTGAAATCTTTGAATTTTAAAGTTTATTAGTATAGTTGTCTACTGGAAAAATTTTCGTTCAATTCCTTCAAAAATATGTTCATAAACAGTTATAGAAATTCAGCCCTTTTTCCCTTCTCCTACCCACGCCACTGGCTTAATAATAAAAATATTGCAAATTTTATTGCAATATTTTAACTCAATATTTTATAACTCAAATTTCAAATAATTTTCTTCCAGTAATGTTAATTTCGTTTAAACGTTTTTGTTTCTAACTGGCTTATTTAGGGATTCATAATCTATCAATTTTTCCTAAAATTGAAAAGGCCGCCATTTTGGAACGGCTCTTCTGATTTAACTCAAATGCAGTACCATACGACTACTTGCAGTTATCTTACTATCAAAAAAATTTGAGCCCCCTAGATTGAAAACAGCGACCAGAAACCGTGCCTCGATACCCGTTTTTTTTTTTAAATTTGGAGACACACGTTGTAAAAGTAGCGCAATTTTAGGTAAATGTTTTTTGTGAAAATCAAACGTCATCCCTAAGTTTCACAAAAGTAAAAAATTTCGTTCATTAATCTTGAAAAATGAAGCTACTGGAACGTTCTTAAAATTTTAGAGAAATAAACATCATGTAAAAAAAAATCGAATATCTCGGCCATTTTTCTTACTCACTTCTTGAAATTTTTAAGTGTTAAAGGCTATTAGTATAATTATCTACTGTAAAAATTTCAGTTCAATTGCTTCAAAAATGTGCTCATAAATTGTTAGGGAAATTTAGCCATTTTTACCACTTTCCTATCCACGCCACTGGCTTATTAATAAAAGTAATGTAAATTTTGTTACATTAAATTAAATTTGAAACAATTTTCTTCAAACCCTGTTGATTTGGTTTCAAAGTTTTTTTCCATCTTGCTCATACAGGGGTTCAAATAATATTAGCAAATTTTTCAAAAATTAAAATGACCGCCATTTTGAAACCGCTCGACCGATTTTGCTCAAGTACAATACCAGACCAGTTTTTATAAATATTTTACTCCCACAAAAATTTCAGCCCCCTAGATTCAAAACTGCGACCTGAAATGAGATGACAAAAACCGGGTTCATGGAATTTTGAAGGGACACCCTGTAGAAGTGATGGGACTTTTGGAAGTTTTTCAACGAAAATCCAACGTCATTCCAAAGTGTTACAAGGACCCAAAATTTCGTTCACTAATCTTGAAAGATAAAGCCACAGGAGCGTTTTTAAAATCGAAATTTCGCGATTTTGGAGAAATATATATATAAATATATATATAAATATATATATATAAATATATATATATATATATAAATATATATATAGATTCATCCAATCATCGTTGTGACATCCTGACGTATAATTTTTGCTATCTCTTCGACATCCGCCGACGTTGTGACATCCAAAATCGGATGCCACAGCGTTTCATGTGTTAGTTAGACAGAGATAGTTAATAAAGGAAGATAGGCTGAATTTGAGCTGGAGGTCAAAAAACAGTTTTTTATGGCTAGAGACGTATAATGTAGTTCCAGCGTATAGTGTGGAGGTGGCGCGCCCGACGTTCGGTGCAGTATATTAATATACTGCTAGAAATCATAACCAATCGATCTTGTGACATCTGCAGTTTTTATGATGTATATTAACTTCTTGCGCTATAGATCTTGTGACATCTTAAAATTGACAACAGTGTTGGATGAATAATTCCTACAGCATTCTTGTAACATACAAAGAAAGGAACTAAATCGCCCATTAACATTTGAATTATTAGGTGTTAGGTATAAAGCGACCATCGCTTCTCTGAAATAGCATTCTTCCGTCCTTGATACACACTGTAGGCACTAGGTTCCTTTATTTTTTTATGTTTTATGTGAATAGAAATTAATTCATGTTTTCTTCTTCGTTGTTATTCGGTAATAATTAAGTCAATTTTTCATTAAGTAATAATTAGGTCACTGTTTTTATCAAACTCTTAGTCATTACATTAAAAAGATAAATAAATAAACTAAGAAGCGGGTGCTTTTAAAATTGAAATAAGTAATGAATTAGTTGAAATACTAATAAAAAAATTTAATTGTTATTTTTGGATATTTTTAATTTTTATTCTATATGTCGATCTAACTAAATTGTTTATACATTTTTTTTTAAATAAATATGGCTGTATATATTTCTCTATTTTATAAAATAGATTATTCTTCGCTCATATTCCGGAACATTTCTACCTGTAGTAATACGGCCCGGTACGGTGATTCACAAGTTAAAAGATAAAATAATTCGTTATCTTGGATAATATTAATCATTATATTGTCTTGTGCGGTACGATTCAGTCGCAATTAAGTGCGTTGGTGAATTTTTAACAAAAATTTTCATTAGATTACAATTCAAAATGCCAAAAAGAAGTGCATCAGTGTCGTCACGATCTACTAAGGATGAAAAGAGAAGAAAATTTGAAAAACTTATGAAAAAAAATGCAGAAATTACAAAAAGAAATTGATAGTTACTCAGAGAGTGAGAATTATACTTCAAGTAAGTATAATATAATTATTATACTAGGGTTTTTAGCAAGCGTGTCTTGTCTAACCTTATTAATTATTATATAGCGAAAGCATTTATTTTTGTTTTCTGTTATAAAACCTCGATGTTTTATCACGAGCGTGTCTCGTAACTCATTATATTAAATCTGAATCACTCTCATTGTAGGTGATGAAGATGGAGGTGGAACGGAGCAGCTAGTGACAGCACAAGTTCATGCTCCGGCAAATTATGATTTGGATGAAATTCTGATAGCTGATGAGGCAACAACTGCTGCCCCTGTTAATACAGTGGAGCAGACAGACAACAGTGAGGTCACTGATTTACTGAACACCCTAGGTGTGGATCCAGGAGCGGATAAACCACAGGGTGAATCGATTCATGAAGGAATCGTCAAAAGATGGAGTCATATAATCCAAAAAGGTTTAAAAAAGGAAGTTAAAGAGGTTTTGTTAGTAAAATACCCTCAAGCAGTGAATTGCAGCTTCCTTACACCACCTGACTTGAATAATGAAATTCGTGCTCTTCTGGACGAAGCCAAAGTGAGAGACGACAGATTTTTAGTGAATCTGCAAAAACAATTAGCGGCAGGGTTGTCAGCTTTAAGCATACCAATCAACTGCATCGTAAATAAGTCCGCAAGTGATCAGAAGAACATGTTGCAGCAACTAGGTGATGCAGCGCAACTTTTCGTTGATAGTTTTCATGCTGTATCCCTTCACAGGAAATTTTTAATCAATCCTCATCTTAATTCAGATTTTAAAAAATCTGTAGACTCGCAGGATATAGATACCCATCTATATGGATCCAATCTAATGGAAAAATTGAAACAAATGCAGTCGTCAAAGTCAGCCATAAGTCAAGTAAAAGCCCTGGCTGTGAAGAAACCATCTCCTGTCTCATCCTTCAGGGAAAATAGTCCCTCTAGAAACCATTTAAACTTCCGAGGCCAGAAAAACAGGGGAAAAATGAGACAATACATCCCTCAGGTCAGGGAAAGAAAGCAGGGAGAGGAGAAGAAGCCGGAAATTCGACATCAGAAGAGACAATACAACTTCGCGCAATACAGAAAATAGGAAACGACCAGGTTAGTACGAAAAAATATGCTGGGAACCTTAAAAATCATCTAGAAAATTGGCAGTGTTTTCCTCATGTGGTCAATTGGATTAAGGGTTACGTCATAACCTTTGACAGAAAACCAGTACAAACGACAACTATTCCTATGGTCCAGTTTTCTTTTCAGCAGATTGGACTGATTAGGACTGCCATTAACGAACTTCAGGAAAAAAGAGCTATTCAACCTTGCACTTTCGTTCAAGGGCAGTTTCTATCCTCATATTTTTTAGTGCCAAAACCTGATGGGAAATTCAGATTTATATTAAATCTAAAAAATTTAAATAAGTTCATTCTCACCTCGCATTTTAAATTAGAAGACTTCAGGTCAGTAACAAAATTGATCACAAAAGACTGTTTCCTTGCCAAAATTGATTTGAAGGATGCTTATTTTTCTCTTCCAATTCACAAGCATTCGAGAAAATATTCAAGATTCGATTTTGAGGGTCAATTATATGAATTCCTTGTTCTTCCTTTTGAATTGAATGTAGCACCTTAGGTATATCTTTACAAAGTTATTGAAACCAGTAATGAGGCATTTAAGGAGAAAAGGTTTTATATATGTTATATATTTAGACGATATTTTATTAATTGGCCTCAATAAACAAGAATGTTTAAATAACGTAGAATATACCCTCAAAACTTTCACGCAACTAGGCTTTACAATTAATTATGAAAAAAGTATCTTAGACCCCACAAATATTATAACTTTTCTCGGTTTTCAGTATAACACTTTACAGATGACTCTTTCATTACCGGTAGAGAAAAAACAAAAGTTAAAAAGGGCAATCTCGGAACTAATGGAAAAACCAAAATGCACAATAAAACAATTTGCAGGTTTAATCGGCCAACTGGTAGCAGCCTGCCCTGGAATTAAATATGGCTGGTTACATCTAAAATCCTTGGAAAGAGAAAAATGGTTGGCATTGAAAAAATTAGGGGGAAACTATAATCGAGTGATGTTATTACCCGATTCTTTAAGAGTAGATCTAAATTGGTGGTTGGTAAACTTAAATTCCAGCTACCAAAATATCAAGCAAAGTGACTATTCTCTAGAAATTTATTCAGACGCATCACTGACCGGTTGGGGTGCATTCAGTGAAAATAGGAAAACTCATGGTTTTTGGGACAAAGAACAAAAATATACACACATAAATCACTTAGAATTAGTAGCTGCTTTTTATGGCTTAAAATCATTCGCGAAACAATTGGAAAATTGTAATATTTTACTGAGAATAGACAATACAACTGCAATATCATGTATTAATAAGATGGGCAGTATTCAATACCCTGGATTAAATAAAATAACTCGAATGATTTGGGAATGGTGTGAATCCAGGAATATCACCATATTTGCATCCTATATTAAATCCAATCAAAATATAACAGCAGATTCGGAGTCCAGGAATTTGAAAATTGATACCGAATATGAATTGGGTAACCTCCTTTTTGAAAGAATTGTAACCTTTTTTGACAAAAAACCCAGTATAGACCTGTTCGCGTCTCGAATAAATAAAAAGTGTAAAAGGTTCATATCTTGGGGTCCAGATCCAGAATCCATTGCCATTGATGCATTTACTGTACACTGGGGAGACCTAGAATTTTCTAATTTTTATGCATTTCCACCATTTTCAATTATAACTAGAGTCTTGGAGAAAATAATTTCAGATAAAGCAACTGGAATTGTGGTTGTCCCTAACTGGCCAAACCAACCATGGTATCCACTGTTCACTAAACTAATAGTCAGTAGTAAAAAAATAATTCTAGGCCCATCAAGGATCTTATTATTATCTCCTTTCAGAGACCCCCATCCGATGTACGGACACCTTACCCTGGTAGCAGCAGTTTTATCAGGACGGCTTTTCTGAACCAAAGTATACCAGAAGTGGGCATACCATTTTTTATGGCTTCATTATCGAAGAATACACTCAAGCAATACAACATTACATATAAGAAATGGTGGTCCTTCTGTCAGGGTAAAGTAATTAATCCTTTTGAATATAGCTTAGCCTACATTTTAGAGTTTCTAAAGATCATAACCGATGAAGGATTTTCCTTTAGTTCAATTAATGCCTATAAATCAGCTTTAACCGTAGCACTAAAGATTCCAGTGGAAGATGAGAAAGTTTTTAAGAGGTTTCTGAAGGGAGTGTATAATATAAGCCCACCAAAACCAAAATATAATTCTACTTGGGATCCAGGTCCTGTACTGAAGCTCTTAGAATCTCAGTATCCGTTGGATAAGCTATCCTTAGAGCAATTAACATTGAAACTAGTAACACTTCTAGCAATAACATCGGCGCATAGGATCCAAACCCTATCATTGATAAAAATACATAATATAAAAACTAAAGCGGATTTTATAGAAATTAAAATCGAAGACAAAATAAAGACATCTGGACCAAAAAGACCAAATCCGGTATTAATTTTTCCTTTTTTCGTAGAAAAACCAGAACTTTGTGTGGCTTCTACAATTTTGCATTACCTAGAATTGACAAAAACGATCCGACCTCGGTCGGAAAACAAATTATTAATAACACATAAGAAGCCACACAAAGCGGCATCCCCCCAAACCATAAGCCGGTGGATAAAGAAAACGCTAAGTGTCAGTGGAGTCGACACAGAAGTTTTTAAGGGTTACAGTACACGTCACGCTACGACATCGGCTGTACACAGAGCCGGAGTCAACATTGAAATAATCAGAAAAACTGCAGAGTGGTCAGAAGTTTCCACTGTCTTCAACACGTTTTATAATAGACCCTTAAGGGAAGACCCTACTCAGTTCGCTAGAACTGTTTTGTCGTTGGCAGAGAGTTAGTATACCTACTAATTACTAAAACTAAATACCTATAAGTTTATTTTTCTCAGACTATAATTATTATTGTTAAATTATTGTTGATTATGTATAGGGTATAGGTATATTATTATACGTACCTATACCACCCTCGTTACTTTATCGTTCGTATTTTTTGTTTTTTGTTAAATACTAAATTGGTAATTAATCTCATGTTTTCTGGATATGTTAACATGAGGTAATAGGCATGAGTATTATGCTTGCATAGGGTTTACCCACCAATTTCTATATTTATGTTATTATATCTATATAATGTACCTAAGTATATATAGGTAAATATTATTAAGGGAACTAGCGAACCATATGTTCATTGTTTAGAATAATAAAGAGACTGTTCATAGATCGAAATTCTTTAAACATCTACAGGTAGAAATGTTCCGGAATATGAGCGAAGAATAATTAATAGATTGAACGACTTACCTTAAGGAAGTCCAATCGAAATTATTCGAGCTCATATTCCGGAACATTTCGGTCCCTCCCGTACCCAGTTTATCATCCCTTAACGATCTATTCACAGGATATTACGCACTCACCAATATAATGATTAATATTATCCAAGATAACGAATTATTTTATCTTTTAACTTGTGAATCACCGTACCGGGCCGTATTACTACAGGTAGAAATGTTCCGGAATATGAGCTCGAATAATTTCGATTGGACTTCCTTAAGGTAAGTCGTTCAATCTATTAATTGGTGTTTGTAATGTTTATCATCAAACTATGCCATAAGTCGATAATAGGTACCTAATGCTTTTTTAAAAGATATTTTTCTAGTACTTATAATACGTACCTAACCTAATCGTTGTATTTTTAGACTCTATCCCATAAGAGGTAATGGGTATCCTTTAGGGTCACATGGTAAAATAATGAAAAAATTCCCATAATCTTTTTTCTTGGAGGCAACCACAGAAATATTATTGCCAATCACACGTGTTGAAATAGCCTTTTTCTGTGGTTGATACACAATATAGGTACTAGGTATTCCTTTATTTTTTATGTTTTAATAATGTGAATAGAAATTCATTCATATTTTCTTTGTTGTTGTTATTAGGTAATAATTAAGTCACTATTTTTATCTAAGTCGTTAGTCATTACATTAAATACAGGGTGTTAAGAAAATGACGGATAAACTCTTTAGTACATTTTAGGGGACACTCAGTAGAGCACGTTAAAAATAATTTAAAAAACTCTGGTAAAAAAAATAAAAAAAATTTGGTGGGATAAAAAATGCCAAAGTTAACATTTTACTATCTTTGTTTTTCGTTATTTGCAAAAACTAGATGATTTTACAGATATAAAAAGGGTACCTTAATCATTATCAATTGAAAAAAATTGCTTAAAATGTATCACTGCCTTGGAAAATTTTTTATTTTTGCGACTTAATGAAAGTACAAACTTTTAGAAAAATATTCTGACTTTTTATATCTGGAAAATGAATCCGGGTGAAAATTTTTAAACGGAATATTTGACATGGGAAATAGTATCTCAAAATAAAGATATAATCCCGCTGCAAAATTTTCCCAGGATTTTTTCGCATCAGAAAAATTATTTTCTGTCTTCTCTACCTACACTAATATTGGTTCTGCATAAATTTTGTATAAGATCATTTTTGAGCAGAATTCGTTAATAAATAAATTTGATAACACCTAAACAAATTTGACGTAAAAAAATAGTTTACGAGAAACTTGCTAACATTTCTTTAGCTTTTCGCGACGATTTAAATCTCAAATATTTTTCTTTTTGCGGACACAAATCCGCAATGGAGTTTTGAAATACTATTTCTGATTCAATAATATCTAAAGATAATCCTGGTGAAAAATCTAAATTTTCACCAATATTTTTTTCACAGGTAAGCTTTTATTCGGTGCCAGAATCATAATAACAATAATTATTATTATTTATTGTGCTCGTTTATTCAGAGTTTAGATCTATTTAATTAGCGACTACACAGGGATATCTTAAACAACTGAAGATACGAGGTCGGTTAAATAAGAGAAAAGGTGTGCTATTTTGAGATGGGTGTTTTGCGAAAAACAATTTAAATATCGATGGATGATTAATAAAACACCAATGTTTTAAAAAATTCTACTATACAGGGTTAGAACTATTTAAAGGGTCATTACAGGGATATGCTAAACCATTCAAAATACGAGGTCGGTTAAATTAGAGAAAAGTTGCGCTATTTTGTGGCCATCTCGAATACTTCAAAACATGCAAGATATTTGTGACCGTTCCTGAAATATCCTGAAAAAACTTATTTTCATCATATCTTTTTTGTTATTGGAAATTAATAAATAATTTTTTGTAGGCTTACATAAGCCATTATAAGCTATTAATCTGTCGTTTCAAAAAAATTTTAAGCCGACTAGATCCCAGAGTGTTCATAGTCAACTTTCGGTTTTCTTATGGCCGCCATATTATTTTTTTATGTCGTTCGATAAGAAAAAAATAATGGAAACCAACAATTAATAAAGTTTGGAAAATAATAGAAAAAAATTTTTGTTCTTTTTTGTTCTAAAAAAAATACAATTTTTTTGACCGAATATCATAGAGAAATTAAAAAACTATAAGGCAAGGCAGTATGACTTTATATTGACCTATTTCAGCGACAAATCTTCTGTTTTTCTTTGAAAAAAGAAGAATAAAATTTATTTTTTTCTGAAGTTTATTAATTTTTGGTTTCTATTATTTTTTTCTTATGACATAAGAATGACATAAAAAAATTATATGGCAGCCATAAGAAAAACGAAAGTTGACTATGAAAACTCTGGGATATAATAGTCGGCTTTGAAAATTTTTTAAACTATGTATACAGGGTTATTCACGGTATACGCCACGGAAGATTATGGCCGTGTCTCTGGATTTTAGGATCTTTTTATTTTTGGAGTGGATAGAGACCCGGCAGAGGTACGTTTTAAAATTATATTCATAATGTACAGGGTGTCCCAAAAGCATGAAACATATCAAAGTTATGTTTTTCTAAATGGAGTGCTCCTATGTTATTGCATTTTTAGATTGCCTGAGAAGAAAAAATAAGATTGTTTTTTACAGTTGGTGTTTAAATTCAGAAGTTTTTGAGTTATAAACAAGTGAAAATCGTCATTTTTCAAGTTCAAGGCCCTGTACAACGAAAACGACTGAAGATAGAGAAAAACGGCTTACATGTCCCTATTTTAACTTTTCATGTACTATCCTATGGTATTGAAACATTTGTAATTTCTTTGATTTTCTTATTTGGCGACGCGTGGAGAAATCTCAGATTTTTTCAAATTTTTTATCACCCTGTATAAACATTTTATCTACATCATAGGATAGTACATGAAAAAGTAAAATAGGGACATGTAAGCTGTTTTTATGTATCTTAAGCCGTTTTCGTTGTACAGGGCCTTGAACTTCAAAAATGACGATTTTCACTTGTTTATAACTCAAAAACTTCTGAATTTAAACACCAACTGTAAAAGCCAATCTTATTTTCTCTTCTCAGACAATCTAAAAATGCAATAACATTAGGAGCATTCCATTTAAAAAAACATAACTTTGATATGCCACTGTCATATGGGACACTCTGTACACTCTGTACAACAGAGTCTGGCCATACGAAAAATTGCATTGATGAGATAGGCGCTTAGCATTAAAACAATTAAAAAATATGCATTATTTTGCATATTATTATCCATACAGTGATTTTTTTGATAGTCGCATGAGAATGGTTAAGTACATACCTATCTAATAGAATCGTTTTCACGTTTTACTTGATTTACCTTGATTTAAAGCGCATTTTTAAACAATATTGAATGTAGTCAAGTTCAAGAACTAATGTTTTTCATTTATTTACAAAGCAAAATGCACAATAAAATATTATTCAATACGAACACTATCATAAAGTATTTTTAAAAGAATGTTGAAGTGGTCTTTCTACTTCAGAGAACGTAATGGGTGTTTAGGTCCATGCATTCAGTATTCAGATGAATAGAAATAGAAGAATTATTAGTCAGGTCAATAAATACCGCTCCGCTTAAGGAATTTCACAAGGGTTAACATTATTATTATAACGGTTTATAGTGTATCCTATACCATATACTACCAGTTACTGCCACTGGTCTACTGTGAGGGTTTTATTAATTTCTTTGTATGATATAATATTTGTTTAGTCCCTAATATTTAGAGAACGGATTATAGGCAAAGTGCCTATCTGTGCCTTTTTTGCCTATTTGAGTATCTGGTGCTTATTTTCACAAAAAATGCCTATTCTTGCCTATTCAAATAAATTTCAATTTATCCACCTCAAAATACATTTCATGCTAATAATTATTATTAACTTTGAAAGAATATTTGAAAATTTTACTACCCCACTTGAGATAATTTATTATAGGTCCTAAGTCAATAGCTATAAAATCCCTTATAGAGATAATTAACTGACCCGGACAACTGTGGTGAAAACTGAGGGATATCTTTTCAAGTTCTCAAATTAATATTGTTTCCATTTACTACACATAGGTATCTAGTTTTAATGATTTCCAGATGTATCTGTTACTTTCTTACTTTTCATGAATGAATATGAAGGTACTGGTAGACCAGAATTTGCTGGCGTAAAATTTTAATACATAAAAATGAGTACCTAAATCAAGCAAAATTTCTTCGTGGATTAAACCATATCCTGAATTCTTGAATGGCGACACAATATTCTTCATCCGACCTTGTAGCAAAATGGTAAAGTGTAATATTTGTAATTGTTTTATTTATCAAACAACGTGCTTGATGTAAAACAAAATCTTAGGAAAATTGCTGTAAATTTTTCGAAATCGGCAGGAATTTTTAAGGCACAATAAACTAAACGTAAATTTGTGTTACTCATTTTTTCTATGTATTGAAAATTTGGTAGTAAAATTTGCCTATTTTATTGCCTATTTGGTTCAAGTTTAAGCCTTTTTATCCCAAAAAATGTGTCTATAAAGGCGCCTATTTTGCATTTTTTCTTTGCCTATAATCCGTTCTCTACTAATATTATAATACTGTTACCTAACATTCATTTAATTTCCCATTTCATTATTTAAAAATGATTCAGTAAAATGTTTATCATTCTTTCTAAATTTGCATCCGGAAATAGAAAGCGAATTTATTTCACTTGATAGTGAATTTTAAACGTTAATTTGAATTTTTTCCCTATTGGTACAATAACTTACTGCGCAACTACCAGGCATTGTTTATACGTTATGTTAACATGCAACCCGAAGTGGCAAATCAAAGTTATGGCTTTTTTAAATGGAATGCTCCAATGTTATTGCATTTTTAGATTGTCTGAGAAGAGAAAATAAGATTGTTTACAGTTGGTGGTTAAATTCAGAAGTTCGTGAGTTACCTATAAACAAGTGAAAATCATCATTTTTGAAGTTCAAGTCCCTGTACAACGAAAACGGCTCTAGATAGAGAAAATCGGCTTACATGTCCCTATTTTAACTTGTCATGTACTATCCTAACATGTAGATAAAATGTTTATACAGGGTGATAAAAAATTTGAAAAAATCTGAGATCTTTCCACGCGTCGCCAAATAAAAAAAAAACAAAGAAAGTACAAATGTTTCTATAAGTACCATAAGATAGTACATAAAAAGTTAAAATAGGGATATGAAAGCCGTTTTGCTATATCTTGAACCGTTTTCGTTGTACAGGGCCTCGAATTTCAAAAATGACGTATTGCACTTGTTTATAACTCACAAACTTCTCAATTTAAACATCAAGTGTAAAAGCCAATCTTATTTTTTCTTCTCAGACAATCTAAAAATGTGATAACATAGGAGCATTTCATTTGAAAAAACATAACTTTGATATGCCACTCTCATATTATGGGACATTCTGTATAGTCTAAAATAAATTTAAATAATGGCCCATTGTGATCCTGTAGTTGCACTTGCAAAAGATTTTTTGAAAAAATCAATCGTGTTTGGCTCACAGAGACCGCTGCGAATGAGCTGTGACACCCTGTATTGTTTTTTCATGTTTATTCAGTTAAAAAGAATATAAAAATAAATTAACAATATCTCATAATTTTTGTTTATTAAAATTTTTTTGAAAAAAAATAAAAATTTTCATCGAATGACGTCAGTATAAATTTTTATATTGAATTCATTGATTGCCTTGTGTTTTTTTATAACACATTCTGGGGGAAAAATATTTTTTTAGCAAAAAGAAAAGTATGTAGGTACTTAGCTAGGTACCTCGCTATGTAAATATAATCCTGTTTAAATAACTCTGGCACAATTTTAATTTTCTAATGTAAATGTAAGTTTATAATTTGGAGAATGTTTTCATGGTTTCCATGCTGTCAAACAAAGATGACTGTCTATTTATTTATTATTTATTAACTTTCATTGATGTGTCAGCTTCCGGTATTCCCGAAGTGCGGCCATCTTGAAAATATTTTTACTAAATTTCTCATGGTAACTTATGTCTGGAAATTTTTTAATTTATGCTTTAGGACCAATAGTTCCCGAGATATGGCCGCTTCGTATACGCTTATAATAACTGATGACCCTGTATATTAGGACATATTGCTTTTTTCTTGGACAGTGGTCAAAATTCATCGAAAATCTTGAAGTATGCTCTTTATTAAATAGAAATCCTACCCCTGGTCAATTCATTAGTTTATCGCTTTTGGAGATATTTGCTTTGAAAAGTTTGATGCATTTTGCTTTTTAATTAATAAAAACTAGAAAACTGATAGAGGTAGGTATAAAATTTAAACAAGAGTACCATGCAGTTGTACCTACGTAAAAAGGATGATTTTTAAGACTTTCGGTTCATTTTGACCATTGTCGAACAGAATTATAATGGCCTTAATTAACTAAAAGTGTATGAGTGTAAGCTATACAGCGTGTCACTGAAATGACTTTACAGCTCTCAGAATATTCCTCGGATGAAACTAATTCGATTTAAGTCAACATATCTTAGTCCTGAGCTGCTTGGTTTGGCCGCTAGGATATCAAGTGTCTGGTCGCAAATGTCAAATCTGAAATGGTTTTTTTATTATAAAAGCTAAACCGCTGAAGTGATTTTGATTAAATTTGCTATGACGTTATGGTTTTATGGGACAAAAAGTGCAAAAGGAAAGTTATTCATGACCTTAATTCATTGCCATAGATCATGGGTTTTTAAGCTCTACAGTCTTTCAACTTCTACTTCTACACCAATGGAATTAAATTTTTTTTAATACTGAGAGTATAGATTAGTGGACTCATTTTCTATCAAAAAGGAAATCTTGATAAAAAGTCGCCGAATCTTATCGTTTAGAAGATAAATCGCATTTGAATGTTGATTTTTATAGGAAATTTCGTTTTTTTTTTTCATGGGATTTTCTTAATAAAATAATAAAACTAATTCACATTTTAACGTTCAAATGCGATATTTTAAATGCCCAAAACCGATTTTGAATATCCAAATGCGATTTTGAATGTCCAAATAATGAAATGTAAATTAATTTTATTATTTGTTGTAAATCAAAAAAATCCCATGGAAAATAAATTCGAATTTTCCTATAAAAATCAACATTCAAATGCGTTTATCTTCTATACGATAAAGTTAGGCGACTTTTATAAAGAGGAGGTACCTTTTTTGTATAAAATGAGTCGAGTAATCTACGCTCGGTATTTAAATATTTTTAATTCCATTGGCGTAGAAGTTCAAAGTGGTGAAACCTAAAAAACCATTATCTACGCCAATAAATTATACCGTCATGAATAATTTTAGTATTGCACTTTGTGTTCCATAAAACCATAACGTGATACCAAATTTCATCAAAATCACCCACTGAGCAAGAATACGTTGCAGCAACATTTACTAAACGTTTCAATGTCAGCTTGCAATGTTGCATATAAGTTACAAATGGCCTCCCACAATGTTCCTGCAATGTTGAAACGGCCGTGCAGTAACATTGCTCTCGCAACATTGCAAAGCGTAACATTGCGAGAATGATAGAAAAGTAACGTTGCCTCAATTTTACAATCGAAATATTGCAGCAAGGTTACCAATGAATCTTATCTGCTATGTATGAAGTATAATGTTACAGGAACATTGTCAGTGATGATTGCTGAAATATAGCAATTATTATTTTGCAGAGAGGTTGCTGTCACAATCTCACAGGTACGTTTACGTCGTGTTTTAACTGAAACATTGCAAGGAGTTTTTTTATAAACCTTGTAGGGATACTGTTAATGTATTATTCCTGAAATGTTTGAATAGTGCTATTGCTGGAAGGTTTTTTTATAAACCTTGCCGGAACATTGTTAATGTATTATTCCTGAAATGTTTGAATAGTGCTATTGCTGAAAGGTTTTTTTATAAACCTTGCCGGAATATTGTTTATGTATTCCCAAGTAACACAACAGTTTCATCTAAAAGATGTATTTTTTACGTCCAGCATATACGTCTATAGACGGTAGTTTGTAGACTATAATTTAGAAGCAAAATGTCTACGATGCCTACGATATGTATTTATGAGACGTCTTATTACATATCTATGAGACGTCTACAATATGTATCTTTGAGATGACGACACTTTGCGTCTATGGGACGTCTATAATATGCATTGATGAAACATCTACAGTGTGTTTCACTTTAGATGGAATCACATGAATAACTTTTTTATTTTTTGATGAATTAAAAAAAAGTTTTTTTTTCTTTATGTAAAGCTCTCGAGGCTCTCTTAAATGGGTAGAAAACATTTTAGCCGTAGCAAATAACTAGCCTATACTATGACCAAAATTAGCGTTGAAAATTGAAAAAATATATTAGGCATGTTTTTCCTGGAAAATTTTATTCTATACAGTTGTTTGAAATAACCTCGAACCCCCAAATCTCGAGTTTGGTTGAAAACAAAAAATTCCCAAAATATTTTCAAGACCACCTGAGTAGGTACCTACCTTACTTGAAAATTTTTTGAGGATTTTTGTTTTCAAGCAAACTCGAGATTTGGGGGTTTGAGGTTATTTCAAACAACTTTTTTATATAAAATTTTTCGAAAAAAAGGCCTAATATGTTTTTCAATTTTCAGCGCTAATTTTTGATCACGCATCAGTAGTCTAGTTATTTATTGCTACGGCAAAAATGTTGTTTACCCATCTAAGAAAGTTTCGGGAGCTTTACATAAAGCAAAAAAGTTTTTTTTTTAATTCATCAAAAAATAAAAAAAAGTTATTGAGGTGATTCCATTTAAAGTGAAACACACTGTAGATATGGACAAGGGGTGTGAGCAGGTAAACTATGATGACTGAAAATATAATGACAACAGATATACTTTAACATGATTTTTTATTTGCTTGGCGTTTTCTTTTACACTAAATAATTGTTATTGCATAATTATACACGTAATATCCATACTCCATTTTTCACATTGAATATTTTTGCTGCTTTCATATCTTGTAGATGCATGTTGGAACCAAGCTGTGACGTCCCTCTCGAATTCACTGTCCTTTAATTGTGGAAAATGCTCGGCCTCTGAAAATCATACATACAGCTAATTAAAAATATGAAAATATAATTTCAATCATGAGTCATTTAAATCTTCAGACCCAGATATATCTCTGTTGGTAAGCCAGATACAAAAACATTTTGCAGACAAAAATTGTTCTCAGGACAATAATAGGGCGGTCATCTGACTGTACTAATGACTTTGACCTTGTGGACCAATTTCATGGTACACACGAAAGTCAAGATAATTTAAAAAAAAAGGACACCTGTATATTATTGTTTTTTCATATTCCCTGAGAAAATCAATAATAATAGTTTTTACAGTTGCAGTCTAAAATGAGTAGGTTATGAGTTATGAACATCTGAAAATCGCAGTTTTTCAGTTTTCATGTGGTATCCACTACGTGGTTTAAATTTTAATACATAGAGTGAAAAAAATTACCAGATTTTTAATCACCCTGTATAAAAATTTTATCCACACAATAAAAATACTATACACAATACTATACATGAAAAATTAGGATAGGGACATGTAAGCCGTTTGCCCATAGTTGGAGCCGTTTCCGATGTAGGTACAGTGCTTTCAAAATAAAAAATTTCGATTTTCAGTTTTTTATAACTCATGACCTGCGTACTCATTTTAAACTGCAACTGTAAAAACCATTCTTACTGGATTTTCTCGGGAAATATGAAAAAACAAAAATATTGAAATTGATTCACAAGGTCAAAGAGATTAGTACAGTCAGATGACCCCCATTGTCCTGAACAACTTTTGTCTGCACAGTTTTTTTGTATCTGGCTTACCAACAGAGATATCCGGGTCTGAAGATTGAAATGACTCACCCTGTATATTATTACTTATAGCATTAATTATTATTAATAACACATAGTTACAATAAATGACTTTCTAATAATACAATTACTTTATTAAAAGTTTGACGCATTCCATACTTAGGTATCTCACTTAATTGTAAATTGAACTATTTTTTATAGGTAAACTTAAAAAAATCACTTACTATTCATGATTCGTAACATTTAAATGGCTCAGCTTGAAATTATTTCCATTCTTTGCGGTCCAAGAACAGTAGGTACATTGTCCCAAATAAATAGAAAATGCATGTTTTCTAAAGGCATCATCCTTGGATTTTGCTCCGTCGGACAATTTGAGAAACTGCAGCTAGAAATAAACTTAATTTCAAAGAGAATTTTATAACAATAAAAGTGTTCCGAAAAATATTTCAAATATTATTTCGATTCATATTATCCATTAATTTTTTTTCCTTTGAATTTTCCACAAATGCAAACAGTAAGATTTAAAACTTATAAAACAAAACGTTTAATTAAAAGTTATTATTATTAATTCAAGACTTATTATACAGGTTGTTCTGTTTAGCTCTAAGACAAACTTTGGCAGATAATAGGGTGCGGCGCTAGAACCTTTGGGCAATTAAGTAACAATTAAATGGTAAAATAATTAGACTACAAGTCTGAAAATTTGTTCAGTCATGTTTTCAGGATTTTTTTTATCGGAAAATTTTATTTAAAAAAGTTGCTTCACCTCAAACCCCTAAATCTCAAAGTTGGTTGAAAAAAAAGAAACACAAGATAATTAGCATAAATATTATGACGGTGTTCTCATAATTTTTATTAAATATCTCCTATCCCCTACCTATTCTTCATAAATCATGGCAATCTTGTAAGAATAAAATTGAAATAATAAAATTGAAATAATAGTCTTGAAATTTTTTTTGGGATATTTTGTGTTCAATGAAACTCGAGATTTCCGGGTTTGAGGTTATTTATTTTGAACAACTTTTTTAAATAAAATTTTCCAGAAAAAAAATGCCTAATATGTATGTTTTTTTTTCAGCTCTAATTTTGATCATAGTAGGCTATAGTGATTTGCTACGGCTAAAATGTTGTTTGCTCAGTTAAGAAAGCTTCGGGAGCTTTACATATAAAGAAAATTTTTTTTTTTTTTTAATTCATAAAAAAAAAGTTATTGAGGTGATTACATTTAAAGTGAAACACACTGTATATAGGTCACTTAATTTTAAACATATTCTTTTTCAATAAACATGGGTTCGATTCGCTTTTATTTAGAAGTTGCAAGCATTAAAAAAATATTTATATCTCCATGTTTTAACAAAAGTAGGCTAATGAATAAATAAAATGCCAGTTGTCATAAGACGATAATTAATTTTTGAGTCGTTTTAATTATTTGTTTGACACATATACAGGGTGTCCCACGACATGGACTGTCATAGCTTAAGGGTAGGTGTAGTTTTTCAAGGCGATTCAGGATCTGGTTTTGAAATTTTCCTGAGGCCCTTCGTTTCGATTATACAGGGTGATTTGTGAAATTTGCCGAAATCTTTGATGAGCGATATCTTTTGAACGAATTGATCGAATTTAACGAAATTTGGTAGATATGCTCTACTAATGACACTTAATACCTCGCATTTTTCGCCGACTCGAAAACTGCAGGGCCCTACTTATTTTTTTGATATCTTTCGGTTTTGTCGCAAAGTTCACCCTGTATGCATTTTATTCAAATTTTGGTGCCATTTTCTAAAACTACGTGAAAAATGCTAAAATTATGGTAGAAATACTTGGCATCATTAAATTGAATCGAGAAGAAAATTCAGTTTTTTAGTTTTTTATTCGGAATTTCAATTCATGTGTTGTTCATAATAATTGAAGAAAAATCAAATGTGGTTTTTTAAAACTTGCGTATTTTGTAGTTATTTCAAATAAATTTACTTTATCTACAGATTTAGCCAAGATTGGGGACCCTTCTACAGATTGTTTCGAGCTAAGAATAAGTTTTAACAGCAAAATAAATAACAAAATTTAACACATTACCACATAGACAAATAAGTATCCACATAAACGAAACAGGAAGAAAAATATCAACACAAATGTTGGGACGAAAAACTACAATTCAGTGCAGGTAATGGTCAAGGAGACCACCATCAAACTCAACACATTTCCTTGGCCTTGAAATTAATCTAAAAACCATAAAAAAATCGTTTTATTGAAGTACTTGCTGAAAATGTCCACCCAGTTGCTGTATACACAGTCTAGCTCTTCTTAGTATTGAAACGGTAGCTTTGCCAAGAGTCGCGGGATCAGCACGAATAGTTTCTGCGGCATTTTAAATGGTTTTTAGAATTATTCCAAGGTCAAGGAAATGTGTTGAGTGGTGTCCTTGACCATTAGCTGCACTGAATTGTAGTTTTTCTTCCCAACATTTGTGTTGATATTTTTCTTCCTGTTTCGTTTATGTGGATACTTATTTGTCTATGTGGTAATGTGTTAAATTCTGTTATTTATTTTGCTGTTAAAACTTATTTTTAGCTCGAAACAATCTGTAGAAGGATCCCCAATCTTGGCTAAATCTGTAGATTAAGTAAATTTACTTGAAGTAACTACAAAATACGCAAGTTTTAGAAAACCACATTTGATTTTTCTTAAATTATTAACAACACATGAATCGAAATCCCGAATAAAAAACTAAAAAACTGAATTTTCTTCTCGATTCAGTTTAATGATGCCAAGTATTTTTTTACCACAATTGTAGCATTTTTCACGTAGTTTTAGAAAATGGCACCAAACTTTGAATAAAATGCGCATACAGGGTGAACTTTTCGACAAAACCGAAAGATAACAAAAAAATAAGTACGGCCCTGCAGTTTTCGGATCGGTGAAAAATGCGGGTATTAAGTGCCATTAGTAGAGCATATTTACCAAATTTCGTTAAATTCGATCAATTCGTTCAAAAGATATCGCTCATCAAAGATTTCGGTAAATTGCACAAATCACCCTGTATAATCGAAACGAAGGGCCTCAGGAAAATTTCAAAACCAGATCCTGAATCGCCTTGAAAAACTACACCTACCCTTAAGCTATGGCAGTCATGTCGTGGGACAGCCTGTATAGAGTGAAAGTTTTGCATTAAAAATGCATTTATGTATTCTGAACTGAGGAATATACCTACACGTAATCCAGTTTTAAAAATGCGTTAAATTCGGGGAATGATAGAGAATCAAAAAATAATAAATAATAAATGAGTTTCTTGCCTCGGAGTTTGCTTTATGAACTATATTCAGGAAATAATGAAATAATTATGCTTCGTTGAGAAAATACAGTGGAAAAAATTCTTATTTTTTAAATATTATTTTTACTCATACCTACCTACATATTATTTTTCGATTTACTATCGTTCCCTGAATTCAACGCGTTTAAAACGTGACCAAAAATTAATTATTGTCATAATTATGTCAACTGATGACAATTTTTATTCAACGTACTCTCTGTTGCTAAAATATAGAATTTTTTTTTAATACTTACTTACAACATCTAATCTAAACAAAAGCGAATCAAACACATATGTTTATAAAGAAAAAAATGTTTAAAATTAAGTGACCTGCTATCGGCAAAATTTTGTCATAGAAGCTTATAGAACACACCTGTATATCAAGTGAGTTGAACTGTAATAAATTAAAACCACAGTGGTTTACACTCGGGTTTACATTATAGTCTCCATTACCTAAATATTTGATTCTTGGCCTTAAATTCTTACACAAAAATGTAAAAATTCGCAAAGCAAAAAAATAACAGTGAAGGACAAAACTATTGCATATTGACTAACGTAATTATTGTTGTTATTTTTCAATTAAACGTTAAATGTGTATTAACCATTTTAAGTTAAAAAAATTTATAAGTATGAGTATGCAATATTTTTGTTTGTTGACTGTATAAAAATACCTATACCGATACCGAGTGGCTGACAATACGAGTATACCTATTTATAATGTAGGTACTAGGTAGGTATAAAGGACATTGCCTAATTCATAATCCAAAATATTTTTAATGTTAACGAAATTAATTTTGTTACCCATCATTGTCAAAGTAGATATTTTGACGTAGGTTGTTATTAATATTAATTATATTATTATAGGTAGTGTTCTATGAACAGGAGTATGGTCAGTCACCCGGCACATTGTTTTATTCTGTGCACCCGGTATGTAGATACGATTAAAAAATATTATAAGTAATAAAAGTTAATAGGTACTTAACTTACCTGCGCATTTATTTCTAAAAAATGATTAGTTAATATCGATGTCGGATTTTTACTGATAACACAACGAACCACTTCTTAGTCTTACTTCACTCACACTTCACAGAACAGAAGAATAACAATAATAAACAATTTTCAATTTCTTTTCAACTTATCTACATCCTCTACTTACTAGTTCTAGTTCTAGTCTAGTCCTCTAGTCTATAGTCTGAGTAGTCTGTCTGTCTAGTTTAGTTCTTTAGTTTTTAGTTTTAGTTCCTTTTCCCCATCCTACCCTAACTGCTCCTGCTAGCACTGCTCGATAGTGTTCAGTGTTGCCACGTTAAATTTATTCTACTCACTAATCATCAATGATTTTCTACAAAAAATTCTATTAGATTAAATTTTTACAGGCAAATCCCATCGCGAGGTGATGGGGGGGGGGGTTATTGGAAGGAGTCCCCCCCAGAAACAGTGTTTTTTTTAACAATTCAAGGTCACACATTTTCCCCAGGTAATTAAAATTTATGCACATGGAAAAAATAAAAAATGTTCCAACATTCAAGGTCATGATTTTTGCCAGCACATGAAAATTTACGCACACGAATAAAATGAAAACTTGAAAACAACTTAGGATCCCTCAACTCTATTAATAAAAATAAACACCCAACCCAGTCCAAATCCAAACTACAAAAAAGTATTCATTTATTCAGGAGCTCAGGACACGGCAAGGTAAAATATATTCGGCGGGAGATTTGAATTTTTGAATTTCAAACTGATGGCAAAACTAAAAGATTCCTTATTACCACTCTGTAACGTTATAGTACGGGCCTGGTAGATGCGATGATTACATACGTCGAGTTTGGGAAGTAACCACTTGAGGACAATGCCAAGCGCTTTGAAACGTATACAGTCACGTATTCGCATTATATCCGCTTTTTCATATCGTGAAAAGACGACAGGGAATGATGTTACGATTTTTGGAATATAAATGCAAAATAAATGTAAAATTCAAAATAAAAATCGTGCTACTGTTAATCTCGAAGATTTTCCTTGCCCTGAAAGTGAAAAAAAATAGAAATTTGACCGTAGTGCCAAAGAGGCCTTAGTTGTGACCTTAATATCAGTTTGCAATGGCTGTTTTTAGCTTCTTACCTACCCAGCATCCCTATATCGCTCCTCCGTCCCGAAAAAATTAATGAAACTTAGGAGCCGCGGATGTATATAATTACCTTTTGTTTTAACTTCAGCCCAAGAATATTTAACACATGATTTATTTGACGTCATTATTATTTCAATATTGACATACAATTATTATTATTAAACACTCTGGGTACTTACTACTACTGATTATAATAGATTAATAATAAGTCGGTGTAATACATAATATGTATATGTAGTTCATATTGGATGAGGTGTTATTCGCTTTTATTTTTTTCCTTCATTGTCATTTTCATTAGATTTTCTATCAGAAAAATTCAAATCTACTAGAAAATCCACTATAGCCACTAGATATAAATTTTGACTAAGTACTGCTAGGGCTGTTAAGAATTTTACTAGATCCGGTAGAAAATCTACCAAGTTGGCAACACTGACTATAGTGCTAGTCCAGGTCCAGAAATGCATTCCTTATAATTTCAATCGCTGTTCGCTGAGCCATATTTTATGTAAACCAGATGTTGGATGTTGATGCTACGCTTTGTTTTATTCTTTTGTCTTCTGCTGTGGTCGCTCTCTGACTGCATGAGACATTCCTTAGACAGACATTCCATTCCATTATTCCATTCATTCATTTCAAATCATTTCTTTCTATTTCTCAGCTCTATAAAATAAACACGTTGCACGGAAGACAAACGTGACTTATTTATAATAATAATATATTTTTTATAGGTACATAGGTACCTATATTTTTTATTTCTACCTATCTATGAATGTTATTTTTAGCATTTTCAGCTCCTCAGGTGTGATACGATTCTTACTTCTTATTATTAGTAATTGATCATTTTGATAAAAAAAAACAAATATTAACTATAAATATTATACAGGTGTCCCAGATAGCAGGTGGTTCAGGACCTCGGAAACCGTTGGTTAGAGATACAAGGTCGGTGAAATTAGATAAAAGCTGCACAATTTTACGCTTAATAATAATCTGAAAAAAAAATTACGATATTTTCAGTCATTGCTGAAATATCCTGAAAAAAAACTGAAAAATCGCGATTTCTTATTTTAGCCATTATCTTTTTTATTATTGAAAATAGATAGTTATAAGTATGTATATTATTTTTTGCGGGCTTACATATAGGTAAGTCGTCAAGAGGTTATTTGATATTTCAAAGATTTTAATGCTGGAACAGATCTCGGAGTTTCCATAGCTAACAAATAAATAAATCGTCAGTTTTCAAGGAAACCTTTTAACACCCAACTTTAACACCACTATTTTTTATACAGGGTACAGGGTGTTATTTGACAAACTAATTACAGAGCAATGAAAGAATATATCGATCAGGTGACTAAAAGTAAAAATAGATAAGAAGAACAAAAAAAAAAAAACTGTCAATGATCAAAGAATAATAATTATTGTATATATACAGGGTGTTCAGCTAAGGGTACGGAGCGGCCATATCTCGGGAACTGTTGGTCCTAGCCTCAAAATAAAAATTTTCCAAACATAATAAGTGACCAAGAAAAATTCATTGAAAATATTTTCAAGATGGTCGCACTTCCGTAAATACCAGAAGTCGACAGCTACTTTGTTATTTTACGGCGGATACCCAATATATTATATATTTTTTTTAATTCTCTGAAAAAATCGAAAGCAAGTGGTTCTAGAATGGCCGCTACGTACCCTTAGCTGATGAACATCCTGTATTGTGTGATTTAAACGCAAGTTTTCTATAATAAGTTGCACCCCTGAGAAGTTATAGGAGTTGAAAGTGGGGTTTCAAATTTCGAAAAAAATTAATGTCAGTTGTACCTGAACTTTAGAAAAACCAAATTTGGTACACGTTGTGAGTGTACAAAGAGCATTCATTGACAATAAGTAGAGTTAAATTTTAGCATTTAAAGGGTTGATAAGAGATGATGCACTCTTAAAATGTTACATAATTTAATTTTTTAACCCGTTGGCCGATTTGCGAAATTGTTACTTTATTTTAATGAGAATTAATTCTAAAACTTTCATTTCTCTTAATATTTTCCAATAAAGTTTGTAATTTTCCACAAAAACTCGAAAAACTAAAAAATATATATAGCAGCTATATGTAACCTACCGAATAATCCAATCATCAAAAATTCAAAAAAAAATTTATTCTCAAACGTTTTCTCTTCTTATTTAAATTTTTTTTTGTCATTTTCAACTTTTTTCCTGATCGTCAACTTTGACATTCAATTTAAAAAACCAACTATTGAATTTTTGATGATATTATATTGAGACCTATACATAACCTAATTTTTTTTGTTTTTAGGATTTTTTCGAAAGATACAAAGTTTTTTGGAAAATAATAAGAAAAATCAAAGTTTTAGAATTAAATTCTTCATAAGACAAAGTAACAATTTCTTAAATCGGCCAACGGGTTAAGAAATTTTTTTACATTTTAAGGCTGAATCATTATCCTTATCAACCCTTTAAAATGCTACAATTTATAACTCTGCTTATTTCAAATTAATGCTCTTGGTACACTCACAACGTGTACCCAATTTTTTTTTTTAAGTTCAGGTTCAACTGAGATATTAATTTTATTTCGAAATTTGAAACCCCACTTTCAAACCCGATAACTTCTTAGGTGTGCAACTTATTAGTGCAGAGATAAGTTGAGTTAAATCATCATATTTTGGGTTCTCCTACACGCTTCTGCTCTGTGTCGGTTCTTATACTAAACAGTCTGTATAATAATGATTTATTTAATTATTATATTATTAATAATAATTTCAATGTAATGTTGATTTACAAAAGTTGCGCAAATGTTTTTTGTACAATATTTTACAAACCTGACAATTATTACAGCCCAGCAATTTTTGAATGGTACCTCACTTAAATGTTATAAGTGTAATGATGCCTGAACCAGTTTTCCCATAATGTTGCTTTGTATAAGCTTGCTGTTATGTTGGAACAACATTTACGTGAAATATTCAGCAGAACCAACAAAAATCACATCCCCGCAATGTTATTATTTCAACGTTGTTTCAATATTTCAAATCGAAAGTTGCCTCAACCAACGTTATTCAAATATTGCTTAGTAAGCTTGCTGTTATGTTGCAACAACATATACGTGAAATATTCAACAGAACTGACAAAAATCACATCCCCGCAATGTTATTATTGCAACGTTGTTTCAATATTCAAAATCTAATGTTGCCTCAATCAACTTTATTCAAATATTGCTTTGTAAGCTTGCCGTTATGTTGCAACAACATTTACGTGAAATATTCAACAGAACCGACAAAAATCACATTCCGGCAACGTTATTATGGCAAAGTTGTTTCAATATTCAAACTCTAATGTTGCCTCAATCAACGTTATTCAAATATTGCTTTGTAAGGTTCTTAAAACATTGCAGTAACTTATTTACACAACTTTCGACATAACTCAAAATTGTAATGTTCCTGTAACATTTTGTAATGTTCCTTGCTCAGTGGGCACTTCAGCGATTTGGCTTTTATAATTCATAATCTTTTGCTAGGGAGCTGTAGAGTCATTTCAGGGACACCCTGCATAACTAGCCTCACGTATGAGTTACGTCAAATTGGTTTCAAGTACCTGCTGTCCAATTTTTATAAGAAGGCTAGGCGTGAACTCCGCATCTTGTGGGCTTTTGAACTGTTCTACCTTACCAGAATAGAAATTGCATCAGTGGCGCGGCGCACGTAATTCTAAATATTTTAAATGATAAGTGAGTAAGTATTTAAACTAAGTACGATACGAGTTAACCAGCACGCATCACTGAGCTTTTACATACGGCGACGATACTCTTATCATCCTTATTTGATTGGTTGTTTTTTTAACGCGGACACCGTCTAACTTTGTTGATATTGGACAACAAATATTTTTGGATTCGGCAGTAGTGACGACTAACGTATCTGCGCACTAACAAATTCTTGTCAAACTCTCGCCTTCTTATAAAATTTGTACTCTACCTATGTTGTTCTTATGGCAGAAAACGTATATTGTGTGTCAATTTTGGAGTTGATGCCATGAAATTTCTAGGAATTGTTAAAAAAAAATTTAATTACTGAAGTTTCGACTTTTAAACCTTATTATAGCTCTTAAACATGCGAAATTGGTATAAGGCATGTTGTACTTTATCATCATTATCTTGATGTCCATTATACTTACCTAAAGATTCAAAAATTTTGGATCGTTCATTCTTCATAAATTACCATGCATTGTATGAAAAGAGAAATCCTTACCCACTCATCAAAACACTGCCGGAGCTTCATTTGGTGACGTCGACTAGCAAAAAAGGGAATTTTGAAATTTAACCGTATTAAGGACTTAGTCAATAAGTTTCCATGGGAAAAAGTAAAAAAAAAAACATATCTTAGCATTTTCCAAAATATTTCGAGTGCAATATTAAATGATATCGTTTATAATAATTAGTAAAATTATTAGGCAAAATAGAAACTAATACTCGTACCAGGAGCGAAATTTTCGGAATACATAATATGCGATGTGATAATATGTGAACCCACATATTATTATGAATTGCAGAACAACTAGTTGAAAAATGGCATATTCCTTATAGCATTATTTTGAATTGGCTCAGAGTAAAAATTGGATGTGCTACAATTATTAGAGCGAGCAGTATGTGCATTAGAAGAAGTCGTAAACGATGGCGCTCAATTAGGGATTTTTCTGATGGAGCTGATGGAATACCAATATTTTCGTATTAATTATTATTATTATTATTATACAGAGTGTTTTGTAATTGAATGTCAAAATTTAAGGGGGTGATTTTTGGGTCCATTTTAACAAGAAAAGTTCATAAGAACGTATGTCCTAAAAGTCTTAACTTTTGAGCTACAGGGTGGTAAAGTTTTTAAAATTAAATATTTTTTCATAATATCTGTAATACCACTCTGGATATTTTAATGAAATTTAATAGACAGGTGCTACTCATCAAGAGGCATTTTTTCATGTAGGTACCACATTTCGTTTTATCTCCCCTAGTGACATCTTGCAGAATTTTACCTATGCATATTTTTATATTTTTTTATTGTCATTTAACGACAATCTTGTGATCATGTAGAGAAACAGATTTTATTTTTTTAGGCGAAAACCGTGCATCGGACTGAAAAAATAGGTAATCAAATTTGCTTGGAAATGAATGGGGATTCCAAAAATGATTTCTATTTGAACAGAAATCAGTGGAGTACCATCAATGTCTCCTAAAATATGCCGGTAAAATTCTGCGCGAACGGGCACCATCGTCACTAATGCAAATAAAATGAAACGTGGTACATGAAAAAATGTCCCTTGATGAGTAATACCTGTCTATTAAATTTCATTAAAATATCCAGAGCGGTATTACAGATATTACGAAAAAATTATTTATTTTAATAAAACTTTACCACCCTGCATCTCAAAAGTTAAGACTCTTAGGACATACGTTCTTATGAAGTTTTCTTCTTGAAATGGACCCAAAAATCACCCCCTTAAATATTGACATTCAATTACATAACACCCTGTATAGTTTGTTATACTTTTATACTGATATAATATTATGTAGATTGACGTCATTATGTATAATCTGTTAAAATGTGAAAATTATTATAGTTAATATTTCAATAAAATTATATTCATAATATGTGAACCCACAATAATATGCAATGACAACATGCCAAATAACCGAGGCAAATAACTGCAATTACATAACGTAAACCAACTAAAATAAAATAGTATCAAAATCAAAATTAATATCAAAATTGCTAAACTCAACGATCACTTCCGGCCTGAGATTAATTTAGTTAATTTAATCTAATTCTGACTTGACAATATAATAGAAGAAAATGCGAAATTCAAACGTTCTCTTTATAATCATACGCCACCAGCGGAGATCAAAGGGTAGCAGTCGAGAGGCGCCGGCGTCCTAAAACAGGTGGCATTTAGAGATACTTGAGTAGGACTGCCACTAGTGTTGTAGGTCAATCGCTGCTGGAGATTCCGTAAACAGAAGAATGCCTAGGACTCAGTAGGCTATTACTGTAAAACTTCGCGCGCCGCCTTTATACTCTTAAAAATAACTGGCAACCCTGTGGGGATGTCATAACGTCGATGAAATTTTTATGGATGTCATAACGCTGATTCCATAAAAATGTATATCGAATATATAGAGGATGTCAATGTGATAGCAAAAACCAATTTTTTTTTTCGTGTATAGTTCTATTTTTAATGTTGCAATAACTTCCTCACGTCGTGTTTAGAAAGTCATATTTTTCTTTTTCTTTTATTGTCACTCTAGAGGGTGGATGCAGAAACGTCGAAATTTTTACCGGATGTCACAAGATACGATGGTCGACTATATATAAATATATATATATATATATACGAAATTGATTTTATATATATCGAAATTTCGCGATTTTGGAGAAATATATAAATATATAAATATATAAATATATATATATTTATATAAATATATATATATATATATATATCGTGGGCAGGTGAATTTTGGAAAACCACTTTTTCGTAATCTGGGGGTCATGATCGGTGGACATTTGATGAGTTTGGGTGATTTTTGGAAAGTGATGTCGTCCTCAATATCTCAACGAGGCCGGGTAATCAAAACAGGAGCGGATAAATCACCACCCATGCGGCATTATACTACGCATGAGCAAGCTCGCACAATGAATTGCGGACACCTTGACTTTACGAAAATCACCAAAATCAAATAGAATTAAGTGAAGCGTATTCCAAACTATACCCTAAAATATAAAAAAAAACTGCCTTTTTATTATTGTGACATAACCGCGCGGCGTAGGTAGGAAACTATTTAGTCCAGTTATTAAAAGTAAAATATGACGATAATACTGTATAATTTTGCCAAACAGCACCGATTTTGATAAAAATTTTAAATTTAGGTTCTATACACTTTACCCTCTACTTCAAAGTTGACCGTGTACCGGGGGTTGCTTTTACCTTGGAGGTGAAAATAATTCATTGAAAATAATTCCGAGAATGGATAGATTGCCTTATACAGTGTGTTTCACTACATACAGAAAAAAACTTTTTTTGAAATTTACCAAAAAATAAAAAAAATATTGAGGTGCTTCCATTTGAAAAGCTTCCGGAGTTTTTTCAAATGGAAAAACTACATTTTCATTCTCCCCTTTACGATGTAGCGTGCGCTTTTCCGTATTTATCCAGAATGTATGTACGTGTAGAAAGGTTTACCAAGATGGCGTTTCTTTAGAATGATACCCTCCGCAGGTTCTATAGTTTGAGGTATAGTAACGGGGTCAAGTTATGAGTCTGTCAGTCAGAGCCTTGTCAACTGCCACTCGGTGAAGTGACCGACTGAGATATTAGATGACTGATCTTGCGCCGGTTTATCGAGGAACTAGGGGTCGAGAACCGGAAGGATGGTCGAGCAGCTCACTCTCTGCTGGAAACACTCGTGAAGTGAAGGTGGTTTAGTGGAGCGATTTGTGGTGATGGTGGTGATTTCTTGTTGAAAATTCAGGTATGAAGTTTGTTCTAGTTTTATGTAGTAAAACTAATGCTCTATGTCATTCCTAAATAGACAGAATGAGACTCAGGATAACGATTATCACAGAGTGGAGTGAAGAAGCTCGATGTGGGTGATGTAAACCAATCGGTAAGGGAAGATGGCGATTGGTAAAATTTCAGATAGTGATTGTTGAATTTGTTTTCAGGGCTTTTTTTTCTTTTTTCCTTTTTGTCTACTCGTCTTTTTTCTTCTTGGCTGGTTTCGTTGCGGGTCCGAATTGTGGTGCTCCGTTTGGGGTTCAGGAAATCCTGTGTATGGCTGTGGGGATGGCGTCTTTCTGATGAATTGCAGCCATTTTCTTTTTCTTTGTGGTCCAGACTGAAGATGGGCTTCTAACGTCACCAACCGAGGAATGAGGAAGCGGCGTGTTGCATCCTACTCTTCTGGTCATCCCTCTTACGGTTCTTCGAGTGGAAATGCGACTTAACCAACAAAAGGTACCTCGTCAATGTTATTTTGTGATTAATACATATTCTCCAAAGAAAGGAGAAGTATATATAAGAAACAACCAAGTGTTGTTGTTATTTTGATTCAGTAAAATTGTTTTGTCTATAGATGAGTTAAAGATCTCATCCAGATAATAATGTTAGTATCTTGCAAAATTTGATTATGCCAAGGTGGCAGCATGTAACATTTATTTTAAATAATCATTAAGATAAATTTTTAAGAGAATAAAATAGAAATTGGCCAATTTAAGTAGGGTTAGGAAATCATTTTTAACTAACTTTCTATGAAGAGTATGGTGGTCCTACCTGGATCCAGCATTTAGTCTTATTATTGTTCTGTTTTCGAAAATTGTATCTAGTATGTAGTTGATAAAGGAAGAATCCTATTTGTATTTATTTATCTCACAATACAATATCTCATTTGCTGGGAAAATTAATGTTGTTAATTGGAGAAGTCCAATAAATTGTTATTTTTTTTTAATGTGAGTTTTATTTTAGTATCTGTGTGGCCTGAATAAAAAAAAAAAGACACAACGTAGGGCAGGTCAGTTATTTAAATTTTGAATCTTATATTTTTTTTATACTTAGACGATCATGTTAACGAATTTGTAGTTTCATCATCATTTTCTTTTTATTTTTACACCCTCTGTCCTGCTTTGGGTACAAAAAAATTTGAAAGTACCCAAACGGGATCAGAGGGAAAGGTACCTCCCTTTCGCTCATGTTTTTTAGTTTTCTTTTTCTTTTGCCTGGTTAGTTAAAAATTTTTTGAGATCGAGCGAAGGAAAGGTTACAACGAAAGTGTAACTTTCTGTCTTGATAAGGCAACCGAAAGCGAAAGTAAAACATCCTAGGTGATAGGTTGCTAGGTGGTTGCTAGTTATGAAAAACTTTCGTGGCCTGGACAAAAAAGTAGAAATGTCAGTTTGATTAACGTTTATTTAGATGGAAAATTAAATGTAAAACTACAATAAAAATTCCAGTAAATCTTTCTGGAACATACAAATAATTATTATTGTATGTTCCAGAAAGATTTACTGGAATTTGCAGCTTCTTGAATGAAATTCATTTTGAACTGAACTACGATCAAAGATTCTGAAAATATAGCGGTACAGAGTTTTAAACTTGACAGTGTCATAAATTAATAATTTAAAACTATCGTTACTATGGTAATGTTAAAAACATGGCGCCTTATAATAATTCCATTGTTATCACTGAATCGTATTATTTTACTCGTTTCTTCTTAATCCGTGGTTCAATATGGCAAGGGGAGAATGAAAAGTTTATTACATTACACGCTATGAAAGCTCTTTCAGGTGCTCGGAGTTTTTAAATACCCTCGGCTACGCTACGCTTCGCCTCGGGTATTTAAATACACCTCACAACTAAAAGTGAACTTTCGTAGCTTGTAATGTAAATAACTATTTAGCCGTTCCAAGGAACTATATAGCCTACTGTGATTAAAAATAAATTGAGAAAACATACCTACTCGGCATTTTTTTTCAAAAATTTTTATTTCAAATACGTTATTCTTTGAAATCACCTCAACCCCCAAAATTCCGAGTTTAGTAAAAAAAATAAGAAAGTGTCAATTTTTCAACCAATAAACCCACTTTTTCTCAGACGGTTTTTTGCGATTAAGTCAAAAAGAATTTTATCAAAAATATCCTTCTTAGTGAAAATATAGCTTAAAAAAAAAAAATAATAACTAAATGACTAATCAGTATATTTAAAAAATACATAAAATAAACCAAATAATAAGAATAGTTCAATTTCACATTATCAAAAGTAATTGCACTCATATTCTAACATTAAAGGAATTCTACTGATAAATACAACCATGAAAAATTTCAAAAAGCCAATTTTAAAATTTTCAGCGACAAAAATATTCATTATTGAATTCACCTATAAATATGGTCGTCAATTTAGTGATTGATAATAATATGTGCAATCTAATTTTTATTTTTTTACAATTTTTTAGGAATTCAATTATTATAGAATTAAATGCACTATCATTTATTTATATCTGTTTATCTTTTTATTAAAATCAAGCAAATGTAGTTAAAAATTTACGTATTACAGATAAGTTAATTATTATTACTTAAACTTATAGAAACCTACTAGAACTAGATGTAATTATTATGGTCATTCTGTAGGTACATCAAATGAAGTATATGATTTACCCGATAGAGTGTTTTGGATGTTCTGTTTTTCTCCATAATTAGGTTTTATTACAACTTCTTTGTTCTTGTTTCTCTTCTTCTTCGTACTGTGAAATGTTTTTTTGTTTCGAAGTTTTTTTATTCGGTGGTTCAACATTATTATTACATTATTATTAATTGTGCGAGCTTGCTCATGCGTAGTATAGTGCCGCATGGGTGGTGATTTATCCGCTCCTATCAAAACCGACCTAAAACATAGATAACTTAAAGCTGGCCAAGTGCACAAATGTGCGTAAGCTATTAAGCAAGAAGAAGAAGTAGAAGCATGTTTGACACGTGGGGAACGGCGTGGTCATTAGGAAACTTCACTTCACTTACTACCTTGGATGCCCGGGATGCCCGCATCTCAGCGATCAGCTGTTTAAGCTCAAAAATTGTTTATTGTTTATTTTCTCCTTTTATTTTATTTAATTATTGTTAATAAAATATCACAGAAGACTAGCTCTTACCTCTTACTGTTTATTTATTGTTGAAACGTCATTTATTTAACAAGACAATGGTAAGTAAGGCACGTGGCCTAAGTTAATTTAATTACTCCCGTGAAGGGGGCCCATAGTATTTTTAATAATTATTTCTGTGTGCAAATAGGATTGTAATTGTTTGTATTTCAATTGGTAAATCAACACGTGTTGCTCGACATTTGTCTCTTTAAAATTACACAATTGGTGTAGGTAGTTATAACCAAGGAGGGCCCCCATAATACCACATGTGCGGTAGGAATCATAATTTATTTTAACACCACGTTTCATCCAATACTTTTTGTTATTTGATTTATTTAAAAAAACTTTGTGATAAATTTTATATGTGAATTTGGTGAAACCATTTAATAATTATTGTTCATTTATTTTAATAATGAACCAGCACATGCCTGTTTTGAATATTATAATTGTTATTACGATCTAAACACATTTCTCTACAAACAATTTGTTTTTACGATGGTCACATTTTCTTTTATTTTGAACCCTTTTTTCTGCTCTCAACAATTTTTATTACCTGCTTTTATTCATGAAACAATTTAAACGATCGCAATGTGTATAATTTTATTACGTCTTTGAATGCATTTCATTGATGAATTTATCGTTCTTTGTCTTTATCGCAAACTTACCAGATTTACATATCAATTTGTTCTTACATTTGTTTTTGTCATGGTGTGTTTTTATGTAAAATTCCAAATGAAACGACGATATGATTTTGGATGTTAGAAACTCACGAATCGTAGCGTTAGACAACTACGCTTCAATCTGTTATATAGGTGATGTCTCCTTTTGACGTTAGATGTCCTTTGGAATCGATTTTATTTATTTAATCGAAGTTGATATTTTTCTTGGTATTTTTCTGGAATGGGGAGTACTAAGTCGATCAGGCTTCTCCACCACAAAGGGCTTATTTATGTGTGTTTTGTTATGTCTTTTTCTTTACAGGTACTAAACGGTTCGCAAAGACTAACGTTAAAATGACATGTTACCACAATATAAGAGATTTAGTCCTCACCCCTCAACGCTCAAGCAAATGCTTGATTCTAACATGTCGTCGTTTCGTTGTATTTAATTCACTTTGCACAGTCAGAGGTTTTTTTTCACGGTTTTTTTTTTTACCTGACTATAAACTTGCTTAGGCGGAACTCTTAAGGGGGGTTTCATACGCGTTTGGGTAAACAGATTGAATAATAGTCAAATAATTCAATTGTCAATAAACCGATTTATTCATTTTAAGAGGGAAATTCTCTGTTTTAAATTATTTATTTATTTATTTATTTAGATACACCATCATACAGCCAAAAGGCCAAATTAAGATGGGAAAAGCTTACATAGGTGAGAACAAATACAATAGTTAAATTATGTACAACAGATAAATACAGTATGTATGTACAGGAGGTACAAAGCTAATAAGATTCGGATGAATCTAGAGCTTTACAGAAATGTTTGATTTCACTAACACTGGTATGAAATATATCCAGAGAACCCTGAACGCGGGCGTAGTTGTTACAGAGTTGGTGTAGGGGAGAAGTAATTAGAACACAAGTTCGTGGAATCGGCAGCCAAAATGTGCTGGGGTGCCGTGCTCCAAGTCTTGGTATTTTAAGGTTTATCCAAGAGAGTAAATTAGGGCAATCGACACTGCCATTAATAAGCTTGAAGAGAAATATGAGGGCAAGAGTGTTACGTCGCTCTTCAAGACTGGTTTGACCGAATCTCTGAAGCAATAAACTTTCCTGATATCCGATCTCTGGATAGCTACCATCTATACGAAAGGAGAGGTATTTTAAAAACTTCCTAAGTATACGTTCAATGGTTCCGATTGAACCGAGGGTAGCAGGAGACCATACAATAGAGCAGTATTCAAGCATTGGCCGAACCAATGAGTTAAATAGAGTGACCATAGTATTGTAGTCGGAAAACTCTCTGGAGTTATGGATAATAAATCCGAGGGATTTAAGAGCTCTCGAAGTCATATGTTCAATATGTGGTTTAAACGACAGTGAGGAGGTAAATGTAACCCCGAGATCAGTTACTTGATTTATACGTGGAATAGGGGATGTATTTATCTCGTAAGGATACAAAAAAGGTGTTTTGTTACGAGTGTAGGTGACCACGGTACATTTGGAAACATTCAGATCCATTCCATTACGTGTGCACCATTCGGAGAATCTCCCCAAATCCTCCTGCAACTGGAGAGCATCTGCTATAGAGCGAATCTGCGAATATATTTTCATGTCGTCAGCGTATAGCAGGTGCTTAACCCTGAACACATCAGCGACATCATCGATAAAGACCGAGAATAGTAGAGGGCCGAGTACAGAGCCTTGCGGGACACCGGAGGGAGAGTTCAGCAACCTAGACTTATGACCAGCGATCTCAACGTACTGGGAACGATCGTGCAGATAACATCGTATTAATGAAATCAGGTGGGGAGGTAGGCCATACCGCCCCAATTTCTTTACAAGAAGTTGGTGATTCAATCGATCGAAAGCCTTGCTGAAATCTGTATAGATTACATCCACTTGGATACCCTCATCCATAGATTTTGACAGGAATTGCGTGATGACTGCTAGATTCGTTGTCGTGGATCTACCTTTTAAGAAACCGTGCTGATTATGGGAAAGTCTATGAGAAATGTGTTTTATTATCAGATCGTGAATTGTAAATTCGAAGAGTTTGGATATCGTACTCAGCAAGGCAATCAGGCGATAATACGCAACATCCCCTCTATCTCCCTTTTTGAAGACAGGAGTAATTCTAGCAATTTTCCACTGACCCGGAAAGCATGATGTAGTGAGTATCAGGTTGAATATATGTAAAATGGGAACGATTAACAAAGGGAAGCAGTCTTTCAAAAAGAATCCAGGAATGTTATCAGCTCCTGTGGAGATGCTAGGTTTCAATCTACGGACAGCTTGTCTTAAGTTATCCTCGGTGAATCTAGAAGGAAACGACAGAGTAAACGAGTCCTCCTCAGAAACAGTTGAGGAGCCGCAGTCCAGGGTTGAAGTTTTTATGAAACTCTCATTGAAAAACGATTGGAATGCATCAACAATTTCCTGTTGGGACGAGAATGATTTGTTATTGTGGCTGATATTAGAGGGGACAGTGGAGGTTTTAGTTCGGTTGCTTATGTAGGACCAGAACTTATTTGGATTTCTATTAAGATCACTCTCGGTTCTCCTGACGAACATCTGGTGACTCAAACTGATGTCATCTTTCAATTGCTTACGCTGTTGCTGAAAAAGGTGATAGAACTTGCTGTTACCGGAGGATTTGTATTTTCGTAGATAAGAGTACTTTAGTTTAATACTAATAATGATTTCTCTGCTAAACCAAGGTGGATACCTGCGTGTTTTCAGAGGTGATGTCCTGGGTATATGGGCATCAAATGCAGAGTAAATAGCAGAATAAAAATATTCCAGAGCCTTGGTGGGATCAACGGCCTCTGTTACCGTATTCCAGGACATATTCAAAAGGTGGGAATAGAGCGTTACATAATTTCCCTTTTTGAAGTTATAGGAAAGGTGTTTATGATTACCTTGAATAGAATTCGCTGATGATACGTCATTGCATGTGAGAGATACTACGAGAGATGGATGGTGATTGTCTTCATTAACTGGGAAATCAAGAGATCTGGTAACTCGACAGCTCCGACTGCATAGGACCAGGTCTAAAATCCTGGAATACTTGTTTAGTACAAAATTATACTGAGATAGGCCTAAAAGATCCATGAAGTTTTGCAACCTCGTGATGGTTGGATCCGAAACACCAGAAGACATAGTCACATATTTAGGAAAGTTAAAGTCTCCAATAATTAACACATCATGGGACTCATAAGTCAGGTACACCGACTCAAGAGCCTCGAACAGTACAGAAATTTGATCAGTTGCTATGAAAGGGGCGATATAGAGAACAATTATACAGATGGGATGTGAGACCTCTGTCCAAATCTCAGCGCCAACGATGTTAATAGCAGAAATGGTATCAAACAACGGACTTAACTTATTCAGACCAAGCTGCCGGACCTTAAGTTTATTATTGACAGCAAGTAGCACTCCTCCACCACGAGTCCTGTGCGTGGCATCATATGATCTATCCTGCCTAAAAACAATAAAGTCAGGTGGAAACAGTTCGCTATCACTGACTGAACCATTGAGCCAAGTCTCTGTTATCGCGTAAATTGGAAAATTTTGCGATGCTACATAATTAAAGAAATTTATCAGGCGCGTATTCAGCCCACGAACATTCTGATAGAAAATATCACAGCTACACTCAACTGAACCAGTTGGACCACCAACCGCCCGTATTGATTGCTACAAAGAACCCCAAATATCCCCCTTGAGAGAGTCAACCTTTTTTTTTGTATACCGTGCATTTGTTGTGGTCCCAAGCCGCATGGTTATATATTCTCTATTTTTTCTGTTCTCCATTGATAACTTCGTTTATTATTGAAGCTATCAAATCGGTTCAATTAGCAAACATGAAGAATTTTTGTCGCTTATTACAGTAGTGAAAACAGAAAAACAATTGAAAGTTTACGTTATGAGATATTCCTATTTTTATATCCAAAATTGCGTTTTTGGGAATTATATCTCATGACGTGAACTTCAAATAATTGTTCTTCTGTTTTTACCACTGTAATAGGCGATAAAAATTCTTCATGTTTGCTAATTGAACCGACGTCATAGTTCCAATAATAACAAAGTTAACAATGGTGAACAGAAAAAATAAAGAATAGGCGATTTTTCATCAATAACCTGTATACATATTCACTTCACGATCATGGAGACTTCTGATCGCCATTAACATGCTTCAATTTCAGCCTTTTTAACCGTGGGATGATTTCCATTTAATCCCTGCGGAGGCCAAACTCTAAAAATTCATAACATCAACTTTACTGGCAGAAGTGGCAGATATCTACACTTAGGCGAAAGATATTCAGCTGCGATTTTCACAACACCTTAAGAATATAATTCTCTTTTTCACTATGCAAAAATAAATATACCATTCTATTTAATTTTTTTAAGAAAAATTGACATATTTCCTTACGTGTCAAATAACGCCCTCTAGCGGTTACGGTGGTAAAACAATGAGAAATTAGAAAAATGTAGTCGGCAGAGGAAGGAAAACGCTTTATAACGAGACCAGTCTTGTTAAATTCCGTTGAGGTTAACCGGAATAGTCGACCTTTGAATAAACCTAATTTTGATATACTCCCACCACTTTATTTTCGAGGTTACGACAAAAAGTTTCGAATAAAAAAAAATTATTTGAGGATTAGACTACATGTGTTTTGAATACACCCTTAATTGAAAAAATACGGAGAAACTACCCATTTTCCATTCTACCATGACTATTTCGCCCCCTAGCGGCAGTTTTAGAAGCTCAAAAATATTTTCCAGCGATTTTTTGGAGTCACTTTCCTCCTAAAAAAAATTACCTTAAAGCTGTCTGACGAGCCGTTTCTAAAATAGGTATGGTTGGCGTCCATTCTTATTTGCCCACCCGGTACATTTATTCAAAATGCAAGGTAAAACAGTAGAATTGATGCTTACCTTGTTATTAACGGGTATTTATGATTGTTAAAAAATTATACAAAAAGGAGATTATTTTGTTAGTAGTTAGGTAGCTAATATGTATACTCACAAAATTTCTCTTTAATTATCACGTCTCACCTCTACCACAGTTCAACGCGAAGCAACCTTGCTTTTCTTTACTTATTCTTTACATTCTTTCGTATTGTTTACTAATTGTTTACATTGTTTACGTCTAACGTAGAGGTTAAATTCTTTACGCGTAAAGAAACGCACATCACTGATCATACGCTCACACTGTTTTGGTAGAGTAGATGCTTGTTACTCTATGTTCTGTCTGACTCACTTCATACTTCGTTCGTATCATACTACACCTGTCATTCATATCCTTATCCTTCATCCTTCATAATAAAACGATCTCGTTGTTCAAAGAAAATGGTGCACCAAACTGCAGTGCTACTGCATGGCGAAATGGACGTGTTATAATTATTATACGTGATTAGAATAATTGTGAGAAACGTAATAATTCGTTTTTACCATTTGAATGCTTTGGCGATGTCTTCTTTACAATATGTGGTTCACCCTTTGCCGGGAAGCGAGGAACAATTCAATGATAGGTAAGTAAGTAGTGAGTCTCATAGCTGCTTAGAATTTCCACCATTTTCATTTCAACTTACACGTTACGGGATAATTTTGTAATTATTTGTCATCCACCTTATCAATTCCGGAAAGTTTCCACTAGGAATCGGGTTAAGCGGCGGATGCAAGTTGATTCGTTTTAAGTTATAATTTTATAAAATTGAAAAACTGGGCAGGGTACTAGTCTGGGACTTTTGCTGGTCGAATTGAAAGTATTCTATTCATTCTTTGTTAACAAAAACCCATTCGTAATCATTTGCAATAACATGGCAAGTGTCAAGCTAACTACCTACACGGTAGAACTCAAATTTCAAGGGGGAATGGTTAAAATGTTTGATTTATGATGAATAATTTAGACACAACTAGGTACTTGCCTGCTACCCTCACCCTTTCTGCATAGGTTTTAATATTTTCAATTTCGACTGTTGGAGGCATATTTTTTATACAGGATTATCCTAAATAAGTGCGAAACATTTTAGGGGGGGGATTCCTTGGCTCATCCTAAGGAAAAAAGTTTCTATTAACGTGGGTCCGCAAATGCACTGTTTCTGAGAAAGGTACTTATAGGGTGTCAAAGAAAGACTTTTTTAGCTTTTTTTTTAAGATATCTCGGGCATTCTCGGGTACCGTTTGAGATACCCCTTTAATGCCAATTTATTTTATTCAAGTCCCAGCGGCGGAGGTTTTCACATTTTCCGACACATGTTTTGAGGTAATGTTGCTGATTCACAGCCTGAGTTCCTCCACACTAGTCCCCCGCCACTAAATCAGGTGATTGGTCAGGTTAGGTATTTTTTTTGGTAAATATTGAATTGAGCGGCATGGGTATAGGGCGATTTGTCTTCTACTTTCGGATAGCTTGTGTCTCTAGGGCCCGTATTCATCAATAAATAGGGTAAACACGCCGGTAGTCGGCCACTTAGAACGACATCGTTTAGTCTTTAATGTGAATTGCATGTGACAAATAAATAGAGTCAAATTTTTTTGTGGTAACTTTTTATTTGGATGTCCTTAATTGTACCCCATTGGTGCAAATTTCGGTAATCCTGTACCGCGTCGCTCACAGGGTTGCTGCATTAAATCAGGTCTTTGGTCAGGGTAGGTTTTTTTTCCTTTAAATGTCCCTAAAATTAAAAAAAAAAAAACTACCCTGACCAAAGACCTGCTTTAATGCAGCAACACTGTGACTGCTGTGAGAGACGCGAGTGGAAAAAGTGGAATGGGCATGTGAGGTGTGTTTTGGAAGACTAAACAACAGGATAACCCAAATTTCAATTGTATTACTGCTTAAATAATTAAAAAATAAAAAGTTTATTAAAGTCAAAATTGCCAGTCGTCGGCCACCAAAAACCTATTATCGGCCGGTCTTTCGCCAGTAGTCGACCATATAATATTGATGATATCAAAAGTTATTTAGGTAGGTACCTATAGCTAGATAGGTGCATATAATGGTCCCTATTCTTTTTCCTATAAATTGATAAGCAAAGACAATGGTTAAAATTAGTATTTTATTAAAAATTAAAAATATAGAGTACCTAAATCAGCAATAGTCAGGTATAATAAAAATAAATAAATATCACTCTTAACAGTCTAACAATAATAAAAAAAAAGAAATAGGTACCTATCACTCTTACTAGTCAAACAATAATAAAAAAAATAAATATCACCCTTAACAGTTTAACAATAATAAAAAAGAAATAGACATTTACAACATATTCGTAAAATATGTCACTTCGCATCCATCCAGACTCTGATTTCCCTAGGAACCAATCATCTGGCATGGATGCAATGACGTTTGCAGGAGGTCGGACGTAGGGAAAAACTACCATTGGATGAACTGTCTCTCCTGCTGCGGAGAACACCAGTAAAACAGTGATGGTTTCCTTTTCATTTCCCTTCTTCAGCTCGTAAACGTTTTTCCATCCTTTTGGCGCAAATACTTTACCCGTCTTCGGGCACAAGGAAAAGCTTGTTTCATCGCCATTTAGGACACGAGAGGATCATTGAAAATATCAAGTTGATTGGTTTCTTCTAAAAAATTATGAAAATCCCTAAACCATTTGCGGATATATTCTTCTGTGATTATGGCACGGGATTTTGTTAATCCTTCTGGTCCTCGGAGGCTCAATTCAGGATGACGTTTTAGAAAATTGTAATACCATTTGTCGCCTGGCCTCCCATCTTTGAATGGAGAATCTCGCTGTTCAGTTATGATAATTTTTTGAACCGTGTTTATTAAATCCGATTTTTTTTGCGGAAACCCCGACTTCGCTAATTCTTTGAGTCATCGTACCTACTAGTTCCTCCTCTTCAGGCTTGGAAAGCACAGTTGGCGGTCCCATAGATCTTGGACCTTTCTTGACTCGCCCGTTGATCGTGTCCTGGATGGTTGTCCTGGGTACAGCAAACCGCCTACTTGTTTCCCGTAGAGTTACCTTCTTTTACAGCACTTAGGGCATTTGCAAGGGCATCTTCTGAATATTTTTTGTGAATTGGACGTCTAGGAGTAGGCATGTTTTCAGTGACCAAGAGGTTCTATGCAGATTGGTAGATATTAGAGGTGAATTTAGTAGGGTACTTAGTACCTACCTAAACATAAAAGGGCTTAGGTAGTTTGGTAATACTTAATCCACGCAAAATATGATATAAAACAACCTGGCCGACTTCTGGCATATTTATCCTAAAGTCGACCACACGATAATTTTAAGCGGCCGACTACTGGATCCTTCGAAAAATGTTTGTTTACAATAGAATCAATGCAAACTTGACTTCAATCTTTATTCATTCTGGTCGTTTGGTTCAAATTCGTTTATCTCCACGATTTGCCAGTAGTCGGCCGGGTGGCCGACTATAAGTTTCTGACTAAAATATGCGTCCAGTAATCAACCATGTGGAAATAAATTAGACAGAATCTAGATTTTGCTATTATCTTGTGATGGAAATTTAGCTGATACAAAAGTAATTCCCGTTTTCCGAAAGCAAGTTATCCATTATTGAAAATAAGTTAATAACTATTATTTGTTGCAACCACCAGTAGGCAGTAGGTAAAATGGAAATTTACTTACCTCTTACAGCTAGTCACAAACACTCGCCACTAACATCAACCATCAATATTTGCGATGTTGCGTCATTTATTGGCGTCTCTTTTCAAATATCACCAGAATGTTGCCGGTTATTGTAAAAAGGGTATTAACCAGGGATTTCGGTTGGATTTCTTATTAAAGTGATTTAATCTCTTCCATGGTCGACCACTGGAAGTAGCCGAACTTAGGCGCGTTTACCCTATAACCCCTGGGGTTATATTTTGAAACATGTGATTGGTTTAAAATTCGTAGCGTTCGTAGGGTTTGAGCATTAGACCAATCAGCTGTCAGAAAATTCAAAATATAACCCCAGAGTTATATTTTGAAGTTTGATGAATACGGACATAGGAGTGTCAAGGTACCATTGAGTTTTTGCGACGGCAAGTAATACTTGAGAAATACAACCATGTGTCTGATATGATTCGGATTAGCGGGACCGGGACTGTACTGTATATTGCAGAAATGATTGCCCTTAACTTTGATACCACTTTATTGCCCGTATTCACAAACGATAATTTCCTAAATAATTACGGAATTAATTAAATGAGTGAGATGGAGATATGCAGTGTTTTTGCAATAGAATGAGATGGGGATAATTGATTACGTAATAATTATTTAGGAAATTATCGTTTGTGAATACGGGCATATGTATGTTAAGCAGACCGTAATATTTTGGTGAAATTTGATTTTAGATCAATAATTTTTTAGCAATTTCTTTATTTATTTGTAAACTATTTTTTAGAGATGTATTTTAAGGGAACATTGGTGTGTACTATGTAGAAAAGACATAGACACTTACTCTGGTAATTTGGCTTCGAAAACTAGTCGAACAACAGTCTCAACAGCTTAGTAGTCTGCACACTCTAACGTGTCAAACTACCATCCGTTTTTAGAGATGGTACTAAATTATTTGCTTTTTGTGCTAAAGTGCATGTAGGGTCTCATGGAAGTTTTTTTTTTTTATATATTTTTCTTAATTATTCAACATTTCAACTGATACATTATGATGATCATCAGGTTTAAGAATAATTACTGTATTACATTTTTTAAAACATGTACTTAAAAAACATTATTTAAGAAAAAGTTTTTAATTTATCAGCATTTAACCTTTAAGTGGTAACGCGGTGTCTCTCAGACACTGACACATTTTCAATGTGCTATATTTTTGTTATTACTTTTGAAATAATTTTTTCCGTTCGTGTATTCTTTCACTGTACCTTTAGGAAACTAAAGCCAAAATTTCATAATTTTTGTGCACACAGAAAGCGAGTAATAAATTTTTTAAGTATAGCATGTCCTGTTCTGTGTCTGGCAGACACCGGGTTACCATAAAGAATACTTTATTTTTATGATTAATTACACCGAATTGTGGGTAAAGCAAACATAAATATTGCTTTGTAATAAACTTTTCATTCATCCAAAGGAAGTAAATAACTGTCTCATAAAGAACAATATTTTCTATTATCCTCTTCAGGTTCCTAAAAGAACTATGCAATTAGTTTGCTTCAATTTATTGCACATCTCAGAAAGTAACATAATGCAGTTTATTGCAGCCATAAATAAAAAAAAAATAAAAAAAATATAATCAAATATTATTTGATTATATTTTATTGCCACCTGTTGACTAGGAATTTTAACTTAATTTTTTGAGATTGTTATTTTAAAAGTGAATTTTTTTATTTTTTGTCAAATAAAAAATAAACAAACACAAATGTATCCGATTATTATAGGTTCAAAAAATTAAATAACAAGCATATATTAACACAAAAATATTGCATAACCCCCCAATGATGCATTAATGTCTTCCGTGCCTGTGAGACACCGCGTTGGCGTAAGAGTAAGTCGTTCCACCTTACCACTTAAAGGTTAATACTATCAAATCAGGATTATTTAAAAAAAATGGAGAAATACTTTTAAAGTTATTTCTAAACTGACTTGTTGCAGCGGGACTGTTTTGAAATTTGTAATAATATTAGTAACTTCACTTCAGTAGTAACTATAGTCCAATAAAGTCTAAAAAGTCATACGTATCGATTAAGAATACACATCCTTCTGATAGTTCGATTTATTTTGTTTCATTTACGTGGTTCTGATAGAAACTATCCAGTTTGTCTAAATGCTCCACCCCGCATAAGTAAATATATGTCAACATTGGTTTTGAATGAGAATTAAATGCACAACACAGAGGATAGAATGTCATTACGTGAATAAATTTTATGTAGTTGTCAGTGGCTCTCAAACTGACGTAAGCGGTTCAATTCATTTTTTGAATGATTCCTTCAATAATTACGCTCGTTCACAACTTGACAATTAACTGTTTGACATTTTCTGGTGAAATTAAGAATATTAATTCGGACGGTTAGTGAGACGTCACATCTGACTTTTTAAAGTTAATCCTACTATAAACTTCTATTTTGAGCTTGCCTACCTTGATTAATTGCTTCAACATTGTCAATATTTGTAGTTTTGATTTTATAATGTCTTTTGCATTTTGGGTTTTTTCGTTAAATAAAAAATATGATGTTGATTATTATTATTCTCTAATTTTTTAATTTGTTTTTGTTCCAGATTGAAAGATGTAGCGGATAGAATAAATCGGTTTGGACAAATTATACATCCTGGTTTTTCAAATTTGAGTACTCCAATCAAAAAAATATGTATCGGGCCAAACTACTTGGCTTTATTACTAGAAGATGGTCATGTTTGCCGGGTGTCTTATAACGTGCTCTCAGACAGACTTGACTTGAGCAAGAATGATCCAGCTAAGAAGTAAGTATACGTTATGACTTCTCAGATTATTATTAGAAATTAAGTGATTCATTGATGAGCCATTATGTGACAGTAACATTACCAATGAACCTATTTCTAATGAGTTTGAAAACAGACTCTTTATTTTATACTAATTCCTGATTGGATAAATAGGACACCTAACTAACTATTGGTGAAATGGCAATCCCAGAAAAATACCTAATCGTGTGTGAAATTTCACAAAGAATTCAACTTTTGGATGAATTCATTTTATTTCAATATCACTTTATGTCAGTTGTCACTCTTATGAGTTATTTTTGAAACTCTCATGTTAAGTGCGGTAAGTGAATATTTAGAAAAACATATATTAGATGAATGGTGCATCTTTTTGAAAATTGAATTGAAAACCCAGCCGAGGCATTCAATCTGTCACTTTACTGCCAAGTTAAACAAATGACTATTTTCTGCCGATTGTTGCCATTTAGATAATTGAATTATTAACATTATATCATGAGTTTCCTTTCGTGTTTTATCTTTCATCACTTGCCAGATTACATAATTAAAAAAATCACCTTTTGCTGATAATAACAACTGACATTCTGTACCATATAATGGTTAATATGAATCAATCTGAGTATATTATAGAGATTAGTATATAATCTAAATTAGCGAATCTTTCCAACCAAGATCTTGGTTGTTGCGCAGCTCTGGTGCAGGAGGAGGCTCAGGAGGCGGAGCTAATGGCGGTAACGGCGGAACAGGCAACGCTGGAAACAACAAACCGTCTAATTCATGCGGCAGGCAAGTTAGAACTAGAGCCAGAATAATGCGTTCCAATACTGCCATCAGGGGTGGAAGTAACAGTGGTGAGTCTTGTAATAATTCTGTCTTTTGTAGTTGATCATCTTTTCTATAATTAATAATTATATACTTTGATGTGTGTAAATTTTCAACCTCAAGGTTATGTCCTTTTAATTTTGGACATACATTTTGGAAGTTTTTTGTTAACAACTGAAAGCTCTGCCTAAAACCGCATATTGCAAAGTCATTTGATTACTGCATTCATGTGTCTTATCGGGTTTACAAGATAACGCCATGATGGTACCAGCAAGTGTGTTTTGTTTGTTTGAGAGCTCCGCCTGCCATGTGATCAGATGTTTGGAACACCAGGAGAAGTATCTGAGGGTAACAGTGATTATCTTGGCAATCTGTGGCAGAGAGCAGCAAACATTATATTATATGAGTTGGTACTACAACAATAGGATGTTTATTTAACCTTGAGAAAGCAAATAAGCAGTAGCAACACATTAGGGACAATTTTGTAACTCGCTTGTTGTTTTGAGGTGCCCACAGACTAGCACACAAGTGCGTCATACATGTTTGCCATACATGTGCATCGTCCATGTACGATGAGCGTTTCTCAGCCACAGATCTACACACTAGCTTGTCACGCAAGCAGTATCGAAGTACGCGATGAACAGTGAGGACGAATATATTTTACTGGCAGCGGCGTACGCTGTTCTAGTTAAAAAGAAAAGAAATAAATTAATTCAAAAGCCGAAAATTCGAATAAAATGGGTCAAAGATTGGCTTTTAAAACGCTCACAATATACGCATATAAATCTTCTAGAAGAACTACGATTGGAACTAGACGATTGGCGAAATTACCTGAGGATGGCTGAAGATAGTTACGTAACGCTATTAACGTTAGTGTCTCCAATAATAGAAAAACAGAACACAATTTGAATAAGGGATGCCATATCACCACATAAGCGATTAACAGCCTGACTTCGCTATCTAGCTACTGGAAGAAATTATGAAGACTTAAAGTTTTCAACGCTTATTTCTCCTCAGTCGTTAGGGAAAATTATACCAGAGACATATATACAGGGTGTACCAGCTCGATTTAGACAACGGTAAGTGCCGTGTAGGTCTCGTCAAGACGAAACGTTTTTTTATTTGAAGTTTTTGGATTTGGACCTTCGTTGCGGAAATATGGCCGACTTTCGGTTTTTAGTTTTTTGGCTCCAGTTTCGGCATTTTTAGGTTCTCGCCCAAACTGAAACTAGTTTTGGAAACTCCTTAGCTTCAGTTACAACTTTCATATTGAAGTCAAGGTTCTATCTCTGTTGGATTCAAAATGGCGACATGCCCAAGGCTTTAAATTTTAAGTCTTTGAATCAATTCAAATTGAATCTAATTGAAAAATTAAGATTTTGATTTCTAATCATGTAATCTTTACATTTAGTTTTCCACAAACACGGATAACTTTTGTAAAGTTCTATAAATTCTGTCATAAAATCTTTTGTAAAACTTCTTAAATCGGACATTATAATATTATTATTAAGAAATACACTACACGTTACACGACACTGAATAAACAAATTATATAAAAAGATTGTCAGATTTGTCCACAGACCGACATACATGTATGCACGTAGATGTATGCGCGTTGATGAATTCAAGTTGAAACCTGAAACTTGTGCGACGCACATGTTTGCCACGTTTCGCCCACACACTAGCGAATATCAACGCACAAGCAAGTATGACATACATGTATGACATACATGTGCGCTAGTCTGTGGCCGCCTTTGAACTTGACCTTCAAAATTAAATTATATAGGGAAGATATTATAAATTAAAAGGTATTTTGTAAATGTATTTTTTACCTCACTCTAAATTGTAATTTTTAACTCGTTCAGTTACAAAATAAATTCAGTATTTTTTAAATCTCGGTAAGTTTTGGATTATTTACAAAATAATTTTAAAAAGTTTTCCATCTGTTGCCTCTTACTAGTTTCCCAATTTCCTTTAAAACAACATATTTGTGTTATCCTTTATAAAAAAAAAACAAATAATAAGTGCAAATAAAAAATTAGGGAATGATTCCTTGGTGAAAATTAAGCAGTGCTTAAAGTCGCGCGCGCCAATGACTTGTGTGTTTCTCTTGCAGCGCCCATATCGCAAACATCTTATTTAATTCCCTGAGACAGTAAAGCGGTTAAATACGAAAGAAGTTACAGAAAGGAAATAAAGTTGGCGAAGTCTGCTATGGGTGGATTAATTATTAAGGTAGTCCTTTGCAAGGTCATTTAATCTGCACGCATGTTGGTGAATTGATTTTAATAATTTCTTGAGGTTTTGGCATGTTCTTGCAGCTCTTTAGCCAGCTCATTATCTTCGAAACTTCTCCAATAGAGTCCCCCTAGTCAGAAGTTAACGGAAAAAGTGGACTACCGCTATTAACCAACTGAGTTTCAAAATATTCCATTAAGTTTGCTTCTAATTTGTTTGCTAAAAGGACCCGGCATGTTCACAAATTACAAAACAACCAAACCTAAACTTTTGACTGTAAGAAATGAGACAAACTGTCGGTTTGACATTTAAATTTTTATTAATTAATTTGAAGTCTTTAAATATAAAACATAATGAGAAAGGACTATAATCCTCCCAAACAGCTGCGACTACCAGAGTGTTTGACGTGGCGGACAGACACAACATAATATCTGGTAGGCACTCAAGCTAATGATATGGCGTACTTACCTATATCTACCTAAAAAAGTAAAATTGAACAACAACAAGAATTAGGCAGTAAGAATTAGTATCAGGTAGTTTCCGTCGCATGCACCAGAATTATCATTATAGTCCTTCATGATGTTTTATATTCAAAAGTTTGAAATTCGTTTTTTTAATAAGAAGAACAGAATATTTTCATTATTACTTCGGTTTTTAATTTTCTGACATGTTTAACAACAAAGCTGTAGTGTTGTCAACAGTAATAAAATATAATTGTTTCGATTATTTTGTCATATTTCAGTCATGATAATAATGTCTATCTAAAAACCAATGACGTCTAAATAAAATAGACCCCCTTGTTTACATTTTTATAGAATCATTCATTGCCCCTCCGCAATTGCATGTTTGCCAAACCGTTACTGTGACCAGATTTTTGAATACTATCGTTCTTGAAACCATGACGTAAATATGTAAACAAGACATTATCAATACAAACCGCGCGAGGTACTTCTTACTAATAATTAAATAGCATAATATTTCTAATAAACTCGAACAACAATAATGGGATAGACGTCATTTAAATCATATTTGAATATAATTTTCAATGTTAAGAAATGAAACACAAAATGCGCGGCAACGTCGTATGTTTACGCGACTACGATATTTTTACAAATTTTTTAAATTCATTCATCATTTCGAGTGCGGTGTTGTCCCTATTTTGATTTCATTAGACGGGTATTTTAACCAAATTAAACTGCTTCCTGCTATTATTTTCACCAATTTAAAATTATAGACTATAGACAATAGTGCGAACTTAGTTGATGTGCAAGAAAAGTGACGATTTAAACCCAGAAGTTTGTTTTCGTAGGTGAGTACCAGTAAGTAAGGCTATGTTCATATCAGTGCTGTAGTCGCCGCAGGGAAAAATCTTTGGCAAATCCAGTAAAATTATCCTCTGAACATTGCAATTAGGTTCCTACTGTGACAAATTTCAACAGTACGTCCCATTGTAAGTATATTAGGTATTATTTTGATAATAATTATTGGGCTTTAGGTTCCGGCTTACTATTTTCGAAGTTTTAGATTTTGACAAATCTAAATGTCATAATTATATTTTATATTTTAATTTTACTTTTAAATTTTTATTTGTACTTTGCTTATTATTAACTGTGATCAAGGGACTAATCAGTCTCGAAACGTTAAACTTCCGATTGGTAACTTCGAAAATAGTAATAAGCCGGAACCTAAAGCCCAATTATCAAAATAATCCCTAATATACATCATCGGCGTCAATTTGGTTCAATATTTACAATTTTCTAATTATCCTCTAATACCGTTATCTTAGAAGATGTTCACAAATTGTATGACTTTACAACTTCAACTGTTACACCATGCAGTTCCTTCCTAAGATTTGCGTTCCTGTTTAATTTAGAAATATCTATACATTTGTCTCAAAAATTTCACAAATCACCTTTATTGAGGGTCTAATAAATAACAAAAAATATTATGAATGTCTTTTGTAATCTACTAGTTAAATATGCTAAAGTACCTATGTATTGTCTTAGCTTTCCTGTGAATCAGGAGAAGAGGTTGCTTTGGCTTTCTGTACATCTAAGAAAAGTGTTTTATAGGATTAATCTTCATACAGACAGATAAGTACGGTATTCCATTAATCATGCAAAGTAACCCAAACTCGCTATTTTTCGTCCTAAATACACAGGAAATAATAATTATCTTGAAAAACCCTACGCCACTGGCTCTCATCGCGAAGGTCTCTGACAGCATTGCCATTTTCGCCGCAAACCTCTGTTTATGCGATCGGTCACTCCTTTTCCCACTCACATGAAGATACAAATTAGATGATGGATTTCGAATATTTCATATTTATGAATGGAATGTTGGGTCTATTTATTTAGACGTCATTGCTAAAAACAATAATTTTTCAAAAATATTCTCGATGTGACATCACTGTACTTTTTCAAATGACCTTCCAGGACTGCTTTAATTAATCTGCCTATATTGAGAAGACTATTCTTTAATTTTTCTCTACTGTTTTATAAGGGATAGGAAGGGCTAGTCATTTGTATTCAAGCTTTTGTCACAAGTGTATTTTGGATGACTTGATTTATTAAAAAAAAGGTAGCTTTCTTTTTTTTCCTAAATTTAATTATCTTCCAGAAAAAAAAAACTAATTTAAATGCAATTACATATATTGGAGTCAAATGAGATTTTTACTTTGGCGGAAAAGGTAACTTTTTACTGAACATTTGTGAGGATGAGGAACAGCATATAAAAAGTTACCAACAATAGAGCCGTAGCTTAATTATTTATCCAACATACAATATTCTGTTGTTTATGGAATATCTCAAGAAATCAATTTTTCAAGAAAAAACTAATTGACATTTGAAAGAATAGGGAATTTTACATGAAAATGTAGGTAGGTATACAGGGTGTTCTACAAGCTCTATGACAAACTTTGACAGATGGTTGGTTGCTTGATTTTAAACATATTTTTTTTAATAAACATGGGTCCGATTCGTTTTTGTTTAGAAGTTACCAAGCATTTAACCTTTATTAACAATCAACAATAAAAATTTAAATTAAATGATAATCACAAAACTTAAGACTATAAAAATTGTTCGAAATATTCATCCTCAGCTTGAATGCAAGCCTCACATCGACGAACTAAAGATTTGGTCACTCGAAGAATGAGATTGGGATCATTTCTTATTTTGGTTAGCTGCATCTTGAATTCTTTCAAGTAACTGCTGATGGGTAGCGATTTCAACATGGTAGACCAGCTGCTTCATGTGTCCCCATAAATAAAAATCCAGAGGATTCAGATCGGGAGAACGAGGTGGCCATGATATTGGACCTCCTTGACCTATCCATTTATTCGGGAAATGATCATTTAACCAAGCAGCAACTTGTCTTCCTCTATGTGGTGGTGCACCGTCATGCTGATACCACATATTTTGAATAATATTGAGTTGCACGTCATCAATAAACTCTAAAAGGTCGTGTTCTAAGAAATGTCTAAAGATCTGCATTAAAAAAATTACGATTCTTTAAATGCTGTATAAAGATATATATCCTGTATAAAGTTTTTTTCTATAATGAAAACAAGGCTAGATGTTGGATGTTAGATCAGTTAGATGTTGTCATCAGATCTCTTCATCTCTTCAGATCATCAATTTTTGCTCTTTGAAGACAGTTGATGTCAAAACTTTTTGATTGTATTGTAATTTTGATTAACAAATTTTACTTGTCGTTTTTATTCTAATAATACTGTTACAAAACTCACTTTATTTATAACAAATTAACTTTGAGAATATTTATAACAGTAATTATTATTTTCAGTCTCTGTTTATTTTTTTACAATAACCTCTAAATAAAATACCACTTCTTCTTTTAAACCACTGCTATCAAAATCCTTCAATCTATGTTTGAATACATCACAGCAATTCTGGAAGCCTTTGAAAGAAGGGAACTTGTTTGGGGTTTGTTTCTAGACCTGTCCTAGGCTTTTGACTCCCATCAGGTGTATGATTGCCTCTTATCTAAGCTGTACGTTTATGGCATTAGGGGCACCGCTTATCGGTGAGAAGGTCCAATCTGACAGATTGCGTTTAGATCTACAGGTGTCCCACAGGGCAGTATCCATGGTCCACTGCTTTTTGTACTTTTCATTAATGACATGTTTAAATCCGTTATTAACACTAAACGATGATACAATACAAATTTCAAACAATTACAGAATGTTTAGAGTGGATGGGAATGTCACATTAGACATTTATGTAGTAGACTGTCCTCCTGCTGTTATGCACTGAAGATTCTTACAACGCATTCAGGACAGGACATAGTAAGAAAAGAATTGCATAATTTGGGAACGTCTATTCTCTTTTGAAGTATGGGATAATTTTTTTTTTGGGACCAGTCATTCTTTGCAGTGGATGTGCTTAAGGTAGGAGCACTTCGAATTATGTGCAAAAAAAAAAAAAACAAAACGTCTTTATGACTATTTATGTATTATTGAGCCTTATTCTGTGGCTGAGTTTATAGAAGTTCGTACTTACTTATAAATGTATTAACTTTGTTCTCCATGGAGATCGAAACATGTCATAACTTGATTTTCTATTAATATGGAATAGTACGCTTATTAGTAGACTAGTCCATTCGATTTTGTATGATTGTGATCCGCTGTCACGGTTACTAACTGTAACTGTTATTCGTTTTGAGTTGTATCACAATAACTGTAATTTTACTGCCAGTTGTTAATCTCAAATCATCGGTATTTCATCCGTAACTCTTGGATATGCGTCAAATAATCGTAAACAGTGTTTCTCGCCATAGGTATCTGAAAGTAACAGGTTATTTTTGATCGGTCGCTACTCCGCTACTCCCTAATTCAGTTCTCCCATCTTCAGTCGAAGCTCAATGAAATTAATGTGATATGACGTTTCTGACATTTTAGCATTATTGTATATACTGAAGGCCGTTCTTTTCCAAAGGAAATAATAAATAATCAAGAAGATTAATTTTCATTAGATCACGAAAATAATTTCTGAAGTTTAGTTTTTTTTTTTTTTTTTTTTTTTAAATAAGGAGGGAGCATCGGTCTTAACTATGTAGGTAAGACAAAGTCGCTCCACTCCAGTAACACGGGATTTCGAGCATTACTCATTCACCCAGCCTCAAGTTTGCCATTTAAATATTTAAACGTTCGGTCGCTTGTTGTATTTTTCACATACATTCGAAAATGCATCCGAAAAATAACACGAGCCGGTGAGCTCCGAACTCGCGACCTTAGGCTCGGTAGGCAGTGGACTGAACCACTAGGCTACGCGAGTCTCCCTGAAGTTTAGTTATTTATTTATATTGTTCAAATTATTTAAAAGCGCTCACGTAAGAGCGAAAAACTGCTATAGTTGAAAGTTATTTTTGCAATGGGAGTAATAAGCTTCATGGAATTTGGATGTTGTACTCGTTAGATCTCTGGAATAGTTATCATGTGGTGGAACCCAAAAATTACTTCCAGTTCCTCATTAATCTCGGTGCTTGGATGGAATGTTTCTGTATGAACCTGCTTATAAGCTTCTTAGAAAAGGTGCTCATTTTTGTCCTTATCGAGTGATATAGTAGTGAAATAATCCTTACTTCGAGACTTTGCTGACAGGTAAAATTTAGCAATCGTTTTCTCAAAACTTACAGTTTTCACTAAGACTTTTTACAGGTTTAGCATGGCTTATAATATTATGTAGATCAGTTCCCAGAGTTACAGAACAAGGATTTCTGGGTTTAAAAACTTCCGAAGCAATCGATTTAGTGAAAGAGATCTATGACGCTCGACTTATGTGTCATAATACACCGATATCGTAGCCAGCCAGATTCTGTAAGCTTAAATGTGATTTCTTTCTATGCATTTATATCGAGGACTTGATATTTTGTGTGAAGTCAAATCAAGTAATTGAGAGGAGAAGTTTGTCTAGATAAACAATACACCCTGCGAACAGTTGCAGAGTACCTTTAGTTATATGAGAAACCGTGTATTAAAATGTGTCCAGGAGAATCCTTAAATGAATTAATTGTTGATTTTATTTATGTGTTTTATAAAAATGTTGATGAGTGCCTATTTCATTAACACTCTTGGATGTTTTGACAACTGTCCTAACCAACAAAATCAAGAACTGTAAAAGGTAGATTAAGTTTCGACAAACCTCTTTTTGGGTCAGGGCCTACTACAAAACAGGTTCGTTTTCGAACATATATCGCAACAATATTCAGCCATAACTAACAGCGGGGCATTAGTTAATATCACCTTGGCAGACTTTTTAGATAACTCAAAATTGAGTGTACCTGAAACTTTTAGCACTGGATCAAGATCACGAATCGACATGGCCCTTGATTAGACCCATAACATTTTTTCTTTAACCTTTTTTTTTAAGATAATGGTAATATTTTTTTATAATAGCTGCAGTGTAAATCTTAAAGAATCTTTTGTGTGTATTTCTAAAAACACATGTTCCTGTTAAAATGAAGACAATCTGGCATTTTATAACAGCCTTCTAATCATGCCTGTTAATCATGTTTTTTTTTCTTAACAGGCTTTTCTTAAAATATCATTGAAGATACAGAATAGGCCCATTATAATACAGGGTGTTCCTAAATACCAGGTACGCACGAAAGGAGGTAATTCATTGTCTTATTTTATGCCTAAAAGTTCATATAAACATAGGTCCGCAATCACTTTAATACAGATCTACAGGGTGTTAAAATTTTAAGATTTTTTCTTTTTTTATTTCTAGCTCCTTGCGGTTAGTCAAACTTTAGTCAAATAGTTAGTCGCACAGGATCATCCCAGCTTTAATTTTTAATAGGCAGTGACGACTAAACTGTCAAAATTAATGAAAATAGAAATTATCCAAAAAAGCCAGAACCCATCAAAAATTTGAATTTCGTCTAATGAATTGGAGAAAATTACTTCTTTTTTTTTCTTGATAACTGTTGCAGATGCAAAAAAAACTATTTGAGACCAAAAAGTTTCTAAATTAAACAGAAAATTCATATTGTATTTTAGAATCTACCAGCGGCGCATCGCAAAAAAAGTTCAGGGGGAGAAATGGAGGCAAAATAGGAGAAATTCAAGAGAAAAAATCTTATTGTAAATTCTCACAACCATTTGTCATGCCCAATGATTTAGGCCCTATAGAGTAACATGTATTCCCAATTTGAGCTAAATATCTCGAAAACTGACAGATCTACAAATAAAAAACTATTTTTTTTTTAATTTTAGTCATGGATTACCTCCTTTCGTATGTACCTAATATTCTAACCCTCTATTTTATAGGGGTTTTAATTAATTATTATTACTTATTCAAATCGTACAAAAATTTAAGAATTGGTATTACAGGTGGCCGAGCTGCGCCGGTAATCATAGGAACGAGTACACCAGGTAGTGGCAGGCCTTTGGTAACAGTGCCTACTCCTTATGTGCCCGAAGAACTTGTATCTCAGGCCCAAGTTGTTCTGCAAGGAAAGAGTAGAAATCTGATTATCAGAGAATTACAAGTAAGTCGAATTGCTTCTTAAAGGTAGTATAATATATGAATTATATCTTCAGACAGAACTTGAAATACATATACATTTAATGGCTCGTTCAAAACTAGTTACAGCCGCTCTGTAAATTCAAGAAGACTATAAATTTAACACCTTGGCTCCTTTGAAATTAAAAAAAAAATCATATTCTTGTTTCATGAAAAATTTGATTCATATTATCATCCTATTTCACACAAACTTTCAGCAAAGAATTCAATGATACTGATATGGATCATGTCAGCTAAACTGGCCATGACGTCACGAATAACAACTTCATACCAACCGTATTTACACGATGCACATACATCTCTGAGCTTGTGATGATATGATTTGAGGTCATATCACTGAAGTCAAGGTGTTAAAGGTGTTAAAATTGACAACTGCTACGTGGTTGGCACTATTTACTGCTGCAGTAAATCTGTTGATATTCCTCAGACTTTAAAACTCGCCCTTAATACTACGGTTTTGTTTCCAGCGCACCAATCTGGACGTTAATCTAGCTGTAAACAATCTTCTCTCTCGAGATGATGAAGAAGGCGAAGAAGGAGATGACGCTGCAGATTCTTACGTTCCTGAAGACTTGATATCTCTTCTTGATGGAGGCTTTCACACAGATCACTCAGTAATTATTGATGCAGACGGGATGTTTTCTGAAGATATGTTTGGCTATTCAAGTATCAGAAAGTAAGTCATGCAATATCAGTTGAAAACACATTTGCTTTCATTTTTTTCCGAAATATATCTGAATCGATGATTAAGCATTTCCGAAACTCCTAAAAAAATCCTGATTGATCGACGATTGATTTTTCTTAACCCGCTTGTCTAGTTTTCTGTTTTGTTTTAACTAACGTTTATTTTGCAACTGTTTGACTTTGCTCAAACAAGCTTCCTTAACAGCCGTGGCAGCAGCAGTCGCAGTCGTCTAGCTGACCGGGATGCCCCGCCCAGCAGCACCGATCGTGACCGTGAGAACTTTTCACGATGGAGAGACAGACAGTACTTTGGGCCTCGCAGGTGGCTTGAAACTGCTCTCAGAGACAGCGTAAACGATAAGGACACAGGTAAGCTTTCTGTTCTGTTATTAAATGTACTTGGAACGTGTTAAGATGTGGGTGGTTTCTTTCAGATCACAAGAAGAAAGACAGTTCTTGTCCCCTCTGGATTTCGGACGATTTAGAATTTTGGCCAGAACCGGCCCCAAAATTTGTACACATTGCTGCTTTATACAGTGAACTGGTTGCTGTTTCTGCGAACGGTCAAGTTTATCAATGGAGGTGGAATGACCCTGAACCATATAAACATCCCGAGGTACATTTTGTAAGATTACGTTACATCATACCATATTCGTTTGGTTCTCATGTTTTATTGTTAATATTTTCCTGTTGTTGCACCGCTGTCTTTTTGTAAAGTCTAATGTCTCTTATTTCAGAGCTTAGCAATTCATCATCCAAAAGCTGCAACGCTAGGCTTAATTGGGGAAAAAGTAGTTCATATTTCGGCATGTTCCATCCGTTGTTCTGTTGCTACTGAATCTGGGAAAGTAGCAACATGGCTGGACGAACTTCTCTCTTCTGCCGCTAATAAATTAGAGCACTTTGCTCAACCCTACAGCGAATTTCAAACTGACAAAATTATATCTCTGCACACTTGTCCCCTATACACAGTCGCAAGATTGGAAAGTGGGGCTTTATATTGGTGGTAAGTAATTATTATTTCTTCTCACTATCTGCTCTGTTTATTTTAATATCTTTAAAACAGGGGTGTATTGCCATTTTCACAACGCAAACGTCTTTGGGAAAAATACCGGGCTAAATGTCGCAAGCAACGTCCATCGAATAATCAATCTGATATAGTAGCAGGGTCGCAGGTCTGTATGAAGAACAGTCCTATGTATCAGCCGGGTGCTGTGGGCTTTACCGTTGCTGCCGGTGTGCCCAAAGTGGGGCAGTTACAGAATGCTGCTTGGACCCTCAATGATACCTGCACATTTAAAATTTTGACTACTTTAAATAACACTCCTTTATACAGCGAGAAGTCTAGGGAAAGTGTCACCATTCCTACTACTACTACCAGTAAGAAATTTCACTGTTTTCGAGTAAACTAGCTTGCCTGACGTTCGTTTGTGTTACAGGTAATGTCACCAATAAATCATCAATGGTAAAAGAAAATGCAGATAGACTTGACATGCCACCGCCACCTTCTCCTGCTTCCAGTACTTGCAGTGATACAGGGAGCATCACCAACAGTCACAGTAAGTCATAGTAATAATTAAAGTTGATATTTTTGTCCTTTACGTCCGTATTCATCAAACTTTAAAATATAACTAGGGACTCCATACCTACCCGAAAAATCAGATCAGTGTATCTTAATAATAATTATATTGTACTACTTACTCAGCTTAAAATTACAGCCAAGTCAATGCAAAATATAAAATCAATAGTGATTTTATACAACCTAACCTTGTCATAATAAGAATTAAGGAACATGAAATTGAAAATAATATTCTTCATGTCACTTGTGTCAGATTTTATCTGCAATTCTCTCGATCAGTGGTTCGTTTGAAGTTCGTGTAGAGTAAAAAGTAGATGGGTAAATATGGCCGACTTGCGGTGATATCAGCTAGGCTCAGGGATATCTTGCATAATAATAATAATAATAAGCAGTTTTATTTAGCATAACGTCGCTGTCAAGTCAAAATCTGCTATGTGGAAATTTTAAAATTTTTAGGTATTGTATTCGTTCGGCAGATTATAATAACGACTATATCCCCGTAAAATCAGTTATGTGAAATTCATTCAAATGTCGCTAGAATTTGTAATAAGCTACATCGTAATACATCATACTTCCATTAAAAACAAAAACAATCACAAACTACTCTATCAACTAAACAACTATACACTAAAAGTTAACATTGGCATTTCTGTACCTATCCCTTAACAACACTTTAAACATGCCCACATTCCTTGCCCCTTTTAAACTATCTTCTAATTTATTAAACTCAATAAAACCTCTTACAAATACTGAATTATACCCCACATTTTTTATCATTTTCTTAACATATAGATCATCCCTCCCACGTGTATACTACATATTTGTTAAAGTATGATGGCATACATCCATTTATTATCTTATACAATAGGACCAGAATAACTTGGCCTCTGGTTCTGAGAATTATACTGTTGAATACGGGTTGTATTAGAAATGTGCTGTATTGGTCATTGCAGATTTCAGGCGTGGCTATAGCAAGGTATAGGTAGTCCAGTTAATAATTTGTAAAAGTTTTCCAGATATTGCAGGTAAAAGGCAAAATACTCCCTCCTCAAACGGCCAACTTATTTTGGACGTATTATATATTAAAATGAAAGTTTGATACTCCAGTAGCTGACTCACACTCATCCAGCTCAGACACCCCAACATAATTATCCTTTATAGTGGAGCGGAAAGAGGCTGAAAATATGCACAAAAAATTTTTCGGAGTAGAAAGATATGGGACCGGTACCATCATGTTAAGGGATCTTTGGGGCACTAGAATCTCGTTTTACGACAAGCTCCCTTGGTGCTGACAAAAGTTACAGCCCTTTGAATCTCAGATTTGTGATTTTTTTTTCACGAGTAAAAGCTTCGCAAAGTATTTTTTTTCTCCGTCACCGGTTGACATTGGGGACTCTAGTTTTGTTTTTCCTTTATAGTTATGATTAGTGAACGAAACGACTTATTTGAAATGCAAGAAGTTTGTTCAATTTTCAAAATATTCAGTGTTTTTGACCGATTAAACACACAATTTCTGCAAAGTTCCGACTTTGAACACCTTTAAATTTTTTTTTCACGATATCGATTTCAGTTTTTTTGTTACCATCTGATGAAATGAAGCTTTGTGAACATTTTATTTCGTATAACATGTAGTCGCGTTTCAAAAATAAACTTTCTAGAGCCGTTTATATGAAACCCTGAAGTTGAACAGATATGTTTAGCATAGAACGGACGGAGTGCGAGTTATAGCGCGGCGACGGCTGTTGAACAAGGAACGGCTGAGGATAAGATTGTTACTGCGAGTGTTACTGTTATGTACCTATTCAATAATAATTTAGGGACGTTTATTTATTGTAATATTGTTTAAATAAGGCTTTGTTATTTATTAAATATTTTAACACGCTTGAAATTCATTGAAAATATTCATATTTTCAATTGGTTAATATACCTAAAGGGCAAGGTATGGTCTAAGCAAGGTACCTATAATAGGTACATATACCTATCTACGACATGTGGTTACACCCATTACACCTTAGAGCGGCTGGTCGTCATAATTATTATGCGAAGTATGTTGGCAATACTAATTTTTGTCAAAAGTAAATTGCAGAGATCATTTAAATGTTCGCTTTGTTTCTTTAACTGATTTGAATCATTGCCATCCCATCTATTAGAATAGAGTCAACGATATCGGGAATTTGATACAAAACAGAAGTAGAGTGTCCCTTCAGTCTTGACTTTAAATCCGACTTAACGTTTTTGTTCGTTGTAAAATCTTCATGAAATATTGACAAAGGAACAGAAGATAATTCATATGACATTATATCTGACGTATCAGTTAGGGTTAAGCGAGCAATGGTTAGAACTCTTCTAAACATAGCTTCGGACCCAACAGCTGCCAAAAAAGTCTCTGCATAAAAAGTATTTTTCATGAAGTCCTCGTGGTTCTTTTTGGCATCAATAAGACACATGTCATCAGGCTATTTTCAATTTCTTTTGATGCGATCCACCCAGTAGTAATTTTAATTAAATTCTCGGGAATTATCGACAATCAAATGGATTTGTCCATTGCTCTTCAAAAAGCTCCATCATTTTTTGTATGTCTTTTTCATCCCGTTATTTTTCAGTACTGCACTGTTGCCGTTGACGGTGATCAGTTCGGGACAGTATTTCATTTTTTTTTTACATAATCTCCAAGTGAATGTCTTGTTACTAACCATCTCAATATAAGGTTTCTTGTTTTTTAGTGAAGCCCACTACCCCCTCCCCCCATAGCTTTTGCCGAGGCTTTTGCAGTCTCTATTGATGCTTTGCTCTAATGCCATGTCGAAAGCTACACAATTGAATCTCTTTTCTCCAGTCTTTTTGACTACGAAATTATCCTCATTTAAGAAATCATACATTTTCGAATTTTTGGTTTTCAATTTATTCATATCGGAGAGATATAAACAGAATAAACAGAACATACTTCGCATAATAATTATGACGACCAGCCGCTCTAAGGTGTAATAGGTGTAACCCTAAGGCCCGTATTCATCAATAAATTTAACCCCTGGGGTTATATTTTGGAACATGTCATTGGTTTAAACTTCGTAGCGTTCGTAGGCTTTGAGCATTAGACCAATCAGCTGTCAGAGAATTCAAAATATAACCCCAGAGTTATATTTTGAAGTTTGATGAATACGGACATTAGACTATATTTATTTATTAAAAATTAGTAGTTTATTTCGACTGTCCAGTTATATTATGATATTAGGAATTATTTGGGTTTGCAGTCAATTAAATTAAAGAACACTCTTTTTTCTACGTCAAGCTTTCGAATTAATTTTAATTCTTCTTCAGGACTATAGAATTTGAGATTAAAATTTAAAGTTTGTAAAAATTGTTAACCATAGGACTATTCTTGTATACATTTAAAGCAACTAACGCCAACAAAGATAAAATTACATAACTAATGAAGTTCAATTTCCAATTCAGGCCGAAATGATAAAAAAATTTTAAAAGTTTTTTCTAATCTAATGATTGACATATAAATAATATATATATATATATATTTTTTTTTTTTTTTTTTTTATTATTAATATAGTCTAAGGTGTAACCGCATGTCGTAGATAGGTATACCTATTATAGATACCTTGCTTAGACCATACCTTGCTTTCTATTGCCCTTTAGGTATATTAACCAATTGAATATATGAATATTTTCAATAAATTTCAAGCGTGTTAAAATATTTAATAAATAACAAAGCCTTATTTAAACAATATTACAATAAATAAACGTACCTAAATTATTATTGAATAGGTACATAACAGTAACACTCGCAGTAACAATCTTATCCTCAGCCGTTCCTTGTTCAACAGCCGTCGCCGTGCTATAACTCGCACTCCGTCCGTTCTATGCTAAACGTATCTGTTCAACTTCAGGGTTTCATATAAACGGCTCTAGAAAGTTTATTTTTGAAACGCGACTACATGTTATACGAAATAAAATGTTCACAAAGCTTCATTTCATCAGATGGTAACAAAAAAACTGAAATCGATATCGTGAAAAAAAAATTTAAAGGTGTTCAAAGTCGGAACTTTGCAGAAATTGTGTGTTTAATCGGTCAAAAACACTGAATATTTTGAAAATTGAACAAACTTCTTGCATTTCAAATAAGTCATTTCGTTCACTAATCATAACTATAAAGGAAAAACAAAACTAGAGTCCCCAATGTCAACCGGTGACGGAGAAAAAAAAAACTTTGCGAAGCTTTTACTCGTGAAAAAAAAATCACAAATCTGAGATTCAAAGGGCTGTAACTTTTGTCAGCACCAAGGGAGCTTGTCGTAAAACGAGATTCTAGTGCCCCAAAGATCCCTTAACATGATGGTACCGGTCCCATATCTTTCTACTCCGAAAAATTTTTCTACCTTAAATAAGCGAGATAGCGGGCTCTTTCCGCTCCACTATTACTCCTGTATATCTACTACAATTTAAAATATATCTCATTCCCCTATTTTGTAGTTTCTGCAATCTGTTCAGTTCAGTTGTATTACATAAATAAAGAATTGTTCCACAGCCATAATACATGGGCAGTACCAGCGCATTATACAATGTGTATCTTGCAAACAACGTCAACATGTTCCTACTTCTATTCAACATTCCCAATCTTTTACCTATCTTTTTACATATGTACTCGACATGGTCTCCTAACTTAAGTTTATTATCCACTACTATTCCTAAATATTTCAAAGTCTCTACAAATTCAATCTTATCTCCATCAATTACAACAGTCCTCTGAGATTTTTTGATCTGGTCATATTCACTCACACTTGAAATGCACATTGCTTTCGTTTTATTAATATTCAGCTTCAGCCTATTAACTGCAAACCAGTCACTCAAGTCTTTTAACTCATTATTTATCACATCTAACACTTCTTCTATTCTATCGCTCATTGCATATTATACAACAGTGTCATCCGCAAAGCAGTGAAAGCCGCACTGTTGCAATTGGCTTCCAATATCATTAATGTATATAGCGAACAACAACGGGCCCAAAATACTACCCTGAGGAACTCCCACATTTATCTTCCTTACTCTTGATTCTCCTTCTTTGAATTTAACTTTTTGACCTCTGTTGCTCAAGTAGTCCACAAACCATCTCAAGCTATTATTTCTTAATCCATATTTTTCCAATTTCTCAATTAATGTTTGCCTATCTATTGTCTCAAATGCTCTCTTTAGGTCAAGAAACACTACTATTATTGATTTTCCTTTGTCTCTGTGTTCTTTCCACTCCGCAATAACACACTGCAATGCAGTCTCACAGCTGTACCTTTCCCTGAATCCTGATTGATATTCTGACAATATATTATTCTCCCTAACATATTTTTCCAATTGTATGTAAACTACTTTCTCCAGTATCTTTTCCAACGCCGGTAATGTGTTTATAGGCCTATATTCGCTACATGCTATTGTCTTTGGTACCTTTTGTACTGGTATTACAACCGATATCTTCATCTCTTCCGGTACCGAGGAGTTCTCTATTGAAGAATTAACAATATTGATTATAACGTCTTTTACTTCCTCCCAATACTTTTTGATAAAAGAAATTGTTATTCCATCTGGGCTATTTTTATTAGGCATTTTATCTATAATTTGTTTCAAATCTTTTTCTTCTATTAATTTGAACTCCTTCAAATCATGATTCATATTTCCATTATCAACAATTTTTATATTTTTATTACAATTTCTTATTCCACTTATAATTTCTGTTATACTTTCTATAAAATAATCATTGAATTTTTCTGCTATAGTTTCTTCTTTTTCACATAAAACTCCGTCAAATTTCACAACATTGCCGATTTCGTTCTTATTTTTATTGCCTATTTGCCTATAATTTTATTTAATGTTTTCCACATTTCTTTTATATTTTTTCTTTGACTATCTATCTTCTGCTCGTAATATTTTATCCTTTCACTTCTAACCAACCGCACTGTTTCATTTCTTTTTTGCCTGTATATGTCCCATTCATTTGGTGAGTTAGTTAATACCCATCGTTTGTGGGCATTGTTTCTATTCCTTATGGACTCTTTTATTTTATTGTTGAACCAGTGACATTTTCTATTCATCAACACCTTTCTTTCTGGTGTAATGACATTTTGGATCCCTTTTAACTTTGCTATATGGTCGCTGATTCTTTCATCGGCGCTGCCTATGTAATAATTCCACTTTATGTTTGTCAGAATAAATTTAGCTTCTGTCACTAATTATCTGCTTCCTAATTATTTTAACTTTTCTTAATTCTGTCTCTAGCTCTATTTCTAGCTTAATAGTCCTATGGTTTGTATATCCCGGCTCTTTTATAATATATACACTCAAATCTGTAACATTAGTTACGACTAAATCTATTGTTGTCTTACTGGTCTCTGTTATATGTGTATAACCTTTTACTATCTGCACCATTCCCACATCCTCTATACATCTCCTAAATCTCTTGACATGTGTATCACAGTTGCACCTCCAGTCAAGATTGAAATCACCCATGATCACTATTTTATCACCCTTATCAACAGTTTTTTCAACAAACTGTTCGAAAAAGTCAAGAAACTGTATTTTTGATGATCCCGGTGAACGATACGATATGAAAATATTTATGCATCTCCGCCACTGGTGCATTTTTTTTTCTTATAAATCTAATGCAAGTTTACTCTAAATGTAGTTTGTTGTATCAAACTTTTCTTGTATATTTTTTCAAATTTATTAATTTTTTGAACCCTGTAAAACTTTTACATGCGCGACACTGATGCACTAAATTTTCGTTAGAACTATTTAAAATTTTACCGGTAAATATGTTTTGAAAAAATAAAAAAAGTAAAAAAAAAAATTGTCAAACACTAAAAGGGTGGTACCCGCCACTGACATGACAAATTAAACTTCATAAAAAAAAATTTTTTCAAATTATTTTATAATAAGTATGTTATGCTGATTACCTAAAAAATATCGAAAATTCGAATATACAAAAAAAAAGTTCTCCCCACCACGGGGTAGAAAACCTAAAAATGTTTTGCCCACTTAAGGGGTTAAGCTATGCTGGTGAATCTGAATAAATAAATAAAAACAAACAAATTTAACCAAATTGTATTTTTTTAGAGAGACAAAAACGTATGACCGTATCTGGCTCGGAATCGTCAAATGAGCCTCGAAAAGACGAGGAAGAATGGCTTTTGCGTGACGTGATCTTCATCGAGGATGTAAGAAGTGTTCCAGCCGGACGCGTGCTAAAAGTTGATGGAGCTTATGCCGCTGTCAAGTTTCCGACCACTCATACTCGCGAACGGGACTCTAAAGATGCCGATGATATCCTTCAAGACTGCAGATTAATGAGGAAAGACGACTTACAGGTTAGTTGATCTCGTTGTTTTGGTCTTGATAATTTTATCGTGAAATATGTTTTTTTTTATTAGGTGATAAAAAGTTCATCTACTTCTCGAGTTCCTGACTGTTTTCAAAAAACACCCAGAAGAATTCAAATTCCCGATAACGGAAGTCAGATAATGTCTCTGACTGTTGACGGACAGGGAGTTCATGCTATTGTCAGAAATGGTACCCGATTCAGCTACTGTATTTACAATATTAACAGCGGAAGAATCGAACAAGACAACCCTTTCCCCAGCGATATTTCTTCTTTTTTGGGGCTCCACCCTTCATCTATCCAGTTAACTTGTCCGGGCGAAGTGAGTAAATTGTGATATTTATAGCAAGTTTTATAAATCTCAAATAATTGTTTTTAGAGTTCTGAAAGTTTGATGATTCTGCGAGACGGCAATAACACAATTTATCCTTTGGCTAAAGACTGTGCGGAATCGATTAGGGATCCCCCTTGCATAGACTTGCCCCCAATTAGATGTGTAGCAGCAAACATTTGTGCCCTATCTGGAATGGCTCTTAACCTTAAAAACCAAGTGGCTGTTATAGTTTTTGCTCTTGAACAACAACATTTAATGCCGAAAATATTGAAATGTGACATTGAAGGTGTTCGTCAAGTACTCGGCCAGTTGGACAGTGACAGTGAGTTGAAAACAACAATAATTTTCAGTTTCAGTGTAATAATATATTGTGTTTGATTTACAGAAACGGGCACTCTGATTCAGCCGATTTTAAGTGAACGATGTGACGGAAATCGCAATATTTTCCATACAGTCGTTCATATGTGCACACCAACTTCTAATAAGGACTCTGATAATGGTAAGTTATGCACTATGACTTCACGTGGAGGGTCTTTAAGGAACCAGAGAGCTTCGAGTCAACTTTGATGAGTGTATTGTGCAATTGCACATCCTCACTTTGACACTAAATAGTCATCGGTGTGGCACCATTGCTTATAACTTATGAATGTCACTTGTCATTAAATTATCATTACAACTGTCGATGTGAATTCTACAATGATGAATAATTAATATTGTCGAGATGTTTGCTGATTTCTTTTCTACAGTCGGTCAAGTCCGAGGTATGATATTAGTTTTCATTTTGATCATTCTGCAGATTTTCATTAGTGTCATATTATAGCCTGATGGGATCCCTTCTTTATTTCCTGAAATGGTGCATTGACTGGTTCATTATGTCTTCTGGTTTACCTTTACATGGTTGGTGTGGCATATTTCCCCATTCTTGGAAGGAAAGCAACATTACTAATCTACAAATGCTAAGACATTTCTAGATTTTATATTTGCTAGTGAATTTAATCTCGATTCTTGGTATAGTTATCTGTTATTCGTTATTTTAGTGATGCTGAGATGTTATAGAAAAATTTGGTGATCGTTTGTGGTGTGACGAAAATTGTTTTCATTTAAATGTTGATAAATTATAACGTTTGGTTGCCTTGTGGTAGGTACATAACTTGAATTTATATCTAAAGTTCTCTGTAGTACAAAGAAGTTTCTGATAATTTTATTAACTTATTAGAATTCTGATAGGTAGTCAAATTTTATTTATCTGACAAAAAACCTTGTAGTTCAGTCAAGAATGGTTAAATTAGTCATTAATATTGATCAGAGTTGAAGAACATACCATGTTGGCTGCATTATGCTAGGTATGTAGAAATGCACAAGGAAAGATAGCTTTATATGGGTGATGTGCATTAAGAGGGAATGGAAAATCTTCATTTTGTCATGTTGATATGGAAATTAACAAAGCCACAACAATTTTCAACTTGTGTCACGACAAATTAATTAAAAGTTGACAGGTTAGACAATATCGCTTATTTATTGCCTTCTCTTTTCGTTCACTTGATCTAATATCTTATCCGTGTCCACTCAATAAAATCCTATACTTAGTATCATTCAGCCAACACGATTTATTCATTTCCCTTGTTACCATCATCACAACTCTAAAAAAAAAAGAACAATAGCTACTGGTGTAACTACCCTGTTATAGTAGTGTTTTGTAACAACTTTCAGGTAGCTTGCCTGACAGTGCTCGGTAAAATTATTCGCTAAAAGAAATACTAATTACAAAAACAGTAAAGGGTATAGTACCTGGGTGTTTTGTTCGACACCGGTTTGAGTTTTAGTCAACTTGTAAACAAAATTATTCAGAGTTCAATGAAAATGCTTGACTTTTAGTTTTTTACAGAATGATTCAGTATTAAAGTAAATTACAATAATAATTTAACAATGGTTTGGGTTGCTTTTCAAGAGAAGTCATGAGAATCATTTAAAAAAAATACAAGTCTTCTTTGTCATCTCTCTTGACCTGCCAGTAAATTGTACCAGATCACAAAATTGTACTTACTGTCTGGATGTGTGGTTGCTACAGGCTCTACACTTTGGGATTGTGCACTTGACCTTGAAACTACCAAGTTTGCAGGATCGTAGAACTATGTTTTCACTGATTTACATGTTCAGGTTGTTGGATAGGTCAGTTAACTGCTCTCGATGATTAGGGTCCTGTCTAAAAACGCCAGACAAAACAACCTTTTTTGACATTGACTCAACTCTTTAATTTCTTATAGACACCCACACGATGTCAGTTATTATGTATCAATAATTGAATCAAATTATATTTTTCTTTGTTCAAGAAGAAACTATACCGACACAATCCTGGCCGCCGGAAGCCTTTGAAACTACCAGTGGGGATGAAGACAGCCTAATGGACTTGGGCAGTTCTGCCGCTAGTAAAGGTGGCAACACTAATTCAAATCAGGCAAACATTGTCCTGGATCCTAACGAAAGAAGAAATAATGCCATGCAAATATTGCATGCCCTTCTTAATGACTCTCCAGCTTTAGAACAACATCTTAACACTTTCCTTTGCTCCAAGTAAGTCTTCACTAATGATTTTGAATCAGTGTTTTCTTTTAAAAACCACCACTTGATAAAATTTATGTTCTCTATCCTTAAATGGATGATACATTATTATTTTTTACATTATTATTTTTAAATTCTTCTGTGTATCTACTGATCAGCGATGTAACATGTGTTTAATTACTTTTAATGTAACGTCTTCAGACATATAAGAGCATAGTATTGCCCAGTTACAGTGTGACCCCTGGTAAGTCTACTACAAAGATAGCTCCCTTGGAATCCCAGAAGTGCTGGTCGTGATCTTCCCTAAAGATGCTGTTGCACAAAACTTTCTAGGGGGTTTTGGGCATGTATCTTTGTATCATACAGAAAACATGAGGCTAAGCCAAGGCTCTATGTGTATGACGGCACAAGCACTACGAATTCAAAATTTTATTGAAATTTTCATCATCCAAGTTTCATAATAATTATAAAATAATAATAATAAATACAAAAATGAGTAGATACTCACTTTTAATGTCTCTAAAATTTCACTTGAGAGTTTAGTTTGCTTCGTGTTTACTTATTAAAGATAAAAAACTTGTAAAAGTCTAATCAAAAGCTTTTCAAACAGTCCTTTAAACATTTGACCTTGGTCCTATGAAGGCTACAACAACAAAAAATTTCAAAGTATCATTAATTCCCCGTTCTTTATAAACCTGAAAATGGCCAAGTTTATTTCAATGAAAAGCATCAATAAAGATTATTGGCTTGATTAAAATCTTCTTTAATACCGTTACAACATAAAACCTTTTAAATGTTAAAAACATAATATACCCATGAAACCTTTTTAACTTGACTTGAAACTTTTGGAGTACTGTTTAGACATTGTGAAGGTCATTAAAAATATTGAAGTAACACTGAACATGGAACTTCTCGATCTTTTTGAATCCGGCATCAAAAATAAGAGGTTCCATTGAAAAGAAAAACCTTCACATTCAAAGGACCTTGAAAATTCACTGGAAGGTCAAGGTTATGAGCGCAGAGGTGTATTGAGACAGATGGCTTCTACCGAGGCTTCTACTGTTCTTAATAATTTTTGTCTGAGTACTTTTTGTACATTAAGTAAGTATTTTAGGAGCTATTTCCATTTGTTGATTAAAGTAGGTCACCCTGTATATTAAGAATTTTATAATGAATTAAGATGCAGATTCATTCAGCCAGTAGTAGATACTTGTGCCCTATCCATGTGAGTCTCTTATAGTAATGAACCCATCATGTAGAGATACATTTTAGTGTTTGGTTTTCAGTTTTGTCCTCTTTGGAAAGAGACAACACAGTTAAATATTATCAAAAGTCCATTTAACATAAATTATTGTTAACAATAAAATAACATCAAGGGACAAAACCTTATGCTTTATTTTATTTAGGGATGCCCAAGGTCAGACGCCATTTATGTTAGCTGTATCTTCAAGGAGTTATCCCGCTGCTTTGGCTCTATTTGAACGGATTTTAAAAGTACCAAATCAACATGACAGAGACGAAATGATATTCCCTAAAGGGTCAAATCCTGATCATTCACCTTTGCATGTCTTATGCTGTAATGACACCTGCAGTTTTACCTGGACTGGTGCTGAACACATTAACCAAGTAAGTTGAATTTGTTTTATATAGCTTTAATGTTGTGTGACTATATGGTTAATAATTTTTAGGATATATTCGAATGCCGCACCTGTGGCTTGACCGGGACATTGTGCTGCTGTACTGAATGCGCTAAAGTTTGCCATAAAGGACATGACTGTAAATTGAAGAGAACTTCGCCAACTGCTTATTGTGATTGTTGGGAGAAATGCAAGTGCAAGGCTCTTATAATGGGAAATCAAAACATCCGTTTTGAACTGCTGGTACGATTAGCCAAACACACCAACTTAGTTTGTCTACCTAACTCGAGGTATGGAAAATATCATCACAGCTTTTTTGTTCTTTATTCTAACTAACTGTTTTAGGGGCGAAAGTATATTATTGTTTCTTGTTCAAACGGTCGGTAGACAAAGTCAAGAACAAAGACAATTCCGACATTCGAGACCTAGAACCGCATCAGCAAATTCTCGAAATAAAACTCCGTCTTCTGATGGTAATACTAATCTGATTGTCGCCACAACAGTTGCGTTTTATAATGTTTTTTTTTTCAGTTGAATGTGACATGCCTGAACACGACTTGGAACCTCCTCGTTTCAGTAGACGGGCACTAGAATGTCTCCTGGGAGACTGGAAATCAGTTCGAAGCATAATACTGTCGGGAACTGCAGAAGCCAGCAATTCCCAATTCTCTGATCAACCTTACATTTCAAGTCAGAGTGGAACAACACTCCTTGACAAGTTCACTCATTGCTTTCTGGTTAAATGTCAGATGGTGACCGATAATCTTTTGGAAACCCTAGTAAGGGAAATGAAGAATCCCGACCCCAAGCAGGCTGATTATGCAGCTATGGTCGCCAGACGATTTGTAAGATCAGTGGTGAGGATATTTGTAATATTTAGCATAGAGATGGCCCCCAGTTCCACGAAGAGGAGGAGTCTTAGTAACCAGAATCAACCGTTAAGTAAATGTAGGAGAATATTCCGAGCTCTGACAAAACTCTCCATTGAAGAATTGTGCGAGACTGCAGATTCATTAATTGCACCAGTTAGATTAGGTGTTGCCAGACCTACTGCACCTTTTTCAGTTGCTACTTCTGCTAACGAAATTCTAAACGTAAGTGTTGCTAACTATCATATTTGGTTTTTGTAAAATGTGTTTTTGTTTTTCAGAGTTCGGAAGAGTTGTTCTTGGTTGATCCTTTGGCACCTTTAAATGCTTCACGACTGAATGCCAATCAAGATTCTAATCTTGAATTTCCTTTCCTTGCCGAAGCTGTTAGAAGAGCAGCAGCGAATGCCATGATTTCAGCCTTGGCTGACCACAATGATAGTGAAAGTGAGCAATCTAATAATAATTAATGTTATTAACGTAACCTTAAATTTTATAATCTCGATCTGCTTAGGTATGGCAATAGATAATGACGACGATGCAGCTTCGGAACACGAAGAGGGCACCGGTGAGCGTGAGATGGCAATCTCAGTACAACAGGGTTCCCTTGCAGAAGGCGAGAATCAAGAGCTGGGCGGCCAGGAGGTGCAGGGTCGAGGTGGCCTTCAGGGCGAGGACAGTGACACCGAGCTTGACCTCCTAGCCGAAACTGAGTCGGATAGTGACGATAACCACTCCAATCAGGATGCTGCCAGCGCTCAGCGTTCCGTTCAAACAGGGGCCACTGTTGGCTCAGACACCGGTAAGTAACAGTTGATGCATTTTAATTTTATTAGAAATTAAGTTTATCCAAGTTCAGTCATTTCTTTAATGCTAATTTCTTAAAAATGTGAGGATTCATTTATGGAGCCTACTTCATAAAATTCACTTGCTATAGTACGATTAAGTTTAAAAAGTCATACATATCGATTAAGAATACTCTCCTTCTGATAGTTCGATTTATTTTGTTTCATTTACGTGGTTCTGATAGAAACTATCCAGTTTGTCTAAATGCTCCACCCCGCATAAGTAAATATATGTCAACATTGGTTTTGAATGAGAATTAAATGGACAACACAAAGGATAGAGTGTCATTACGTGAATAAATTTTATGTATTTGTCAGTGGCTCTCAAACTGACTTAAAAAGTTCAACCGTTGATTGAATAATTCCTTCAATAATTTAAGCTCGTTGACAGTTTGATAACTTGTCAAATTAGTCGTTGCATGTTTTTGTAAAAAATACTTCAAAATTACAAAAGAGTTCAAGAATGGAGTTCTAACCAGCCGTCCGGCATGGAACAGCAGACGCATGTAATATAATGTACCAGTAAAGATTATTGGCACGAAAAGAGATATTTATACACTATAGAGATGTTTATATATTATGACTAGATGACGAACTCTGCGTTCAAGAAAAAAGTGAGGATTGTGTCTATACTGGCGGCCATTCTACACTGTGTCTACACTGTGTCTACACTGGCAAATAATAAAAATGGCTGACAGTGAAGGTCACTCTGAAAGTGCTTGTGAAAAAAGTGTGAAAAAGTGCGGGTATTGCCCGTCAAATGTACTTAAAATCGGTGTTGTATGCAACATCTGTAAAACAAGTTTCCATACAAGTTGTGGTAGAAAAGCAAAAACATGCTGTAATGTAAATTTAGTGAATATTGAAGATGGTGCAGAGCTCACAACTGAAGGCTTGAAAACATTCACCCATAGCTATCCCTCTACACCTGTTTCTAATTCTGATATGTGTGAATACCATAGAATGGAGGTCAATATGCTGAAATTGCTGATAAGTGAGAAGGAGAACAGAATTTCGGATCTATTGAAAATCAATAAATTGCTAGAAGAAAAGATTAAAAGTATGGTAAAGTCAGAATCAAAAACTATACAAAATTCCGATATACAGGAACAAAAACTTATTATAGATAATAAAGGCAAATCAGTTGCAGATGTCATAAAAAGCAACAATGATAAGATAGGTACACAAATTAAACCTGGCAAACTGAGAAGTGATAGTGAAAAAACTTACCAAAACAAAATTACAAATGTAAACAAACCAAAGAAGCAGCTGTTTACTGTGGAGCAGACAAATGACACTATACAGGGTGTAAACAAACTAAAAATATTAGAAACAAAACAACAGCAGATAATGAATGATATAATAAATCTAGAGGAACCGGAAACAGCAAAATTTAAAATAGTAAACAAGAAAAGGAAGGCAAGGAGACAGAGAACTGGAACTGCTGAGCTTGTTGATGATGATCAGTGTCTTCAGATGTTCCAAGCACGTAATTATAAAAAACCTGAGGAAAGAAAACTATGGCTGTTTATTTCGAGAATTAAATCAACAGTGGATGAACAAACTGTTAAAAACTACATATCAAAAAAGGGAAATCAGCGTAATGAAGACATCTCAGTTAAACTTCTGAAAACAAGATCAGAACTCCTAGATAATAAATGTTTCATGGTAGGAGTCCCACTTTGTATAAAAGAATTAATTTATGAAAGTAATTTCTGGCCTAAGGGAGTACAATTCCAAAGGTTTGACTTTAAAATAGGGCAACATTTTTTGTCCGCAAGAATGGACAGTCAAATAACTACTTAGAAGATCAGTATACTACAAAGAAAGATAACAACTCAGGGGATCCCTTGTGTTTCAAGCAAAACAATGGGCAGTTTACAATACTAAACCTGAATATACAGTGTATGAGAAACAAACATACAGAGCTGGAAGCACTGGTAACAAACAAGGAACTTCTACCAGATATTATTACCATTACGGAACACTGGATGAGCACTCTGGAGATGGAGCAGTTTGCAATTCCGGGTTTTTATGTTGGCGGTCACTACTCTAGAACAGATCACATTCATGGTGGTGTGGCATTGTTGGTAAACCAGAATTACGACGCCAGTGATATTGGACATAAGCTGAGTAGTTATGTAGATGAGCTAAACTTTGAAGTGACTGGGATTCACGTTGCATCAGTAAATACTGTAATTATCTCTATACAGGGTGTTGATTTTCAAAGCGGGCCATATAGGGGATTAGCATTGTGAAAGTGGTTTTTGAGGATTCCTGCTCGCCGTTTAAACTGACAGAAATGATTTTGGTATCAAAATGAAGCTAAAATTATTGCGCATAACGCTTGACATCAGAAATTGATTTAATTTCACGTTGTTTTCTAAAATTCTTCAGTAAAAATTCAAGTAATTGTTAATTTTTAATCACAAAATAGCATGCCTTAATTGCCTAAACAATAATGACGTTTCTACGTTTTGACAATCCAATAATAAAACTTTATAAGTCAGTAGGTAATAATAAAGTCTGGTTCTATTTAAAAATGGGTTATACAAACCAAGAAAGAGTCTTTATGGTGAAAACCTACTACAGTGTAGCCAGTTATAGGAGGGTTAAATAGAAGCAGACTTTATTATTATTACCTACTGACTTATAAAGTTTCATTATTGGATTGTCGAAACGTAGAAACGTCATTATTGTTTAGGCAAGGCATGCTATTTTGTGATAAAACATTAACAATTACTTGAATTTTTACTGAAGAATTTTAGAAAACAACGTGAAATTAAATCAATTTCTGATGTGAAGCGGTATGCACAATAATTTTAGCTTCATTTTGATACCAAAATCATTTTTGTCAGTTTAAACGGCGAGCAGGAATCCTCAAAAACCACTTTCACAATGCTAATCCCCTATGGCCCGCTTTGAAAATCAACACCCTGTATACAGATCCCCATTGGGCAACCTAGAAATTTTTTATAGGAAATTTGAGGAAGTGTTGGAAACAGTCAGTAAACATTATAATGCAAAAGTATTTATTGCAGGAGACTTTAACATAGACTTCATAGATAACAAAGAATCTTCACAAATAATAAATTTGTTGGCGGGATATGGTTACAAACACATTTTTAATACACCATCAAGAGTTGGATCCCGTCGATGTGTAGATAACATTGTAACAAATGTCAACATAGAAGACTTGGAATCTGAAACAAAAAATGAACACATATCAGATCATTTCGTACAAAAAATGACGATGCTGTCGGACAAGATGACAAAGAACAAAAATGACAAATACCGCTATACAAGAGAAATAAACTCATATAACTTTCAAAAGTTCGAGAGAAGATGTGCAGGAGAAAACTGGACTAAAATAACCGAGATCGAAGACTCTGGAAAATCTTTCCATGCTTTTGAGGTCGTCCTCATGAATCACATTGATGCTGCATATCCCATAAAAAAGAAGAAAACCAGATCACAACAAAAAAATTGGTACACTGCAGACCTAAGGAAAATAAGAAACACTCTTGATGCATTGTACACAATAAATAGTATAAAAAAAGACATTGCATCCAAAACTGCATATAATTCGTACAAGGCATTCTACAAGAAAAAAATTTTAGAAGCAAGAAAATCCATGAATACTCAGTATATTCGAAACTCCACAAATACACAAAGGGCCACATGGCACATAATAAATAATCATAAACCAAGAAAGAAAGAACAACAATGTCCTGAACTGAGTCCTGAACACCTTAACAGTTACTTTGTAAATTCATGTGGCGAATATGAAACCCGTGATTTGAAGATTGCATCGACATTCTTGAGAAACCAAAAAATCAACAGCATGAACTCGTTCCTTTTAAGAGAAGTGACTGAAGAAGATGTGCTACGTATAACAAAAACATTGAAAAATACTACCTCGAATGACCATAATTTTGTCACGGTGAGGCTCCTGAGGACTATATTGCCATGTTTCGTGGGGCCTCTAGTTGTGATCATGAATAAATGCTTCAGCCAAGGTTACTTTCCAGAGACATTGAAGATGGCTGTAGTGAGGCCAGTCTACAAGGGTGGAAGCAAAACCAATCCGGGAAACTATCGGCCGATATCGATCCTACCGGCACTATCCAAAGTGTATGAGATGTTCGTCAAATCATGTCTCGTAGACTACCTGGTGAAAAAGAAGACATTCACAGATAAGCAACATGAATTTAAAACAAACAGATCTACCATAACCGCCATGATCCAGTTGGTAAACAGTATGTGTGACAGTATAGATGAACGGAACGTAACACAGATAGCTTTCTGCGACCTTAGTAAGGCGTTTGATAGTATTTCGCACCAAATCCTCATCGAAAAGCTGGAATATTATGGTATAAGAGGAATACCGCTCAAACTATTAACATCTTACCTGAATGACAGGAAACAAAAGGTACTAATTGAACATGATGCTTCTCCATGGATGAGAGTCACTGCGGGTGTCCCCCAGGGCTCCATACTTGGACCACTTCTGTTCATAATATATATGAACGACCTCCCAGTAAATGTTAGATCCGAAGACTGCTATCTGTATGCGGATGATACTTCATTCCTAAACAAGGCTCCAAATTACGTAGCAGTGGAAGAGAAGACAAAAACATCTCTTGAGCAAGCAGAAGCATGGTTTACTGCAAATAACTTGAAACTGAATACTGACAAAACAAAAATACTTACCTCTAATATAAACCAAGGTGGAGAAGCAGTAAAATTCTTGGGGATTTACTTTCAGTATAATCTCAAATGGGATACACATATCACCTATGTATGTAAGAAACTATCCAAGGCCACTTACCTGATAAGGCAACTCATGAGTGTCGCTACGGCCGAATCCGCTTTAACTGCATATTATGCGCATTTTCATAGCATCATGAACTATGGAATTTTGATATGGGGGAGCTCGCCGAGGATACAACAGATCTTGTTGGCACAAAAAAGGGTAATTCGTCTGCTGGCATCAGCAGGTTACAGAGAGTCCTGTAGGAAACTATTTAAGGAAATGAATATTCTCACAGTGGTTTCCATGTATATAATGGCCTGTGTGATGTATGTACATGAGCACAAGGACAAATTTCAAAAAAACGGATTCTTCCATGCTCATAATACGAGAAGCTATGACAAGATCAGCATACCGTTTCATCGTATATCCAGGTCACAGCACGCACTGAACTACTGGTGTATCAAGTTCTATAACAAACTTCCACAATGTACAAAATCATACTCGCGGCATGAGTTCCGCAGAGCAGTGAAGTCGATGCTATTGCACCACCCCTTATACACAGTGGAGGAATATCTTAGCACGGATATGAACTCCAGATAAATGATTTTATAGGGCAGTTTAATGTGAGACTGACGTAATTTTGTACTTGATAATATTGTATTGTATTTCTATTGTAATTTCTTAGGACTTGGCTGTGTAATTTAAAGCTCAATAAATTCTATTTCTATTTCTATTTCTATTTCATTTGTTAAGAGGGCAAATCCCTCTGATAAATACTTTGTTCATATACAGGGTTATTCACGGTATACGCCACGGAAGTTTATGGCCGTGTCTCTGGATTTAAGGATCTTTTTATTTTTGGAGTGGATAGAGACCCGGCATTTTAAATGGAATGCTCCTATGTTATTGCATTTTCTCTTCTCGGACAATCTAAAAATGCAATAACATAGGAGCATGCTATTTAAAAAAACATAACTTTGACATGTTTCATGCTTTTGGGACACCTGTACATTGTGAATATAATTTTAAAACGTACCTCTGCCGGGTCTCTATCCACTCCAAAAATAAAAAGATCCTAAAATCCAGAGACACGGCCATACACTTCCGTGGCGTATACCGTGAATAACCCTGTATTTTTGGCGGGTAGCCACTCGCCTATTTTTTTTTTTTTTTCAAAAAACTGTTCCTATAAAGTTTGTACATCTATGATTTTCTTAAATAACTGTACCAACAGAATCTCGCCGCGTCACACACAATTCAAATAACGTTCAAAAAACAAACACGGCCCTGAACGAAGGCCTTAAAATTATCTTATTTTAATCAGTTTCTTAGGATGAAGGTTAAGTTGATTAAAATAAAGGATAATTTGCACCGTTCCACATATCTGAACTTTTCTTGATAAAACTGTGACGCGGCGATATTCTGTTGACTGAGTTATTTAGGAGAAGCACAGACATATCAACTTTATAGGAATAGTTTGTCGAAAAAAGAATTGGGCGAGCGGCTATCCACCAAAAATATATGGAAACATATTATTTTCCAGAGGAATTTGCCCCATCAAAAAAGGCGGCCGCTCGACCTTGCAAAGTATTATTTTTGGTGGCACTTATATTAGATTCATACTGCTTGTTTTCTGCTTCATGTCCCTTGGTTTCCAAGTGCCTTCTTAATGTTGTAGTGGTGCTTGTAGGTACTTTTAATTTCTTGTGACACGTGTTGCAGGTCGCTTCATCTTTATTGTTCTTTGTAAAGAAGTCCCAAATTTTAGAACTCATCGTCTTACCCAACAATGCGGTACATCATCAGCCTGTATGCCTTAGTACCTTATTTTTCGGATAAATGACACTGGGCTTATGTTTTGCACACGAGCTCTAAAAGACCCCTACCGTAAATTAAAACGTATCCGCATGTGCCCTTAAAAGCCTGTTTCGTTCAAATGAAAATACCATAAACATTGCTTAAGGTTCGATAATAACATCATTTTACAAAAAATTTATTTTTTTATGGCCAATATATTGTTTTTTCAGGCTAACATATTGTTTTTCATGTCACTTGAAAAAATCAAGGAAATTTAAAATATATCACATTTAAAACAAAATTTTTCAAAATTTCATTATTCTTTCGAAAATTGTTTTTTTTTTTAGTTTGTAAGCGGGGTAATTTTAATTTTAGTTTTTTTTATTAGTTTGTAAGCGGGGTATGTACCAGTCCTGCAAACAGAAAATTTCTATTTTTCTCTGCGGGATTGCATTGCACATATTATATTTATACAGGGTGCACCATGTATCCTTCTCTATATTGCTATCTCCCAACGCTAACAGATACAGGGTCGGTTAAATTAGAGAAAAGATGCGCAGTTTTGTGGCCATCTCGAATTCGTCAAAACATGCAAGATATCTGTGACCGTTCCTGAAATATTCTGAAAAAACTGAAAAATCGAGATTTCTTATTTTCCTCATATCTTTTTTTATTATTGGAAATTAATAAATAATTTTTTGTAGGCTTACATAAGCCGTTAAGAGCTATCCATCTGACATTTCAAAAATTTTCAAGGCCTACTAGATCCAAGAGTTTTCACAGTCAACTTTCGTTTTTCTTATGGCCGCCATATTATTTTTTTATGTTGTTCGATATGAAAAAAATAATGGAAACCAAAAATTAATAAACTTCAAAAAAAAAAATTTAAAATTTTTATTCTTAATATTTCAAAGAAAAACCTAATAAAAAATCGTCGAAAAACTTCAACATTTGTAAAATACGCCGAAATAGTGCTTGCCTTATGGTTTTTTAATTTATCTATAAAATTCGGTCTAAAAAAGTTTTTTTTTTTAAGAAAAAAGAAGAATAAAAAATTTTTTAATTTATTTTTTGAAGTTTAACACGTTGAGCACGGCGAGGCATCACATTGATGCCTCACTGAATTGTTCATCGGGCCGGCGAGACATCTATGAGTGTCTCACGTGAAAAGGATTTCGGGACGGTGTGGCTCAGTCTGATGTCTCACTATAATGCTGTATGCATGGAATATGTAGGATAGCCGTCTATAGGAACAGTTTCTGCCAACCCGTCCTTGAATTTTTATTATACTACTCGATTTACTGATTTTAGAGAACAGCATGGGTGGTCCGTGTGAGATAGTGTTATAACGTACAATTTAGTGTTTGCGAGCAAATGTTTGGTAGTTACAGTGCATACAAAAAATGATAGCGGAGAATTCACGGAAAAGAACCTCTTGGATAAGTCAATCTATAACTTATAATGTGGCATCATGTTGATGCCTTGCCGTCTTAGTGAACAGAATTTTATGCTAAAGACGGCGAGGCATCAACGTGATGCCTCAAAAATGTTTTCAAAATTTTTGACAAAAAAATGCTGTTTTCAAACAAAAAGCATACAGTATACTTCATACAGACTATATATATCTGAAAAAGCCCAAATTGAACCCCCGTCTAGTGGACCTCCATTTTTTCCACTACACCCGTGCTCAACGTGTTAACAATTTTAAGTTTTTATGATTTTTTTATACCGAACAACATAAAAAAACAATATGTGGCCATAAGAAAAACGAAAGTTGACTATGAAAATTCTGGGATCTAGTCGGCTTTGAAAATTTTTGAAATGTCAGATGGGTAGCTCTTGCCGACTTATGTAAGCCCACAAAAAATTATGCATTAATCTCCAATAATAAAAAAGATATGGAAAAAATAAGAAATCTCGATTTTTCAGTTTTATCAGGATATTTCAGGAACGGTCACAGATATCTTGTATGCCTCGACGGAATCGAGATGGCCACAAAATTGCGCTCCTTTGGATTTGTTTAACCGACCCTGTATCTGTTAGCGTTGGGAGATAGCAATATAGAGAAGGATACATGGTGCACCCTGTATACCTATGGGATGTAATTTATCTGGTTTAATGAATAAATAATAAATAAATAATAAATTATAAGAAAAAATGTTCATTGAATGACATCAAATATTACTTGTATTATGATTTTTATAACATTCCATGAAATAATCTTCTTTAATCCTTCCCTTCACAATAATAGAGATCAGTTTTCTCCATTGAATATTTTATCAAGAAGGGAAGTACTCCAGCACTATAACGAATTCAGTCCAATCTTATTAAATACATTTATTGATTTACACTTTTATAGATGAAAGCGGTGAATCGAGTCAGCAAGAAGATGAAGAGAGTGAAGCTGGTGAAACTGATGAACAAGACACCGAAGATTACACATTAACAGATGAGCAGTTGGAGAGAAGAAGGTAGTTTTTATATAAGCACTCTATTTTTTTTTTTTTTTATGTATATATTTTCTCGATGTTACGGTAAGGCCCGTATTCATCAATATATGTATAAGTATAACCCCAGGGCTATATGAGGGGTTAATTATATGTGTTTTAACCCACATGGATTATATTTAAACCGGCTTTAAATTATTTAAGTCGAGGTTACTGTAAACCCGGTTTAATTTGCTTTAACTCGGGTTATGTTGAAAATGGTATTCATCAAACTATTTACACAGGGTTACACATGGCTGCAGTGGGATTATAATATTTAAACCCTCATTTTAAACCCAGAACTGTCAAAATGTCTGGCATTATTTTTGTGGATTTTTACTAATTTCAGTTAAAAACTCGTTTAAACCTACTTTAACACTTGTTTTACTTATAAAAGTTTCAGAGTTACTTGTTTTGAATGAAAATTCTGTTTATTCATAATTTTCTAGCCACTTATCGCAGATACAAGGAAACTTATTAAACTCAACAAATTCAAGCCTTGACTCCTGTGAGCTTATTTTTGCCTTATTTTAAAATGTTTGTCACTGTTTCTGTAAATATTACATTTGGCCAATGAAAATTGAAAAATATCACTCATTTATTTGAAATTATATTATTAGTCTTTATTCATCCTTTAAAACTAACTACAACAGTAATTCACAATAAATTATTGAAAATAAATTTAGGTGCCTACTGATAATATTGAACTTGAAACTAATTCCCACTATTCAGATTACACTATTACTTCTTATCCCAGTTACATTCAGTAGATAAAATACATAAGTATGTCTGATTATTCTTCTATTTCGAATTCATCCATTGTTGATTCTGATCAGAGCAAAAATAATTACCAAGTTTACACGCACAGATCGAATAAGTACCTAATCCTTTGACTTCATCCTCTTTAGTTCAGCCGTTATTCTAAATCTATCTGTAACAAAAGATCACAGATCATAAGTTGAATGAAAACACCTACCTATTTTCACCATTCCTGTCGTACTCCAGTCTGGATTAGATTTAATATTATGTAATAATAAACTGTTGTTTATGTACCTTAATCTGGCAATTTGGCATTGTCAAAAAAAAAATACACCACCTAACTTAACTTATTTTTAAATAAACACACTATTATTCCATCAGTTCTGTCACTTCTCTCGCCTGAAATCGACTCTCGAACGGTATTTTACCATGTTGCCGACGTTTATGCGGGTTAAATTTGACGTTTTGTGGAGCTATGTAACTCCCATGTTTGATACGTAACCCCAAGATAAACTTTGATGAATACCTAGCTCCCTTTAAACCCGGATAATATTTAAGCCCAGAGTTTCCAAACCCCGGGGCTATATTTTATTGATGAATTCGGGCCTTAAAGTTGTTTATAGTGACTTCACTTAAAACGACGGACCGTATTTAACAATGAATTTTTAAACATTTGGTTTGTTTGTTTGTAAAATTTGTCCGCATTTAAAGACATTCGATAATGTAGCAAAGTTGCATTTAACACTTCAAAGTTTCCATCTCAAGACTATACCCAAAATAATCAATTTTAATGACTTACTGCCGACATTGTCGCCAGTTGTAAATTTTTTCTCACCTCTTTTTTTTATGTGTTTTGAAAATGAATTTAGTTGTGTTTAACCACAACTTTAGCACATAATCTATACCAATTACCTTAAAATGTCGTTTAATTTTGAAATTTATTAATAATTTCGATTTGTTCATGGAAAATTAGAATTAAAGTTGTCTTGGTAAATCTTATCTAGGAAACTAGAGTAGCTAGAACAAAATTGAAAGCAGAAATGTTCTACTTCTTCAATGCTGAGTAAAGTGTCATTTATTTTTTAACAAAACGTTTAAAGTTACTGGGGCTTATCGGAAGAGAGGCATAGCTTACACAGATCGTTTCTTGAGAGTAGGAGGAGATGCACATCTGTGGTGTTTTTGTATAGCCTTGCTACCATGGTGGGATTGACTGTCCCTATAAATAACAGCAAGAACTAACTTGCTGTTATTTTTGCCTTCCGGTGTGAAGTTTAGAGACTTTAACAGTTCTTGTGATGGCTGTGCGATATCTTTTTCTCTGGTTTTAGGTGCCTAGTCAATACTGTCTGTGAAACTCTTTTTATAAATTTCTTTGTTTTTTGGTATTTTCAGTTTTTGCAAGATATTTCTTGCCGCTGTTATTAGTTTGTTATTTTGGGGGAGTTAGTGTATATATTACTTTAATGTATTTTTTAATAAAAAAATACATTATTGAGGACGACATCACTTTACGAAAATCACCCAAACTCATCAAATGTCCACCGATCCTATAGGGTGTATATACTATGTATACAGGGTGTTTCAGAGATTAGGGCTGAATTTAAAGAGGTAGGTAGTTCGTTTCGTAAATATAAGTGGAAAAAATAAATTGCAGCTCACAATGACTATTCGTTTTAATGATACAAGGTGTCAAAGTTTAAAAAAATTAACAGTTTTTAGTTATAATTCTTGTAAATTTAAACCTATTTTGATGAAACTTGGCATGAACAATAAATAAACAAAGATCTTTAATTTGGCTATTTCAGTTGTTGTAGATGTCTTCCAGTGGCATAGATATTCGGTGTTTGTGCGCTTTTCCCTCTGTATCTTTTACGGCACCTACTTTATGGCAAATACAAAAACCTTATTCAATATCCCCTGCATTTTAGAACAAAAAAATATCGATGGTTAAGATGTGATACCACGTATCTGCATTTTCAATGAAAATGAGTTATACACATCAAAATTCGCAGAAAAATTTGCTCTATATTTCTGGTGATACCTTGTATGTATTTAACCAAGGGATTTCAACAGAACCTCAGTGTAGTGATACCCCGCATTTGTGTTGAGAACTAACTTGTGTGATTCCTCGTATCTTCCTCAGTCTTACGTGTTTTGTTTTTTTTTGTATATACGAGGTATCACATCTTAACCATCGATATATGGCTTAGTTTTGTTCATAATGCACAACGTTTTTGAGATATTTTAAGTTTCCTCAGGCAATGTCACTTATCTAATATTCAGGGTCCGCACCCACTTTTGCTTCCTACCTTTTACGCCACTTATAGCTTTATTGCAAATAGACTGACATTATCCAACAGCCCATGCATTTTAACACGTTGAGCACGGCGAGGCATCACATTGATGCCTCACTGAATTGTTCATCGGGCCGGCGAGACATCTATGAGTGTCTCACGTGAAAAGGATTTCGGGACGGTGTGGCTCAGTCTGATGTCTCACTATAATGCTGTATGCATGGAATATGTAGGATAGCCGTCTATAGGAACAGTTTCTGCCAACCCGTCCTTGAATTTTTATTATACTACTCGATTTACTGATTTTAGAGAACAGCATGGGTGGTCTGTGTGAGATATAAGTGTTATAACGTACAATTTAGTGTTTGCGAGCAAATGTTTGGTAGTTACAGTGCATACAAAAAATGATAGCGGAGAATTCACGGAAAAGAACCTCTTGGATTAGCCAATCTATAGCTTATAATGTGGCATCATGTTGATGCCTCGCCGTCTTAGTGAACAGAATTTTATGCTAAAGACGGCGAGGCATCAACGTTATGCCTCACAAATATTTTCAAAATTTTTGACAAAAAAATGCTGTTTTCAAACAAAAAGCATACAGTATACTTCATACAGACTATATATATCTGAAAAAGCCCAAATTGAACCCCCGTCTAGTGGACCTCCATTTTTTCCACTACACCCGTGCTCAACGTGTTAAAACAAAAAAAAATACAGCAATTTTTGAGATATTTGAAGCTTCTTTAGGCAATGTCACTGGAAGACATCTGCCAAACCAGAAATAGCAAAAATAAAGGTCTTTGTTTATTGTTCAAATGCCAAATTTCTTCAAAATCGATTTAAATTTACAAGAGTTATAACCACAAACTGTTATATTTTTTAAAACTTTGACACCATGTATCTTTTAAACCAAATGTCATTTTGAGCTGCAATTTATGTTTTTCAACTTATACAGGGTGATCCCGAAATGGCGGACACGGAATACAGGGTGTTGTAGAGGATGTTCAGAAAGACTGTAAATTTAAAACAAAAATGTGTTCTTCGGCTTCGTTACCGAGATATAGGGTGTCCTTTTTCTAAACTTTAAATCGAAATGGCCGTCAAATTTAAACAACCTCCACTGGCAAAGCACATGGTTTCACATAACTATAACGATAGTGTTTGCTTTTTATTATTGTTATTATCGGGAACGGAATTACAGGCATTCAAAGTTTACCTATTCCCCGTGTTCAACAAAATTTTCCAATGTGGCATCGTTGTTCGAATTCGAGATTTTGAATAATATTATCGATTTTGTATCCGCGCAACGATTATTGTTTTAAGCTTTGTTGTGTTTCCATTTTATATGTTTCCATGGTAACATCTATCTGGGTATTGTAGACCTACACATTATTTTTTTTCCTAAGAAAGGGTATCCAGTGCAGTGTTGTGACTTTATTTTCTACAAAAGTGGTCATATCTTCTTGAGGGAGCCATACTTGAGAAAACAGTAAATAAAACTTAGAATCTGTTATATCAAATCGTACTTGACTTGATGGGAATCGACCTCTATTAACTGACTCTTGATTAATTAATGGCCGTTGGGTCATTCCACTAAGTTTTCTCGTAGACACATAAAACGTCTATAAGTAGCCGGTTAGGTTGTAAGTCTAACTAGCGTCCAGAGACTGGAACTCCGGGTGTTATTTGGATTTTGGATCAACTAATGTTTTAATAAAGTTATACACGTAATAATAATAATGGTTATTTAATAATGTAAAAATTACTTGTGTTGTACATCAGTTGCCGATGACAGATCTTGATCTTATATCTGTCTTACAAAAACTCTCTCTCACTGAACCTTACTACCCTCGTACCGTAGTAGTGGGAGGAAGGGCGTGGCTAAGATGCCAGCTAGCTTTACTCTCATTGAGTAAACATGCCGCCCCCTATTGAAATTATCAAAATTTCAATCAAAACAATAATAGATTCGTGATCTATTCAACAAAGTAAATTATTATTCTACTAGCTTATTAATAATTAAAATTAAACATCTATAGTACCTAACTAACGTAATACTTATATCTACATATAGATTACTCATTTACATTAACAATGGAAATGTCAACTACAGCTATACAAAGAAAATTTAAACACTAACAAGCCGTGTCAAAAGGAAATTCACATAATTTGTTTACACTGCGTTTGAGTTCGCCATTCTTTGTTTTCACCGTCACCACACGCACTACACCTGATGAATCTGGGTGAACTTCTAGTACTCGTCCTAACATCCATTGAAGAGGTGGCAGGTTATCGCATTTAATAACGACCATGGAACCAACCTGAATATTGTTAGTTTTGGTTTTCCATTTGTTACGTTGTTGTAATGTATGGAGGTATTCTCGAGACCATCTTTCCCAGAAGTGCTGTTTAATTTGTTCTAACAATTGCCAACGAGATAGTAGATTAATCTTGAGATGACGAATATCTGGTTCCATTGGGGCTAGTAAAGACTCGCCGATTAAAAAATGACCCGGCGTTAACGGATTTAAATCGTTGGGGTCAGAACTTAAGGGTGATATGGGACGAGAATTGAGGATAGCTTCAATTTGCACAATTATCGTGTTTAATTCTTCGTAGGTTACAAGTGTGTTGCCTAATACTCTCCTCAAATGAGTTTTAACTGATTTTACCCCGGCTTCCCATATGCCTCCGAAATTGGGAGCCCGAGGCGGTATGAAGTGCCATTGCGTATTCGTGATTGATAAATGATTTTTAATTATGTCGACGTTTTTTGCTAGAAATTGTTTTACATTTTTTAACTCCTTATCAGCGCCTACAAAGTTTGTGCCATTGTCTGAATAAAAATTGCAAACGTGACCCCTACGGGCCATAAAACGTTTTAATACACTTAAAAAACTTTCTGTAGACAAGTCCGTCACCAACTCTAGGTGTATGGCTCGAGTCGCAAAACAAACAAACACTGCAATATAAGCTTTTAAATATTTTCTACAACGTCCTCGACTCTCCTTAATCTGAAATGGCCCTGCATAGTCTATTCCGGTATTTATAAAAGGGCGTGCAGGTTCGACCCGCGTTTTTGGTAAATTTCCCATCAGGGGAAATTTATTCAATGGTTTGCACTTAAAACAAGTGATACATTTATGAATCATGTATTTTATTGCACTCTTTCCTCCTAAGGGCCAATAGTGCTCGCGTATGGCAGACAGAGTAGCAACCGTGCCAGCATGCATTAAATTTGTGTGAAATAAATGTATTATTAAATTTGTGACGTGATTTCCTTTCGGTAAAATTATTGGAAATTTCTTCTCGTAAGAAATGTCCGCATTGGCTAGACGACCACCTACTCTGATTATGCCGTTCTTATCAACAAAAGGATTTAATGAGATTAACTTGCTTTGTGGGCTAATTGGTTGTCCACCTATTAATTGTGTCATTTCTGCTTTAAATTCTGCAGTTTGTATGCCTTTAATTATAAATATTTCTGCCTTTTTTAATTCTTGGACAGTAAGTGAACCTTCGCGTTTAGCGTTTTTATCTGTTACATGCATAATAAATTTAAAGCAATACGCTAAAACTCTTTTCAATTTATTAAATGACGAGAAACGCTGAAATATATTGGCAAAATATTCGGAATTTTCCAAAACGGCAATACAACAATTTTTTCGCTGTTCGGGAATAAGGATGGTTTGTATCTCAGGTGTTGGATTCATTATTTCCTGATTCGCTGTGTTTTTTAAGATATTAGGCCCTTCCCACCATAAATTACAATTTATCAATTCTTTTACGTTCATACCGCGACTTATAATATCCGCTGGGTTTTGTTTAGTGCTAATGTGCTGCCAACTATTAATGTGTTTATTGTTTTGTATCTTGGATACACGATTCGCTACAAACACCTTCCAATTATTTGGAGATTTAGACAGCCAATTCAAAACAATAGTGGAGTCTGTCCAGCATACACATTTATTTATTGGGAGGTTAATTGAATCCATCACCTTATTTATCAATTTGGATAAAAGTAGTGCTGCGCATAGCTCTAAACGAGGAATTGATAGGGTTTTAATGGGAGCTACCCTGGATTTTGCACAGAATAAAACACAATGGACCTTCTTATCCGGTGTGATTGTTCTTAGGTAAACACATGCACCAAATGCTACCTGGGAGCTATCGCTGAACCCGTGCAATTCGTGTTGTGAATTCTCAGCGTCAGGTAGAATCCTTCTAGGAATTTTTATGTTGGGCATATTTTCGAAATCTAAAACAAAGTTATTCCAACTGGTATGAATATTCACTGGAACTGACTCGTCCCAATTTATCCCCCTTGTCCATAATTCTTGAAGTATACATTTCATCTTTATTGTTATCGGCGTGACTAATCCGAGGGGATCAAATAAAGTTGCAGCATATGAGAGAATAATGCGTTTTGTCACGTTTCTCTTATCATTGAAAGTCTGTATTTTATACTTTAAGACATCTTCCTTATTATTCCAATATATACCTAATGTTTTCGTGTCGGCATTTTCAAATAAACATTTATCATTATTTACATTTGTCGATTCCAGGGGTTTGCAATTCGAGATTATTTGCTCATCGTTTGAGCACCATTTATTTAATTGAAAACCATACGTCTCTAACATATTGATTAAATTAGTGCATAATTCGCGCCCTTCTTCGGCAGTCGAGACTCCCGTTAATAAGTCATCGACATAAAAATCATTAATTATCACTTTAGCAGCGATCGGAAAATTATTTTGAAAATTATACGCGACTTGTTGAAGACATCTAATTGCGCTATATGGGGACGATGATAATCCGTAAGTGATTGTTTTTAATTCATAAGTCGAGATTGGCTCACTAAAGTTGTTTCGCCATAAAATTTTTTGATATTTGGTTTGACTCTCGTCCACCAAGATTTGCCGGTACATTTTAACTATATCCGCCATAATTATGTACTTATGTGTACGGAAGCGCAATAACAATGAAAATAAATCTGATTGTATAGTTGGACCTGTCATAAGATGATCATTCAGACTTGTACCATTACTGGATTTGGCGGAGCCGTCAAAAACGACTCTAAATTTATTAATATTTTGGTTATTTAATACCGCATGATGGGGTAGATAAAAACCTTCATCATCTTGACACTTACTCGAAACCTTCTTCATATGACCTAAAATGAGGTATTCTTCGATAAAGGCGGTATAATTGGTTCTTAAGTTAGGACAATGAGTTAATTTACGCTCCAATGATAAGAATCGTTTCATTGCCATGTTGCGTGAATCCCCTAGAGTAGGCGGATTTGTTTTGAACGGTAATTTTACAACAAAACGCCCTGATTTATCATTAGTTATCGTATTTTGGAAATGCTCTTCGCAATCCTTTTCTTCAGCGGTTAATCTGTCCGCCGTATTATCAATTTCTTCTGTTTGCCAGAATTTAACTAATTGATCTCTCATAGCAGTATCGACTGTAGCTGTATTACAGCTCTTATTTGACTTAGATCGTTCATTGTTTTGATCGAAGTTCTTTATTGGACCACTAACAATCCATCCGAAAACCGTCTTTTGAAGTATGGGTAATTGTTTGCCTAGTCGTATTTGCCCTACGCATAGCAGATTCCAGAATGTATCTGCACCAATCAATAGATCAATCGGTGCCGTTTTATTAAAATATGGGTCCGCTAATTTTATATTTTTGGGAATTTCCAATTGTTCCCGCTTGATTGAAATTAAGGGTAAATCTGCGGTGATTTTATCTAAAATAAGGCACTCCAAATTGACTGAATAATTATTACACTTTGATTTAACTAATAATTTTGTAGTTTCGTTTACCCGATTTGCAACATTATTTATTCCGGATATTGACAAATTTACGGTTTTACTTGTAAGTGAGAATTTCCTTAGTGCAGCTCGAGATAAAATGTTCAATTGTGAACCCGAATCTAAAAGAGCTCTGCATTCCACGAAAATGCCCTTGCTATCCTTTACCTGTACAACAGCAGTAGGTAATATTATCTCTGTAGAATTATGGCAGTAATTCGTCACAGGGTTTAATCCCTGAGTAGTTTCCGGTAATGTGGTCGGCAAATGTAGTAAATAATGATGTCGGCCTTGGCAAATACTACAGACGTTCTTTGAAAAACATTTCGAAGTTTTATGATTACCTTTCAGACAAATTTTACACAGTTGATGTTCAGTTGAGCGTTGAATTCTTTGGTCAATAGGCAATTCTAGGAAGGTAGGACAACTTTGAATAAGATGTCTTTCTGTACACAAGATACACTTTGGACAATTAGATACGGCAGTGTGAGAGGACATCCTCTGACCGACATTTATCTGAGAAAATTTCCCCTTATTCATATTTACCTGTTGTAACGGTTTATTGGTGGTATTATTAATATTCCTTTGATAAGATGCGTTCCCACACTCCAATGCTTCTAAAACTCTACATTTATTTTGCAAAAATTCACTAAATTGTTCAAAAGTAGGTAAATCTTCGGAATTGTATTGTTCCCATTCCTTTTTAGAATTATAATCTAATTTATTTAGCATGAGTTGAATTATTATAGCACCCCAGTGCATTGTAGGTACTTGATATGCTTTTAACACCTTCAACTGTATATTGACACAATCAAGCATAGATCTAATTGAGGAGGCATTTGGTTTGTTAATTGGTTGAATATCTAAAATGTTATTGATATGTTGCTTTATAATTAGCGATTTATTTTCATAACGTTTTATTAACGTATCCCAAGCTATGCGGTAATTCGTTCCTGTCATAGGTAATGTTTCTATTATTCTAGCCGCTTCACCAGTTAAACTACTTTTTAGATAATGAAAACGCTGTGTCTCTGATAATGATTCATTTTTATCAATTAATGATGAAAAGGTATCATAGAATACACACCATTTCTCCTTATTTCCATCGAAGGAAGGAAGTGAAATGACGGGTAATTTTATTGATAAATTTTGTTCTGCATTATTCGCATTTGTATTAGACTGAGTGTCATTATTAGATACTTGGTTAGCGTTACTTGAATTCGGATTAGCTGGTGGTGGTAATGGATTTACTAATATCTCTGCGGTGGTTATTGCTTCAAAATACGTAAATTCATAATCGTCTCGATAAGTTGTATCGGTTTCGATAATTGCCTCAACCTGATCTTGTATGTCACTTAATTTTTCAAAAACTACCTTAATTTGATCTAATTTTAATTTCAACGTAACTCGTTCTCGTTCTGACAAGACCTGTATTCCATTCGCGTATGTCTGGAATTTTGTTATTTTAGATTTTAACGGAATCCGTTGCTTTTGTAAATTTTGCAGTAACGCAGTTTGTTCCGCAGACATGGCCATAGTAATTATTATATTGTATTCCTGTAAGTTTATAATTTATGACACAAACAATGCGCGTGATTAGGTTGATTTTTTCAAATTTATTCTGAATTAATTAGATTCAAGCTGGGTACTTCAAATATTAACGTTTCAGATGTTAATACCAATTTTGAAAATGTAAATCAGCTTGCCCCTTTTAAATGATTACGCACCTGTAGTTAATTCTGAATAATCCCTACTAATAATTAAAATCATTTATCAATATAGATTTGAGATCAGAAAATTATTATATGTAATTATTTATATTTGGTGAGTGTATTGTATTACACTTTAATTAAACGTGCAACATAAATCAGATATAAACTCAGTAATTGGCAAATAAAGACAAAACGAACAATAGGATAGGATAATAAAGGATTTTCTGACCTTATTAAATTCTCTTGGTTACTGGAAGCTTTCTTGATATAGGTAACTGGCTTCTCTGCTGCTTCTGTTCACTGTCTTGATGTGCTGATGATGATAGTTACACGATCACTCACGTTACACTTATTTTTATCACTTAATTATACTCATTTAGGTGATTATTTGATTGTTTTTTAATTACTATCCGGCTCGAAGGACCAAAATGTTATGTCGAATCGTACTTGACTTGATGGGAATCGACCTCTATTAACTGACTCTTGATTAATTAATGGCCGTTGGGTCATTCCACTAAGTTTTCTCGTAGACACATAAAACGTCTATAAGTAGCCGGTTAGGTTGTAAGTCTAACTAGCGTCCAGAGACTGGAACTCCGGGTGTTATTTGGATTTTGGATCAACTAATGTTTTAATAAAGTTATACACGTAATAATAATAATGGTTATTTAATAATGTAAAAATTACTTGTGTTGTACATCAGTTGCCGATGACAGATCTTGATCTTATATCTGTCTTACAAAAACTCTCTCTCACTGAACCTTACTACCCTCGTACCGTAGTAGTGGGAGGAAGGGCGTGGCTAAGATGCCAGCTAGCTTTACTCTCATTGAGTAAACAGAATCTTTAATCCACAATAGATGCTGTGGTGCTGTCCGTGTCCGCCATTTCGGGATTCATGAGAGGAACTACCTCTTTAAATTTGACCCTCTGAAACACCTTGTATCACTGTGTCCAATATAAGAATGAACAGCATGGGGACCACGGAAACCGTGGGAGTTACAGGGCCGGTTAAATGGAGAAAAAGTTGGGCAACCAGAAGAACAATGCAATGGCAGAAAAAAAAGTTTCAAAAATTCGACCATAATGATCTGATTTCAAAAATTATTTTTGATTTTCAAATTATTTTAAACAACAAAATTTTCGTTTTTCTGATTTATTGGCGTTTTTATTGAAAACTGGGAAAAAACTGAAACCACATTTTCATTGCAGTTAGTTATTGACCACCTTTATTTTTGCAGTCACTTTTCTTATCTGAAGATTCTGAAAATTTTACCAAAATTGAAAGATATTTTAACTACAGTCAAACCTGGATAAGACGGACACTGAATAAGGCGGAAATCTGTCTATCACGGAAATTTTTCCCGGTCCCGAATTAAGCTATACACATTACATGTTAACTTCCACTGCTCAAGCCGGAAACTGCGTAACGCGGAGACGGAACACGTTTTTTAACCTTATGCATGCAATTTCACCTGCATAAGACGGAAGCGGACCGACGTCGCCACCTTTACTCTTTACCTCCGCATGTTCTCGCTCGTCTATTCAACTCTCACTTCTCGGAATTTTTATTGCGGCAATAAAAACTGTCTGTAGGTACTTACGCACTTCCTGTGTAGTTCTGTTCGCATTCAATTTTTATTTTAGTCAATTCTAAACTCTCCAACTGAGAGCGTAAAAATATTTTTATGTAGTAGGTACAATATTCGAATATTCGATAATAATGTCTGCAAATAAAAAATTAAACACGCTAACACTGAAATCTAAAATAGATTTAATTTACATAATATCAAAAAATTAATTGGTTTTTTACTTTACAAGTAAGTGTTTGTATGTATGTACGTACTGTTGGGCATTTTCCGTGCTAAGCAGGTTTGTTTCCGGCTGAGACAGTTTTGTTGTTTAAGCCGGAAACCTGTATAAGACGGAATTTATTTTCGGTCCCAGGCGTTTCCGGGTTATCCAGGTTTCACTGTATTTTAACCTTCCTAATACCAGATGAAATTTAAAATACCAAGTACCAGGTGGGGTCCAAATGCACCCCAAGCTATTTTTTTTCTGTCACTAAACAGGGTGTCCCAGCTCATTCAAAGCGGTCTCTGTGGGCCAAACAATGGCTTTAAAAAAAAATGCAAATTCAAGTACAGGATCACAATGACCATTATTTAAATTTATTTTGGATTACACAGAGTGTCCCATATGAGAGTGGCATATCAAAGTTATGTTTTTTTTAATTGAATGCTTCTATGTTATTGCATTTTTAGATTGTCTGAGAAGAGAAAATAAGATTGGCTTTTACAGTTGGTGTTTAAATTGAGAAGTTTGTGAGTTATAAACAAGTGAAAATCATCATTTTTTTTTAAGTTCAAGGCCCTGTACAACGAAAACGGCTAAAGATAGAGAAAAACGGCTTACATGTCCTCGTTTTAACTTTTCATGTACTATCCTATGATGTAGATGAAATGTTTATACAGGGTGATAAAAAATTTGAAAAAATCTGAGATTTGTCCACGCGTCGCCAAATAAAAAAATCAAAGAAAGTACAAACTATACCATAGGATAGTACATAAAAAGTTAAAATAGGGACATGTAAGCCGTTTTTCTCTATCTTGAACCGATTTCGTTGTACAGGGCCTTGAACTCGAAAAATGACGATTTTCACTTGTTTATAACTCAAAAACTTCTGAATTTAAACACCAACTGTAAAAGCCAATCTTATTTCCTCTTCTCAGACAATCTAAAAATGCAATAACATAGGAGCATTCCATTTAAAAAAACATAACTTTGATATGTCACTGTCATATGGGACACTCTTTATACTCCAAAATAATTTTAAATTATGGCCATTGTGATTCTGTACTTGAATTTTCAAAAAGTTTTTCGAAAAAGTCCATCGTTTGCCCTACATAATACATAAAAAAAATCACCCATTTCGGGAGTGAGTATTGGCCGGTGGAGGGGTTGGTGGGGTCGCACGTGATGTCCAGCACCATTGTGCTCAGCATCCTCGAAAACGGGGGGAAGGTTTTTTTTGCAGGGAAATGGATTGAAGCGCGGTTTATCTCTCTAGGGGGTGGTTTTTGGCCGTTTTGAGGGGTTGCGCAACCCCAAAGAGAAATTCTGACGTCATCGTGTTCAGCATCCTCGAAAACGGAGGGGGGAAGTAATCTTGTTCTGGCTCAAAATATTTACAATTTTCGGGTTTTTTTCCGACTCACACACGCTACTAAAATGTGATGGAACTTTTTGACTGAAATGAAAACTTTTACAATGGAAGGCCAACAATTAGATACTTTTTACCTGAACCATAGCAACAAAAGACAACTTATTATTGAATTAATTGTTTTCATACTTCAGAATTATTTCTAGAATACAGAAAACTAGTTTCTAATGGCATATGAGCATAGTGGAAGCAAATACGCTAAAATAATAATACCGGACACTCCTATACCTATAGCATTGCAACAGGTTGCGTCCACTTTAGCAGCGCCGCCAAGCATGAACTGGGGACACTAAAAATTAAATTTGGTGAAACATAGCAGGAGTTTTAAATATCAACGCTGAATAGAAAAGCTCTTAAAATTAATTAGACGGAATAGACGGAGGAAATTGGGACGAAGAATTATAATACAACAATAAACAACAAAGTTTTCAATATGTTTATTATATTAACAATAATAATTAACTACTATTGCACACAATATTATTAATATCTTTAGGTAGGTATATTTCAAAAAAATTGAATCGCTAAGTGTAAGCCTTTTATTTGCCGCAATTCCAATGATGTGCTTCCTTGCAGCTTTAAAGGTCTGTTATTTGCTGGTTAACAAAATTTTCCTCTTTGAAATGATCAGTACAAAGTAATACCTATGGTGAGAAATCGGCTTCGACACTTCACACTTTTTCAAAATTTCGTCACTTCATCGATGTTATTATAACCTATTTCTTGTTCCTGTTTCCATCAGTAAAAAAAGCTTTTAAAGCTTCTAAAGTTAACTTTATACATAATTCTTTATTCCTGCTTGGAACACCGTGGAAAGATCCTGGACATGCTTAACAATCCATTTGCAGTTCGAGCAACCGCACACAGCACACAGCACATATTTTCCAGGCATAATATGTTCACTTTAATACAGCGGTACATTATAAATGCCTATTTAAACTGGTACCCAACAAAATTATCCGCTGATATAATGACTTTGAGAGTAACTTTAAATTGAAATTATACTTAAAACTAAAACGTTCAATTACTAATGACAAATTATTAATAATTTATTATGATTGACTGCAGCTGTCAAAAACCGTGAAAAGTTACCTAACTTTTTTGAATTTAAAAACAGCTTAGTGTCCCCAGTTCCTGCATGAGGGCACTGTAAAAATTGACGGAGGTTTTGAGAGGAAGTGTCCGGTATTAATATTTTAAGGTATTTGGTGGAAGCCATTTGATTTTTTTTTAGCTCAAATCAGCTCTCCAGGGCTTACAACTTTTAGAAAAACTATCACAGCCAACTTGAATTTTAAAAATCTGGAATGGCATATAACTCTAGCCACAGAATTTCATGGAATTTCATCGCTTTCACTTCACAATAATTATTATTATTTTAACTATTACGTTCTGTAAAATTTTTTTTGTTCCTTTACTTACTTGTACAAAATAATTATATATTTTTTTGTGTCAGATTATTGTGATTAAAGCACATAAAAGAGAGAGGTTCATAAAAACGCCCAACCCCTGTAGCATCTTTATTTTTCGTCAGATTTGAAGAAAAAAAACTTATTTAATGGTTTAAATTCTTTGACAAACGACAAACTGGCTGCAAATTACATTTTTTGATCTAAACACTTCTGAGTAACGAGTGCCATATTGTATTTATTTAAATGGCAACTGTGGTTTTTTATTTGTTTTTCTGATTCTACGATCTCTTCTGATCACATAATGGGAAAAAAATGAAAATACTTAACTTGTTTTAATTTTATTATTTTTTATTTTATAACTTATTATTTTTTTTTTACACTGAAGACTTTTATGTAAATAATCGACATGTCTAAAAATTACAGAAGAATTTTATTATAAGGAAACAATCAAAATTATGAAAAGGGGTGAAATGAAAGCCCACATTGTCAAAGTAAGAACAAACATACGTCAATTATGTGCGACTTTGGGCTTTTATTTCGGAATGATTAACATTTTTGCATTTTATTGGTGATCAGAAAAACAAATAAAAACCCATCATAGTTGTTATTCAAAGAAAAACAATTGCCAATCGTTATTCGGAAGTTTTTTTGATAAAAAAAATACATTTGCAGCCAATTTGTAGCCGACTTTAAGCCATTGAATAATATTTATTTATTCAATTTATTGAATTATTTTTAATTTTTCAAAAAGAATGACCAGCACTTGTACACTGTCCAATAATAATAGTTTTGAAATATCATGTCATATCATAATATTTCCTAAATGTCCAATATCCTTCCTTTTTATTATATCCCTAACTCATAACGATTGTGACGCCAATGCAAGAAGCCGTTACAGTGCTGCACCTGGACATGGGGGCCAGCGGGGAAATCTGGCCCCGCAGAACATGCAGTGGGCTATTCGGTCACGGGAAGCGGGTCGTTCTACCGGCGTCCGTCTCACCAGTGGCTCCAACCTCGTCTTCATTGATCCCAGCTCACTAAGGAGATCCGCCGCTGGGAGTACTGCTGTGGCTGCAGCTACAACAGGCTCAGAGCCTATCACCATGGCTACCACTGCCAGTTGTCTCGCTAGAGCTTTCGGTAAGTAAAATAATCTCTATGAAGATTATGTAACCAAATATGTATAACTGGGAACTCGGAAAGTAGTTTGAATAGTTTGAAATAGTTTGAAAAATTAAATTTTCAGGTATTGTGATTAGACAGATATCGGATTTACTGGCAGTAATGCCTGATTTAAATCAAATTCTGGCTCCTTATGCCCATATGGAAGTGTCGCAAGATGACATTTATAATGTTCAGATCTACTTGGAATTCCGCTTAAAACCGACCTGGGATTGGTTGTTGACTGTCATGGATGCTACAGAGGCCCAGTTGAAATTCGGCGCATCGTTGACAAATTCTCTAGATCCTTCAAGCCCTGGACATCCTCTGAACCCTGGCGTAGTCCCTACTGGTAATTTTACTTTGAATAATGCTGCTTTTTGATTTATTATAGTTTGGGTGTTTTGATTAAGTACGGAAGATAAGCAATAACAATGTAGATTATAATATGTTTTCAGTTAGTACCGGTTCTGTTGGAAACGTGCGCTCTAGTCACCGTAATCATGCAGTTTCAGGCAATTCCGGGGCCTCCAATGCCACTAGAATCGTTGGGTTTACACTAAACAGCGAAACTGGCCGTTCTAGATCAGAAAGGGAAGGTTTGTACTATTAAAATCAAGATAAAATAGTCCTTAAAACTGTTTTCTAATTGAAGGTATTGATGCTCATGCCGCCAGAAGAGAGTTTCTGTCTTATTGCCTGTCTCTCATGCGTGCTCATAATAGCGAGCATTTGGATTCTTTGCCTGTACTCGACGTTTCGGCACTTAAGCATGTCGCTTATGTTTTCGATGCACTCATTTATTTTATGAGGTCTGGAACTAACGAAGCCTCCGATCCGGAAACTAAGAGAGAAGGTTTGGCTTTGCTACCAGTTTGGAGTGAACAGGTATAATAGTGATCCTAACAAATGGAGATTTAGTTACTTATTAGTTTTGCAACTACTTTAGGACGAAAATGAAAACGAAGAAGGTGAAGAAGATATTGCTGTTGCAATGGAAACTGAATCTTTGGATGATCAAGAGGTTTCTAATCTCGCTTCGATGTCTTCAAATCTCAATATTACCACAAATCAAGGAGGTGGTAAAGGACGTAAACATCCATTTTTCCAGGTATATTTTTCTATATAATTGTGTTTAATCTTTTATTTGAATTCTCCGGCCTGTCCTTGTTCCCGCATTTTCCCTTCACGATTGACCTTCTCGTGATAGAACTTCCCAACCCATCTAAAATGGGATAGTCCGAGTGAGTGCTGTTGATATATAATCAGATGAGTCTATCGAGCGTCCCTGAGGAGAGGGTCCGTTTAAAGCCTCGCATCTCACGTGTTTCTTCTTCAGCATCCGGAAACAGATAGCATTCATACATGACCTACATTCATCTCCAATCATCTCAATAGTGTTAAACAACACTGTGGTTAATGGTGTCGTCTAATCTGTTAATCAATCATAAAAAATTCCTCATCTCATTAACTCATTGCATCTCAAATTTACCAGTCCCCTAATTAATAGAACACCCCTTAACAAATTGTGTTATTCTAAATAATATTATAGAATTCAAATTAAGATTTTTATTGAAATGGTTAAAATTTCTTAAAAACTTCAATTCAACTATTCGTCTGCTAGTGATACCAGCATTATCTTGCACTATATCTAAGATTCGTTCTTCCTGGTCAACTGTTCTTACTGATTAGTCCCTTATTCACAAAATAAGGAGTTTCAAGCAACCATTTACTTGAGCCCTTTGATGAATTGCAGAAAAAGTACTTTTGCAGGTCATCTTCGATTGGGGAAAGTTTCTCTGTAGAGTCGCTGAGTTTCTTTGGTATTGACATTTGCTCTGCCATACATAAATGAAAATAGGCTAACTCATTAGTGTACCGGGTGAGTCTTTAAGAATGGTCATCGGGAATATCTCAGAAACTAAGTGTAGTACAGTGTCAGGCAGATTTTTTTAAAGGAAAGTAGCCCTAAAAAATTGTTGAAAATGGTTTTGAGCTTCTAAAATGACCGCTAGGGGGTATAGCAGCCATATCCGTATAAAGAATTTGGATTTTCTCATAATTTTTTCAAATTAGGGTATATTAAGAATATTAAGAGCGAACCTCTGGACCGCAGAAGACAGGAAAGGTATGGACAACCAAAAAAGAGTCCGGAAGAAAAAAGAACTCCGGAAGAAAAAAAGTGGCTTATAAAATAAATAAATAAATATGCCACATCAAAATGTTTTACGTATAACTTGACAAAAGTCTCCGAAAATAGCTTCCTGCGACTTAGAAAATATTGCAAATCTTTTATCAACAGTTTCTTTAGTATTATTTAAATTAATTCTTTATGATTAAAATTTCCATCATATTTCTTTAATAGTTTTTGAAATGGCCTCAAAATACTTTCTTAGTAGACAGCCTGAGACAAGCGCATTATGACAATACCAAGATGTCAGTTTCACTAAAAATATCACTTACGATGTTCTTACTGTCTATTAGGTATTTAAGGAAAACCATAAAACCGCAAAGATTCTTTTCATCCCATCAGCTAACGTAATTATCAATATTTTGGATTTGGAGGCTATATTTAAGAGAATATTTTATTCAGCTGCTGCACTATTCTGAATCTGCAATGCCACCAAATAATAAATGCTCTGCCCTCTGAGATTCCCGCCTCACAATTGATCCTTACAAGAGCCACACACCTTGGTCAAGCCTCTGTTTTTTTCAGAACAAATTCGGTTGCACCAATTAACAAGATTAGTTCATAAACCAATTTCACAATTTACTTAGATATATTTAATGATTGTTAAAATTCTTGATTGACTTTTGTGTTTTGCTAACGATCAGCAAAGTTTCACAGTTTAAAACTTTCAAAACTTCACACTTCTACTTGTACTTCAAAAAAAAAAAGCATTTGTAAATATCTCTTTGGCTACTTACGAAAAATGCACTGTACATTGACATTGAAGCAATAAAATGATTTGGTATAAAACTTAATTTATAATTTGGTCTAATATTTCATTTCATTTTTCATTTCATTTCATTTATTCGCCAAAAAGTTACATACAATTTACAGAAAATTTAGCACACAACTCCGCAGAGGGAAACTTTTTTTTTTTTTTTTTAAAAGAGGGAGCATCGGTCTTAACTGTGTAGGTAAGACATAGTCGCTCCACTCTGGTAAATTGGCTTTGAGCACGAACTCTTTAGCCACACACACTTTTTTAAATTATATTTGCCTTTAAAACCTTCGATCGCTTGTTTTACTTTTCACAGACATTCGAAAATGAATCTGAAAAGTAAAGCGGGCCGAGGTGAGTTTCGAACCCGCGATCTATGGCTTCGTGAGCCAGCGGAGTACCACTAGGCCACGCAAGTCACTAGAGGGAAACTTATCCCTGTACGCGGTTTGGCACAGAAAAAAAAAAAAAAAAACAAAACCAAAATATAACACTTATAACTAAACTAAACTAGACTAATTAACATGCCCAACCAATTAATAGTTATAATCGCCTTACTAATTACAGTTAAAACTACAATTGCCCTACACATGTTAGCCTTCATTAATTCTATTACCCCCCCCTTCAACATTCAGTCTTAAACCATTGCAATAATTTTCTTTTAATTGCCTTAAACAGTTTTTAATAAATAATATCTACATTTCAGAGGTCAGAGTCTACTTTGTGTCTTGGGTGTCCTCCTCCAGATCCCTTCGAAACCCCAATGTCCGAAGCATTACCTCTGGCAGATCAGCCTCACCTTCTTCAGCCTAATGCCAGACGAGAGGACCTATTTGGCATTCCCAAACAACCGGTAACCCTTACCTCGTCTGGTGACAATTCCGGAAATCCACTGGAACAGTTACCAACTAAACTTAGTCTGTCCACTCGAACCACTACTTTTGCCATGAACAATCCGGCAAAGGCAAATCAGCCCATCTCGCAATCACTGAATGTAATGGGACCCAATCCACTAGTTTATCCACAAAATTATAGCGTAGATGAGAGAAGTGAGAATTCTAAAGAAGTGCAGACGGAAGTAGCGAATATGTCTAGCAGTCCGATTATTGCTGATATTAAGAACAGGAATTTTGAAAGCTTGCTAGCCGTTGTTAATAATGAAACTGGTAAGTTGAACATTGAAAAATTATATTCCCGAAGAAGTAGTGTTTAGAGAAACTTTTGTGCTTAGGCGGCGTAACCGACGATATTCCACAAGACCTATCTCAAAATAGATCCAACGCTATTTCTGGACAGATTTTAGAGACTTTACCTCAACCTCCACCTTTAATATCACCAAGTATGCTAGCTGCGATGGGAATGGAACAAGAAGTGCCAGCTCCTAGACCTCAGATTATTGTTTCGACTCGAAAAAACACAATGGAAGCCAATCAAGATCAGGTGAGCAATTATTTTTAACAATTCATTAAAACATGGGTCAAGTTGTTAATTTTTATATTTCGGATTGCAGGATAGCGATAGTGTGCCATTTTCTAATATACCGAATGAATCGTCTAGGGATTCCCTGGAATCACGGTCGCCGACTCCAAATTCTTCAGCAAGTCCTATCAAAAGTGTAATTGTTCGGGCCGGTTCGTCTTTGGTGAGTTTAATTCATATTTTTCAATTTTATTATAGCGATTTGAATTTTTGTTCCTGCCAGCTAATATTGTTCTCTGCAGTGAGTTCCACATGTCAATTTTGAATACTTAAACATTTGAAATGTTAGGCATTTTTTCCTCTTTTTTCTTCATACCTGTGAATCCTGTTATTTCATCGACCATGTTATGTTGTTATCCATAAAAAGTAATGAAATATTTTTACAACCGCGATCGATATTTTCTTACAGGAATCTTCAGCTAATTCTAAGACAGAAGAAGACACGATCCTTTCAGTTGAGAACCAGCAACCTGAGACTCTGGAAAATCAGGAAATTTCAGCTAACGTGACCGTTGTGACAACTCCAAATGTTAATAATGACATCTGTCGTCCGACTATAGGCCAGACTGTATCTCATGATCTGCTTTTGGGCCGTTGGCGACTGTCCTTGGACCTATTTGGGAGGGTTTTCATGGAAGATGTGGGACTAGAACCCGGTTCAATTGTCTCAGAATTGGGAGGATTTCCCGTCAAAGAAGCAAAATTCAGGAGAGATATGGAGAAGCTGCGCAATAATCAACAGAAAGATTTGACGTTATCAAAGGTAAGGTTTTTAAAGTAGAATACGAGTCAACTCACTTCAAGTCGAATTCTCATCTGCCAGTTTAAACTGTTGTAAGTTAGAGGAAGTTCTAGTTAGGAAGAGTATGAATAATTTTGTTAGAGAAATTTATAAATTAAATGGGACAAATAAAAAGAGTGGAGTTCCAGATGGTATCTAAGGAACAAAGGAACTGTTATTAGTTGAATATGAGCTCATCCTACAATTATTCCTACATATCTTTTCTGCCCATCTTACACCAGTATCATCCGTTCGACTGATCGGGCATAAGTTACCTGGACAGAAGTAAGCAATAAATACATTTAATTTCATTGTTAAGTCCAGCAACTTGAACAACGTTGCCAAATTTTATTGGACTCGAGGAATATGAAGAATTTGAATGCCTGTTATTCCATTGCCGATAATGTAAAAAAAATAATAAAAACAAACACTATCATAGTGTTTCATCATATCATCATCGTGTGAGGTGATGTGTTTTGCAAATGGAAGTTTAAATTTGACTGCCTTGTTGATGTCTTATATCTCGGTAAAGAAGCCAAAGAAATAATTTTTGTTTTAAATTCAGTTTTTCTGAACATCCTCTGCAACACTCTGTATACCATGTCCGCCAATTGGGCTCACCCTGCATACCTAGAAAATTGAATAAAACTTTTATTTTATAGGCTTTTTTCGAATTATCAACCGTTTTTGACCTACACACTCGTAAACAGTTGAAATTTTCGAAACAAATATTTTACCTCATATTTTTCATCAAACATTCATATCGTCTAAAATATTCATCAGAGAAATAAATTAATTTGAAAGAAGTTGTCTAGAATGGAATTATTCCCTTTTATTAAAATTATTAAGAGAAATTAAAAAACCACAAGGCAAGCAGTATGACTTTTTTGTCTTTCTTTGAAAAAAAAGAATAAAAATTTTGGATCTTTTTTTAAAGTTTATTAATTTTTGGCTTGCAAGTTTTGTTTTATACCGAATGAATGGCATAAAAAAGCAATTAGATGGCGGACATATACACCGTTCACTTATTATAAAAGAATTGGGTTATGGTGTAGGGTGATAGAAATCACTGGGTATAACCGCTGTCAATCATTGGCTGGAGTTTGGTTATGTCTCTTTTTTATGAGGTTGAAGTTTTATGGCAAGGAACAGGACATAGTTGCCAGATGGATTTTTGATATTTTTGGTATTCTTATTATATTTATATTTGTATCTTTGGGGGCTTTTTATTTTGAATCATTTAGTCACAAATTGCAATCTTTAACTAGAACGCAATGTCGCTGGATCTAAGATCTTAAAATCTTAAGCTTTTCTCATAAGAGTTTGAGAAAAAGGTTATCATGTAATTTTGCCAAATTAGGAAAATACACAAATGTTCTTTTTGAATATAAAATAAAAAACTTTAATCAATTATATTAATTTACTTTTAATAAATACATAGCAGGTAATTAAAATATATCGGTACGCTTATTAAAATATTAAAATATAGGTACGTAAATGAAAAATATTTTTCGTCAATTCGTCGGTTATTCTGTATCGTAGTTGTGTGTCGGAAACCAGCCAAAGATTCTGGATTTGAGAATGTTTTACACAAGATACTTTTCAGTTTTCGCTTCTGGCCCAAAATTATCCCCCATTATCAATAACCGCTACTCCATCCTGCTTAGAATCAGAATCATCTTCAGCGCTCTGATTTTAATAAGATTTTCACCATGTCCATTTGTTTCGTCCAGTCCTCCGAAATAAGTTTTTCACAAAATGATTATATTAATTTTGTCACATGTCGGGTGTACTTACATTTTGAAAGCTCTTCAAGACATAACATTCCTTACTTTATCCTTAGAGGGAAGCTGCTAATTTACGTGCTTGTATAGTGAAGTTTACAATACCCCCATGTCATTTCGATTGGGTTGTATTGGAAATAGATTATTGCAAATCTTCCGGAAACACAAAAATTTCATAATCAGTGCCTGTTTTATGTGGGCTGCCTAAGGGTGTAATATCAAATTTGTCCTGTCTAATAATACTTGCTAATGCCATGGTCTGACTACTATTATAAGAGACAGTAATTACCAGCAATTTAGCAGATACAGATACACATACTCAATACTTACATTCTAAATATATTTCACCTTCAGGAATGACTTAAATGTTTGCTCAAGTTTGGACTTTCTGGATCTTAATCATTGAAATGATTTCTTAATGCGGATTTATTCATCTTTAACCCTTTCATTGCTCGAGACGAGTATACTCGCCAAAAGCCTGGTTGCTCGAAACGTGTATACTCGCATGTGCTGTTTAATTGTTTATTTGCTCGAAACGTATATTGTCGCGATAGATGCACCACCGTAAGCCCACTGAAAATTTGAATCATGCACTGTAGTTCCCTCAATATGACATGAAAAGTTTTTATGTGTTCATTGCTCCAGACGAGTTAACTCGCGTCGCCTTCAGTTGCATCATATTATAGGAGTTAGCAGTGGTGTTCACTTGATGCAGTAGTTGTTAACTCATTATATTATCATAAAAACATGGCTAATAAGGTTTTAACAAGTTTTGTTCCACGTAGCGCAAACAAGACAAATCCCACCAAGAGATGCGTAGTCTGTGAAAAGTAGTGCTGTATATTTCCTACAAATTCATTAAACGTGCGCGTTTAAATGTTTATCTAGTCTCATTTAAAGGAAAAAAAAATCAAATTCCTACTACCAAGCAGGAAGGAGGTAATAAATTAAATGGCTATTATTGATGCCACTTGACAATTTTATGAGATTGTTTATATTGATGCTGCGAATTGAGGTATTTGTTCGAGTAGGGATATGACAAAGACGGGAGAAGAAAATCGAAGGTTGGAGAAGGATGGGTTTGGCTCGGATGGAAGCATCAAGCATCCCCATCCATCCATCGTATAATTTTTTGTTTGATGCAATGATTGTTAACCTTCACTCACGGTGCCTGGTCTGAAAGTAAAATGCTGTAAAATGAAAATTCGCCACTCGTCTATCTCAACTCCGCTAGCCGAGATTGGTTATGTTTTTAATTTATTATATTTTTTATTATTATAATTATTATTATATTAGTAAATTATTGGTATATTACCGAAGTATAATAACTAATAATGTGTCCTGAATATATTAAATTTATAATAAATATTCATATGATAAACTTGGTTTTCCTGTATTTCCTGAAAGTAAACTCTTTTTACGTTAAGATGCTCCAGACGAGTTTATTCTCAAGCGGTACACTGCTCGAAACGTATATTCTCGCGAGCGCGTATTTTATGCGCATACGGCTGTGACTTTTAAAATAGCCTCGCGCAATGAAAGGGTTAAAGACATATTATTTTCGTCATTTTGCTCTTTTGAAATTTAAAATGTCAAAAATTTAATAGTTTATTTGTCAGTTTGAGAAAAATTGATCAGAGAGTAAAAAATTATCCTAGAAATCCCCTGCTACTAAAACTTCAATTAGACAACAAGGCTGTTAATCAGCTGAGACAATTTGAGTGATTTGACAAATGTCAGTGTTTACTTAACCTTTAATATCTCGATCAGCTGATATTGTCAATTGAGATCTAGGGAGTTTTCATTTTTGCAAACCTAAAAACAAAAGTTCATGGCCACCTAGTTCTTTTTTAATATGTGAACGGTGTATAAGAAAAACGATAGTTGACTATGGGATCTAGTCGGCCTTGAAAATTTTTGAAACATCAGATGGGTAGCTCTTGCCAACTTATGAAAGTCTCTACAAAAAATTAAACATTTCCTGTCGCTTCAAGGGTTCTGCAGATAATAAGTAAAATGTTTAAGGGCGACTTTCAATAAGCCCTAACTCCCTTAGGAAGCATTTTTAGTACAACGTTTAGATGAACTTTTTCTTGTAATTTTAAACTAGGAAAAGACTCTAGAAATTTGTTGATGGAGTTCTGAACAACCTATATATTATTCATTTACAGACTACTTTTCTCAAGCAACATTTGCTTACACTTTATCGCTTATAATTTAAAAACTGTTGGGTTTAAGGTTTAAACAAAAAAAGCATAATTACAAATAGTGTTCACTATTTTATTTAAAACTTTTTCATATCTCTACCAACAAGGATGTTATAAGCAAAAAATTAGACAGGAACAGCCAGTTTCCAAGATGGTGGCCATAGCACAGCTCAAATATTAGGGGATTTTTTGTGTTTTCGACAGGAAAGTACATACAACATGATATGTGCCAAATTTCTTGCTTGAACGAACCAATCGGATGATTCGGTTATTAGAGAATAATTCACACTTATTTTGAGCTCAGAGGATAATTTATTTTGTTTCGATCAAAGAAAGTTTGAATTCACAAGTTTGACTTATAGGGGATTTTTAAATTAAGTGTTTGAATCTACTATATAGGGGAGCCCACGATGCTAAATGGGGATTTACTCGAGCGTCGTGGAGACCTATTAGATTTGAGAAATTGCATGATAAAAAGAAAAAAAAAGTCATATGATGTTTACCCGTTCACCGGTGGGGGGAGCGTCTACGGGGGGTCAAAGATGTAAAAAAAAAACAGTCACATAGACATCTCCGAGCGCGTCAGATAATGATAGGGCGTATGCCCCACGTCTCTCTGATAATGGAGGTATGATAATCTGCCGGTTCGCATAGTGAGGGTGGCCGTATGGGGGGGTACAAAATGAGAAAAAAAAATTCACTCGAGCGCGTCAGATTTTTAGAGGGGATGTTAAGTGACCCCGAAAGATTCACAATCAAAAGACTGACGATTTGGAGGTCGCAAGCTTACGGGAGCTTTTCAAAATTGCAAAAAAAAATCACCATTTTGATTTTCTCGAGCGCGTCAGATTAAGATATAAACGGTTCATCTTGATGTCCCAGATCTGATGGCCAATAATCTGACGATTATCTAGAGGGGTTTTCTTAATCTGACGACTTGAAAAAATATATATGAATGATTTATTTTGTAATTTCTGCATTTTGTTACCTAAAACGTACGAAAAATAGCATGCAAATAAAAATAAATCTATTTTTCAATTAGAATATAATTATATTGAGATTCGAATCTTTACATAATATGCAAATTTTTTGATGATTTTTTTTTTAATCTTCATCTTCATCCGTCGAATCATCTTCTTCCTCTGGCTCGATTTGGTCATCAATGACATCTTCAGCCTGCATATCTGTAACAAGAAATCGTCATAATGTAGTAGTAGTATGGTGGGTTGGGGTGGTAAGCACCCCAATAAGCGACTAGGCCACCGAGGGCCCTTTTCGCCGTACCCGAACCATGGTGAAACTCCTACTTGAACCTCCCCGACCTTTTAATAAAGGCCAGAAGGTTGTTGTATGAGAGCAGTTTTATTTCTTCCTCTTGTAAATCGTCGTAATACTTGAGAATATTACTTTTTTTCATGAAAAGCATGTTATCAAAATATTGATTTATTTAAAATATACCTGATTCTGGAGTATCCCCAAGAATATCAGGTGTTATGACCACGTCTTCGTATGCTTTTGGCAATTGATCTCCAACAAACCAAGTCATCTCCAACTTTCGAAAGGGAAAGACAGGCGTGGAGTGGGAGATACATACTTTACCGCGCGTCTGCACCGTCTGCACGCACTCAACGTTATTAACGATTTTCGTTTCTTCGGCTTGTGGAAAACGGCAGATTATATTTTTCCCGATACCCTAGAATTATTTCCTTCAAATTAAAAAAAAATCAACCGCGCTCGAGCATGTCCAAGTGACGTTTTTTTTTTGCAAGTTTGTAACCCTCCCACTTCTTAACGTCACGCTTAAATCGTCAGATTATTAAAATGTACACATTTCAGTATGTAATTAACCCACCATACCTTAATCTGACACGCTCGAATATTTCTAATGATCAATTTTTTTTTACTATTCTGATCAGCTGCCCTTGACGCGCGGCCCTGCATAGAGGTCTTATATAAGGTGGGGGTACTCAACAGGGTGCAAGGTATCCCTCCTTATATTAATCTGACGCGCTCGAGTAAATCCCGAAATCCCCTATTGGGCTCCCCTACTACTACTGCCATTCATATAATTGGAGTTACAGGGAAATTGTAATTATAGGAAAGCAGACTTGGAGAGTTAACAACTGTATAGTGAAATTGATCTTGGGGAGTAATATTTTTAAATTTGATTAGGCATGTATATTTTACCTAGCTTGAGACTGCAATAATTTGCAAGAAACTTTCCCAAAATTTTGGCTTTCTAAATTATTGATTCTCTTCACATAATTAGAAGGTTTTTAGTGATTCATGAGATACTTTTAATTTCTAGATTGAACGTGATCGTACCCAATTATTAATTCAGACATTCAAAGAATTGAACACCCAGTACAACAATTACAATCGCCGTACTTCATCATCGCCTCCTCTAGCTGTGAACAGAGTCAAGGTGACTTTTAAAGATGAACCCGGTGAAGGTTCCGGAGTAGCTCGTAGTTTCTATACGGCTGTTGCTGAAGCTATTCTGTCTAATGAACGGTTACCGCACTTGGATGTGGTGAGTTACCAGTAACAAACATAACAACAGAGGGGTTTGATGCAATTTAATTTTCTTTTTAATTTTTATGACATTTCAGACGGATAGTAAGTATTCCCAGTACAGTGTGCTGCAGCGGTTGAGACGGGACAGAGATGTGCTGAGACGAGCCGTTCCTTTAAGAGGTTCAAGTAGGAGGGAGCATCATAGGAGCCGAGCAATGAGTGTTGATGCTAGGCCGTTTATACCCAGTGAAGGGGGCCAATCGGATGCCCCTTCAATGCCTGATATAACAGGTGAGTACATGTATTCTTATAATTACCAATGTTTATCATTGTTTTACTTTTAGGTGCAAGCAGTCAATCTGCCAATACAACTTCACAATCCACTGCTAATACAACTCGTAATGAACATTTGACAAGTCATCAGCAACAATTGGGAGATAGACTCTATCCTAAGGTATTGTAAATGATTCTTGTGTTATGTGGAAGTTCGATACATGCTCATGTCTAAAGTTTAACATCTGCATCACAAAATCTTCCTAAATAATTAAATTATGCTCTTCGATGACCGCAGTTTGTAAAGTTTCAGACTGTGGACAGATACGGAGTGCACATAACGATATCTCCCAAAAATACATTAAACATAAACTTTTAAAGAACAATTTATTACCTAAAGTGTATTTTTTATTAGATGGACTTGTCAAACAGCTGTCAAGTTGCCTGTGTAATCTTTAAACAGTAATTTTGATATTGTCAGATGGTAGCCTGTTTTAGCCTGTTTTCTTGTCATTGACAAAAAAGTTATGTTGTGACTAGAGTTACGGCAACACTCCCCGACTCGAGTATAGGCTATGACGTCTCCTGCAAAACATGTTAATGGTTCTTTCTTAGTATAATAGAGTCCTGCTAATCCGAATTATATCAGGCACATGGTTATTCGGAGTAGCGAGTATATAATAATTGACTAGTCTACTAATAAGTCTGCTATTCCATATTAGTAGAAAATCAAGTTAAGACATGAGTTTAGATCTCCAGGGACAACTCGGGACCTGTTAATTATTGAACACCTGATACTTAACTGGTGCTAATTCATGATAGGCTAAAAATTAATAAGCACCTATTTGTAAAGAACATTTTATTGAAAAGTTGTATATCCCATTTCAGACGTTTTGGAATACAGAGTTGGCTATGGAAAATTCGAATTATGTTGGTACCTTTCCAAAAGCTGAGTTTTGAACTACCTTTGACAAGCTAAATTTTTTAAGGTTATGGATGTTTCTAATCAAATTTGACTTTGTTTTAAACTTCACCTACGCTGCGTTGCCAAAACAGGAATATATTATCTAAAGTAGGTACTTATACTAATATTCGGGGAAATATTTATTTTTGTGTAAAATCAGACAAGGAGGATTTATTTCTTGATCGATTTTTTTCAACTATATGTGAAATTATTAACGATTCCTTTAAATATGTTTTCTGTATTTCAAAACTTTAATTTTTATCCAAAAAAAATACGAAATATAAAAATTATCATAATTTATTGTTTGTTTTAACACGTTAAGCGCCAAGCAGTATTTCCAATTTTTTTCTCGTGGGCCAACAAAATTTTTCATTAGAAAATGTCAAAATAATAAGGGAACAATCATTAATTTTGATAAATTTTGTTTAATTTGATTGCTTTTTCAAAAAATCTGTGTCGGTCACTGGTGACCGACATGGCCCACTGGGAACTGAATGACCAAGTATTACCCTAGCGGTCATATGACCGCCATAGGATATAGTGGTCTTTACCACATAACAGAGTTTGAATATTATAGAATAATTTTTTTTTTATAACCAAAGATTATAAGTTTATAGAATAAAACATATGTTGCTCGAACATGTTTCATATTTTCTTATTCAGACTTCGGGAGCTAAAAAAAATCAAGCAAAGTAAAAATTCAAAGCCTGTCGATACCAATCTATCCTACTGGGCCATATCGGTCATGTATATACTACGCTACGCGTGTATAGTCGGTCAGCTGGCCTGGTAGACTAGTTTTGTTGGTCGGTCATAGGTGACCGCCATGGCCCTGTGGAAGAGTAAGCGGTCGGTCTCTAGTGACCGCCATGGCGCTTAACGTGTTAAGTTTAGCAATAAAAGATAAAAATACAAGTTATGTTTATTGTCATTAAAATTTCTTGTTTAACGGTTAAAATAAGATTCATATATTATAAGGTAAGCTATATTTCTACACTTCTACAGTTCTACACTTCTACAATGCTTTTATAGTTATTGAACAAGAAATATTCAACTAGAAAATTAAGAAATGTTATCCAGAGAAGTAATTTAAAGGCTAGCGGTTACAACATTATTTATAAAAATCTACATAATATTATTTCGGATTTTTTTGCTCGCGATACTTCTTGATTTTACTCTCAAATTTTATTGAGTCGGTTTAGATTCGAAGATAAAGATTATGCCCTGGAAATTTATAAAAGGCTATTTCAACAAATTTTTTCAACTGACTTCAATTTTCCAATATCAAAGTTTTTTTTTTAAAGCATTGGTCTTAACCGTGTAGATAAGACCTAGTCATTCCAATCTAGTAATTTGGCTCTCAGAACTAGCTAATTTGGCCAGACACAAATTTTAAATTTATAAATACATAGTTAAATTACCGAGAAATAACCATGCCGAGCTGGGATTTGAACCCAGACGGTGGCAGCGTCAACGGCTCAATAATTATAGTCAGTGACCTAAACCGCCGCGCTCAAAATAAAAGTTATTTAATAATAATATAATAAAAAACTCAATCACATTTACATTTATGATCTTTGATTTGTTCTCTATTGTCTTAAATAACTTAAAGTGCTGGACTTCTCTCTCCCGCGTCATGTATGGTGAAATTCAGGAACATATATCATATGTCATGTCGCCGACTCTTGAAATGCCTAATTTTCACGAGAACATTATTGAAGAATAAGTAGGGGTAGTCTTTATTCCTTTATCAACTAATTTAATTCAAATTTTGAAGAAAGTAGATGGAATGAGCCTCATGATCTTTGTAGGTTGCCAATAAGTTTTTCTTCATTTTCAATTTATTGTAGGGAGTTGGAGGATTTTTTTTCTAGTTGAGGAAAGTCTTGCTAACTCGGTTGAGGATGAGTTATGACAAATTCTTATCTCGTATTTATTGTCGTTTGATACTGAGGCTGCCTAAAATATATGAATAAAAATTATATTTGGGTACTACTATAAATTTTCTGAATCCAATCGGTTTAATTTAGGTATGGTTATTGGTTACTCCACCTTTATATTTTCTGGATTTCAATTTGTTATAAAACAGTATATGCATGGATGCAATAGTGTGACGTAGTAGACAAAATTTTCGTCTTTTCGTAGCACACGGCGTGGTCATCCTGAAGCAAAGCATTCATGCATGGTGTAGAGCTCATCTTCTTCGAGGTAGGACTGAGTCTCACAAATTTGGGAAGCACGATTCACCGGGGTTTGTATTACAGAGCTCGTTTTTGGGCTGGGTGTTGATTGGAGTTCTTGTGTAAATAACGATCTCTTTGTGTTGGTTTTTGGTAGACACTGTGCCACACAAGTTTTTTTTTCAATTACTTTTGGCATTATAATACCATAATAATGTAGTATTAAAAGGAGATTTAAGTTATTCTTTTCAATTTTAAAAAGATTGAAATAAGATGCTGAAAATCTGACAGAACTTTTTGAATGAAGTTACTGAACGTCTAATAATTAAATATTTTTTACTAAAAAATAACAACAATCGTATATTATTGAATTATTGTTTTCATACGTCAAACATATTTTTATTAGGTAAGAAATTAATCCTAATGGCATATGAGTAAAGTGGGAAGTCATTTGAACTTTTTTAGCTCAAATCGACTGTCCAGGGTATCCAACTTGAAGAAAAAATATCACAGCCAACTTGAACTCAAAAACGTCTGAAATGGGATATAAGTATCCAAATTACAAATTTCATTAATGCAAAACTTGACAGTTAATAATTTAATATTCCGAATCATATAAATTAATATTTCTACACAGTTTGTATGCTCAGTCCACAGTCCTAAACCATTTTTTTTTTAGTAGATAGGTGGGTACTATTATTGTAATAGTCGTAATATGTAAATGAGATGATAATAATGGTAAATAATACCTACCTTATAAAATGTCGAATATCTTATTTTGAAAATTGGAAGAGATCTCCATACATCAGCATCATTGTTAGATAAAAGGATGAAGTTCAGTCTTTTACCTTCAGATATAAGTACAACTTCAGAATGTTGAAGTCAACTATGTTCTTCCACTTCTCATTCTTCTTCACGTAAAGAGTAAATATGTAAAGGAACTACAACTGCAGAAGGAAGAAGACTGACGATCGGGAATAAAATCATCTCTTAAACTTTGTAACGTTAGACGTGGACCAAAGTAAAGTGATTTATACTTCGCTCACTGATATTACTGGTATGTGATAAAGTGATAAAAATTCATAGATCCATCTTCAAAATATTTAATCAAATCTGCCACCATCTGTTTGGGTTACTTACTTGAATACTTTGGGATTTTTCTCACTCTTATAGAATAAAATGATAAAATTACTGAATTGCTCAAAATAAAATTACTCAAAATTGATGGATGTAAACAGAAAAAAAAAATCAGTTTGTTATTTTGGATAAAAAAGTTGACAACAAAGCGATTTTGTAATCGAATATTAAATTATTGTTTCTGAATACTGTTAATGTCAAAAATGTTCCATTGGTCTCTTTAATAACCTTCAAACTTGTCATGTTTAGTGTCATAATGTTCGATGTTACAACGCAGCATAAGCTAATATGACCTTGGCAGACTGTTAAGAAAAAAATTCAAATAAAAGTATACCCACATTGAGTTACATAAGGCTTATTGGATCTCTTTAAGAATTGTGAAAATCATTAAACTTCTATTTTTTGAAAATTTACTGAGATTTCAATTGGTTTTTTGTATGCATGTCAATTTCAGCTCACTTGATTATTTATTGATTATGAATAAAACACTAATATTTTATAAAATTCTACTGTATATTGATGGATGATAGAAACGGTACACGTGTTTCGCTACTTTTCATGTAGCATCTTCAGACGTAAATAAAATTATTCACTTGATTATCTCTTCCAAGCTCAAAACCATACAATTTTTGAATAACTTTTTCAAATTTCTAGATATTTTTGAATTTTACATTAGTTGTATGTGCTGACAAATACTATAACTTAGATTTTTTTTAAATTTATGAAAACTTTCAAGCTTTGTTATTGTAATGGAGAATGAAGAATGAAAATTTATTCTCTTGCAGTTCTCTACAGTGTGTCCACCCACGAGCTGTGAGATTATTCGACAACGCCTTTGTTTACAAACATTGAAATAAAATTGAGATAAAATATTTGTTATCAAGGGCTGTACACAGTAAAATTATTTTCAGCTGTACAGAATGGTCCAATATTGGCAAGCAAACATTTTCTTAAAGTTTTGACATATCAATAATAAAAAAATTCTATAATGATGATAATTATTTGACGGCACTGTATGCAGAAAGTTACTTAATGGTATGTACTAGATTTAAGGGCGTATTCAGTTTTTTAAATTTTAAGTAGAAAAGTTCGTATAAACTGTCTTAAAAAGTCTGGTTATCAAGATACAGGATGTTAAAAAAAATTTGTCAGGTTTTTATTAATATCTCAAACATTCTTTTTGCTGATATTATTGAAATTTGTTAGTGTTATTTGTAGTAATAAGTAGGCACTCCAGCCTAAGGTAGATTAAAATTATCAAGTCCAGTGGCTTCCCAGGGACACTCTTACCAATATCGTTTCAAAGAAAAATGTGCATTTTAAAACACATTTTGTATGAACTTTTCTGCATAAAATTGGTGCAGGAATATGCCCTTAAATTTAGTACATTCCTTGAAGTGACACCCTCTATATTTAACAAATAATTTCTACTTTTTAATAAAATTATTATAATAATCTTTCCTATTAAATAAGTAAATAAAGTACTTTAATAAAATAAAATTGTTCCTTGCAGGTTTACAATTTACATCCCACATTTGCTGGTAGAATAACCGGAATGCTTCTGGAGCTCAGTCCGGCTCAAGTACTGCTGCTTCTTGGTTCTGAAGAAGCTTTAAGGGTTAAAGTCGAAGAAGCTGTTGAAATGATCTTGGCTAATTCCCACTCTCAGCAAGAATTGACATCCGAAGCTTTACTGGGTAAGTGGATGGATATTGGTTTGATTGAAGCTGAATAAGATTAATGTACATATAAATATATTTTAGAATTGGATGTGTTTTCGTTGTCAGATCAGAGATCTAGGAAGACGGGCAAGTCCGGAATTGCTGATGGTGCAGCAGGTGATGATAACTCTCAAGATGAAGAAGACAATGCAGCTTTGTTTTATTGTCCTGGAAAGCGGGGCTTTTATGCTCCCAGACAAGGAAAAGCTACATATGAACGACTTAATGCGTTCAGAAATGTGGGACGGTAAGTACCCAATACGTAAGATAATTCGATGTTCTTTTCTATTGTTATTTGAATTGGTTGCAGATTGCTGGGACTGTGTCTTCTGCAAAATGAATTATGTCCCATTTTTCTGACTCGACACGTATTGAAAGTTATCTTGGGAAGACCGGTGAAATTCCACGATTTAGCCTTTTATGATCCTGCTATATATGAGTCATTAAGGCAACTAGTTTATGATGCGGAAACTAAGGACAGCAATAGTTTATTTGCAACCTTGGATCTCAATTTCACGTAAGAAATTTAAAAGAGTGTTCTAGGGATGTGCGGAACTATGATTTTGCCAAACCGCTGAATTTTGACCATGATTTCGGCCGAAGCTTGTTCGACAAAAAATTAGTCCAAACTTAAAAACAAAGGAATCTCAGAAAAATTCGGATAGAGCTGAAAATTTGTAGTAGACTTTTCAAATCATTACAAAACATGAAATAGTGATAATATGTTGCTCACACTAAAAAATCACAAAACTATTTTGCAAATATTAGGGATGGAGGGAACTTGCACAGCGTCCACGAACTGCGGTGCGGGCATGGGTACTGGTCGCTGTTGTGAGTTACATTACTTATATTTAGGGTAAAACAAAACTATTTAATATTATTTAATACTATTCAGTTTAAAATAAATTTATTTTTCAATTACTGTTGCCCATGTTTAAATTTCGAATACTCGCTACCTATATAATTCTCATCCAAATAAGAAATGAAAATGAAGTCTCTCTCACTTTCTGTGAAGTAGAGAAATGAAATAGGTACTACCCAAACCTCATTCTTTATATTTCAGCATAATCCTGGATTATATGGTTAAATTTTTTTACTCTGAAAAAAAAAACAGTTTGTCCCTGGAATTTCAAGTTCATAGCTGTTCTTTGTTTCTATAATTTGGATTATTTGAACTCTAAATATTGTGACCTGCAGTGACATACGTTTAAGATTTCTGATGAATGACTTCAAATTATTTCAGTTTGTTTTTATTGGGGATTCTCTGAAATCGGCAGCATTTTATTCGCATACTCCACATAATGCATCTTTATTAACATTTTTATAAATAAGCTCAGTATTTTCTGTTGTATATATTATAATATAATTTATAAATAAATATTAATATTTTGTAGAGATTTACACAAGAGCAATATTCTGAAAAAGTTCGGCAAAATAATATCAAAGTTCAACATCACCGAATGCTCGGCACATCCCTAGAGCTTTCCAAAATTAACCTACATGAGGTATGAACACCATGAATTAAAATGGACCACCGGTCCTCTTGTTTAGTTCCATATGAATATAGTCATACTGGAAGTTATAAGTAATGAAATTGGGCAATAATGCTATCAATCCAAACTTCTACACTTACCTCTCGTAGGTTCATTTAGGAATAATTATCGCAGCAAATGGCATTGCAGCTTCCAATAACTATTTTCTTGCAGGATTGATTTATCACCTGACGAAGGTGGTGGTACCGTGGATCTGTTGCTTGGTGGGAAAGATTTAGAAGTTACATCTGGCAATGTTTACGATTACGTGAGAAAATATGCCAAATATCGAATGATTAAGGTTCAAGAAAAAGCCATAGAGGTACGGTTATAATTGTATTTTATATCGTCGTTGATCTCGCAATATGCGTAAGCAACAAAGTCACCAAACAAGATGTTCATACACAAAGGCGATCCCCCAGATGTGTACCTATGATTGGTCATAACTCCATTGGTTAAAATACACTAAAGTCAGAAATGAACTTCAACAATGGTGACTTTTATTTAAACTGTTTTTCTGAAAAATTATTGTATTGCTCATTACGCCTATTTGCGAGACCGACGACAATATAAAGATCTAGGATACTTAATAAAACCCACTTTAAGTGCACTTTGGAGTTTTTTTTTCTCGCAAGTACTCCATAGTGAAGGTAGTAAATTCTTTTAATCTTTAAACTTGTGGTAATCTTGTGTTTAATTTTTTGACATAATTAAGTGTATTCCTAAGCTGATGATCACCAAACTCATGAAACAAGTGTTTTTTGCATGTTTTTCACATACAGGATTGTTTAAGTTGAAAGTTAAAAGTGTTATATTCTTAACTTCGTTGTTTCTCAATGTATTCAGTTGAAATTTTGCACATACTTCTTCATTCAGAAGAATTTTTATCTTTCCTAGCATATAGTTTCACATTTAAAATGTTAATTAAACATGCTTTTGCATCTGTTATTCATTTTCAGAGCATTCGGACGGGTGTGTTTGATGTTCTTCCTGAAGGCTCACTTGATGGTTTAACAGCAGAAGATTTAAGATTACTGTTGAATGGTGTTGGTGATATTAATGTTGCTGTGCTGATTTCCTATACATCATTTAATGATGAATCAGGTGAAAGTAGTGAAAGACTGGTTAAATTCAAGCGGTGGCTCTGGTCAATCGTCGAGAAGATGTCTCACTTGGAAAGACAAGACTTGGTAAGTTGAAATTATACCCATTTTGGATTATGGAAGACTTACTTTGTGTGCACACAGGTATATTTCTGGACCGGTTCTCCAGCTCTGCCTGCTAGCGAAGATGGATTCCAGCCTATGCCTTCAGTAACTATCAGACCTGCAGATGATGCGCACTTACCCACTGCCAACACTTGTATCTCGAGACTCTATATTCCCCTCTATAGCAGTCGGTCTGTGCTTAGACAGAAACTCTTGTTAGCCATAAAGACGAAAAATTTTGGCTTCGTGTGATCACTCAATTAGCATTGTTATACTACTGCAAGTTGAATAAAGAGTTGTTTACATACTCTGTTAATTTTTATTTATTGTGAAATTGTAATTTTTTTCTTAATTATTTATAATGATTGTGAAATCGATATGTGGCAAGGTGGTTTTGCCTGTAATTTAGTTACTATTAATTAAGTTTGCTTTTTTTGGAGTTCAAGTTTTAAGTTTTTGAAATTTTAATTAATTCTTTAATAATTAAGAACAGTATTTCTATTTTGAAATAGCTCATGTATATGTCATTAAATATAATATCATGTAAATCCTTTCTCTTTCTTTATATATATATTTTTTTTTAATTTCCCGATCTATCAATTATTCGGAGATTATTCCAGTTGAGTGAAGTTTTTTGAAACTGGAAAACCCATTAATAAAATGTCATTCAAGTCATTAAAGAAGAACAAACAACTTCTTTTTCAACACTGTTAACCATATTCCATTAATTAAAAAGAAGAATATGGATGAGTACAGGAAAGAGCTTAGGAAAGTATTGTTGCAAAATTTAAAAAAAAAAAAAAAACACAAGAATTCTGTTTGGTATGCTCTGAAAACGTCGAGTGCGATTTATTTGTTTTTTTTTTTGCAAATGTTGCAAGAGAAAATATCATTTAAACTGCATGGAGTACTTTAAGCCTGAAAATGATCTTTGCGTTCTATGCCAGGAATACCTGAAACTCAATCATCAATCAATGTTACACTGCCTTGAAAAAATGAATAGGTACTCAATGTATTGTTATAAACGATACTAGCTTTAATGCTCTTTCAAATTTTTTTCCTTTTAATGAGGATGTTTCGGCATGATTCGTTAAATTCGGCCCCTGTAGTTGTTTGCAAGAAATAATTTCTGGTGTACCTCGTAGGTACCGGTTCTGGTGCTGCTCTGTAATTTTTTCAAAATTTTCCTATTTTGGTAAATCGACTTATTCGATTTATGATTTTCCTGAAAAAATTGTTAAAAACATATTAGTATCTAATTTCTAGAGGAGGTTTTTAAAAGAATAGGTAATAATTTCCCAAACTCAGTCTCAATAATTTGCTGTAAGGCATTATTTATTGTTTACTTTGATGTACATAAGTTGCTTGAAATAAGCAATACAAATCAGTAGCTATCAGATAATATTTCAAAGCATACAAGTACATTACAGTGCGTTCAAAAATTGTCAGCTATCTTTTTAGTAGCTGTTTTCATGCCAGTGTAAAAACGGCTAAATTTCTATAACCATTTATGAGCACATTTTTGAAGAAATTGTTTTGAAATTTTTACACTAGACAACTACACTCATATCCTTTAAGGCTCGAAAATTTCAAGAAACAATAAGTAGAAGTAAAGGACAATGCCGTGGTCAGTCCAGTGTATTACAAAGTCGTCCTGAAGGGCCCCTGGACGCAAGTGTCCTATGTATTAAAACCTTCCTTAGTCATAGGAATGCAGATGGAAAAAAAAGATAAAAAGTACACAAAAAAAATTTTAAAAAATAATAATAATGATAATAAAAAAAATAAGGAAAAATACAAAAAAAAAATAATAAAAATAATTTCTTTATAAAATCTCTTAAAAAATAATAAAAATAATTTCTTTATAAAATCTCTTAACATAATAATATTAATAGTATTTTGTCATGGCTACCTACAACGTGTGTATGTGATTTGTGTATTGGTGAAAAATTGTAAGAAAGTGCAATAGTAGATGCCCACCGCGGTATCGATCAAAACACCAACAATAAGCGATACTCTTTTTAGTTTACAAAAGTCTGTGACCAATGGAGGGCGACTCCGTGGTCAGTTCTTACCGCACCACCACCAATAAGTAGCAAAAATGGCTGAAATATTCAATTTTTTTAAATGATGTGTATTTCTCTGAAATTAAAAAAAAAAACGCTCCTGTAGCTTATTCATCTTTCAAGATTAGTGAACGAAACTTTTTACTCTTATGAAACTTTGGGATAACATTTTGATTTACGTTAAAAAATTTCCATAAAATCGCACAAGTGAGAGGTATCATTTTCTGGTCGCAGTTTTCAATCTATACACCGTTCACTTATTATAAAAGAATTGGGTTATGGTGTAGGGTGATAGAAATCACTGGGTATAACCGCTGTCAATCATTGGCTGGAGTTTGGTTATGTCTCTTTTTTATGAGGTTGAAGTTTTATGGCAAGGAACAGGACATAGTTGCCAGATGGATTTTCGATATTTTTGGTATTCTTATTATATTTATATTTGCATCTTTGAGGGCTTTTTATTTTGAATCATTTAGTCACATATTGCAATCTTTAACTAGAACGCAATGTCGCTGGATCTAAGATCTTAAAATCTTAAGCTTTTCATAAGAGTTTGAGAAAAAGGTTATCATGTAATTTTGCCAAGTTAGGAAAATACAGAAATAATGTACTTTTTGAATATAAAATAAAAAACTTGAATCAATTATATTAATTTACTTTTAATAAATACATAGCAGAGGTAATTAAAATATATCGGTACTTTTATTAAAATATTAAAATATAGGTACGTAAATGAAAAATATTTTTCGTCAATTCGTCGGTTATTCGGTATCGTAGTAGTGTGTCGGAAACCAGCCAAAGATTCTGGACTTCTGACTTCTGGCCCAAAATTATCCCCCATTATCAATAACCGCTACTGCATCCTGCTTAGAATCAGAATCATCTTCAGCGCTCTGATTTTAATAAGATTTTCACCATGTCCATTTGTTTCGTCCAGTCCTCCGAAATAAGTTTTTCACAATGATTATATTAATTTTGTCACATGTCAGGTGTACTTACATTTTGAAAGCTCTTCAAGACATAACATTCCTTACTTTATCCTTAGAGGGAAGCTGCTAATTTACGTGCTTGTATAGTGAAGTTTACAATACCCCCATGTCATTTCGATTGGGTTGTATTGGAAATAGATTATTGCAAATCTTCCGGAAACACAAAAATTTCATAATCAGTGCCTGTTTTATGTGGGCTGCCCAAGGGTGTAATATCAAATTTGTCTTGTCTAATAATACTTGCTAATGCCACGGTCTGACTACTATAAGAGACAGTAATTACCAGCAATTTATAGCAGATACAGATACACATACTCAATATTTACATTCCAAAAATATATTTCACCTTCTGAATGACTTAAATGTTTGCTCAAGTTTGGACTTTCTGGATCTTAATCATTGAAATGCTTTCTTAATGCGGATTTATTCATCTTAGAGATATTATTTTCATCATTTTGCTCTTTTGAAATTTAAAATGTCAAAAATTTAATAATTTTATTTGTCAGTTTGAGAAAAATTGATCAGAGTAAAAAATCATCCTAGATAGATATCCTACTACTAAAACTTCAATTTGACAACATGGCTGTTAATCAGCTGAGACAATTTGAGTGATTTGACAAATGTCAGTGTTTACTTAACCTTTAATATCTCGATCAGCTGATATTGTCAATCGAGATCTAGGGAGTTTTCATTTTTGCAAACCTAAAAACAAAAGTTCATGGCCACCTAGTTCTTTTTTAATATGTGAACGGTGTATAGGCGACTGAATTTTTTGTGGGAGTAAGACATTCACATGGAGTGGTCTGTTAATGCATTTGAGCAATGCCGGCCGAGCCGTTTCAAATTAGTGGCTCTTTGAATTTTCGAAAAATTGTCTATTTTTTGAACCCGCCTGTAAAAAAATCTTACAAACCTAGTTAACAAGATTGGAAGAAAATTAAGGTAAAGGTATGACCTACTGTGACCTATAATACCTAATGACCTGACTGGAATTTCAGAAAGCCTATTTAAAAAGCGGTCAAAATATTCTCAATTGTGTCGCATAAAAATACACTATTAATGCGATTGATGCGCAAGAAGGTTTTCTGTATTTATGTTCAAGTTTGAGTTTAGTTGTTATATTATTGTTATGGGTCTCACACTTATTAAAATCAAATTACTTTAAAGTCTTACAAAATTTTTTTTTAAACCAGACTAACATAAAACAATATAACCTCCAATCTAAAATAATCAGCTCTGTACCTGACCTGACCTGACTGTCTATTCAAAGGTTTCTCTTATTTCCACACAGTGTTCAAACATAACCGTGTTCAGTAAACGTCAACGAGTGAATGCGCTACCGTAGTAAGCGTTAGTGTCGGTAATGCAGGTTCCCTATTTGACGTACTTTCTATTACCATGTAAATAGGGTAATGTAAAACTCCCTAGATCTCGACTGACAATATCAGCTGATCGAGATATTAAAGGTTAAGTAAAGACTGACATTTGTCAAATCACTCAAAGTGTCTCAGCTGATTAACAGCCTTGTCTAATTGAAGTTTTAGTAGCAGGGGATATCTAGGATAATTTTTTACTCTGATCAATTTTTCTCAAACTGACAAATAAAATTATTAAATTTTTGACATTTTACTGCTAAACTTTTAAATTTCAAAAGAGCAAAAGACGAAAATAATATCTTTAAGATGAATAAATCCGCATTAAGAAAGCATTTCAATGATTAAGATCCCGAAAGTCCAAACTTGAGCAAACATTTGAGTCATTCTGAAGGTGAAATACATTTGGAACGTAAAATGTAAGTATTGAGTACTTATGTGTATCTGCTAAATTGCTGGTAATGCTGTCTCTTATAGTAGTCAGACCGTGGCATTAGCAAGTATTATTAGACAGGACAAATTTAATATTACACCTTTGGGCAGTCCACGCACATAAAACAGGCACTGATTATGAAATTTTTGTGTTTCCGAAAGATTTGCAATTATCTATTTCCAATACAACCCAATCGAAATGACATGGGGATATTGTAAACTTCACTATACAAGCACGTAAATTAGCAGCTTCCCTCTAAGGATAAAGTAAGGAATGTTATGTCTTGAAGAGCTTTCAAAATGTAAGTACACCTGACATGTGACAAAATTAATCATTGTGAAAAACTTATTTCGGAGGACTGGACGAAATATATGGACATGGTGAAAATCTTATTAAAATCAGAGCGCTGAAGATGATTCTGATTCTAAGCAGGATGCAGTAGCGGTTATTGATAATGGGGGATAATTTTGGGCCAGAAGCGAAAACTGAAAAGTATCTTGTGTAAAACATTCTCAAATCCAGAATCTTTGGCTGGTTTCTGACACACTACTACGATACCGAATAACCGACGAATTGACGAAAAATATTTTTCATTTACGTACCTATATTTGTTTGTATACTTAAGAAAGTATAATCCAAAAACTAAAATTCGTGCTTCTAATAATATTATTATGTCAGTGAACTTTGCATTTTCCGGTCTGCGTGTAGTTAACGATTGATGCAGCAGATGGCGCTCCTTTTCATACTTCACTTAACCTGTATTACCTTACCGCTTTACTAGGGTAGCGCATTCATTCGTTGACGTTTACTAAACACGGTTATGTTTGAACAGCTTGATGTCATATTTTTGACACATTTGGTCACAGGCGTAGGTATCAAGTGGAAAAAAGCAAAGTTTGAAAAATGAAACCAAATAGGTGTAAGATTCCGGTTCGGAATTAATTACAACTGATTGCATCTGTAAAGATGATTTATTGAGTATTACAATTAATAATTAAACAATCAAATTTAACATACTGTAAAGATGAAATCGAAAATATAAAACAATTCGAACGGGAATCAAAAAGAACATCTGTTTATAATAATAATCACAACTAATTCTTAAGTATCGACTGGTGCGACGAGAATTAAATTAAAATCAAGAGACAAATGCACGAAGAAAACATTGATAACACTGATGATATCTGAAGTACAGTGACGTCGTACTTTACATAGGTAATAACACGAATAGAATTCAAGGAATCCTCTTTCAGCGGGTATTAAAAACATAATTACGGGTTTATAGGATCACGAAGCTATAGACTTTAGTATTAGGTATAATTTTTATCTCGATATCTAACGTACTTACTGAGAAATAAGCGTCTTGGTAGACACACGAACGGCAGCGTGATCTTAGTACCCATACTACTGATCCTTAAAAATAAGATTCATCAAGATCTAATAAAACCTACCTGACCAACTTTTATGAATTTCTGAGCCCCGTATATTATCTGCAATCATAACTGTCTGCTGGCGCTGGATGCATTTTTTGTTCAGAAGATCCTAGTAACAGGTACTTAAGTATTGATAGAGGACTATAATAATGAGTTTAAAATATTAAGAAAGTTACCTTTAGGCAACGCGAACAAGTGGAAAGCCCACTTTTTATTGTTAAAACATCTTCTAACGCATCAAAAGTTTACCATTTTTATAAAAGACGCAGACTTAATTAATAATTATGTGAATTTTTAGACAGTTGTACGTTCATGGAAAATCTGACGTTTATCAAGTCAAATTTGACATTCCCAACTTTTTTCCTAACTTTTTGTGAGAATGAGAATGCGCTACCCTAGTAAAGCGGTAATACAGGTATTCCCTATACTTCACTTTCTCTACATGTAAATAGCGGAGAGCTGCACGTATTATCATCTAATGTATTTGGTGTTATTATTATCTGAGTATTTGGCCCTATAGTGCTACATAATTCAAATTTTCCATAGCTATAACTATACACCGTTCACTTATTATAAAAGAATTGGGTTATGGTGTAGGGTGATAGAAATCACTGGGTATAACCGCTGTCAATCATTGGCTGGAGTTTGGTTATGTCTCTTTTTTATGAGGTTGAAGTTTTATGGCAAGGAACAGGACATAGTTGCCAGATGGATTTTTGGTATTCTCTTATTATATTTATATTTACATCTTTGGGGGCTTTTTATTTTGAATCATTTAGTCACATATTGCAATCTTTAACTAGAACGCAATGTCGCTGGATCTAAGATCTTAAAATCTTAAGCTTTTCATAAGAGTTTGAGAAAAAGGTTATCATGTAATTTTGCCAAGTTAGGAAAATACACAAATGTACTTTTTGAATATAAAATAAGAAACTTGAATCAATTATATCAATTTACTTTTAATAAATACATAGCAGGTAATTAAAATATATCGGTACTATACGGTCTTGGCAAAGTATATCTAATTGGCGGTAGGTCCAAAGATGCAAGAAATCGTCAATAGCCCATCGCTTTATCTTATATTAAAATATAGAAACACACATTTTGGTTTTTGGATTATACTTTCTTAAGTATACAAACAAATATACAGGGTATCCGGTAAGTACCTCCTAATCTCTCGGGAGCATACAGGGGAGGTCAAAATAAACCTAGTCTGTCATAAAAAAAATTTTCCTAAAGTGTCCCTGAACGGAGATATGGAGCCCTAAAAGGGTGCTCCGCAATTTACTTTTTTGGCTCTAAGCACGGTGTAAGATAACTAAGGTGTTGGAACAAGACTCCCCAGTGCGACCCGATATCGTCACCACTCGTCACGTTACATCTGTTTTACCCATTTGTTTTGTTGCTCTCGCTCGCAATGGTTAGTTCTGCCGTACTCTTCTCTCGGACAAGCGCACAAGCGCTAGCATAAATGATTCACGCATATTCGCTGATAAACGCGTGCTCTTATGTTCTAATTTTATTAATATTTAAATGTTAAAATGTCACTCGATGAAATACCCGTTATAGTTTCATCGCATCAACTTCTACAATTAGGCAAATCACAGTTTCTACCCATTTTTGCTTATCGCTTCTTCAGAAAAAAATAAAATTGAGTAGCATGACACCCTGATAATGGCAATTTGCATGTGTAAGAGCAAGAGGTCAGAGCCCAGCTGGCAAGACTCTCTCATACACTGAGGCTCTGGTTTTCGTCGCGCGCTTTACTGTTGAAATACGTGCTTCGTTCACTCACCTATATATCTTACACCGTGGCTCTAAGTTTTGAACCGACCTGTATAATTGGATGGAATTTAAAAACTTTAGAGAGGCCACAGAGAGCCATCAGGCCATATTAAAGTCGATGTTTGACGTCGTCAGGGAAGTCAGGAACGGACTTACCATCATACTCGTTGAGTCAGAATTTTGACAGGTGTCACTTTACAGAGCTAAAAACTATTTTTTTGAATAGTCTAATACTTCATCTTTAAAAAAGGTGCTCTTAATTTATTTCGGTAAAACTGACGGTTTTCGAGATAAATCGGTTTTTAGGTATGCGAAACACTCAAAATTTACTAATGCTATACACAAACAGGTAAAAATCAGATTCTTGTTGATAAACCTACCTAAAGTCTGTACACTGAGAGTTGTCTGTTGTGATAACTAAGGATACATCATCTCGTTATGTTTCTTACTCCTTCTATTGCATTGCATAGTCAATCGAGTTAAAATGGGACGTATTGTCAGAAATACGTTTGAATCGTCAGCAATTCTAAAAAGATGAGCGAGAGTGAGACGGAGTATCGACTCGCGTCTTGATACGCTTAGATTGATACGATATTACGATAAGATTGTCCTCGCTACTATCAGTACTGTCAGTGTCAGCGGTAAATATACTAATAAAGGTTTGTATTGTGATTTGAAACGTTTTTAATACGAAATTAGCAGAATTACCTCTGTCCTGTGTTATTATTGTCCTGTGATAAACTATGAGTAACTTATTATAATTGCTCGAATGCCTAAAAATCTATTTCCTTGCTTTGCCTGGGAAACGATTGAACTCCCTAGTACGTGGTCTTGTGGTTAAATTGCTGGAATATTTTACTTGCAAATAAGAAAACGGAGGTGTTATTCTTTCTTTTAAACGGCAACCAGCAGGTAGGTGACATGATATTTCTATCATAATGATAACAATAATTATTATGATTCTTATTTACTTGCATTATATATTATATTTGTTATCAAAAAGTTGCAAGGCTCTACTTCGTCAATAACTTGTCGAAATAATATATTTGTAGGATATCATTATTCCTCAACACACGCCACTGACACGAACTGCGATACCACATCTGGTTCGACTTAGAAATAAGTGTACGATTCAAATCGAATTAAATGAAATTGTTTAGTCAGAATCAGTGTGGCATGACAACGGACAACTCTCAGTGTACAGAGAGTACATAATGGATTGCTATTGACGAAACTTGATCAAAATTCGCATAAAAGTTTGTAACGAATTCCAAGGCATTCGCAGCTAATTATTATTTATTTTAATTTATCGAGGGGTTTATCAGAAAGATACAGTTTTTACAGCAATGATTAGCGGGTTATCTCGCCGGCACCGGCTATATAAACAGACCAAGAGGACCAGCAAGGCAGAAGATTCCGAGGAACTGACTCGAGAAGCTCTCTCACCCCTTCTAGTGTACTGAGCTAAGAAGGTCCCCTAACCCCCCAGCAGGAGGCATGCATTGAGTGCACTCCGCCACATTCATCCGGTGACGGCAAGCCAATGAACTGAGTTGAGCTTGTCTGTAACACGGAAACGGGAGCCCGACAGGAGTGAATTGAGCTCCAGTCGACTGCCGACCACATAAGGGAACAAACGGGGCTGTAGTGAGGTCCCGGGCGGACCCTTTCAGACGGCACCAGGCCTGCATTGAGGGCCAGGTGTCACAAGCGTCGGGATCGCAACGCATTGAGTTGTCGACCCTGAGCTATTTATTAATACCCTCCTCGGTACTCCGTGAGTGGGCTTGTATTTTTCAGATTGAGGCGTCCGTGAATGATTTCTCTCCGAAGTCGCCGCGGCGCGTATGCCGGAGGCCGCGGCCGCTGCTAGCACAACACGCAGCGGGCGATGGCAGTGGAGCGACTGACGTGGTGAGCTCAGTTCCAGTGATAGACCGACCGGGCGACCAATACGAAGACGCGCGCCCTAGCGTCGATATCAGCACCCAATCAGACAGAGCACCGAGGGAAGAGGACAGCCCACATTGATCCGAACTCATCGCGCAGCATTAATATATGTCGTTGTATTGAAATTTGGTAACTGTAAATAAATGCTTTTAAAATTTTGATTGACTTGTTACGGGTAAAAGAGGGGCAAATACCTAACCCTGTGATCGTCTCAACCCAGCTGAAAATCCCGTTACAAGATTGGCGCCCAACGTTAATTACACGATCATAGTTCCGCCCCGTCAGATCAAGTCAGCAAGGCCAAAAGTTCAGTCACAATAACAGTTACAGAAAGGGAATTACAGAATGACCAAAGACGACGCAACCACTGCAGGGCTAAGCTGGATATACCAGCTAAGCAAAGAAGAGGCCGAGAAAGAAGCGCGGAGACGGGGCCTAGAAGCGACAGGCACCCTGGACGACATCAGGGCGCGTATAAGTCAGCACGTCAAGCAGCAGCAAGGAGGAGCAATCCCCAAGGCGAATACACAAGTCAAGCCGGAGCAGCCCGCCGGAGCGGAACGAGATAGAATAAACGCGCTCGAGGCCGAGATAGCACTCCTGAAGCTGGCCCTCCGAACGGATCGGGAAGCAACACAAGCAGCAGGAATCAGCGAGGAGGCACCTCAACTCACAGGGTCGGAAATAGTCAACCACGCCCGGAAATGGGGACTGAAGTTCGACCCAAAGCGAGACAACGTGATCCTGTTTACAGAACGTCTCGAGGAGCTACGGTGCGCCCACGAATTCCCAAAAGACGCCATGATAAAAGCGCTACCCGAGCTACTGAAAGGAGAAGCGCTACTGTGGTACCGCAATAATAAGGACGAATGGGGAGACTGGAACCAGTTTAGCAGGGAATTTTCGAAAGCCTTCTTCCCATACGAATACCGGCTGGCGCTAGAGGAGGAAATCCGGACCCGCAAACAAAAACCCAACGAACCAATCAGGGAATACGTAACCGCAATACGAACGCTAATACGGCGAGACGGGTCGATGGCCCCGGAGCAAGAACTCGAGAGGGTCATCCGAAACATGCGCCCGGAATATCGAATTCATCTGCACCTCCACAGAGTAACGTCCATAGACAAATTATTGGAGGCAGCCAGCGCCTTCGAAAATTTACAGAAAGAGCAAGAGGCACTGCAAAGCATGCAGACAAGAAGGGGAGTACCGCAGCGCCTTAGCACCGCCCAGGCCGGCCCAACGGTCTGCTACCGATGCGGACAAGAGGGGCACTTCCGGAGCCAATGCCGAAACGCACCCAAAAAGTTCTGCGGCAAATGCGGCAAGGAAGGGATCCTCGCCATTCAGTGCTGCAACAGGCCGCAGAACAGTAGACAGCAGGGAAACGAAAACAGGGCTGTGGGGGAATAAAACCCGCACAGCCCCCAGCCACAGTAGTGCGACCCCCGAAACGAGGCGGACGCACCTCAGAAAAAACAGTAGCAGCATCAACAGGGGGTGACACAGACCCCAGGCCTTTCGTGACGTTAACAATAGGGACGCGGCTCTTCAAAGCGCTATTGGATACAGGGGCGTCGGAAAATTACATTGGAGCTGAGATAGCAAACCTATGTCACAGAAGGATCAGAAATCATACAGGAAGCGTGAAATTAGCCGACGGGACATCTCACGCAATTACACGTACAGTCACAGTGGCTTGTAAAATTGACCGACTCAACACCACCACCACGTTCAGAGTACTCCCGAGACTAGAGACAGACGCAATCATCGGAGCCACTTTCTTGCGCGAACACGGAGCGGAATTTCGATTGAGCAAAACAGAGTCCGGGAGAACCGGCAGGATCGCAGTCACGTCATGCGCCGCGGCATCATGTACCGCCAGCATGGAATCATTTTTGCAAGCTGAACTAGAATTGTTTCACCAATTAACAGGACCAACAAACTGGATAAAACACGAAATAGTGCTGGAAAAAGGGTGCAGGCCCATCAGACAACCATATCGGCAGTATAACCCGGCAAGGCTGAAAATAATTAACGACGAGGTGGACAAGATGCTCCAAGAAGGAGTTATTGAGCACTCAAACAGCCCGTGGAGCTCGCCAATCGTCCTAGTCAAGAAGAAGGACGGAACACACAGGTTCTGCATCGACTTCCGGCGAGTCAACGAGCATACAAAAAAAGACGCTTACCCTCTACCTAGAATAGCGGAGATCCTCGACCGCCTGAGAGAGGCGAATTTCATATCCACGCTGGACCTCAAACAGGGATACTTTCAAGTCCCGCTAGAGGAAAAGAGTAAAGCGATAACAGCGTTCAGCGTGCCCGGAAAAGGTCACTTTCAATTCAAAACAACCCCCTTCGGCCTGAGCTCAGCAGGCGCAACATTTCAGAGGTTGCTCGACAAAGTCATCACGCCAGACGTCGGTTTCGCATTCAGCTACCTGGACGACATCGTGGTAGTATCCAGGGATCAGGAGGAGCACAAACGTCACCTGAAAGAGATCTTCAGGAGGCTAAGGGAGGCAAATTTAAAACTCAACCCAGACAAGTGCGCATTCGCACAAGCAGAATTACAATATCTAGGACACATCGTCGGACAGGGGGGCATAAAGACAGATCCGAATAAAATCTCAGCAATTACCGAAATGCCCGCCCCGAGAACTCGGCGGCAGCTCAGACGATTTTTGGGCATCACATCCTGGTACCGGAGGTTCATAGAAGGATACTCCACGAAAGCAGCACCCCTAAACCAGTTACTGAAGAAAGACAAGAGATGGACATGGGGAGAACCGCAAGAACAGGCCTTCCAAGCACTAAAAACCGCGCTCACCTCAGCACCGGTGCTCGCCTGTCCCGACTTTTCGCAGACGTTCTGCTTGCAGACCGACGCATCGAACTGCGGGTTGGGAGTGGCCCTCACGCAGAGGATAGACGGGCAAGAAAGGGTCATAGCCTATGCGAGCAGAAGTTTAACCCCAGCAGAGTCAAGATACACACCCACGGAAAAAGAGTGCCTCGCAATAATATATGGGGTACAAAAGATGAGGCCGTACATCGAGGGCTACAGGTTCCACGTACTTACAGATCATCAATCCCTAAAGTGGCTACAAAACATGAGAAACCCGACCGGCAGGCTCGCACGATGGGGATTAGAGCTCCAGCAATATTCCTTCGACATAAAGTATAGAAAAGGAGTGCTCAACAAGGTAGCGGACGCCCTATCAAGGCAACCACTAAGCAGCACAGAACAGGAGGAGGAGATCCTAATAAGCGCAGAACCACCATGCCAATGGTACGAGCGGATATCAGCAGGAGTAGCCGCTAACCCCGAGAGATTTCCCGGATACCAACTGATCGACGGGAAGCTGTGGAAACACGTCTGGGACAACCAAAACCCGGCCGAGCCCAACCTCTCCAGCCCATGGAAACTATGCGTGCCTACGCACCAGAGGCAAAAACTCATCGAAGAAAATCACGACTCCCCAGCAGCAGGACATTTCGGGACCGCTAAAACAGCCAACAGAATAACGAAGAACTACCACTGGCCGGGAGTCATAAAAGATGTAAAAAATTATGTGAGACGATGCGAGAAATGCCAAAAATACAAGTCATCCCAGCTGAAACCCGCAGGAAAGATGCAGCCACCGTTCATACAGGGACCCTGGGACACCATTTCGATAGATATCATGGGCCCTTTCCCCAGATCAAAATCCGGCAATACAGTGTTACTGGTCATACAAGACCGCTACACGAAATGGACAATAGCACGACCGCTCCGGAAGGCAACCGCGAGAACAATCGCCGAAGCATTGCGAGCGGACGTTTTCCTGCAATTCGGGACCCCGGCCCAATTAATTTCGGACAACGGAAGACAATTCATCGCCACCGAGTTCCAGGAGTTCCTGGAAAAATGGAAGATCAGCCATCAGTTAACACCGCCATACTCCCCCCAGTGCAACCCAGTGGAGAGGATGAACAAAGTATTGAAAACAATGATAGCGATGTTCGTCGGAAGGGAGCACACGGCCTGGGATAGATACATAGGCGAATTCTGCTTCGCCATAAACACAGCAAAGCATGAGAGCACCGGATTTTCCCCAGCAATGCTGAATTACGGCCGTGAAATAGACAGGATCAAGCCCCTAAACAGCAGCGCCGAAATAGCCGCAGACAAATACATAGAAACACTAAAAGAAGTAAACGACGTCCGGGAAATCGCCAAAAGGAACATGAATCAAGCATTCGTCACACAAAAGCGATACTACGACATGAGAAGGCGGGAATGGAAGCCTAGGAAAGGAGATAAAGTGTTGCGCAAGGAGCATCACCTGTCATCAGCCATAAATACGTTTTCAGCAAAACTAGCACCGAAATTCGAGGGCCCGTTCGTGGTCAAGGAAATAATATCGCCAGTATTGATTAGATTGCACACACCAGGAAGCAGAAAAACAGAAATCGTGCATATCAAGAATCTGAAGCCAGCGATAACGGACTGTATAAATACGGACGCAGCGGGCCCACCGGCAGTAAGAAGTTCATCATGAGCAGCACGAAGCCAGCCCTCGATATGCCGAACCTGCTAGACACCGACGTGTTGGTACTGACGACCTCGCCGCTGCGGACGGACACAAGCAGCGCGCCAGCCAATACCACGCCACCCCGGAAAGATCGGACGCCAGCCCGGCCAGTCACACCGCCTGAATGGAAAGCACGAACGCCAACAGGCATCGACGCCCGCGCCGCACCGACACCGCCGACAGCCTGGGGCCCAGAGCCAGAGCAGTACGGGGTAGGACTCGCCCTCGTCCCGCAGCACATCCAGCAAGGATCGGGCCGCAAGTACCGGATCCAGCTAAACACCGGAAGGGTGCTGCGTTTTAAACGAGACGTCGACGGCGTCTTTCAACTTCGGAAACTACCAGCCGAACGAGGGGGATACGGTTTCGAGGAATAGCAAGGGCAAACTCGCACAGATGGAGCCTCGCGATGGAACACTCCGTGGCAGTAATCATGGATAGAAAAAAAAAAAGAAACAGTCAAACCGGCAGAAAATGGGTTTCACCGGGTAGTTTTCTTTTCAGCGTTAATTTCTTATTTATTTTCAGAGAGTTTCTTCAGTTTTCTTTTTCTTTTTTTTTACCTGGGGACCGGGGATGTAACGAATTCCAAGGCATTCGCAGCTAATTATTATTTATTTTAATTTATCGAGGGGTTTATCAGAAAGATACAGTTTTTACAGCAATGATTAGCGGGTTATCTCGCCGGCACCGGCTATATAAACAGACCAAGAGGACCAGCAAGGCAGAAGATTCCGAGGAACTGACTCGAGAAGCTCTCTCACCCCTTCTAGTGTACTGAGCTAAGAAGGTCCCCTAACCCCCCAGCAGGAGGCATGCATTGAGTGCACTCCGCCACATTCATCCGGTGACGGCAAGCCAATGAACTGAGTTGAGCTTGTCTGTAACACGGAAACGGGAGCCCGACAGGAGTGAATTGAGCTCCAGTCGACTGCCGACCACATAAGGGAACAAACGGGGCTGTAGTGAGGTCCCGGGCGGACCCTTTCAGACGGCACCAGGCCTGCATTGAGGGCCAGGTGTCACAAGCGTCGGGATCGCAACGCATTGAGTTGTCGACCCTGAGCTATTTATTAATACCCTCCTCGGTACTCCGTGAGTGGGCTTGTATTTTTCAGATTGAGGCGTCCGTGAATGATTTCTCTCCGAAGTCGCCGCGGCGCGTATGCCGGAGGCCGCGGCCGCTGCTAGCACAACACGCAGCGGGCGATGGCAGTGGAGCGACTGACGTGGTGAGCTCAGTTCCAGTGATAGACCGACCGGGCGACCAATACGAAGACGCGCGCCCTAGCGTCGATATCAGCACCCAATCAGACAGAGCACCGAGGGAAGAGGACAGCCCACATTGATCCGAACTCATCGCGCAGCATTAATATATGTCGTTGTATTGAAATTTGGTAACTGTAAATAAATGCTTTTAAAATTTTGATTGACTTGTTACGGGTAAAAGAGGGGCAAATACCTAACCCTGTGATCGTCTCAACCCAGCTGAAAATCCCGTTACAAGTTGATTTATCTTGAGAACCGCTAGTTTTATCGAAATAAGTTAAGAGTACCTTTTGTGAAGATGAATGACCAGCGTATTTAAAAAATAAGTTTTCAGCTCTGTAAAATGACACCTGTCAAAACTTTGACACAATGAGTGTGATGGTAAGTCCTGACTTTCTTTAGGACGTCAAACATCCACTCATATATGGCTTAATGAGTCTTTATGGCCTCTATAAAAAATTAAAATTTCATCAAATTATACAGGTCGGTTCAAAAGTTAGAGCCAAAAAAGTAAATCTTAGGGTACCATTTTGGGGCTCTGTATCTCCGTTTAGGGACACTTTGGGAATGTTTTTTTTATGACAGACTAGGTTTATTTTGACCCCCCCTGTATGCTCCCGAGAGATTAGGAGGTACTTACCGGACACCCTGTATAGGTAGGTAAATGAAAAATATTTTTCGTCAATTCGTCGGTTATTCGGTATCGTAGTAGTGTGTCAGAAACCAGCCAAAGATTCTGGACTTGAGAATGTTTTACACAAGATACTTTTCAGTTTTTGCTTCTGGCCCAAAATTATCCCCCATTATCAATAACCGCTACTGCATCCTGTTTAGAATCAGATCATCTTCAGTGCTCTGATTTTAATAAGATTTTCACCATGTACATTTGTTTCGTCCAGTCCTCCGAAATAAGTTTTTCACAATGATTATATTAATTTTGTCACATGTCAGGTGTACTTACATTTTGAAAGCTCTTCAAGACATAACATTCCTTACTTTATCCTTAGAGGGAAGCTGCTAATTTACGTGCTTGTATACTGAAGTTTACAATACCCCCATGTCATTTCGATTGGGTTGTATTGGAAATAGATAATTGCAAATCTTTCGGAAACACAAAAATTTCATAATCAGTGCCTGTTTTATGTGGGCTGCCCAAGGGTGTAATATCAAATTTGTCCTGTCTAATAATACTTGCTAATGCCACGGTCTGACTATTATAAGAGACAGCATTACCAGCAATTTAGCAGATACACAAATTAAGTACTCAATACTTACATTTTACATTCCAAATGTATTTCACCTTCAGAATGACTTAAATGTTTGCTCAAGTTTGGACTTTCTGGATCTTAATCATTGGAATGCTATCTTAATGCGGATTTATTCATCTTAAAGATATCATTTTCGTCATTTTGCTCTTTTGAAATTTAAAACGTCAAAAATATAATAATTTTATTTGCCAGTTTGAGAAAAATTGATCAGAGTAAAAAATCACCCTAGATAGATATCCTAGTACTAAAACTTCAATTAGACAACAAAGCTGTTAATCAGCTGAGACTAGGGAACCTGTAGCGCATTCTCATTCTCACAAAAAGTTGGGAAAAAAGTTGGGAATGTCAAATTTGACTTCATAAACGTCAGATTTTCCTTGAACGTACAACTGTCTAAAAATTCACATAATTTGTTATTAAGTCTGCGTATTAAAACGCATTTTTCTCAGTAACTACGTGTTAGATACTAAAGTCTACAGCTTCGTAGATCCTATAAACCCACTGAAAGAAGATTCCTCGATTTCTATTCGTGTTATTATTTTGTTTCATTCTTAAAACTTCGCTTTTTTCCACTTGATACCTACGCCTGTGACCAAATGTGCCAAAAATATGACATCCAGCTGTTCAAACATAACCGTGTTTAGTAAACGTCAAAAAGTGAATGCGCTACCCTAGTAAAACGGCAATGCAGGTTCCCTAGCTGAGACACTTTGAGTGATTTGACAAATGTCAGTCTTTACTTAACCTTTAATATCTCGATCAGCTGATATTGTCAATCGAGATCTAGGGAGTTTTCATTTTTGTAAACCTAAAAACAAAAGTTCATGGCCACCTAGTGCGTTTTTAATATGTGAACGGTTTATAATTCAAAACCATTTGGAAAAGGATAATACATTATTTGTATTTTATATCCAGGTACTCTGCTTATCAAATTGCGATTTGTAGGGACAGGTACCTGAGCCTTATCTTTTCTCTCCCTTCTTTCATGGCCCACTGCCAGCCTGTTTTTTGTTGCGCACTTTTTACAATGGGCAGGGGCAGCTGGTGAAGGTATTGTTACGGGTCTCACAATAATAAATCCACCACTTAAAAGTCTTGCAAATTACTTTATTGACTAATCCAAATTATAACCTCTAATTCTAATAAACACACACAGCTGACTACTACTTGTACTACATCAACACCAACTTGTCTATTCTTTATAATTCACTATCCTGTCACTACTGGCTTCCTTACTTCACACTTCACTTCACTACTGCTCTGTTCAGCTTCCACTAGTTACTACTGCTCTGTCTTCAGCTTATTCACTCCACGTCCAAACTAAAACTGTCCCACGCAGCCGCGAGGCTGCTCTTATATATTTCCCTCGACGGGGCAGCGAAACAGTAGGTACATTCTCGAACGTCGCACCGGCCGTCGATTCGTGGATTCTGGAAATGTCGGATTGTTCGGCGAGCCCACTCCAGAAATCCATAGAACCAACACTGTCCGGCTGTCCGTCAATGTGTCACATGACATGTGACTGGAACATGTGTCGCGAACATGTCATTGACTAACTCAGTAGAAAGAAAGAATGTAAACAAACAAGAAAATCGTGGACTAGAATGTTAAAGGTTAAAGAAGCAATTACTAGAAGTTTTCCAGAGCGGTCTCGTTATAGTATAAATAAAACTATAAAACAATCCCTTATAAGGTGATGAGCTTTATTGGGCTTACGTGTTTTGCTACTTTTAAAGTAGCATCTTCAGACATATGTAAATCAATAAAATTGTTGATAAATTTAATATTTATTTTATGATCACTTATTAGGTTACCGTACTGTTGATATTTTATTCATTCACATAATTGTCTGAAGATGCTACTTTAACAGTAGTGAAACACGTGTAACGTTCAGAATATATATCCATAAGTATGGAGTAGATTTTTTTTAAACATTCGTGTTTTATTTATCATCCATCAATTAGTATACATATAGTTATAAAATATTATGAATTTATTTACGCGGCTTCTAAAGTTAACTTCATACACACAAATTCTTCATTCCTGCTGCTTGGAAAACTGTGGAAAGATCTGGACGTGCTTAACAATTCATCCATAATTCGAGCAACCATTCACAGCACATATTTTTCTCGACGTGTTCACTTTAATACAGCGGAAAGTAGCGTATTGAAGAAATTCATATTTAACTATACACAAGAAAACTACGTGTCTGCTGACAGTGCGCTTTGAGAGAAACTTGAAGTTGAAATTATACATGAGACTAAAACGTTCGCTTACTAATGACAAATTATTAATAGTTACGATTGACTGAAGCGGTCAAAAAACGTAAAAAAGTTAGGTATAGTTGGACCAGAGATATAACGAAACGACTTCTGTCATTTTATCAATTTTTTGATTATTGAAATATTGTTGAAGTCATAAAATATGACAGTTTAACAATTAGATCATTTCGTTATATCTCTTGGTCGACTATAACTTTGCATTTGAAAACAGCTTAGTGACAGCAACTCCTGCATGGGGATTGCTGTAAAAATTGTCGTTTGTTTGAAAGTCAAAAAATTGTAAGGCTATAGCAAAGGGCGGTTAAGCAAAATTAGGAGATATACTAATATCTATTTTATTGATTATTACCCCATTACAATAATATTTAACTAACTTATTGCTAGAATATGTTGATGACCATTCTCTCAGAAAGACGTGATCGCACGTTCCTCTCTTGAGTACAACTTATTTCCTAATAATTTAAATCTAAAAGAATACAGTAGTTTCTACCTGTTGCTGATTAAACATAAAGGATTACAGTTTATGCAATGGAGGAAATGTGAACGTACTCGGCTTATGAACTCAAATTACCTTATCGGCAACTCTTGTTTCATACAATGGTTTAAAGACATCGATGAACTTTGTAAATAAACAGGATCATTATATACATCCGCGTCTTCTACTGTTTCACTATGGCACCTGTATAGGGGTGGAGAACATACCTATATAGTAACACCAACAAGGTATTAATTTCCTCTTGCAAATACAAGATAAGCGAAAAACCGGTGTCTAAAAGTTGTATATAGAAGCCCGGTCCTGGCTCATCTAGTATTTCATTTGTTTATAACTCATAAATTGCTCATTACAAACTTCAACTTTACAAACCATTCTTTTTTACTTTTCTCAAATAATCTGAAGATGTAATAATATAGAGGGTGTCCTATTTAAAATAACAAAGTTATATGGCGTACAGCGATATTGTGCCACCCTGTGTATCTGAAAATAATTTTACAAACTGCACTTTACCCTCCCATTTACAGCACTTTTTGGTTCATTTCGACATCTTTAATGGTATAGGTGTAATCGAGCTTTCCATTTCAGAGGACTCACCCTGTATATTTACCATGAACAGAGTTATTAAAACTAAAATCTATTGCTTAGCACTTTCACTTTCCATCACACTTTGCATTTGCATGTTGCATCTAGGTCTTGGTATCCATTAGATCAGTCTGATTGAGTGAACGGACAGCAAATGTTGGAAGAAGTCCATTGTAATGTTCGTTTCATACTGACATTTAGGACATTTGTACACAATTGCATCTTTGGAATATTTTCATTTATGATGTTCAGTCAAACGATTTTTAACATTTGTTTTGTAAGAACATTCCTGACAGTTGAACAGTTCAGCATCTTTGGAATGTTTTTGTTTGTGATGTTTAGTTAAATTTCCTCTAATTTTTGTTTTGAAAGAACATTCCTGACAGTTGAACAGTTTTTGGAATGTTTTTGTTTATAATGTCGAGTCAAATAACTTTTATATTTTGTTTCAAATGAACATTCCTGACAGTTGAACAGTTCAGCATCTTTGGAATGTTTTTGTTTGTGATGTTGAGTGAAATTTCCTCTAATTTTTGTTTTGTAAGAACATTCCTGACAGTTGAACACTTTGGCATCTTTGGAATGTTTATATTTATGATGTTGAGTCAAACGATGTTTAACATTTGTTTTGTAAGAACATTCCTGACAGTTGAACACTTCAGCATCTATGGAATGTTTACATTTATGATGTTCAGTCAAACGATTTTTCCATTTTGTTTTGTAAGAACATTCCTGACAGTTGAACAGTTCAGCATCTTTGGAATGTTTTTGTTTGTGATGTTTATTGAAATTTCCTCTAATTTTTGTTTTGTAAGAACATTCCTGACAGTTAAACACTTCAGCATCTTTGGAATGTTTATATTTATGATGTTCAGTCAAACAATTTTTAGCATTTGTTTTGTAAGAACATTCCTGACAGTTGTACACTTCAGTATCTTTGGAATGTTTTTGTTTGTGATGTTTAGTGAAATTTCCTCTAATTTTTGTTTTGTAAGAACATTCCTGACAGTTGAACACTTCAGCATCTTTGCAATGTTTATATTTATGATGTTCAGTCAAACGCTTTTTAGCATTTGTTTTGTAAGAACATTCCTGACATTTGTACACCTCTGCATGTTTGGAATGTTTACGTTTACAATGCACGATGAAACTAGATCTATCATTTGTTTTACACGCGCAATGCGCACAGGTATACTTCAACTCTCCTCCGCTCTTGCTTTCAGAAGATCGTGCCTGAAGTGCCCCACTTTGTTGAACACACTCACTCGGTTCGAGTCCACCCTTAACAATTCCAACGATACCACGACTCCCGGTCAACTGTTCCCATTCCAGTTTGTGATCTTCGATGTCAATCTCCTCTGTCAAGGCCGACGTCGATGAGCCTTCGAGTTCTCGTTTTATAGGAAGAGGTGCCTCCCCGCAACCAGCGTACTCGTTTTCTTCATCTTCACACTTCAACTTCGCCGAGTTGAGTAACAAGAAGTCCTTCTCCTCCTCGGACTCCATGAACTGATCATCATCCTCATCTGAGGCTTCCGTTTTGATGATCATTTTCTCCACCTGCTGATGTTGAACTGGACGATAATAATTATTGCCGTCATTTAAACTCATAATGTTAACTATAAAGTTACACTTTTCTTTGAAATGAAAATGCGGCTATTGCTGGATGATTAAAGATTAAATAATAAATACACTAATACACAAACACAATACAGTCAATACACTACTATTACACTATCACTATTTATTTTTTGTTTAATTATTGGGTACGTTCACCTGACGTCAACTGTTGAATAGCAGCGCAAAACGGTTGAGTGTAAGTTGTTTCAATATGTTGGAAATAGTCTGAACGCATTGTTGACATCGAGAGATACGTGACATGTTTCTGGATACGATTCAAGTTCATAAAAATAATTATTATCATTTCTTTGTCGCTGATTGTATTCAGGGGCATTCTTACTTGCAACTTTTACTTCCCACTTAGCGCATGTCCGCAACATACGCTAAGTAAGTATCGGATGTTTGCGGAGCGCGCGCCTCCTCGTGGATTTCTTTCGCACTTTTGTGCGGCATACTAATCGTTGACAGCTCGTTTCAATAAAATGAAACCTTTCTTAAAATCATTATTTGGAAGTGTATTTCTAGATTTTTTAAATTTATTATGACTACAATTATTATTAAAAGTCATTTCTAAGCACCCAGTCTCGACTGCTTTCGTTTTAAATCGTTGAGAAATGGGCGAAATCTCATGATGAGTTTTCACATGAGCGATGTTAAAGAATACGTTTACATGGAACTTTTCTTCAAGGAAACGCTCTTTTAGAGAGACTCCTGGTGCACACAGCACTCGTAAAAATTAAAAAACCTATTATTGTCCCATTGTTCAGGTGATATATTAATTGTTCCATTAAGACAATATCACCTTTCTTATCAAAACATAATAAGTTCACATTTCAGCTCATGTTTTAGGTTTTTTTATTCAGCTTATGTATAATAAGTCGAAGAGTTTTGAACATATATTTTGCAGCTGATGTACGTAAAGCAGGAAAATGTTACCCTTCGTCTGAAATACAGCTCTAAAAAATTATAGCAGTAGTTATTGTTTGTTAGTATTACTTATATGCCTTAAATTATTAACTAAAATTTTTAACTTTAATTTACTATCTAAAAAAAGATTCAGGAGTAATAAATAGGTATGTAATCTCAAGCATTTAAAGTACTCGTGTACAACAAACCCTTCCCGATTTTTTTTATACCTGAACGACCTCATGTTTGCAATAACAAATACATTAAAATGAATAGCGGGCACGCAGGACTTGCCGCATGAAAGTGTCAAATTTGCCTACTTGGTGGCGCCACAATAGTTACTTGTTTAGCCTCTGAGCGTGAAATATTTACGCTCACAAAAATACTCAACAGTTGAACAACGGTTGTAAGTGAGCGGTATGTCTGAACGCAAGCGCTACCTCAACAACTCAACGGTTGACGTCAGGTGAACGTACCCATTGTTGGTTCTTCTGTGCTATTTATATACACAGAATTTAATTCTGTCACAGATAGTTTATTCTGTGATTCTGTGCTATTTATTCAATAACGACACTCGACAGTGACATTTGACGTTTGCTGGAGGGTTCATTCGGGTTTATTTTCTTGGACCGTTCAAGAATCGTCCCAGGATTGCGCAGAACTAGTTGCGCAATCGTGCAGTCTTGAAAACAATTCTCGGACTATTAGTGTATTTTTTAACAAAAAAATACACTATTGAGGACGACATCACTTTCCAAAAATCACCCAAACTCATCAAATGTCCACCGATCATGACCCCCAGATCACGAAAAAGTGGTTTTCCAAAATTCACCTGCCCACGATATATATATATATATATATATTTATATATTTATATATTTATATATTTATATATTTATTTCTCCAAAATCACGAAATTTTGATTTTAAAAACGCTCCTGTAGCTTTATCTTTCAAGATTAGTGAACGAAATTTTGCACTCTTATTAAATATTAGGAACAATTTTGATTTTCATTAAAAAAATTTCCAAAAGTCGCGTCACTTCTACAGGGTGTCCCTTCAAAATTCGGAAAATCCGGTTTTTGTCACCTCATTTCAGGTCGCAGTTTTCAATCTAGGAGACTGAAATTTTTGTGGAAGTAAGATATCTACAAGGAGTGGTCTGGTATTGCACTTGAGCAAAATCGACTGAGCCGTTTCAAAATGGCGGCCATTTTAATTTTTTGAAAAATGACTATTTTTTGAACCCCTGTATAAGCTAGATAGAAAAAGAGTTTTATATCAAATTCACAATATTGGAAGTAAATGACTTGAAATTTAATTTCATGCAACAAAATTTGCATTTTTTTTATTAATAAGCCAGTGGCGTGGGTAGGAAAAGGGTAAAAATGGCTAAATTTATCCAACAATTTATGAGCACATTTTTGAAGTAATTAAACTGAAATTTTTACAGTAGACAACTATACTAATAGACTTCAACCCTTGAGAATTTCAAAAAGTAAATAAGAAAAATGGCGGAGATATTCGATTTTTTTGACATGATGTTTTTTTTAAATTAATTTCTCTAAATTTTTAAAAACGCTCCTGTAGCTTCATCTTTCAAGATTTTCAAGATTAATGAACGAAATTTTTTAATCTTATAAACCTTAGGGCTGACGTTTGATTTTCGTAAAAAACATTTTCCTAGAGTTGTGTTACTTCTACAGGATGTCCCTCCGAATTTCAGAAAAAAAACCGTCCGTGAGGCACGGTTTCTGGTCGAAGTTTTCAATCTAGAGCGCTGAAATTTTTTTGGTAGTAAGATACCCTCAAGTAGTCGTCTGGTACTGTATTTGAGTAAAATAGGTAAAGACATTCCAAAATGGCGGCCTTTTCAATTTTTGGAAAATGGCTAGATTTTGAACCCCTAAATAGGCAAGATCAAAAACTTTTAAACAAAATTAACAAGATTGGAATAAACTTATTTGAAATTTGAGCTAATGCAATACAATTTGCATCATTTCTATTAATAAGCCAGAGGCGTGGGTAGGAAAAGGGTAAAAATGTCTACATTTCTATAAACATTCATGAGCTTATTTTTGAAGGAATAGAACGGAAATTTTGATAGTAGACAACTATACTAATAGCATTTAACCTTCAAAAATTTCAAGAAGCAAATATAAAAATGGCGGAGATATTCGAATATTTTTAAATGATGTTTAATTCCTCTAAAACTTCAAACTTTCGGTTTTCAAAACTCTCCTTTCAGTTTTTTCCGAATTTATTAAAGGTAGTGTAAAAAATAGTATTTTTCAAGTAAAGTTAGCCAGTGGCGGGCATAGGAAAAGGGACAAAATTGTTGAATTTTGCCAATTTTTTTGATTTTTAAATTTAAAAATCCATTCTAAGGCACGTGTTCAAACGAAATGAAATGAAATTATCACAGAAAATTTTTCACATTAAAGCACTACGCTAACATGACATGACTATGGAAAATTTCAGAAAGCCGATAATTTAAAAAGCGGTGAAAATATTCATAATTGAATCGCATAAAAATACACTATTTCTGCGATTGATGCGCAAGAAGGTTTTTTTAGAATTATCCTGGAACTGTTCCCGCATCCTAAAACCCGAACAGGCCAGAATCATGGTCTTCGTAAATTTGAATTCTTAAGAAGAAGAAGTTAGATTGACCTAACCCAACAAAACTTTGATTACTTTTACTTTGTATTATAAAAAAAATAGATTGTTCTATTCTGTTCCATAATCTTTTATACATATTTACCTATTTTATAATTGAATTTCTGTCTCAATTTAATTGGGAATCGGGTTCTTGGGAATGAAATTATTATTTATAAAAAGATTTTTATATAAAACGAAACGTTTCAGGACCGATTGGTCCCTTGTTCACTCGTAATGTAAAAACAATATGTAAAAAACTAAAAATACTTTAAAAAACTATAATTAATACAATAAAATGGTCGTAAAATGGTGTTTTCATGAATTTTTAAAATTTTAGAAAATATAATAAATTGATTTGATTATGACATTTTATAAGACAGAAATTCAACTTTAAAAGAAGGTTCAAGAAAAATTATCAAATATATTTTTTCTACTCCCAACCTTTAATCTGCATATTAAGTATGAATCACGCAGTGCTTTAATGGGTCTCATTATGTTGTTTATTGTCTTGGGATAGCAACAGGGATTCGCAAGGAATTTATTAAAGCACACAGATCCCCATTCGACGTTTAATATTCCCATACATACATCATCAAACCCAATAATACAATAATTGTAATACAAACGTCGGCGGCTTCACCGCCATTTTCTTGTAATTTATCATTGACGTCTACATATATAATCCGTTCATGTCATGACCATTTCAAAATATACCCTGTTCACAATCATAACACATTAAGATACAAATTTTCATTAAAGCACTGGTCAAGCTATCCAATGACAGAGGAGCATTTGCAATTGAATCGGTTCCCCCTTTCGCTCACAATCGGGTCGGCAAACCAACCGAAGTCACAGAGTTGTCAGACTCACGACAAAAATTGCCTTGTGATATAAGTTCTGTATTTCTGAACAAAAATTCTGAACGTTTATTTAATTTAGAACATAAGTAACATTCAAAGAAAATTTATCAAGATTTTATGTTACCTTAATTAATTTGATAGGTAGGTATATCGTGTAAAAGATAGGAAGATAAAGTATAATTATCATTCGTAGCGTTCCGTGATAGTTCAAAGCGGCAACGCTGCGACCGTCGCGTGCGCAGGCAAACATATCGTAATTAATGGCAGTCAATGTTATTAAAATTATTAATTAATCTGAAAATCAAAGCGTAAAATTCGGAATTCGAACTTCGCATAATAAAAATTACGCAGTAGTGGGTAGTGCCCTTAAACTTGATACTAAAACATGTCTCAGCAGAATCTTAGCGACGAAGAGAAAATTTGGTACCTAATATGCGTAAGCAAATAGCAACCTATCTTAACCTCAATGATCCGCAATTGTACACGGGTCATTGTTAAAATATATAATTTTTCAATCTTTTCTATGAAATAAAAAAGGGTCGTAGAAAAAATAGTGTATGGAACTCGCAGATAATGGCTATTAATACGCTCTTATGATGGTTAAGACACTCGCCTACGGCTCGTATCTTAACCATCATACTCGCGTATTAATAGCCTTCATTATAAGCTCGTTGCATAATATACTATTATAGTATTATAACACAGTTTCTTCCACATAATCCTTATTTTTTGGATTATCTTCCAAAATTTCACTGGCGGTCAGTACTACTGCATGGATAATGTCGTCGTATTCTAATTCATCTTGCTCTTCTGAAGAATCCGATGACGATGATGATGTATTATCCAATTATCAAGAATTTTTTGTATAAAATCATCCATATTAGCCATTAATATTATTATTGAGCCTGGCGTGGCCTCGCGGTTAAGTAGCGAAAACTGCTTGATCGTTGGATTCGTCGGACTGAGTTCGATTCTCGGTGAAGGCTCTGGGTGTCAGTGTTGTTTCTACTATTTATTTGGCATACTTGAGGCTGGGTGTATGAGCAGCAGGCTCCAAACCCATATTACCGGTGTGGAGCGACTTTGTCTTACCTACATAGGGAAGACCGATGCTCCCCCTTTAAAAAAAATATTATTATTATATTATAAATAATTTAATTTTATAAGCATTACTTATAACCTCAAACAACGGTTTTGCAGCATGTCCGGTCCGTGTAATACAAATACAAATGAACATGCGTGAAAAACAGTCCAGAAACGGTTCTCACTCTAAAGCTTTATTCGGGTTTTTGCTATTACTGTTCTAGGACTGTCAGGAGTTTGCGCAGTCGAAATTCATGCGTTCGGGTTTTGTAGAACTAATCCTGAACTAGTTCTGTCTGAGACAGAAGTTCTCTGTTTTGGTTTAACTCAGGACCGTTTTAGAACCGTTCAAGAACCGTCCAAACTATAGCTACTCTAGCTTTATTCGGGTTTCATTTCTTGAATCGTTCAAGAACCGTCCTGGGATTGCGCAGAACTAGTTGCGCAATCGTGCAGTTCTAGGAACCGTTCTCGGATTGTCCTGGAAGTGTCCGCGACTTCACAAAACTCGAACAATTCCGAACTGTTATAAATCTTGTAAATGGAAATCTTTAAAAGAAGAAGAACTTAGAACCTAATAGAGATGGGCAAAAGCGTTATTTTCTCATAACAGTTGTCACCTGTTACTGTTATTCAAAAATAACAGTTATCAATAACAGGTTAAAAATAACGCTTTTGCGTATGTTGAGTTGCATAACGTAGGCCTCAAAATAACATACAGTTATTAAGCAGGAATATGACTAATATGAAAGCGCAGTAGAAAAGCAGTTATTAGGATAGGAGAGGGTAGGGTATTGGCTATTATTGGGGCAAAAACGCGTTGGCGCGTCAATGTTTCCTTTGTTAAGATTTAAAAAGTTCATTGTATGTACCTACGGGATATCTGGTTGAATAAATAAATATAGGGATAGGGTAGTAGGTATAGGATTTTACTTCCGACTTTAGGACATTCTTTCTTTATCTTCTGTAAATGTGAAACTGATCATTTTTAACTTTAACTTTTATTAATAAAAAAATTCAAAAGTTCATAAACTAAAAAAAATGTCTATCAGTCTAAAAGGGGGTAGAATTTATTTCCAGCAATATCAGATCAGACCAATATTTTGATAACAACGCAGGGCATTTTAAAATCAGTAATACAGTAATTTAGTTACTTAGGAACTTAGGTAGCTATCTGTGTTTTGTGCAACCACTGCAACCGGACCAGATACCAAACGTATTAACGCGATTGCTTATTATTATGATAACAAAAACTAGCAAATAGCCATAGGTATACAAATATTAAAGCAGGTTTGAAATTATGCATAGAGGTACTATTTCATTCTTTTCACTTCCCAACCCCAGCGCTGTAACGTGGGTTGCCGCCCTAATTCACTAATCAGAGATCTCCACATGATTATTATGTGAATAACCAATAACAGTTTTCAATCCTCTTGTCAATAACAGGTTGAAAATAACGCTTTTTAGAGAGACGCGTGCGTAGCGCGCTCGCATGTCCGATGTAGGAACGTTATGAAAATAACAGAATCACAATAACAGTTGGCAATCCTAACCTGTTATTTTCATAACTGGATAACAGGTTGTTATTGCTTTTTGCCAATAACAGTTATAAAATAACAGGTTAGAAAATAACAACACATCTCTAGAACCTAACCCTACTTTTCAATATGTAAAATTCAAATAAAAAACGCAAAGCAAAGCATATACTGCTCAACTTTTCTTTTAGTGAGAAAAGCGCTTTTGTTTGCGACACGCAAAACACAGTTTATTTATGTCTTTGTTTATAATTTTTGTGAATTTACTCAATTTTCTGATAACCCAACCAGTACCTAGGTAGGTACTTAATAATGGAAAGTTCATCTTGCTCTTCCGAAGAGTCTGATGAGGATAATGATGAATTGAAAAGGATATTTTGTATGTAGTCATCCATTATTACCTAGGTATGCCTATTACCAATTACTTATCTAATAATTAACCTGATCAATAATAGTAAATGTGAGATGTAATGAATAGTGGCAACTATGCCATCCCTCCCCGATCGCCGGGCAGGCGCGGGACTGCCATGTCATACATGACTTGGCCTCATTCTTGATGTTAATGTTGTACTGTTAGGATGCAATAAATGTAATTGATCAAATGAGTTGTGTTTAATTAATAAGTATAGGCAGCCTACAAATGAAACAAAATAATAAAATAACACATGGCGCAGTCAGTAATAGTAAGAAGCGTAGTAACGAGTGGTGAAAATTGATGGAATAGTAAGTGATTGATCGAGAAAATCAAGAATTCCTGAACGAGTAGTTTTGGTTTCAAAATGGCGTCAGTCCCTATTCAACCGTTGAGTTCACGGGGCAATATAGCGGAAAATTGGACGTTTTGGAAAAAACGCTTCCAGAATTATATAGTGGCGTCTGAATTAAACAAAAAACCCGAGGAAGTTCAGGTAGCGCAACTTCTTCATTACGCCGGTGAAGAGGCGCATCGGATCTACGATACTTTTAATCTATCCGAAGGGGACAGCAAGAAGATTGTGAAGGTCCTCGAAAAGTTTGACGAGTTTTTTAGACCGCAGAAGAACGTCTCTTATCAGAGATATTTATTATTTAGGGCCCAGCAAGGTGAGCAAACTTTGGATCAATTTGTTACTCAAATTAAGAGTCTTGCAGCTACATGTGAACTGGGAAATCTCCAGGGCAATCTTGTAAAATGTGTCTTCACCTGTGGTTTAAATAATGCAGAGGCTAGAGAGAAATTATTAAAGGATGATGCCATCACATTGGATGAAGCTATTAAGATAATATGTAAAGTGGGTGAGACTGCGAGGTTCCAGAATAGAGTCCTTGGTGGATAATCTACTCAGCAATGGTTCTTCAGCGATATCTGGAGAAGTCAATGTGGTGAGAAAGGTGCCAGAACAGAAGAAAATCTTCAGGCCAGCGGCGGGCTCAACTCATGACCGTAGGCAGGGCAATACAATGGTAAATCATAAAAAATGGCCTCAGTGGAAGAGTAATAAAGGTAAAGTTATTGAGAATTGTAGTAGGTGTGGACTTAAGAAGCATTTAGTCAATCAATGTCCAGCATTCAACAAGGTTTGTCTCAAGTGTAAAAAACTTAATCATTTTTCAAGTCAGTGTAAGAGTCGACAGGTCAATTTACTTGATAGAAATGATTGTGATAATTTTAATTTAGTTGATACTGATGTTAACACATTGTTTATAGGTTTGGTTGATGGCAGGGAACATGATACTGTTGATCATGGAAACCAAATTATTGATCATGGGAACCATGCCTGGTTGTCACAGTTGGAGATTCAAGGTAAAAGTTTTACTTTTCGATTGGATAGTGGTGCAATGGCTAATATATTACCTATTCGATATTTTAAACAATTGAGATCTCCAGTCCCAACAATCAAACAGTCTAATATTAAGTTAAAATCTTACACTGGAGAGTCTTTAAAAGTTTTGGGGACTTGCTCGTTGAAATGTAAACATAAGGGTCAAGTTAGGATCATAGATTTTTTTGTGGTGAGTACGATGACACAAGCTTTGTTAGGATTGAGTGCTTGCGTTCAGCTAAATTTAATCAAAAGGGTGGATACGGTAAATAAAGATAATAGAGATAACATAGATTATGAGGTTAAACAAATAATTATAAATTATGCTGATTTATTTAAGGGTATAGGTTGCATGAAGCAAAATTATTCAATTAAATTGGATACTAATGCAGTTCCAGTGATAGCGCCAATTAGAAAAGTTCCCATTCCAATAATTCCGGCCCTAAAAGAAACTCTTAAAGAACTGGAACAAAATAAAATTATAGAAAAAGTGGATGGTCCGAGTGACTGGGTCAACCCGTTGGTCATAGTTAGAAAGCCTAATGGTAAAATAAGGTTATGTCTAGACCCGTTGCATCTCAATAAATATATTAAAAGGGAGCACATTACATTTCCAACGTTCGAGGAAATAACGTCAAAATTTAGTGGTATGAACTATTTTTCTAAATTAGATGCAAATAATGGATTTTATATGGTCCCGTTAGATAATGAAAGTGCTAATTTATGTGTGGTAGGAACACCCGTAGGGAGATATAAATTTCTACGCCTACCATTTGGACTAAGGTGTGCCCCGGAAGTATTTCATGCTAGGTTTCAGCATATTTTTGAGTTGGAAAATGTTTGGGTGTATATAGATGATTTAGTTATTGCTACTAAAACAAAAGAAGAACATTTGAAAAAAATAAAGGAAGTATTTCAAAAAGCCAAGGAAAATGGTATTAAATTTAATTTAAATAAATGTGAATTTCTCAAAGAGGAAGTAAATTTTATGGGTCACGTGATAACTAATCAGGGATTCAAAATAGATTATAAAAAATTAAAAGCCGTAGCAGAGTTTCCATGTCCTCGTGATAAGAAAGGAGTTCAAAGGCTGTTGGGAATGTTAAGTTATTTGCAGAAATATTTACCAAATTTTGCGACCAATACAGAACCACTAAGAGAATTAATTAAAAAAGATAACAATTTTAATTGGGGTAAACCACAACAAGTGGCATTAGAAAAAATTAAAAACGATATAGCCGGAGCTCCAGTTTTACAATTCTTTGATATAAATAAGAAAACAACACTATCAGTGGATAGTTCTTGCTCAGGTTTAGGTTGTTGTTTATTACAGAATAAAGTACCTTGTTTTTACAGTTCTAGAGCACTGACTCCTACAGAAAGAAATTATGCGCAAATAGAAAAAGAATTGCTCGCAGTCGTGAACGGTTGCATTAAATTCATTTATGGAAAAAAAATTGAAGTTGAAACTGATTGTAAAAGTCTATTAAGTATAATTAAAAAACCTTTAAATAAATGTCCTGCAAGACTACAGAGACTTCTGCTTCAGTTGCAGAAGTATGACATAGACTTAAAGTATGTACCTGGTAAACAATTGGTGGTAGCAGATACATTATCTCGTGCATATTTAGAAGATAAATTAGATAAATGTGACATAGAGCTAGGTAATGAATTAGAGGCTCAGGTTTGCCTTCTGGAATCAGAAATAAATTCTACAGATGAAATGATGGAAAAAATTAAAAGAGAAACTAATGAGGACGAGGAACTGGCACAGTTACAGGAAATAATAAAGACAGGATGGCCGAATTCAAATAAAAAGTTAAATGATAAATTAAAGTCTTATTTTAAGTATAAGGATGAATTAACACTACTAAACGGATTAATTATGAAAAGTCAGGCAATACTAATTCCGACAAAATTAAGGAAGGAAATTCTGAATAAAATACATTATAATCATCAGGGCATAAATAAAACCCTGAAGTTAGCAAACGAATCAGTATTTTGGCCCAATATGAATAATGAAATTAAACAAGTTGTTGAAACGTGTAATTTGTGTCAGAAGTATGGATCAAATCAAAGGGCAGAACCCTTGCATAGTCATCAGATTTATGATATACCGTGGTATAAATTAGGAGCGGATATTTTTGAAATCAATAATATAAAGTACCTGTTAGTGGTGGACTATTTTTCAAAATTCATTGAATTGACTAGATTAAATAATGACGCCACTAGTCAGAGTATAATTAATTCACTAAAGACAATATTTGCTAGATTCGGTATTCCGGCGGTACTGATCTCCGATGGAGGACCTCAGTTTACTTCTCGTCTATTTCGGGATTTTTGTAGAACCTGGAATTTTAAACATGTTTGCTCCTCCCCAAATTATCCTTTATCTAATGGAATGGCAGAACGACATGTTCAAGTAACGAAAAACATGTTGAAAAAGGTTTTTAATGAAAATAAAGATATAGAACTGGCGCTTTTGCAACTTAGAAATACCCCTGTTATAGGAAGTTATACTCCAGCTCAATTATTGATGTCGAGAACAACTAAAGCATTACTACCGATCCAACCAAATAATTTGAAGTATAAAAGAATTAATTTACGGAAAGTCTATGACCGAATTAAGTATAATCAGTTACAACAAGCGAGTTATTATAATAGAGCAACCGGTGCAAAACAACTAAAGCCATTGCGCCAAGGTGATAAGGTGTTTATTCAACTGAAATTTAACGATTGTTGGCGGCCAGGAGTGGTTCTTGAAAGACTAGGATTAAGACGATATAAGATTAAGTTAGGTACAGGTGCAGTATTGGTAAGAAATAGAAGGTTTTTGAAGCCGTGTTTTGGTAGTGACTCTGTTGTGCATGTTAAGCATTTCAATGATGTGTCAGATCATGACGAAGGGATTAACTCTAATGTAAGTGAATATTGTAGAGTAGAAAATGTACCAATCATTCAGAGTTTAAACAACTTGATTAATTGTAAACTGGGACTATGCAGTGACAGTTCCAGTATGGTACAAACTCCCCCTTCCATTCCTAGTGACTGGGGAATAAATCAGGATAGTATAGAAATTGTTGAAGAAGGAGAGGAGTGTGAAAGGGTTAGTCAAGATAAGAAAGGTGATGTACAATCTTTGAGAGTTTATCATACTAGAAGTAAGACAAAAAATGTAGATAGAGATGATCTGTTAAAATGTAGAAAGGGCTTGAAATTTTAGGTTGATTTTTTAAAGTGTTGATGTGCAAGTGATTTGTGTGTTTTATTGTAATGTTGTACTGTGAAATGGATTTTGTTTAAAAAGAGGGAAATGTGAGATGTAATGAATAGTGGCAACTATGCCATCCCTCCCCGATCGCCGGGCAGGCGCGGGACTGCCATGTCATACATGACTTGGCCTCATTCTTGATGTTAATGTTGTACTGTTAGGATGCAATAAATGTAATTGATCAAATGAGTTGTGTTTAATTAATAAGTATAGGCAGCCTACAAATGAAACAAAATAATAAAATAACACAGTAAAAACAAAACAACAAGTCCAAGATCAACAAACGCCAGCGAGTACCGTCCTACCGTCGTCGTGTATCGTGTAAAATGAAAATGGGCATGCGTGAATTGACAATCCGAAATCAGTTCTTACTCCAGAGCGAGGACTGGTTTGGACGGTTCTTGAACGGTTCTAAAACGGTCCTGAGTTAAACCAAAACAGAGAACTTCTGTCTCAGAACTATACACCGTTCACTTATTATAAAAGAATTGGGTTATGGTGTAGGGTGATAGAAATCACTGGGTATAACCGCTGTCAATCATTGACTGGAGTTTGGTTATGTCTCTTTTTTATGAGGTTGAAGTTTTATGGCAAGGAACAGGACATAGTTGCCAGATGGATTTTTGATATTTTTGGTGTTCTTCTTATTATATTTATATTTACATCTTTGGGGGCTTTTTATATTGAATCATTTAGTCACATATTGCAATCTTTAACTAGAACGCAATGTCGCTGGATCTAAGATCTTAAAATCTTAAGCTTTTCATAAGAGTTTGAGAAAAAGGTTATCATGTAATTTTGCCAAGTTAGGAAAATACACAAATGTACTTTTTGAATATAAAATAAAAAACTTGAATCAATTATATTAATTTACTTTTAATAAAATACATAGCCGGTAATTAAAATATATCGGTGCGTTTATTAAAATATTAAAATATAGGTATACGTAAATGAAAAATATTTTTCGTCAATTCGTCGGATATTCGGTATCATAGTACCTACTGTGTCAGAAACCAGCCAAAGATTCTAGACTTGAGAATGTTTTACACAAGATACTTTTCAGTTTTCGATCCCCCATTATCAATAACCGCTACTGCATCCTGCTTAGAATCAGAATTATCTTCTGATGTGCTCTGATTTTAATAAGATTTTCACCATGTCCATTTGTTTCGTCCAGTCCTCCGACATAAGTTTTTCACAATGATTATATTAATTTTGTCACATATCAGGTGTACTTAGACTTACATTTTGAAAGCTCTTCAAATAAGACATACATTCTTTACTTTATCCTTAGAGGGAAGCTGCTAATTTACGTGCTTGTATAATGAAGTTTGCAATACCCCCATGATTTCGATTGGGTTTGTATTGGAAATAGATTATTGCAAATCTTTCGGAAACACAATATTTTCATAATTAGTGCCTGTTTTAGGCGGGCTGTCCAAAGGTGTAATTTCACATTTGACCTGTCTAATAATACTTGCTAATGCACGGTCTGACTACTATCAGAGACCGCATTACTATAATAGCAATTTAGCAGATACACATATTTTACTTAATACTTACATCCCAAATATATTTTACCTTCATGCAGAGAATGACTTAAATGTTTGCTCAATAAGTTTGGACTTTCTGGATCTTAATCATTGAAATGCTTTCCTAATGCGGATTTATCCATCTAAAGATATTATTTTCGTCATTTTGCTCTTTCGAAATTTAAAATGTCAAAAATTTAATAATTTTATTTGTTAGTTTGAAAAAAATTTATCAGAGTAAAAAATTACCTATTCTAGAAATCCCCTTCTTCTAAAACTTCAATTAGACAACAAGGCTGTTAATCAGCTGAGACAATTTGAGTGATTTGACAAATGTCAGTGTTTACTTAACCTTTAATATCTCGATCAGCTGATATTGTCAATCGAGATCTAGGGAGTTTTCATTTTTGCAAACCTAAAAACAAAAGTTCATGGCCACCTAGTTCTTTTTTAATATGTGAACGGTGTATAGTTCAGGATTAGTTCTACAAAACCCGAACGCATGAATTTCGACTGCGCAAACTCCTGACAGTCCTAGAACAGTAATAGCAAAAACCCGAATAAAGCTTCTATATAGGACAGCTGACTCGTCCGCCATTACGGGTCCAGAATTCCATAACCATAGTTACTGTAACACGCGTTATTAAGGCGGGTTTTTAGCTTCTATTTTTATTAATAAGTAATAAGTGATTATTGTTGATAGTAAAAACAATGACTGGTTGTTCAGCTCCCAATTGTACTGCACATTCAAATAAAGGTGACAAGTTTCATAGGTAAGAAAGTAGCGTAATCATGATAAATTAATGAATAGATCAATATCTATAACTTAACCTAATACCATTCCAGTATTTAATTTCTAATTCCTGTAATTAATTTTATATGAAATTAATCATCCTTTCTTTCTACTACCATTTAAAGGTTCCCTACAGACCTTGAAAGACGAAAGAGGTGGTTAATAAATTGTAGAAGAGCAAAGTGGAATCCAAAACCAAATGACCGTTTGTGTTCAGTGAGTATCTACTAAAGCAGGGCTTGTATTTTTTTGCAAACACCTCATTAGTATATTTTTATTAAAGTAGGTCTTCTACAGTGATTAAGTTTCATACATTCATAATGATTAATACCTACCTATACTTATTTATTTTTAGAAACATTTTGAAGATTCTCAATATGAGCAGCACAGGCAAGATGGAAAAAGACAATTGAAACCTCTCGCAGTTCCAACAATATTTGATGTGCCGAATCCACCAAAAAAGCTCAGTGAAATTAGAACATTACCTAAAAGAGTGAGTGAAACAAATAAATTGTTTTATGTTCTTGTAGTTATCCAGCTAATTCAACCCCGCTGTTTACATGAATCACAATATGTTGAAAAATTTACTGTCGTTTCTATGCTTTATGACAAGTGCATCACTCCATTCATTAAACCAATACTGGATAGTTAGACTGCGGGGTCATTATTGGAATGAGCCGCATGGGTATAGGGCGAAATGGCTTATACTATCGGATAGCTTGTGTATCTAGGAGTATCAAGGTACCATTGAATTTTTGCGGCGGCAAGTAATAGTCGAGAAATAAGGCCTTAAAGTTTCATCCTTGCCCTAATACGCGTATATTCGTACAGATGCGCTCGAACAGGAAGCTGGCACTCCGTCGGACACACGACGATGGAGTGCGTGCTTCCCGTTCGAGCGTATATGTACAAACACACGTAATGACACTTTAAGGCCTTATTTCTCGACTATTACTTGCCGCCTCAAAAATTCAATGGTACCTTGATACTCCTAGAGACACAAGCTATCCGATAGTATAAGCCATTTCGCCCTATATCCATGCCGCTCATCTCCATAATTACCGACTGCGGAGATCATTGGATAATCATTTTTAATAAGCATTCTAGCACTCCACCCAGAGAGTTATAGTTGGACCAGAGATATAACGAAACGACTTCTGTCATTTTATAAATTTTTGGATTATTGAAATATTGTTGAAGTCATAAAATATGACAGTTTAACAATTAGATCATTTCGTTATATCTCTTGGTCGACTATACTATCATAGCCCGTTTTCAAGGTAACACTTGTGGTCAGTCTCACGATAGCTGCGCTCAACTATCTCGTCGAACGTGATGGTAATGTAGTTTATTTATGTTACAGGAATGTATACCATTAAATATTCACGTTCTGGAAAATAATTGCTGGCAGCAGAAAGTTGTATTCAAAAGTTTAAAGTTGAACTGCTTGGTGGTAATATGTCGATGAGGCAAATTGAAGATTTCAGCTGTCATAAATTAAACGATTTATTCCCATCGTGTTGCCATATAGTAACAAAAATTTTGTCACGTTACACAACTGTCAGAGGTTTTTCAATCAAGAGTTCGCTTTTAGGGAAAAGAAGAGCTTTGGAAAGTTTTTCATCAAAATCGGTGAATAAAAAACGAAGAATTGAATCGAGTAATTAAAACGAATAATTAATTATTTAATCATTAATATAATTATTGTTTTTTGCTACTGCTATATGTAAATTACTAATAACATACCAAAAATTAAATATAACTGTCTGAATTCAAGTCTGTCGAGGCTATAATTTATATTTACAATGCCATCGTTAGACCTATTTTGTTGTATGGATCAATTATATGGTCTCCGTCCAAAGAATATTCAGTTAATAAATTGGAATCTGTACAACATAGGTTTGTCAGATACTTGTCGTATAAGCTTCGGAATCCAATGTCTTACGATGATCATTATTACTCAGCTCTAGCCTGTTCTCTAAAATTAAGCTTCATTAAATCACTACGCATGTTTATTATGATGTATTTTGTTTATATATAGTTAAGCTTGAGCTTGTTAATTGTGACGAAATACAAGGTTTATTTGAAATAAGGGATATTCCCTACCATTTAAGGCTTACTCGTGAACTGGCTGAGAGAGCTTCGAGTAGAAATTATATTTATCACTCAACAATACCTCGCTTGAGAAGGAAATGGAATAAAATAGTTGTTCCCTCCCACCTATAGGGGCTTGATATTGTTTCATCATTTAAAAAGGGGCTTAAAACCGTAGTTACTAGATTTTTGCAAACCTTTATAAACCATATGATGTTTTATGATTAAATTTTTCAGTATTTATTGAAATGTATCTAAAGGGTTCCACCTGTTCACTGTAAATAAAAATAAATAAATAAAAAATAACACGTAAAAAGATTTGTTTTATTTTTTTATCATTTTAAACAAAAAAAGTTTCTGAAAGACATTCCTATTGTCCATTTTTTATTTAAACATGATTTTGTATTTCAGGAATATCTTTAGTAAAACTGGATATTTAGGTATTCATTAATAAGCAAAAATTATAATTTTTGCCAGGACTATTATTTAATAGTAGGTAAATCTGCAAACTAAAATTCCAAATAAAAAAAATGTCAGCATTAAATTAGTTCAACTTTTGTTTATTATTATTATAATGTGAATGTAAAGCTAACAGAATTGACGTAGCAATAATTAATTATCAGTATCGAGCATTGGTTTTTTACTTAAAAAAAAAGGTAAGTTTTAAAACATGCTTACAACTAAGTACAAATTACATTACTTTTGGGTATGGAATTTGAATTTGGCGCTCATAGTTGGACCCGTAATGGCGGACGAGTCAGCTATCCTATATAAAGGAGCTGTAGTCCAAACCAATCCTCGCTCTGGAGTAAGAACTGATTTCGGATTGTCAATTCACGCATGCCCATTTTCATTTTACACGATAAACGACGACGGTAGGACGGTACTCGCTGGCGTTTGTTGATCTTAGACTTGTTGTTTTGTTTTTACTATTATTGATCAGGTTAATTATTAGATAAGTAATTGGTAATAGGCATACCTAGGTAATAATGGATGACTACATACAAAATATCCTTTTCAATTCATCATTATCCTCATCAGACTCTTCGGAAGAAAAAGATGAACTTTCCATTATTAAGTACCTACCTAGGTACTGGTTGGGTTATCAGAAAATTGAGTAAATTCACAAAAATTATAAACAAAGACATAAATAAACTGTGTTTTGCGTGTCGCAAACAAAAGCGCTTTTCTCACTAAAAGAAAAGTTGAGCAGTATATGCTTTGCTTTGCGTTTTTTATTTGAATTTTACATATTGAAAAGTAGGGTTAGGTTCTAAGTTCTTCTTCTTTTAAAAGCTTTATTCGGGTTTTTGCTATTACTGTTCTAGGACTGTCAGGAGTTTGCGCAGTCGAAATTCATGCGTTCGGGTTTTGTAGAACTAATCCTGAACTAGTTCTGAGACAGAAGTTCTCTGTTTTGGTTTAACTCAGGACCGTTTTAGAACCGTTCAAGAACCGTCCAAACCAGTCCTCGCTCTGGAGTAAGAACTGATTTCGGATTGTCAATTCACGCATGCCCATTTTCATTTTACACGATACACGACGACGGTAGGACGGTACTCGCTGGCGTTTGTTGATCTTGGACTTGTTGTTTTGTTTTTACTATTATTGATCAGGTTAATTATTAGATAAGTAATTGGTAATAGGCATACCTAGGTAATAATGGATGACTACATACAAAATATCCTTTTCAATTCATCATTATGATTATATATCATTAGGATGATAAAAATGCAGCGAGCTGATTAGTGTATCTCCGCCCGTGCTCCGCTATAATCAATTGTTTTAGTGGTAACGAAATAAGTAATAAATTTTTAATTTAGACAATTGTGTTCTGTGAGGTTTGGTGAATATTCTGAGTATAAAAAATGCCTCTTACACAATCGCAATTATCCTCTATAAGAGATTTAATTGTCGAAACGGTAAAGAATATATTCAACGAAAATTATCTCAAAGGAATTGTAGATAACGTGATTAAAACAGCTGGTGTTATTGAAATGAAAGAGAAAATACGACGGCAGGAAGATGAAATTGTACATCTAAAGAATGAAATTCAGAGACTGGATCAACGGTCACGTAATTATAATGTACGTATATTCGGTATTGAGTATGTCCAGGGTGAGAGATTGGAGGAAAAGTTAATAGATGTTTTCAAATCTAAAATGGATATACAGGTGAGGGGAGAAGATTTTGATCAATGTTATAGGGTTGGCGTGGCTGCTAAATATGAGAAACAACCACCTCCCGTGTTTGTAAAATTCTCTAAGCTAAAGTGCAGGGAAATTCTGATGAAGAAGAGAAATATGTTGAAGGGTAGCAAAATAGTTATAGCAGAGGACCTGACCCAGTGTAAGCACAACTTATTCAAGGAAGCTAGAAAGAAACTGGGACCAAGGAAGGTGTGGACAATGGATGGCCGTGTATACACAAAGAGGGGACAAGTCAAGGTTGAAATCGAAGGACTGGATGATATACAGGGGAGATCGTAATGATCTCACAGTCGCGATGAATTTGTAAGTGCAGTGATATTTAATTCGTTATTGATTATTGTTAATTACTAGTGTATTTTCAAGGTGGGATTGTACGCGGAACACGTGGGGGGGTGTCTTACTTTGATTTTTGAGGCATAATTTCTGTTTTTGCTTTTTGATATTTGTGTTTTTTTTTTTGTATTTCCTAGTGGTAGGCACTGTAGACATCTGTAAGTTGATTTTGTACCTGACTTTGCTTTGGCTGCGACGGAGCTGACTAAATCTCACTGTATATAAATTAAGGTTCCTCTACTGTTATTGATCATCTTCTGTTATTCTGTGTGATTCTGTATAATTTGTATAAATTCTGACACATTATGTGTGAGCTTTGCTGTCTCGCGTGTGGGGGCCACGGATGGTGTATAGGTGCCTGTGTGTTGTACATCTGTCATTGTTACTCTTAATAAATTGTTGAATTATGCGGAAGTTAAAAGTTGCTCATCTTAACGTGAGATCTCTAGTACCACATGTGCAACAAGTAAGGGAGGTCATATTCTCAAATGACATAGATATAATGGCATTAAGTGAGACATGGTTGTTTTCTACTAAAACCGAAGATAGAGATGTATTGAGTATTCAGAATTACAAGCTTATTAGAAAGGATTTTGACCGGCGTGGAGGAGGTTTGGCATTTTATGTTCGTACTGATTTAATATGTGAAGTATTACCCAGCCCTAGTTGTAAGGAGTTGTTGTGCCTGTCTTTGAGTGTTAATGGTGTGAAAGTTGTGTTAGGTGTCACTTATCGCAATCATGCATATGGCTGTTTAGAGTTTATCGATGACTTAGAGGACTTCTTTTTAATACATTGCATAAATACTGATAATGTTTTCATGTTGGGGGATGTAAACATAGATCTGTTAAAGCAACAGGATCCCATGGCAATAAAGTATGATAGATTCTTGAAGGCAGTGGGCTTGACTCAGCTCATACGGGAACCGACCCGTGGGGATGCATTACTGGATCACATTATTGTTTTTCATGAAAATCTGGTGTGTGAATCGGGGGTGATCGATTCTGATATCACGGATCATGACATTGTGTATGTGGTCTTGAATGTTGGAAGACCTAGAAGTCAATCAAAATTTCTTAGGATTAGAGATTTCAAACACTCTTCTGTAGACTCGTTGTCTCAAGATTTATTAAACTCAAATTTAGACAGTATTTTTTATACGGATGGTATAGATGACAAGATCACGATCTTTAACAACACCCTAACGCAATTATATGACAGACACATGCCCATTAAGGAAATTAAGGTTGATAGGATGCCGACACCGTGGGTAACTGACAATGCTAAACTGCTAATCTCGATGCGCGATAAAGCTAAATTGAAATATAGGCGCACTCAGTCACCTAGTGATTGGGCAACTTACAAGGAACTACGCAATTATACTAATATAAGCATTCGCAACGAAAAAAAAGCATATTTCACGTATAAATTGGGCAGCAGGCAGCCGCGGCTCATTTACAGAGAATTGAGATATCTTGGCATCGGATCTGGTACACGGGTGGGAGTTCCTGAGCACTTAAGCAATGTTGAGCGGGTAAATGAACACTTTCTCAGTGGTATACCAGGCGAGTCATCTGGTGGGGGCAGCGAATATGATAAAGGGTTGTACAGAGGGTGCAGGGTTAACGATCGGGAACTCTTCTCGTTTGTATTAACAGATAGTGAAACTGTCTTAAGGATGCTCAGTGATATCAAATCTAATTCTGTAGGATGTGATGAGATCAGTATTCGAATGCTCAGGACATGCAGTTCAATCATTCTTGATCATATTACAAATATAGTAAATTCCTGCTTATTATTACATACGTTTCCTGCAGCATGGAAGCAGGCTCTGGTATTACCTTTGCCTAAGATTCCTGAACCGACAGAGTGGTCTCACCTAAGACCGATCAGTATACTTCCCGTTTTGTCGAAGGTCCTGGAGAAGGTGATGTACAGTCAATTGAGAAAATACGTAGATGACAATAAATTGCTCCCGAATGTACAGTCTGGATTCAGACCTGGTCATAGCTGTCTTACGGCTCTGGCAAAGGTGAATGATGATATACTCAGCGCTATGGATGAGGGCAAGATTACTGTTCTTGTTTTGCTAGACTTTTCCAGGGCATTTGACACTATTGATCATAACATAATGGGTGATATACTTCGTCATATTGGATTGGGGGAGGATGCATGTAGTATGGTTAATAGTTACCTGCGTGGCCGCACGCAACAAGTGAGAATAGGTGGAAGTACATCTATGCCACGTCATCTCAATAGTGGAGTTCCACAAGGCTCAATTTTAGGTCCACTGTTATTCACAGTATACACTTCTGGCATGGGCAATGTTGTCAAAAATAGTAAGTTGCATATGTACGCCGATGATACACAACTGTACATTTCTTTTTATCCAGCACAAATTAATGATGCTCTAAATCAGCTCAACTCTGACTTAAAGGGTATTTTACAGTTTTCAAAAGAGCATAATCTGAAGTTAAATCCTGGAAAATCGACAGTACTCCTCTTAGGTAGCAAGGTTTTCTGTGAAAGAGTTCGTCGTGACGTTCGGCTTGTGATTGACGACTCAGAATTGACTGTTAGTTTAAGCGCTCGGAATCTAGGATTGGTCATGGATAACTCTTTTAGGTATAGGCAGCATGTTGACAGTTGTCTCCGCAGGGCCTATTCAAGTTTACGGTTATTGTATCCTCATAGATCGTACATACCTCTTAAATTGAAATTACAGCTTTGCGAAACTTTGGTACTGTCCCAATTCACATTCTGTTCTCCTGTTTTTTCTCCCTGCCTTGATTCGGAAACAATGTATAAAATTCAAAAAGTTCAGAATGCTTGTTTGCGGTATTCATATGGTATAAGGAAATATCAGCACATTTCACACAAGTTGAATGATGCTGGATGGCTTAATATGAAGAACAGATTCAGGTATCATCAAGCATGCTTCTATCATACAATAGTAACCACTCGACTGCCGGGGTACTTATACAATAGAATTAGATACAGGACTGATGTTCATAATATTAATATCCGCAGAAGAGATGCAGTATCTCTTCCAAGATACCGACTTGCTATGTTCGAGCGATCTTTTACATTTAATGTCTACAGGATATATAATGCGCTACCTGAATGCATTAAAAAATTAAATATAAAACAATTTAAAAGATCAGTACATGACTATTATTTAGAATCACAGCATATTTAAATCATTGAAAGGACTGTCATCCTGATCGGTCGACTTGTGGTGTTCCCCCTGTAGTGCATGACGGATACCTGTGTGGTTGGTGGGGTTGGGTGAGCTTTGCGATTCTTATGGGCTTTTTAGTTATTTACTGAATTTAATAATTAACAGAGCGTTGCTGAACCTCCTTCCTGGCAGTCTGAATCGTTGATACGACCATGGATTGTCCTTGGTGTCTGCGCGCGGGATAGTGTGGCTCTGATTGTCATTGATTGTCAGGAATAGGTGATGATTATTATGTATTGTGTACTTTAGATGGCCGCGTTCACATGTTATTTTATTGTAATATTATATATATTTTGTCAGCTCGTAAAATTTTAGCAATGTTTGTTATCAGGGGGTTAAGTGGGAGAGCAGCTGAGGATAATGTGATCCTCAAGTTGAACTTCGCCCCAATTTGTCACTGTCAGGATTAGTGTCTAGGTGAATTGTTAAATTGGTATATGGATGTATGATGGTGATAAATAAAGGTGTTTATTATTATTATTATTATTATTATTATTATTATCCTCATCAGACTCTTCGGAAGAGCAAGATGAACTTTCCATTATTAAGTACCTACCTAGGTACTGGTTGGGTTATCAGAAAATTGAGTAAATTCACAAAAATTATAAACAAAGACATAAATAAACTGTGTTTTGCGTGTCGCAAACAAAAGCGCTTTTCTCACTAAAAGAAAAGTTGAGCAGTATATGCTTTGCTTTGCGTTTTTTATTTGAATTTTACATATTGAAAAGTAGGGTTAGGTTCTAAGTTCTTCTTCTTTTAAAGATTTCCATTTACAAGATTTATAACAGTTCGGAATTGTTCGAGTTTTGTGAAGTCGCGGACACTTCCAGGACAATCCGAGAACGGTTCCTAGAACTGCACGATTGCGCAACTAGTTCTGCGCAATCCCAGGACGGTTCTTGAACGATTCAAGAAATGAAACCCGAATAAAGCTAAAGATTTCCATTTACAAGATTTATAACAGTTCGGAATTGTTCGAGTTTTGTGAAGTCGCGGACTGGTTTGGACGGTTCTTGAACGGTTCTAAAACAGTTCCGAGTTAAACCAGAACAGGGAACTTTTGTCCCAGAACACTCCAAAACTAGTTCAACAAAACCCGAACGCACGAATTTCAACTGCGCACACTCCTGACAGTTCAAGAACAGTAATAGCAAAAACCCGAACGAAACTGGAATCTCTTCCACGGAACATAGCTCTCTTCTATCCAAGGAGAATGAACAGAGGGAGGGGTTGATTTTTTGTAGTAAAATATTGTCTAGGGAACCTGCATTACCGACTATGCGAACTGAAACTCGCCCCAAAATTAAGTTGTTTTAATTTTTATGTAAATTGAAGAGGATTTTAATGAAAACATTTATTATTATTATTATTAATTATCGTTTGTGAATACGGCGGTAAGTCATACATTAGATATTTTCAGAAGTTTCGCCTTGTATGATGGACACTACATAATGCGCATGCGATATTATTGTTGTCAATCTACCGTTCTGCTGCTGCTAGACGCTTGTTGTAGAGGACTGACTGACAGTGACAGAAGACAAACAAAAACTAAAAACAAAACTTTTCCCGAGTTCCTAGTTCTACTTCTACTTCTAGTAAGTTGTGTCAGTTGTCAAATTTATATTGTTATGCTTTGGTGGTGTTTTTGTTAAAAATTCATTAATTTGTGGGTGTGTTAATTGTTAAAATTTTCCATTTCCTTGGATCTCCATGAAATTATATTGCGAAATGCACGTAAGTATTCTGTTATTTTTTGTTGTTTATTAACAAGTTTGTCAAAGATACTGCCCTTAATTTCGTAGCCGAGATCAATGACCATGGGTGTGAATATGACACAATTTCGATTTATCAAAGACGGTTGACTTCCACCCTTCCTTGTCTGTCTCATTGAAAACGCGAAATCTTTACCGCTAATCCATGTCCTAGCTAATCATCATGTTTCAAGTTTACCTTATTATTTATAATAGGTAGAAGTAATCCTGCTGAAATGTTCAATTAAATTTTGTGAGTTTTCTTACGATATTATTCGAACCCATTGCTTGCAATAAAGTTAGTACCCTTTTGAATAATCAAGTAACTTAACACATGCAGTCAATTTGATTTTAGAGTAGGCAGGCACCTTACTACAATTATTATTATTAATTAATTCTTCTAGGTATACCTATTTCCTCTTAGTGTCTATGTACTTATCTTATTTACCTATTATTTCCTTTTGATGTAGGCAGACTAGTAGTTACTGAACCTTGAGTTGAGTCTCGACCATTAATAGTTGTTATTATTTCATGAATTAGGTAGGTAGGTACCTACATATCACATAAACATAAATATATTCTTTTATGGGGGAAGTAAGCATGATTATTGTTATTACAGTCATTGAAAAAAACCCAGAGAACTACATTTATATTTATTACATTATATTCGAAAAAATTTATGAACATATTTCAATAGAACTGTGAAGTGTGTATCAAGAACAGAATGGAAATCTATTTCAAGGAGCTCGAGCCGTCCTCAGATATGATACATTTTAGTTCTCGGAAGCATGCGGGTTTCATAGTAGAGTTGAACTCACGAGCTGTCAAAAGACGTCAATTGTAGGAATTGAAATATTCTGACCAATCGCGGCCCAAGCGGAAGCTAGCTAAAATGAACCGGAAGTCGGCTTATTAATAGTTACTTCTAGGGTAGGTTCAAAGCTGTCGTACTGAAGCTTGCGCTTATTGTACCCCTTTGGATACGGAAGTCAGCTTTGAATGAATCTGTTCGCAGTCACGCCAATGACTGGGCTGCAATTGACTTCACATCACCGGCAATAGTCAAAAAAAGTGTTGGTCATTATTTACATATCCCGGTATCCTACAGTTTCACTATGGCACTTAAATAGGGGCGGATGACGTACCTATAGTAACACCAAGAAGGTATTCATTTGCTTTGCGAATGCATGGTTGGCAAAAAAACGGCACTAAAAATCGGTTTTTGGAGTCCGGGCCTGGGGCATTGAAAATTTTTGAAATGTCAGCTCATGAAGACTTATGTGAACCTGTAAAAAATTATTCATTCATTTTAAACAATAAAAATATAAATAAATATCTTATGGCTGTGGTAAAGCCCAAGTGTCAGAAGTTTTCAAGTAGCCTCAAGGGCCTCTGACGTAACTTAACGACTGCTGTGAAGCAGCCGGGACCCCCTTTTTAACGTACCTCCCGGAGCACGATTTTAAACAATAAAAAAAAATGATAAAAAAAGAAATAGGAGTTTTCAGTTTTTTCAGCATATTTCTGGAGAACGACTGAAGTTATCCCAAATTTTGTTTCTGATTCTTAAACAGTATCAAATTGTGCACATTTTCTGTAATTTACAGGGTGTTATGTAATAATTGAATGTCAATATTTAAGGGGGTGATTTTTGGGTCCATTTTAAGAAGAAAACTTCATAAGAACGTATGTCCTAAAAGTCTTAACTTTTGAGATACAGTGTGGTAAAGTTTTATTAAAATAAATAATTTTTTCGTAATATCTGTAATACCGCTCTGGATATTTTAATGACATTTCGTATACAGGGATTATGCATCAAGGGGAATTTTTTCATGAGAAATGAACTATTGACGTTGGGCGTCAATTGAAACGAATTATTTTACCCTTGGAGGGGAAAAATAACCGTTGACAGCATGAGACAATTAAGAGACAAGGGGTCGTGGATTGAGTTGCTAATCTAAGAAGGTTCACAATAACAAGCAGGTCAGCAGAACAACAGGTACTCTTTATTTAAAAAAAATCACAGTAGTTATCACATGGAACTCTTGAGCGTGGTTAACAATTAATAGTAAAACAAGAGCGTTGAGTTCAGCAGAATGAAATGGTGATGTATAAGAGGGCCAGCTAAGGACACTTAACTTCGGTTATTCTCTCCCGCTGGAAGATGGAGGGTTTCAGCCGGGGGGTACTGGAACTTCACAGGTTCGGCTGCTAGCTACTGGTCTATGTTCGTGCTATGATGGTGAAACCGGCAGCTCCGGTAGTCCAGGTGTGTTCCAAATGGAAAAATAATGTGCTCCAGTCTGGGCTGGTCGGAAAAATCTGGCTGGTCGAAAATAAGCTTGGCTGGTCAGAAAAACAATGACTGGTCGGAAAAAGCAATAACGGTCGGAAAAAATCTTGGCTGGTCGGAAAAACCTGTGCTCCAGTCTTGGCTGGTCGGAAAAAGCTGAAAGTTCAGTACGTATCAGACACACTCTAGATTGTATTAACGGTCCGATCGAGTTTGGCCTACCAAGGGTACATAAAATTATGTCCCATCCTCAAGAGAATTAAGATCAAAATGTGATCAACAAATTTTACATGCTGACAGCCATGAGCGAAACTCGATCGGATTAATTGCTGTAATTAAAATAGCATATTGTATTAAAAGGAAATATGATCTGCACAATTCAAGCATAAATAATGGAACCATTTTAGGTCACTCACCAAGCCAAAAACGTGAATGATGTTCGTGATAATTTAACGGAAAATTCAAAACGCCATTACAGGTGAATTATTTGCGACAGGTGTTTTCGTGAAGGCGATGTTCCTTCCGCAATTTCCAGCAAGAAAAAGAAAATGACATCTCAGGTGTAGGCGGACTCGACCTCCCCGACTATCGAAGATCGAAGTTCGACACTCGAGGTCGACGAAACTCGAGGGCTCCAGCCAGGCGCGTTTGCACCGCCGTCGACTGACCGAACTAAAGGCCACCATCACTCACTTATGCGACGCGCGCAACGCGGTTGTCTACGGGTCGCTGGCATTTAGCCAGTAAGTACAAAATGTACATTACACATGTACATGTACCACGTTTCATTTTATTTCCATTAGTGACGATGGTGCACGATCGTGCAGAATTTTACCGGCATATTTTAGCAGACATTGATGGTACGCCACTGATTTCTGATCAAATAGAAGTCATTTTTGGAATTCCCATTCATTTCCAAGCAAATTTGATTACTTATTTTTTTTTCAGTCCCATGCACGGTTTTTGCCTAAAAAAATAAAATCTGTTTCTCTATATCGTCACAAGATTGTCGTTAAATGACAATAAAAAATATGGGGCAGTTGCATAGAACATGCTCTGCTGTTTCTACATCCTCCAAACACAGGCGACATTCTGCGTTATCGGCTAGATTCATCCTGTGTAAGTGGTGGTTCCTCTGTTTCTCGAGGGTCCCTCAATGAAGGTCTTATGAGTTAGTTATCCTGGTAGAGTTTGCCAGTACCGAAGTAACTTATTTTCCGCCCAGGTGTTTATTGTTGTTTTGGCAGTATTTGAGGATATGCCAACAGCGGGTTCTGGTCCTGTAAATTTGGATTCAGTTCCTCTTCTAGCCAGAGAGAGTCAGCTATTTCGTTCTCTCCAAGGCCGGAGTGACCTGGAATCCAGACCAGAGTCAAGTTATTGTTTTTAGCTACCTCATTGAGTGCTGCTTGACAGTTCCATACTAGTTTGGAATTGCAACGAATGGAGCAAAGGGCTTTTAGGGCCGCTTGGCTATCTGAGAAGATTTTAATTGTTTTCCGCGTGCAGTGCGTTTCATCCAGCATCTGCGTGCTGAGTACAATGGCATAAATTTCTGCCTGAAATATTGTTGCGTACTGACCCAGGTTTGCAAAGAATTCTCGTCTTGACCCAGCGTCGTACGCTCCGGATCCAACTCCCGTTGGAGTCTTTGAACCGTCGGTAAACCACGTGAGGTCTGCTTTGAGGAGGTCGTTTGAGTTACGCTCCCATTCGTCTCTGCTTGGAAAGAGGACGTTGTATGCAGTGTAGTGGTTTGTTGTGTATGGCATCATGTCTGAGGGCATACCCAGAAGACTGTGACTTTGAGTGTTGTCCAGTAGACTGGTCCGTTCCATGACACAAGCCATTTGTGTGTTTCATACTACCTGTAGCAGTCTGTATGTTGTCCATCTGGCCTCTCTTTCCAAGTATATATGGAGTGGAGGAAGGTCCAGAAGTATTTCCATAGCCGTCGACAGTGTGGTGCTCATTGCTCCACTAATTGCCAGGCATGCTTGTCTTTGCAGACTTGAGAGCTTCATTTTGGCCAAGGCTTGTAAGCCTTTGGACCACCAAGCTACACAGCCATATGCGATCAATTAGCCTAATGATCGTTACATATATCCAGTGTATTTGCTTGGGACCAGTGCCCCAAGTTCTTCCACAGATCTTTTTGCAACTCCATAGGGAGAGCTTTGCTCTGTGGATAATCTTTTCCAGATGGGAGTTCCATAGTAGCTTGCTATCAAGTGTGATACCTAGATATTTGGTCTCCTCCGCAAATGGTATAACTACTCCTTGAAGAGTAGGTGGTATAAGGTCTTCCAGCCTTTTTCGTCTAGTGAATGGTACTATAACAGTTTTGCGAGGATTTACAGACATCTGCTTCCTCTCGCACCACTGATACGTGACTTGAAGAACTTCCTGAAGGACATTGGACATTGTCCTCTCGGAGTTTCCTTTGATCATTATTACAAGGTCATCCGCGTATGCTTGAACCTAAACTCTCCATAGGGAGAGGATTGCCAGTAGGTCGTCTACAAGAAGCGTCCATAGTAGGGGGGAGAGTACTCCTCCCTGTGGACACCCTCTCTCCGGCCTGAAACTGACTTCAACTCCTCCCATCGAGGTCGTTATCATCCTACTATCTATAGTAAGGGCCATAGTTATTATGCAGCATTGCTTTTATGGCGCTCATAGTTGCCGCTTTTGTTGTACTTCTGGGAAGCACGCGTCCACGAGCGTACGCTCTTCATTTTAGAAATTATTTAATTCATTGCACTTCTGTAACGTTTTGTACCTCAGCAGACTGCTCTTTTAACATTGATCTCGTTCATAAGTGAGGATTGCACAACATGGAACAGCACAGTTAGTAGAGCTTATAACTTCATACATTATTACAATAGGTATTCAGATACTTATAATTTTAATTATTCTTTTGAATCTGTCAAAGTTTATTATATTCTTCTTTTTCAAATATGCATCCATTTTATGAACAAAATAGTTTCGATTATTTAGTTAGTCAGAACATATTTGTAGGTGTAGGTATTGATAATATTGATATAATTAATATTGATTTTTATTTATACTAAATGAATTTAAATGCTATGACGCGGTATTTGTCATTCCTTCTACAATTCCTTGCGAGAACACATTTCCTAAAGATCTACATTTGCTTACTCCACAGAGTAATTGGTAGATGCGGAATTTGAATTTTCAACTGACAGATACTCTGTTGTAATGGCAATAATTGGCGTTGCGTTGGTAACCAAACATTGATAATTAAATAATAAAACTGTCATGTTAACTGCAGAGGTCATAAAACAATTCACGAAGTTATACCTATTTATTTTTGTATTATTTCTTGAATATGAGCAATAATGGACAGAGATTTTGAGTCTCAATATTATTTTTCTGCACTTAAACTAAAAACCAATACACTACAGTTCCTTCTTTCTCGGAGACAGTGCGTATGTTGTTTTTTTTTTATTCAAAACGAAATATTCTTGGACCGCAACAACCTCAGTTCAACAGCCAATACCTAGGCTCCAAGCTAATAGGAGTGTTGATGTATATTTAATACTCATTGGTAACATCCCCCTGAGAATAAGAATAAAGTAAGTATTTGACCAAAGTCCTCTGAAGATGGACTATTTATGAGTATATTATTATGATTACATTGCCGTATATAGCCAAAGCGTAGAATCCTCGGGAGAATCTTATACATAACTGGCAAAAATACTGAGACATCTACTCGAAGTTGTTTTTTCTAAAAGTGTTAAATGAATATATCATAATGAATATATCAATATCATCAATGAATAAAGCATTGATAAATAAAGTCATCAATAAAGTAGCAATAAATAAAATTTTATTAACAAGCACTACGACTTTCATTTTACCTACCTGCTGTTTAAATAAAGGATGTGTTCAAATAATATTTATATAATGTAAAAGCAATACCTACCCTACAAACACTGCAATATTCAGTCTATACGTTATAGAAACATCAAAAAATTATTACTTTTTGACATTTCAACAGAACCTCAATTATTTTTGTCTAGAAATCCTGAGAATAGAAATGTCAATTTCCTTTCGATTTTAATATTTTTATATGAACCTGTGCCACTGCTTGCATTGAGCTGACAACTCTGTCAATTTTTTACCCATTTAAAATGCATTGCCCTATGCTACCCACACTGCATATTATCTATGGCCATTACTATAGCATATTACGGATCCAGCCGTTTATGACCGGTTCTATTCCTCTGGAAACTGCTGCTTCATACAGTGAGTTTGGTAATGCATTGTTAAATGCTCCTTCTATGTCGAGGAAGACTCCCACCATGATCTCTTTGTTGTCAAGAGACCTGGTAATCTTCCCCACGAGGCTATTAAATGCCAAATCGGTTGATTTGCCAGCTTGGTATGCATACTGGTGCACATTCAGAGGGTGTGAAACTAAGACACTCCTCCTGATGTGTACATCCAGCATTCTCTCTAGACTTTTCAGTATAAAGGATGTAAGGCTAATGGGTCTGAATGACTTAGGGTGTGGCTCTGTACGGCCCACTTCGGGAACGTACACCACCCTTGCTGCCGCCCAGCTGGATGGAATGAAGTTCCATGCCAGACTAGCCCTGAATAATTTTATAAGAGAGGGCGTCAGTATCTTTATGCCCCTTTGTAGTAGGGCAGGAAAGATGCCGTCCTCTCCAGGTGTCTTGAAAGGCTGAAAAGTTTTTACAGCGTTTTCAATTGCCTTGGCTGTAATGATCGAGCGGCAGACTTTCCATTCCGATTTTTGAGGTCGATTTATACGTCCTCCGGAACTCAGCTGCCACTGATTGTACAGGGGCGAGCTGCCTGGGAAGTGATTTTCCTTTAGGAGTTTTAACGTTTCCTTTTTTGAGTCCGTAAATGAACCGTCTGGTCGTTTTATCGAGCCAAGAGCGTAACAGCCGTAACACCAATGTCTTTTACTTAAAAAAGGTATCGTGTGATCCGCAAAATTTTTCATCAACTAGTGCCTTGAATAAAATGAAAAGCATGTCTGCAAGATAAAGTACAAACCGATTTTTCTCGAAGACAATAGTAGGCAACTGTCTCAAGATATCTAACTATTATAAAAATTTCAGTTTTTTGATTGAACAATAAGACCTGTTGTAATTGACTGAAATGAACGAGTTTTTGCAAAATTTACAGGGACACACCTGTAAGTAGTACTAACAATGTTTTTTTTTAGATAACTTTTTTAACAAAAATATACAGTCCTACAGGTAAAGCGGTGTTTTTAAAATCAAAAATTTAAAATTTTTGAAAAATAAACATGATAAAATTTTTTAAATACTATCTAACTCGCGTTAATTATTTGCTTCCTGAAATTTCCACGGTTTAAGGTTATTAGCGAGATTATAAGTATGCATAGTTGTAGTAGGATTGAAATTTAGCAATTTTTACCCTTTTCCTACCCACGCCCCAAGCCAATGGCTTTTTGATAGAAAAATAAAAAAAGTTACACAAATGTTAAGTTCGAAAAGTGTTCTTCCAATCCTGTTATTTGAGTTTCAAAGTTTTTTTTATCGTGCTGATACAGGCAATTTTTTTGAAAATTCTAATGGCTGCCATTTTCAAAAAGATTTGTCTGATTTGATTTTGTTCAAATACAATACCAGACATTTTACATAATTATAACCAGTTTACTAAACAGTTTTTAACAAAAATCCAAAGTCCTCTATAAGTTCTATAAGTCCTCTATAAGCTAACAAGTCTTGAAGTTAAGGGGCCTTTTGAAAATCAAAACATCACGATATTGGAGAAATAAATATATAGGCTGGAAACTTGTAGTGGGTCATGGAGATGCAAATTTAGTTTTGTTCACATATATTATATCTCCAGGTTTAGATTTAGAGAAAAATTATAGAGGAAATAAATTTTGATAATAACGATTTGTATTTAACAAGCCTAATTTCAGTTACCTAATACACTTCAATAATTATTATTATGTGGAAATATCAAAAAGAAATTTTTTATAAATTTTCAAATTTTGCACTCCTTTGCTGGTTTTATTGACGTTGTCATTGTTGGATTGTGTAATATTGATATGAACATATAATATGTCAAACTAGACAAATTTAATTCAAGGATTGTATTACTTTCAAGATTTTGTTGGTAACTACTCAGTATTGAAATGTAGGTCATACAATTACACAGCAGAAGACTAGGACCACATCACTACAAAGTGCACTGAATGTGTCGGTTGTTACCTAAAATCCGTCCGTTATAAAATGATCGGTCTCGTTATAACTTATAAGATGATCGGTCTTGGCTATTGGGTCATGAATGTCAGGTAAACCCGTGCAGTAAATCTCGGCATTTCATGATATGAGTGATTTCACCAAAAATTGGATTCAGATTTATTTCCTCCCAAGTAAATAGGAGCTTCACGGTTTAATATGTGGTCTTGTTAAGAGATCATTATTGTCATCAGTTAAGCCTTTCCGGGCCATCTCAAAACGGAAAGACTATATTTGGTGGTAATACTGAAAAAAAAAATTATTTTATATTTTATTTTCAATTATAAAAATAGCTAATTAAGCACATTTTAGCCATTGCCGGAAGTTTTTTTTTGAATAAAATGTGATTTTAAATCTAAACCTGAATGTTAACTTATGTTGTCTTGTACTCTGGAAGTCGTTTTTAATTTTCAATAATAGTACACGTCATCTACTTTACAATACGGCCTTTCAGAAAAGCCGGTCATTGTTCAATTTTATGATATTATTTACTTGTAACTGAATTTGCATGTTAAATCCCTGACCCACTTACAAGTTTCCAGTCTGTATAAATATATTGTATAGGGTATCCCAGCTCATTCGAGTAGGTCTCTGTGGACCAAACGATGGATTTTTTTTTTTACAAATTCAAGTACAGGGTCATAATGCCCATAATTAATATTATTTTTTACTATACAGTGACCCATAAGAGAGTGACATATTTATTTATTTATTTATTTATTTATTTATTTATTTATTTATTTATTTAAACCACATAAAAAAACTATTACTATTATATTCAGTTATAAATAACAAAAAAAATAAAAAAATAACAATAAACATCTACAGAAATCCTTACACATTTTCTACAAAAGTTACAAATAATCAGTAGTTCACAATGCGGTAACAGTAATATTGCAAGGAGGTATTATAATGCCTGTACGCAGTGGTGGCCTGAGTACACACAGTGTATATTACTATACAGTGGATTTATTTTAAGTGTTGCCATAGGGAATAGCATGTAAAAAAATACACCCTATGTTAACTTATGTTGTCTTGTACTTTGGAAGTCGTTTTTAATTTTCAATAATAGTACACGTCATCTACTTTACAATACGGCCTTTCAGAAAAGCCTGTCATTGTTCAATTTTATGATACAGGCTGTCCCATTGAGGTGAAAAAACTGCAAGAAACGGTCAAAGATACGAAGTCGGTTAAATTACAAAAAAGTTGCGCTGTTTTGAGACGAGTATTTGGCAATTTTTTTTTTTCAATATTCTCAGAATTTCCTGAAATATCCTGAAATATCCTGAAAAAACTTGGATCATGCAGATTTATTATTTTAGCCATATTTTCTTTATTATTAAAAAAAAAATAATTTTTTTCTATAGGTTTACATAAGCCGTAATGAGCTACTTATTTGACGTTTCAAAAATTTCCAAGGCCGACTAGATCTTGGGATTTCCAAAGTCAACTTTGGTTTTTCTTATCACCGCCATATTGTTTTTCATATATATGCCATTCGCTATAGAAAAAATCAAGGAAACAAAAAATCCATCACATTGCAAATAAATTTGAAAAAAATTTATTCTTCTTTTCCAAAAATAAAGAAAAATTTTTTTTTACCGAATGAAAAAAGTGCATTTTTTAAGTGTTGCCATAGGTAATAATATGGAAAAAATTACACCCTATCTTAACTTATGTTGTACCCATTGTAATTTAGAAGTCGTTTTAAATTTTCAACAATAGTATACCTACATTAAAATTCAAAACGGACCGGTTTTTGACATGTTATATCGTAAAGTACCTACATGACATGCATGTAGATATACTATTGTTGAAAATTTAAAACGACTTCTCAATTACAATGGGTACGACGTAAGTTAATATAGGGTGTAATTTTTTACATATTATTACCTATGGCAACACTTAAAAAATGCACTTTTTGACATTCGGTAAGAATAACATTTTTTCAAATTTATTTGCAATGTGATGGATTTTTTGTTTCCTTGATTTTTTCTATAGCGAATGGCATGAAAAACAATATGGCTGTAATAAGAAAAACCAAAGTTGACTTTTGAAATCTCAAGATCTAGTCGGCTTTGGAAATTTTTGAAACGTCAAATAAGTAACTCATTACGGCTTATGTAAGCCTACAAAAACTAATAATTTTTTTTTTTATAATAAAGAAGATATGGCTAAAATAATAAATCTGCATGTTTGAAGTTTTTTCAGGATATTTCAGGAAATTTTGGGAATATTTAAAAAAAAAAAATGCCGAATACTCGTCTCAAAACAGCGCAACTTTTTTTTAATTTAATGGACTTCGTATCTCTTACCGTTTCTTGCAGTTTTTTCACCTCAATGGGACAGCCTGTATCATAAAATTGAACAATGACAGGCTTTTCTGAAAGGCCGTATTGTAAAGTAGCTGACATGTACTATTATTGAAAATAAAAAACGACTTCCAGAGTATAAGACAACATAAAGTTAACATAGGGTGTATTTTTTTTACATGCTATTCCCTATGGCAACACTTAAAATAAATGCACTGTATAGGTACTCAAAAAGGAATTTAAATAACCAAGTAACAACAGGAGAGAAAAAAAAAGAAGAAGAAAAGAAGGAATAACATAAACAAAAAATTATAAAGAAAGAAAAACAAAAAGTACAAAGAAGAATGAAAAAAAAACAATGAATAGCAACATTAAACAATAAACTATAGTTCTCTTATTTATTCTGCCTGATCCATTGTGCCAATTTTTTTTTTTAAGACTACGACGATTTTTACTATCTATAGTTTTCATAGTAGCAGTTCATTGAACAATTTAATAAAATATGTGTGTCTTCTCAAGCCACTGTTTAGTTTGCATGCTGGAAGAGGGATAGTTGTATTTCTTGATATACTCTCGCTACTTTGATAGTTATCACTTAATTTCTTATATGAATACAATAGTGATTATTTAAAAATTATTTTTTTTAAACGGAATGCTCTATGGTATTGCATTTTTAGATTGTCTGAGAAGAAAAAATGTGACTGGTTTTTATAGTTCGAGTTTAAATTAAGTATGTAGTTTAGGAGTTATAAATTATTTTTTGAAAAATCCATCGTTTAGTCCACAGAGACCGACTCGAATTAGCTGGAATACCTGTGTATACAGGGTGACTAGTTAAAGACTGCCATATCTCGAGCTCGGGAACTACTAATGCTGGAGCCTCAAAATAAAGTTTCTTAAGACATAAATAGTGACCTCGAGAAATACAATGAAAATATTTTCAAGATATCTCCCAGAGGTCACTTCCAGAAATAACAGAAGTTAACACCTGCTTTGTTATTTTAAGGGGTCAGCCCAATGACGTCTAAATAAAATAGACCCCCTTGTTTACATTTTTATAGAATCATTCATTGCCCCTCCGCAATTGCATGTTTGCCAAACCGTTACTGTGACCAGATTTTTGAATACTATCGTTCTTGAAACCATGACGTAAATATGTAAACAAGACATTATCAATACAAACCGCGCGAGGTACTTCTTACTAATAATTAAATAGCATAATATTTCTAATAAACTCGAACAACAATAATGGGATAAACGTCATTTAAATCATATTTGAATATAATTTTCAATGTTAAGAAATGAAACACAAAATGCGCGGCAACGTCGTATGTTTACGCGACTACGATATTTTTACAAATTTTTAAAATTCATTCATCATTTCGAGTGCGGTGTTGTCCCTATTTTGATTTCATTAGACGGGTATTTTAACCAAATTAAACTGCTTCCTGCTATTATTTTCACCAATTTAAAATTATAGACTATAGACAATAGTGCGAACTTAGTTGATGTGCAAGAAAAGTGACGATTTAAACCCAGAAGTTTGTTTTCGTAGGTGAGTACCAGTTAGTAAGGCTATGTTCATATCAGTGCTGTAGTCGCCGCAGGGAAAAATCTTTGGCAAATCCAGTAAAATTATCCTCTGAACATTGCAATTAGGTACCTACTGTGACAAATTTCAACAGTACGTCCCATTGTAAGTATATTAGGTATTATTTTGATAATAATTATTGGGCTTTAGGTTCCGGCTTACTATTTTCGAAGTTTTAGATTTTGACAAATCTAAATGTCATAATTATATTTTATATTTTAATTTTACTTTTAAATTTTTATTTGTACTTTACTTATTATTAACTGTGATCAAGGGACTAATCAGTCTCGAAACGTTAAACTTCCTATTGGTAACTTCGAAAATAGTAATAAGCCGGAACCTAAAGCCCAATTATCAAAATAATCCCTAATATACATCATCGGCGTCAATTTGGTTCAATATTTACAATTTTCTAATTATCCTCTAATACCGTTATCTTAGAAGATGTTCACAAATTGTATGACTTTACAACTTCAACTGTTACACCATGCAGTTCCTTCCTAAGATTTGCGTTCCTGTTTAATTTAGAAATATCTATACATTTGTCTCAAAAATTTCACAAATCACCTTTATTGAGGGTCTAATAAATAACAAAAAATATTATGAATGTCTTTTGTAATCTACTAGTTAAATATGCTAAAGTACCTATGTATTGTCTTAGCTTTCCTGTGAATCAGGAGAAGAGGTTGCTTTGGCTTTCTGTACATCTAAGAAAAGTGTTTTATAGGATTAATCTTCATACAGACAGATAAGTACGGTATTCCATTAATCATACAAAGTAACCCAAACTCGCTATTTCTCGTCCTAAATACACAGGAAATAATAATTATCTTGAAAAACCCTACGCCACTGGCTCTCATCGCGAAGGTCTCTGACAGCATTGCCATTTTCGCCGCAAACCTCTGTTTATGCGATCGGTCATTCCTTTTCCCACTCACATGAAGATACAAATTAGATGATGGCTTTAGAATATTTCATATTTATGAATGGAATGTTGGGTCTATTTATTTAGACGTCATTGGGTCAGCCATATATTTTTAAATTGTTTGAGAAATTTGATACGGATGGTTTGGTTTTCACAGTTTTGGAATTTTAGATTGAATGGTTTACGAGTTATATATCAGCGAAAATCGCAATTTTCCAACTTCAAAGCAGTGTAGAAAAGAGAACAGCTCAAGATATCGGAAAACGCCTTACACATGTCCCTAAGATGAAAACATGTGATGAAAAATCCGATCATTTTCATTAAATACGCTTGTTAAAATAGTTATCTTTTCGCCCTTGATACACAGTGTACAGGGTGAGTCTTTAATGGCACATTTACTCAACAATGGAGGGGACAATTCGTGCGGCACAGAAAAAATAGTAGAAAAAATATTTTTTCTAAATTGACGGAGATATGAAGAGGTAAAGTTGAAAACTCAACTTCTTTAATATTGAAAGTTTTAATAAATTTGTTTCCTTTAAATAGAAAGTACGGCCTCTTTCAAATATCATAAAAAATTGTCAAAAGTACGGCAAATGAATGAAATTAACTTCAGTTATTTTTTCATTGGTGGAATACTAGAAAACTGAAGTTGATGTCGTTGCATAATATACCGTGTGTCCCCGGATAGGTGAAACGACTCTTATAAAAGACAAAAAATTTTTGATTTTGATTTTCATTTTTTGGGGTTCAGCTCTGCTTGGTTAAAGAGTAATTTCTAACAAAATTTTAGTTTTGAAAAATCATGCATGCCTTGGAAATAAAAAAAAAAACATTTTTCTGTGGAGTAAAGTGCCTTTCATGTGGCAAATACGAAAAAATGTTATTTGAAAAAGTTGTTAGGAATCAAAATTTAGGCCCATATACCAAAAAAAAATTTCAAAATCATAGGCAACTTTGATCTTTTACATTTACTTTTATGTTTATTTCACAAATCAAAGAATTTCATTTGTAACAAAGACTGATGTTGACAGATTGCTATTGCTATGGATACAATTTGGTTTTTCCATGGCAGTCTTTGTTACAAAATGAAATTCTTTGATTTGTGAGATAAAACATAAAAGTAAATGTAAAAAATAAAAGTTGACCTATGAATTTGAAATTTGGTATAGGGAGCTAAATGTTGATTCTGAACAACTTTTTATTTTAACATTTTGTCATATTTGCCACATAAAAGGCACTTTACTCAACAGAAAAACCGGTTTCTTGGAAATTTTCCAGGTATGCTTGATTTTTAAAAACTAAAATTTTGTTAGAAATTACTCTTTAACCAAGCAGGGCTGAACCCCAAAAAATTAAAATTAAAATCAAAAAATTTTTGTCTTTTATATGAGTCGTTTCACCTATCCCGGGACACATAGTTCCATATAAATTTAAACCGTGCTTTGGAAAAAAAATTGATTTTTGATATTTTGATATACATACAGGTTATTCATAGCATACAGGAATGCTCCACTCAAGTGAGTGCATGAAATACTCCACTCAAAAGTGGATTGTTCAGATATTCTGCATATGCTGAAATTCAAAATTCTAAGACCAACTGCTCGAAGTCATATCGGTTTTGTTTTCCCAGCATCGAGAACAAATCTCCACAAATTTTCACCACTGCATGACATCTGTCGTATTTATAACACATTGCGATGTCTTGGACATCTTTTGCTGTTCTGTTGGGAACATTTCAAGGTGTTTATTTGAGTAGGTAGTTCTGTTATCTGTGTTATTATTGTTAACTGATTTGTATATCACAGCTTCTGCTCACCAAATAATAATGTGATCTAAAAGGTGTGAAAAAAATTCTAGGAGTAATTCCCGAGACTTAAATATGCCGATTTAACCGAAATTATGTATAAATACAAAATTGCACTCTTTTCAAGACACATCCCTTGATATGTGGTCAACCAAATAGACATTTTTCAGAGTAAGTTGAAAATTTAACCACCTGTTACTATTGTTAAGACCAAAAAACTGACAAAGTCTTACAAATATCGGCATACCGGGTGTTCCTATTTTCAATGTCACTTATCACTTTTAACCCCGGAACTTGCTTATCCGCAGGCCACTGATTGATTCTCTATTTTTTCATCAAAAAGGTAAAGTATTCTTTAACTTTTTTCCCTCTTATAAAAGTTTCGTATCTTGGACATTTTTCTTGTAATTAATTTTTGACTGAATAACCCTCTATTTGAGAAATTATATTTGAAAGAAGAGGCCGTAGTCTCTATTTCAAGCAAACAAATCCTATAAAACTTTCAAAATTAAAGAACTTGAGTTCTCAATTTTACCTCTTCATATCTCAGTCAGTTTAGAAGAAATATTTTTTTTTACAATTTTTCATATGCTAGCACTAATTGCCCCCTACACTGTTGAGTAAATTTAAAGATTCACCTTGTGTACTATTAAAATGTTGAATAAAATTTTATTAATCTAATTTACAAATCTATGTCAAATAATATAAAAATCCTGTTGCTATAACTTGCAGTCACAGCCAAAAAAGGAAACCCTTCTCTTTGAAAAGTTCTTATCGCATTTGTAATGTTCATAAATGGATTGAGGAAAAGCATCCAAACAATTTTGTCCGAGTTTATTATTTAAGTTGTTTGTTGAAGTTTCTGCTTGTATGCAATTTAATTTTAATGGATATCATCATGCACCATAAGTACAGTGTCAGTGATGATCTATTTAAGTAAACCATCATATATGAATGGGAGGCAACAACTGGGTCATTTTAACTAATCATTTGTGATTACTTCACTGGGCTTTCTTTCATCTTTGCCTCCTTATCGCATAGTTTTGGTACTTTGAATGCAGATAAATTCTATTCTAGTCTGCTGTATTGTAAATAAAATCTATTTCCTGTTAATAAATAATTATTGTAAATTGTTTCATTTTCATTGCTAGTTATATTTACCTGGATTTGGACTTTCAACGTTAACCGAGTGATTGATTCATTTTTATATTATTAAATTCAAGTAAGTTTTGTTAACATTGATGTTTTTTTGTTTAAGCTAGCAGTAGTATCGTTGTTGTGTTGAATTATTTCTTTGATGTTGATTGGTTTTGAATATATGTAGATGCTCGAGGTTGTTTTTTAAACGTTTTATTTTGAATTAATAATAATTAAGGAATGAATAGTTTAATCGCCCATAACAATAGATTAATTCTTAGGTAGAACCTAGAGTCTATTTTTTATTTAGGACTTATGACTAGCTTACTTTGGAAACATTTCAACAGAAATATCAAGCATAATTTCTAACACCACTACATTTAATATTTCATTTAAATCTTTTATGAGCAATGGCTCTACACAGGTGTACCAGATTTTATTGACCATACCATATCTCATATAATACATGTTGAGATAATCGAACCGAGTAAAGGGGATTTTATTATAACTTTTGAAGAAAAGTGAAAAATCGGCTCAGCTCATCAATCATCAAATCAAATAAAAAAATTCGGAAAACCAGTTTTTAATTTTTATAACTAGGTATTTTATCTAAATCATTCTATTTTATTATTTTTATTTATTGATTATTATTTATTATTTATTATTTTATTATTTTTATTTTATTATTTTTATTTTATTATTTTAGTTTATTTTAACCGGTTTTCCGTATTTTTTATTTTTGATGAATAATAATTATGACATGTGATACATGATACTTGAATGGTTTTTTACGCGCTCTTAAATGGTGCCAAAATACAAAATGGCTGCCATAAGAAAAACAAAAATTTAAGTCATAACAAACCGTAGGTAGGTAGGTCTTAATGAGTATAAAGACAAATCAATAGCCTGTCGTATTGGAGTCGGGTTTTAACCCATCGTCCTGACAGTTGTCAAGTCTGGAGCGCCCGAGAACCCAAATAAAGAGTTTCAGACTCAGGCAGCAACACACATCCAACCAGACTACCAAAAGCACGTACGGCCGTTTCGGTCTCATTAGACCTCGTCAGCGTACTATATTGGAGAGTCCGATGATTTTGAGGTTGAATGAGATTCCATATAGGGTTTTCGATTCATGCAGCGATTCATATCCTTCCGGACTCTCCAATATAGTACGCTGACGAGGTCTAATGAGACCGAAACGGCCGTCCGTGCTTTTGGTAGTCTGGTTGGATGTGTGTTGCTGCCTGAGTCGAAGACTCTTTATTTGGGTTCTCGGGCGCTCCAGACTTGACAACTGTCAGGACGATGGGTTAAAACCCGACTCCAATACGACAGGCTATTGATTTGTCTTTATACTCATTAAGACCTACCTACCTACGGTTTGTTGTGACTTTTGAGTATACTTCGGCTTTTTAATATGCAAAAATTTAAGTTCCCATATCTCTGAAAACCCTGTACCTATAAAACATAAGAACTCTAGCCCATTTAAAATATCACCCATTGCTTGTGTGCCAAATGTCAATTCATTATCTTTTAAACAAACAAATATAACTGGGCGGAGAAGAAAATCACGATTTTTATGCAACTTTTATGCAATTTAACCGACCCTGTATCTGCACTACTTCTCAAGATTCCAATGGTGAGAGAGATGAAAAAAAACGATTTGTATACAGGTTGCTATTCATTTTTTAAAGGTTGGGATCTGTAGCTTAGGGGATGTTGAAGTGGGGGTTTTTATCATACCGCCATCTTATAGAGCTTCAAAAATTGTAATAAAATCCCTTTATTCGGTTTTATTATCTCAACCTGTATATGAGATATGGTCTGGTCAATTAAGTTTGGGACACTCTGTATATTGCTGAATGCAAAAGAAAAGTTATACAAATTGCAAAAACCTGGAATTTATCAATTAAACTGTTCTCATTGTAATTCAGTTTATACAGGACAAACTGGTAGAAACTTAGAAATTAGATATAACGAACACCTAAACTCTTACAGACCCAAACATCCAGAAAGATAAAATTTTGCAAAATAGAAAGCAATCACACTCTAACAGTTCATCATTGTGATCATTATTTTAAATTAAATTTTCTTGAATCTCTACAGATCCATAGACATTTACATAATCAACACTAATACAAAGTAATAAATGAACAACTAGACATACAGGGTGTAACTAAAAAAGTGTAAAACATTTAAGGGGGTGATTACTCATCGAAAAAAAGATAGGATCTTTCATGTAAAGAAACTTCATTGGAGCATCCCTTGTTAAGATACAGCCCCTTAAAGGGGGTACATAAAATTTGTTTAACAATTTTTTTCACAAGCACTAAAAAAGTTACAATATTGAAACTAACCTGACATTTTCTACTACAAAAAAGACACTTAGCCAGTAATTTATTTGGTTTACCCCATGGTTGTAAGGGATGGAAAACGCAACCCCTAAAATTTATTTGCAATGCAACTTTTTGTCTTACTATTTGTTTACCATTTAAAAATTTATTTACGATAGCTTGTTTCATTCTAAACAAAAAATGTCTCTTGAATTTTTTGCACAAAATAAACCCAGTTCGCATTTATGACGATGTATCTCTGTAGTTGTTCCTAAAATAATTTTTTGCTGCGAACTGGTTTATTTGTGCAAAAATTTTTATTAATTTACATGTCTGAAGATGCTACTTTGAAAGTAGCGAAACACGCGTAACATTTATAATATCCATCAGTATAGAGTAGAATTTTTAAAACGTTAGTGTTTCATTAATAATAAATAATAATAAATTTATTATACCATGCATGTACCATACAATACAAAAAGCACCAATACTAACTTGCATACACAAATATAAGATATAAGTACATATCATAATTAATAGTCCAATAAAATTGGATGAAAATTGCAATCAATTATGCAATCAAAGCGGGAAAAACGGAATTGTGTGTTTGTAATGTTAAACAAGATGCTGGATGCTGGATGGTCGATGGTGAGTGCATTTGAGACGTTAATTCACTTAAAAAAAAAAGTGTAATAACTTACTTTACGGAGAAAAAATTCTCAACAAATTTCAGATCCATGCAATTTTCTAATATTTGCAATAGTTGATTAACTGCAGGTAATTAATTGAGGAAAAGGGGGATGAAATATCCTTTATTTTGAAATAACTCTTATTTCTTAATGTCATCTTCAGAAATATGGTAAACTTTCAATAATAATTGAAATCAATTATCAATTTGCTCCGGAGCAAATCTCCATAGATCATGACAAAAAAGCCCGGAATAACTATGATTTCAATAATTGAAATGATCCGCAAAGATTTGTAATGGAGTCTCAAGTGCTCCTCCAGCTCCTGAAAAAAATAGGCTTTCTTTGTCTATCACAGGCTAGATACAGAATTAAATTCAGGTCTTTCCTTTTTTCTTTACACATTTCTCATTTCTCAGTGCCTCTCATTTCAATTTTTTGATTATCTTTTGTAATTACAGGGCGATTAAAAAAAAATACTTTTTTTTTACTTTTCTGGTCATAGTTTTTTTTACATAATGACCAATTTTTGCTAAACTGCGACTCGTGTTGAAGGTAATGTTTCAAGGAATAAGAACAGGTGTTGGAAGTTGATGCAGAATAAAAATTTAAAATAAGAGTCAGCACCAAAAGTCTAGCTGATCTGAATAACCCCCGAAATCTGATATGCAGATGGAACTTGCCGTAAATCAATTTGCTTTGAAATGAACGATTCTGAATGCTACTATTAAACTGCTTTGTACGAAAGTAGATTTCTTGGCTAGGGACCTACCATACGGATATCGTGGTTGGTTATTGAGGAAAAGAAAACAATCATGAAAAATTGTCACGAGCGTGTCAAGTTGGTTCTTGTCAAGGTTTTTCTTGTCATTCCAATTTGCATTCGAAGCAGATATGCCTGATTGACGTCTCACACTCGAAGAGTTACACTTCCGCTGAAACACAAAGAATATAAAAATTAAAACATTAGGTCAATATCTTGTTGGCCCTCCTCTAGCCTTATGTAAAGCCACACTTTAACCTTAAACCTCAAAAATTTGTAAAATTAGAGTTATTATTTTTGTAATTTTTCTTTCAAGTGAATGAAAAACTGCATTGCTTCACCTCAAGGTGTTACCAAGGTTAGAAAATACTATTCTCAACAGTCTACAATAATACAAAATTGAACCAAAAATTATCAACATTGACTAACTAATAAAAAGGTACTGCAAAAAATTGATTTTCAAACCTAAACTGTAGGAGGTAGTATCTTTGCAGGGGAGTTTCAGAGGAATAATTTTTATACTCATTTTTCATTATTTTTACTTTTTTGACAGAAACACAGCCAGAGATTAGTTATATCGAGTAGAATGTCATATTTACAGTCAGTATTATAAAGGTCCATTAAGCTAACGGGCAGATTTCTGATGCTAGTTTTAAAGCTAATATCGACGTCAAATCACTTTTTTTACCATTTTTGTAATCCTTTCATGCCAAGAATCACTAAATTCCTATTTTTTTCCACCTAGGTCCATACCTTTTCTAGAAACAGCCCCCGTTAACTTAATGAGCCTCTGTAATACTGGCTGTTAAGGATTAATAATTATTATCATTAGAATTTTAAGTTAAGATGTTAATTATTAAATTAATAAAAGTCTGATATTAATAACAAAATTTGTGACAAAAATTATCAAGTTGTGGAATATTGTTTATGATTCTATAAAATCTCTTATACAGAGTGCTCAAGAAAAATGGCAAGTTGTTCAATCTGTACAGATAACTTCATTGTTTTGAAAGTAAAGGATCTAATCCTGAAATCTATTCAAGAATCTGCTAATCTATAGTGGTTTTGCAATCCCTGTTCACTAAGTGCAATGGATAAACTTGCAAGTCCTATGACAGGTTCTCTGAATAAAGACCAGGCAACATCTCCTGAGGTAATAGGTATTCTTCCTGAGCCTCAGGACTCAATCTTACTGAATAAAATTGAAAGTATGGTGGCTGATGCATTGGAGCGAGGATTGAGGTCAGCTTTTAAAAGTGAGATTCTACTCCAGTGTGCAGAAGTAAGGTGTGAGGTTAATGCACTTGAAGACTCTAATGTTGACCTAGTTCGCCTCCTCACATCTGATGGCTGGCAGTTCAATAGACCTAATAAGAATATTGTTGTTGATCGCGGAACGGATTTGGATCTTCGTAGCCTTCCACTTTTTCTGATAACGATGGTTTTATCCCGGTGTTAAAAAAGGAGAGAAAGGGAAATAGATCTGGTAGGAGCTCTCCTGGTGATGGTTCTTCGAAGCTTAATGAATCTAATAATAAAAACTCAATCGGAAATCCGAGAATGGAGGTCAGGCAGACTGGGGATGAGTGTCTCCCTCCCGCTCGAACTCAGCATGCACCAAGAGGTAGAAGCTGGATCTGGGTTGGTGGTCTGGCCAGAGACACCACAGCGAAGAACGTCACTGATTACCTGAAGAATTCTTTTCCCGATAAAGACCTACTTGTTTTCGATCTCAGCTCCAAAACACTTAAGAAATCCTTCAACGTAGTAGTGATCTTGCTGTGGGTGACCTCATGTCGGCTTCTGTTTGGCCGTAAGGTATCCTTTTGCTGCCATTTCAGTTTAAATAATTTCACTCACAATACCTACTTCTGCTCCTGTCAGCAGTTCCTGGGTGGCGAATGAACCCCTCAACATTTCTCAGACCGGAAACGGAATCAAAATTTACTACCAGAATGTGCGCGGCTTACGAACTAAAGTAACGGAACTTTTTGACTCAGTTCTTGTTGAGGATTATCAGGTGAGGATTATCCATAAATCTTTTGCTGTCAAAGTTGAAGCGACTCTATGGTATTGGTGACCCTCTTTGTTCTTGTCTTCGCAGTTATCTTCATGACAGATCTCAACAAGTAACAATGAATGGTTTTACATTTGAGCCATTGGATGTTCCATCTGGTGTGGGTCAGGGTACTCACCTAGGACATATTCTGTTTACCTTATTTATAAATGATCTTAAATGCAAGATACAACATAGTAAATTTCTGTTATTTGCTGATGATTGCAAAATATATGATCGTGTCTCCTCTTGTCAGGATCAACGCAACTTCCAATCGGATCTTGATTCAATTAAGTTGATTAAGTTGATTCGATCGTAAGTTAGTGCGAGCTGAATGGTCTCGAAATTAATATTTCCAAGTGTAAACACATGAAATTCACTCGACAGCAACATCCGCTGTCTTCGAATATAGAATTTCCAACAGCTATATTCACCCCCAGCGAACAAGCACACCTTGCCATAGGGTAGATTTTGCTTCTTGGGGTATTCCCTACTTACTGTCAAAATTTCAGCAAAATCAATCTTTCTTAAAAGAATTTCTAGCCAAAAACCGCCATTTACTGTACTATAACTGGCTGCCACGCTAAAAGTAAATTATATAGAAGCAATCGTTTTTAAAGCTAAAACCGTTTCAACTGCTACAGAAATAATCATAGTTTGCAATTCTTCGTGAGGGCTTCATGCATGATTGTTCTTGAAAAATTCCAAGTCTCCCAAGTCCTCATAAATTAAATGTCTTCATTTTGCTAGATACATACTTATAGTTTCATAATGTTTTAACATAATTGCTAGAAAATATGCTTCAAAATTAAACTTATTTTGGAACAAAACTAATTATTTTTGTAAGAGGTTTTTCAGTTTCTTATATTTTGGCACATAAAGTACTTTTACTATTGAGAAAACCAGGTTCACATTCTCTGACCAGTCTGAGAAAGTAACACACTGCTGCTTGGGCGGCTTTGCAAAATCACTGTTTACAATATTTTCAGAGGATGGTTAGTACAATGGTGTAAAAGTTACGATTTTGCATAAATTGTTTCTTTTCCTATGAAGAATCGGCAAGCAGAAACTTCCATTTTTAGAAAAAATTTGTGCTTGCCACTCCCTTGAAATTGCTTTTTTAGTAATGTTAGTTACTGCACGTTATTTCCCATACTGATGTATTTTATACAATAATCGTGCTTAAACATACGAGTACAGAAAATGCGATAAATATTAAACTGTAGATATCATTGTCAGTTTATCTCATAATATTTTTTCTATTCTTATTATTTATTGATGAGTTATGGATCATTTCTTTTCTTATCTGCAATCTCTAACAAGTATTCTTCTTGAAAGGGAATATACATAATTGTGTACATGTAAAATTCAATTTTTATTTTACTAAAATTCAATATCAAATTACATAATGTATTTAACTAATTCTTAAAATTCATTATAAACTGTGTAGTATTACTTGTATTAGAGTTGGCATAGTTGTGTAGGATAAAGGGTGTTCGAAAAGGAATCAGTTTGGAGTACGCCCTGACAGCAAAGAGGTTTGTCCTAACTTAATCCACATTTTACAACTGACTGCTATTGATTTTGTTAGGTTAGGTCTACAATTCTATTATTACAGTTGACTGTTGTGCTGTCGTCCATGGATATTTGCTCCGGAGCAAATCCAAACCACACCATAACATTTCAAGACGGTTATCAACATCCAAATCCCATAAAGTTTATTCCCATTACGAAAAAACTTTCAACTTTAAAGTTTTGGCCTAAATGACACTCATGTTAAAACAAGCCACTTTCCACAAACAAGATAATGTCACCCTAGTATAAAGTTGTAAACTAGGTATAAACCCTAGTATACAATTAATATACAGGTGTCCCAGACTTAATTGACCAGACCATATCTCATATGTATACAGATTCAGATAATCACACCGAATAAAGGGGATTTTATTATAAATTTTTAAGCTCTATAACATGACAGAATGAAAAAAAAGAAGGAGCGATGACGTGTGTGCGAGAAACACTGTTTCAGACTGTTTTATTGCAAAACTACTGAACGATTTAGACTCATGGATGAAATAGCTATAATTTGAGACTAACAACCCGTAATAAAATTGCAGTTATTTTTAAATAACCTATAAACAAATAACAGTTACACAAAGTAACCGTGACTGTGTATCACATTCATAGTAAATGGAATAGACTAGTGTCCCAAGTCCCAATATACAGACTGTCCGTTTTTCGCGTGCCACTATGGGGATCTCGGTTATCTTAAGAGATACGAAGTTGGTTAAATTAGGGCAAAGTAGCGTATTTTTGCGCTGATTGATAATCTGAAAAGAAATTTGAGCTGTCATTATTAGTTGTCAAAACATTTCAAAAAAACTGAAATTTTCAATTTTTGTTTTTATTTTTTTATTCAAAAACCAATCAAGCAAGCCATTTTTAACTGAAACATTGTTAAGACACTTTTCAACAAGGAACCCAAAAATAATTTTACAATAGCTCTAGCACTTGAGATAGAAGAAAATCGATGGTCAGCTTTGGTTTTTCTTATGGGCGCCATATTGGATTTTTCCATTTTTAGATTACTTTAATTTTTCTCTTTACAACGATGTATCACACATGTTATTTCATTATTGAATGTTTGGCGAAAATAAAATTTCTTATCTTGTGTCCAGAGTGCTTTGAAGAAATGTCAAGGGTCTTTTGTTTTCAACAAAACTTTGACGATTCGACCAGTCGTCTGCGTCGACATTGAATTATTAATCGAGGAAAAGCCACTTATCAAATAAAATTATTAATTAAACAATGGTTAACAAAGACGAATAAATTAACAACTGGTAAGTGGTAATGTGTTCACAGCATGTGTTCAAAAATCTCTCCTTAACTAATTGCAAGCACAATTGCACCCTTTTCCTAAGATTCGCTACAGCTCTCAACACGTCTCTCCTTCTAATGCCGTGCCTGAGTGTGGTAACAATTCGTTGTCGAAGTTCATCGACGTCGGCTGGCAATGTTTTATAAATCTTATTTTTCATTGGCCCCCACAAAAAATAGTCCAATGGGGACAAGTCAGGTGACCGTGCTGGCCAGCGTTCGTCGCCATTATTTGCAATTACTTGGTTGGGAAACATTTCTGACAAGAATTCTCTCACCCTACCAGCATTATGAGGCGGCGCCCCATCCTGCTTTATTTGAAAAGTGGCTTTTTCCTAGATTAATAATTCAATGTCGACGCAGACGACTGGTCAAATCGTCAAAGTTTTGTTGAAAACAAAAGACCCTTGACATTTCTTCAAAGCACTCTGGACACAAGATAAGAAATTTTATTTTCGCCAAACATTCAATAATGAAATAACATGTGTGATACATCGTTGTAAAGAGAAAAATTAACGTAATCTAAAAATGGAAAAATCAAATATGGCGCCCATAAGAAAAACCAAAGCTGACCATCGATTTTCTTCTATCTCAAGTGCTAGAGCTATTGTAAAATTATTTTTGGGTTCCTTGTTGAAAAGTGTCTTAACAATGTTTCAGTTAAAAATGGCTTGCTTGATTGGTTTTTGAATAAAAAAATAAAAACAAAAATTGAAAATTTCAGTTTTTTTGAAATGTTTTGACAACTAATAATGACAGCTCAAATTTCTTTTCAGATTATCAATCAGCGCAAAAATACGCTACTTTGCCCTAATTTAACCAACTTCGTATCTCTTAAGATAACCGAGATCCCCATAGTGGCACGCGAAAAACGGACAGTCTGTATATGAGATCCAATATCTCATATATTCGACATACCGAAATTAAGTTCCGACATGCACACCCGATAGAATATTGCATTTCATTGTTTTATGATTTTTGCGAAAAAAAAGTAGACAGCACACTTAACAAATATTCAGAAGCATATTTTGAGTGTAAGTGTATTAAGTGTTTATTAAGTTTTTATTTTAAGTTACTCTTTTTTGCCTGTCAAGTTCGAGTATATTACATATATGTATAGGTAGTAATTCTGTTCAGCTTGTCATTTGTAATTACTTCCCTTCTTCTCTAGATGTGGCTATGAAAAATTATGTTTATGCTAATGTTTCTGATGCTTTGAATAATTTTCGGTCAACATTTTAGCTGCTGCAGATTATATAAAGTTTTCTTTTTAAATGCATTACTAGTCAAAACTTTCACCAGATGTTGGGTGCAGGGTCTATTATATGACTCTTGCGTTTACGATGTTAGAGATACACAAACAAACATGTCCTGGCTCATAGAAAATGCTGTTGGGTGCAATATACGCCCCTTATATCATGAACCTTGTACTGCACCCTAGATAATTACCAAAAAATTAAATAGTGTATACCAAAAAAATACCAAAAGAGATTAATAGTGTTGCGACTTGTAAGTATGGATTACTTTTTGACCTTAATTTTTTGGATTCAGGACACCAGTAGAATGCATTGTTGCTAATAAAAGACCATTTGGTTCTGTTTAATTGAACATAAACACGGATGCACCACATTGAGTAGTTTACCATTCATGATATAGGTATGATGTAGTTTTTGACATGCAATTACTTGTGGCAACACTTTACAAAATGCACGGTACTACCTGTCTTGTTATTTGCTGTTTTCTAATTTATTTATGATCATGTACCTACTTACTTTGTATTGAATGTTGTTATTTCTTAACTGATAATAATAATTAATTATTACTACATCGAGTTTTGTCCTGTTAATAGATCCGTATCTGTTGGGCAATAAATCGATAAATCAAAATAAAATCACAAGTTTAACATGAAATATTGAGAGAAAATTATACAGGGTGTTGATTTTCAAAGCGGGCCATAGGGGATTAGCATTGCGAAAGCGGTTTTTGAGGATTCCTGCTCGCCGTTTAAACTGACAGAAATGGTTTTGGTATCAAAATGAAGCTAAAATTATTGCGCATAACCCTTGACATCAGAAATTAATTTAATTTCACGTTGTTTTATAAAATTCTGCAGTAGAAGTTCAAGTAATTGTTAATGTTTAATCACAAAATAGCATGCCTTGCCCAAACAATAATGACGTTTCTACGTTTTGACAATCCAATAATAAAACATTGGTCTATTAAAAAAAATTCACGGCAAATAAATCGCGAACCCTCCTGTAACTGGCTACAATGTAGTAGGTTTTCACCATTAAGACTCTTTCTTGGTTTGTATAACCCATTTTTAAATAGAACCAGACTTTATTATTATACCTACTGAATTATAAAGTTTTATTATTGGATTGTCAAAACGTAGAAACGTCATTACTGTTTAGGCAAGGCATGCTATTTTGTGATTAAATATTATCAATTACTTGAATTTTTACTGAAGAATTTTAGAAAACAACGTGAAATTAATTTAATTTCTGATGTCAAGCGTTATGCGCAATAATTTTAGCTTCATTTTGATACCAAAACCATTTCTGTCAGTTTAAACGGTGAGCAGGAATCCTTAAAAACCACTTTCGCAATGCTAATCCCCTATGGCCCGCTTTGAAAATCAACACCCTGTATAAGTAGGTAAATTACGTGATGCGTTTGTCATGGTGATAGTTTATCAATCCTCATAAACCTTGATAAATTATCACTAGACATACTCTTGCAAGTGACACCAAGCAACTGGAGTATGGAGTGCATGCAACTAACTTGGTAACTAAAAAGGACATTTATATTGTTGCAGTGGTTGGGCGTATGAATAATGACGATGGATTCGAGCCCCCGCGGATCGACAGAGCAGCTCTCTAGCACGGACAGTGCGGGGCCAAGTATGCACCACTCCCTCTCCACCCCTGCAGGCGTAGACGGCAGCTCCCGCACCCCCCCAGCAACTCCCAAAAAAGGCGGCAAGATGCTCGCCATCAGAGTACAGATGCTCGATGATGCTATCACTATCTTCCAAGTGCAGGTGAGGAAATTATCAAGTTTTATGCTTGTTAAATTAACAGTTTTTGTATTTTTTTTGTGTAAAATAAATTGATAGCTGGTATGGAATACGGATATCCACTAATTTTCAGTGAGTTCTGAAATTGACAGATATTGTGTCATAAAAAACTAATGTTTTTATTAGAGTGTTTAAAAATGCGTATTTCTCAAATTAAATGCAAATGCACTCGTAGGGTAGTTTTCAAATACGGAGGCCATAGGGTACCGAAATATAAAGTTACTTTGTGGCTTTCTCATACTAATTTCTTAAACATATTATTTATCTGCTAAGCAGTGTTGTATCTGATTTTTTCTTTTTGGAAAATTTTCAAGGTTATTTTTAATTATCAAAATATTTACAGGCAAAAGCTCTGGGCAGTGTACTTTTTGAGCAAGTCTGTAAGCAGCTACATTTGTTGGAGGCTGATTATTTTGGATTGGAGTATGCTGATGTTGGAGGAACTAAGGTAAATTTTTAAGGCACTATATTATACTCGGTTCTATTTTTAACTTAATTTTACAAGTGGTAGGGAAGTAAATTCCTTGAGCTAAGTTTCGATAGGTTTTATTTGCTAAAAAGTGCGTTTGTGGTTGTAGAACCTAAATCTCATTTAATTAAATGATTTTAGTAGTTTTAGTAACATTTATTTTAGTGCCGACTACCCAGGAAACTTATGAAGAGTAGATTCTGAAAGTTAAGAAAGGTGTTATAATAATAATTATTATGTATTATAATCCTACCTACATAAAGGTAGGATTATGACAGATATTTACATTTTTCTGGCTAAATCTATCAGTAAACTGTTGTCTGATATTGGTGGAGTGAAAATAATTCATACTCAGTATTTAAAAAAGTTGTAGTGAAGAAGGGCTCCAACTTTTTTAATTACCCAGCGTATCTATCAGTGTCTAGAATTCTAGTATATAAAGTTTATTTAAACAACTGACTGGCATACCAGTTTGCCCTAAGACACAGTATACAAAATATTACTTAAAAATAAAATAAAATTATTAAATGAAAATTATTGCAAAAAAAAATATTGTAATTTCGGTTTAAAACCAAAAAGATGATTTCTTAAAATGTACGTTTAACTTTTCAGAATTTTGATTACAATTTCCATGTCTAAAGATTTATTTAATCCAAAAAATTTCCTAAATTCAATATATTTTTTAACTAAAGTTCCTATTTTACAATTATATTGTAATGAATTTCACCCTATTTTCGTAATTAGCTTACAAGACTTCGGTATAATGTTGGGATGTGCTGAACCATGATTCTGCCGAACCGCCCAATACCGAAGCTTTGGCCCGAAATTGTGCTTAACCGCCGAATGTTCGGCAAAAAGTTTGGCCGAACATAAAAACAAAGCAAATCGTGGAAAAAATAAATAGACTTCCAATCAAATCATTACATCATGAAATCAAATTTCCCTTCAATCCCTCTTGTGATTAAATGTTTTTCACAAAAATGTTTTGGCTTATTTGTTTGTTTTTCTTTGACGATGATTCTTTTGTTGGTTTTTTTTTGTGTTTTTATTCAAGTTTATTAGTATTACTCGTAGTATCTTGTATTGGTGTCTTTGATTTGTTTGTTTGTTTTTTTTTTTTTGTAATTTTAAACATCACCAGCGTACGGGAACGTGTTCCTCCTTGCTGGATAAATACAAGAAAACTACTGTTTGATAATTGTTTGTTCTCTGCGATCTCTAGTGAAATGTTAAGAATTAATATTGAATTGTAATACATACCTATATCATGGTGTGTAAATAAATAAATAAAATACCAAAATACCAAAAAACAATTTTGCAAATTTAGAAATGTTAACTTGCCTGAAGTGCCTAACTGTGTCGCGGACATGGGCACTGCGTCGTGTTTGTAAGGCTCATTATTAATTTATATTTAGGGTAAAATAAAAATAAAATTATTATCGATTCAGTTTAAATTTAAAATAAATTGATTTGTTATTAATGTTGCCCATGTGTAAATTTCAAGTAGGTACATAACTACCTATATAATTCTCATCCAAATTGAAAAAAATCTAAATTAAAGCCTGAATTCCTGAATATTTTCCAATTTATGACCTATTAACAACAAGCATTGAAGTTGAAACATAAACAAGGATGGGAGATGTGCAAATGTACACTACAATTTTATTTGGATTATTGTTCATTAGTAGAGTTTGCCAGCGTTGCTGGGGGTGAATTTATAAAAAAGCAATTTTTTTTAATTATATTTTCTACATCTCAAAAAAGCCTGCTTTCATCTGGTTTATTATTATAAAAAAATCTCAATGAGAAATATTTTTTATTGATTTTTGAATTCAGGCTCCGCAATGCTTTTATATGGCGCGTCTTAATGAATAAACTTTCCCCCTGAAACAACATAATTTGGAATTCCTTTATCACGTCATAACTCAATAAGGCTTACACTAATCGAAAAAAGCATTTCTACAAACATTGTAGATCAAAGATCGGTGATTACAGTGCAGTATTCAAAATGTAATTTGGACGCTCCGTGCCCTCAAAAATTTGAATAGATCGTGGGGATGTAGTATTTCAACCCCGCTACGGTAGAGACGCGAGTAAGGTTCATTGTCGCTAGCCCGCCCCTACGATATGGTACTCTGTTGCTCGAAACGCATTTAAAGTTGATTTTCCCTTGAATATGGCAGCGTCCCATCGTCTGGCTTTAAATGCAATGCTAAGCTAATCCACCTTAATAATTATTATATTATAATTATTATTATAATTATTATACCCAATAATTATTATTATATTATACGAGGTCTGGCTATTAAATAACGAGACTGCATATGAAAAAGAGGTTTATTGTAAAAATTATTCTACAATCGAATGCTCCCCTTCAATGTACACATCTCCCCTCCCCATACACTGTTCCATTCATTTTTTCCATTGGTCAAAGCAATACTGGAAGTCTTCTTTTGTGACAGAATTTAGAAGCTCCGCCGATTTTCGCTTCACCTCTTCCATCGACTCAAACCGGGTTCCTTTTATGGCAGACTTGATCTTCGGAAACAAGAAAAAGTCATAAGACGCTAAATCAGGTGAGTACGGTGCATGTTCAAGCACTGGAGCGCCTCTAGCGGCTAAATAACGCTTCACAAACAGCGCGTTATGGGCAGGTGCATTGTTGCCACGACTTGTTTTCCCACAACTCCGATCGTTTCTTACGAACTCGCTCTCGCAGTGTTGCCAAAACATGGCGAGAGTCTCAGCGTCTGGCGTTTACAGTCTCAGCAATCATCCGAATGCTCATACGGCGATCTCCGCGTACAATTTCATTGTTTTTGGTCACTTTTTGCGGAGTTGAAACAGACACAGGTCGACCTGGACGTTGGTCACCTTTGATGCTCTCCCCGCCTTCAGAAAACCTTTTATGCTATTCGAAAACACGTGCACGAGATAGAGAATCTTTACCGTAGGCCTCTTTCAACAATTTATAGCGCTCAGTAGGAGTTTTTTTTCATTTAACGAGAAATTTCACATTGATTCGTTTTTCGTCACACGTTGTTATCGGCACGAGAAAAAACCGCGTTCATTTTCAACTTTCATAGAAAAAATACTACTACAGCGACAAAAACGTGTTTTCATACAGGCGAAGCAGACACTACACTCTAACCAATGCTGCATTCGTGTTCCTCACCACCCCTCTAGGACGCCTTCTGCGCGCGCAGTCTCGTTATTTAATAGCCAGACCTCGTAGGTACCTAATATAATAATTTATTCTATTTGATTATTACTATTACATTTTATTAATTATTACTTGCCAATGACCCGCTTATTGTACGTACCTACACATAGTTACATACCGACACCCACATATTGATAAAAAAGAACAAGTAATTTTTAATGAAGTTCTTAAGTAATTATTAATTACCTACCTATATTCAGAGTCAGAATTTGACTCAGATGAAACATCTTCCAAAACAATATTATCAGCTTTATTGCCTAGGTATGTATAGGTATATTTCCACACCCTGATTGAGCCATGCATTTCCAGAAGCCAATGCAACTGATTTGTTTGTTTTTGCAAGAACAACGAAGTTTGGTGATTTCTGAAATATGGAAAGTTTGTACATTATTCTTATTTTTAAAATTACCTTCTATTTTTTTTTTTACTTAATTATTTATGCTAATAAATCTCTAACTACAAAGTGAATTTTCAAGATTCAATGTTTTTTCTAAAACTGAAGATCGACTGCTTGTTATTTCTAATGAAATTGCTTCCCCCTTTGTGAAATCCTCTTTACTTAAAGCACAGAAAAGGATCGAACAAATCTTTGAAAACATTTTTGGATGTCGTTGGTACACCTGACTTTTATAAACCCTTAAAGAAAATTAAGTTACAAACAATGGCGCATCCAACAAATAGAGTAGCTACCTCAGAGAATACGGAGCACAGAGCGTCCAAATTACATTTTGAATACTGCACTGTAATCACCGATCTTTGATCTACAATGTTTGTAGAAATGCTTTTTTCGATTAGTGTACGCCTTATTGAGTTATGACGTGATAAAGGAATTCCAAATTATGTTGTTTCAAGGGGAACGTTTATTCATTAAGACGCGCCATATAAAAGCATTACGGAGCCTGAATTCAAAAATCAATAAAAAATATTTCTCATTGAGATTTTTTCATAATAACAAACCAGATGAAAGCAGGCTTTTTTAAGATGTAGAAAATATAATAAAAAAAAATTGCTTTTTTTTATAAATTCACCCCCAGCAACCCCCTGCACGGGGGGATTTTTCTACGACCAAGCCAAAATTATCTCTTTTTGGATGAGGAATAATTTTAAATTGGTCGTAGCTTTTAGCAACATAGTGCACACGGGATGACACGATAGGAGCGCAGATTTACTCTACTACATCTCTTTCTGTGAAATCGGAATGAATTATCCTATCTTTTTCCAACAGATACCCAAACCTCATTCTTCATTTCTATTCAGCATTCTCTGATTTATAAAATGGTTAATTCGAATGAGAAAAACAGTTTGTCCCTTGAATTTTCGAGTTGATAGCTGTTCTTTGTTCATTCATAGCTGTTCATTCTTTGTTCATAGTTATTATTTCAAAATTATTTCAGTTTTTTTTTATTGGGGATACCTACCCCTCCTAGACAACTTGGAGATGAGCCTAGATTGTTTGCTACACTGCCTGCACCATAACCTGATTCGTAAATAATAAGTGAACTGTGTCTAAATTCACACAAATTCTAAGAAAAATCCAATGCTCGTTAGTGATAATTTTAAACTTGTGGAATTATCACCTCCAAATCATTGGAAAAACATTTACCTATTAATGATTTTATAATTTTTTGTTGTGTAAATTTTAAGGTTACACAATGCAATTATTAATCAAACAACTTGTCCTCTCTTAGGAATTCCATAATTTGTGTACCGATATTTGTTTAATGTTGACAAAATGTATCATTTTAGCACTTTTGAATGTATCATTTTTGAAGACATAATTAATAATTGTGATATTTCTTCCCCAGTTACATTCAGTCACAACACGAGTCTCCATGGGCATAATCTTAGCTATAAGTTTGACAACGATTGATTTTTGGTTTTGAGCCATTTGTTGTTTTCAAAACCCTGTTCTTGTACATTTAAATTTTTATTGACTTGTCCTATAGCACTGATATTATGCTCGTTGGATTAATATATTATTATTATTATTATTATTATTATGATTATTATAATTATTATTAATCCCAGGAAAATTCGTGTTCTCGAGATATTCACCTCTAAAGATTGAATTTTTCTGACATTACAGTTAATTAATATGACACTTGCATTGAAGTACCTACCTTGTGGAAAATAAATAAAATAATTTTGTATTCAGAATGCACATATCACCGGCTTCATATGAAAAGTCCACAAATTGGTGAAATTGAGATTTGAATGTTATCTAGTGAACTATTTACGCTCTTATAGTACAGGGTGTCGCATTTAAGATGAAGACACCCCCATATTTTATTTATTTAAATGAATACAGATTTGAAAATTCGCACAGTCATAAGTGGTGATTAAATATATTAATTAATTAAAATAAATTTTTTAAGATACTTAACCGAATTCAGAATTTTAAGCTCAGCCTACTACGAATTGACAAATAGGGCCGTTTCTCAATATGTTGTTTCGCGTTAGAGATATCGAAAAAAGTTATTAGAAAAAGTTGTTCAGAATATTTTTTTATGCCCATATACCAATTTTCATGACAAAATTAGCATTTTTAATTTTTTCAATATTTTGGTCTATTAAATTATCACCAAACAACCGAATTATTTCGATTTTTTCACGTAAAGTTAATGGCATTTTAATTCTCTGATCAGTAATTCTCTAATTTGTACACTCTAATTTGCACAATAAACTTCAAACTGACTAGTATTTGACTATTCTGTCAATTTTATTATTTTCCATGGCAGACTAGTTATCAAATTAATAAATACACTTAAAGTCTGTACACTGAGAGTTGTCTGTTGTGAGAACTAAGGATACATCATCTCGCTATGTTTCTTACTCCTTCTATTGCATTGCATAGTCAATCGAGTTAAAATGGGACGTATTGTCAGAAATACGTTTGAATCGTCAGCAATTCTAAAAAGATGAGCGAGAGTGAGACGGAAGTATCGACTCGCGTCTTGATACGCTTAGATTGATACGATATTACGATAATATTGTCGTCGTTACTATCAGTAGTGTCAGTGTCAGCGGTAAATATACTTAATATACTTAAAAATAGGTCTTGTGATTTGAAACGTTTTTAATACGAAATTAGCAGAATTACCTGTGTCCTGTGATAAACTATGAGTAACTTATTATAATTGCTCGAATGCCTAAAAATCTACTTCCTTGCTTTGCCTGGGAAACGATTGAACTCCCTAGTACGTGGTCTTGTGGTAAAATTGCTGAAATATTTTACTTGCAAATAAGAAAACGGAGGTGTTATTCTTTCTTTTAAACGGCAACCAGCAGGTAGGTGACATGATATTTCTATCATGATGATAACAATAATTATTATGATTCTTATTTACTTGCATTATATAATATTGGTTATCAAAAAGTTGCAAGGCTCTACTTTGTCAATAACTTGTCGAAATAATATATTTATAGGATATTCATTATTCCTCAACACACGCCACTGACACGAACTGCGATACCACATCTGGTTCGACTTAGAAATAAGTGTACGATTCAAATCGAATTAAATGAAATTGTTTAGTCAGAATCAGTGTGGCATGACAACGAACAACTCTCAGTGTACAGAGAGTAATTTTGAATTGTAGACCAAAATAATGAAAAAATTAAAAATGCGAATTTTGTCATGAAAATTGGTATATGGGTGTAAAGGAAATAATGCATTTCCCTAATTTTGAATTGTCCCGCGCGCCGCGCAGGTAATGGTGTAGGTAGAGGTGGAATGAACTCATCAGATAATAATATCATTTTATTTATCAATCAGAAATTATTTTAGCTGAAATGAGTAGTTATAATAGTGGTTGTTATTATTGTATTCAATTATTTTAAGAAAGAACCTCCATGTAAAAAGGAATAGACAAAGCGAGGCAATAAACTTTGAATGTCGTTTCTTTGTTTGCAGGTGGGTCTTTTAATTATTGTAATATAGTTTAATTTTAGTAATAGTTTAGTAAATAGGTAGTTAATAGAATAAATCTTTGTTTGCAGAGCAACAACAGTCTAGTTTATTATTTCAATTTGTCGACCCTAAAAGATATAGAGGATAGCTAAATAACATTATAAAACGACATTTTTAGTTTTTAAAATTGAAATAATTATGGATAAGCTACGATTTGAATTTACACTATTGCCTGGAAATGATGGAAAGTCAAACATTTACTCAATTACTTCCATAGCCACAAGCGATAATAAAGCGTATGCAATACCAGAAAAGTTTCAAGCAGTTAATTATCATAAGGATATACTTAAAACAACTACATATAATAAAGTGAAAAACAGTTTAGAAAAAAGGTACCAGATTAGAAGAGTCTGGATAACAATGACCGATGAACTTAGAAAAACCTATATAGATGATGATGGTAACTTACAATTTGGGGATCAATTTCTCGAAGAAGTGCATCCAGAACAACTTGCTACTTCACAAAAAAAAGAAGCAGATACATTAGAAAGATTATTTGAAAAACTAGTAGAAAATACACAAGCAAATAAACAGCAGAGCTTAAAACACATTGCAGAGAAGTTTGTGATTGAAAAATTTACAAGCAGAAATTATAACGCAAGCCTATGGATTGATACTTTTGAAAAAGAATGCACCCGCTTTGATGTAACAACAAATGACAAGAAAATTGAAATTCTCAGATTGTTCATGGATGGGTCCTGTGTAGAATGGTACAGTTCAATGATTATGAAACTAGGGATAGGTTCAGAATGGACAACATGGAAAAATAAATTCTGTGAATCATTTGCAAACAAGGGATGGAATCCAGTCACTTATGCATTGTTATTTAAATACAAAGATGGTTCGTTGTTGGATTATGCCATAAGAAAGGAAAAACTTTTACTAAATATGAGAAGATCAATTGACAAGGGTACCTTAGTGGATCTCATTGCAGCCGGTTTACCAGAGTTCATCCTAAATAGAATTGATAGAGAAGCACTAGAAGATACAGTGGATTTGTTTAATGAAGTTAGCAAGTATGAACATTTAGTAAATAAAAGAAGCATTTTTGGTAAGAAAAAAAGTGAAAATGTAAAAACTAGTAGTAAGAGTAGAGACCTAAACCCATGTAAAATTTGTGAAAAATTGAACAAAGGTAATCGTTATCACTCGGAAGCTATATGTTGGTTTAATAAAAAAGAGGAAGATAAGGTAAGGAAAGATTTCATAAAACATGTAAACAATTCAGTACTAGAAGCCGAATTAAACGAAACTAATCAAAAAAACGAATAGTGACACCATTAATAAATGTCAAACTACGATTGAATGATAAATTAGAAATACAGGGGGTTTACGATTCAGGTTCAAACGTTTCTCTGATTAATTCGAAGTTATTGAAACTAAAAACAAGGGGAAATAATTTGAATATAACTGATTTGGTAACTATTAATGGTGTTAAAAAAACTAGTGGTTTGACAACTTTGAAAATAAAAATTTTTGAATTAGAAAAAAATGTAGATGTTTACATTATTGATGAAGAAAATTTTAAATATGATTTTTTGATAGGATTAGATTTAATAAAAAAGTTCAAACTTGTGCAAAATGAGGATTTAAAAATAACTCAAAAACACAGTCTGATTAATAAAAATAAAATAGAAGAAATTTCTGAAAATAAAAATACAAATCCTGCATTATATAGTACAGAAGATAACACTAACACTACAAAAAACTACAAAATAAATTTTAATGAGCATATAAAGGCGGAAGATATCGAAGTAAAAATAAATCATTTAAATCAGCATGAAAAATCTGAAATAAATAGATTGGTATGCAAATATAAATCAGTTTTTGCCAAAAATAATTATGATGTCGGCACTGTTAATGGATATGAAGCGAGGATAGATCTATTAGTAGACAAATACTGTAGTAAGAGGCCTTACAGATGTACTATAAATGATAAAAAAGAGATAGAAGAGCAAATAGCAAAATTGCTAGATAATAATCTAATAGAAGAATCCTACAGTCCATTTGCAGCGCCTGTCACTTTAGCATTTAAAAAAGAGGAAAACAAAAAATCTAGACTGTGTATAGACTTTAGGGACTTGAATAAAATAGTAGTGCCCCAAGCACAACCATTTCCGCTAATCGAAGACCTTATGATAAAGACGAGGAATTGCATATTTTTTTCCACTCTAGATATAAACTCAGCATTTTGGTCAATTCCTCTACGTATCGAAGATAGGAAAAAGACGGGATTCGTAACACAGGAAGGACATTTCCAATGGACCTGTTTACCTTTCGGACTAAAAACCTCACCGGCAATTTTTCAGAGGATATTAAGTAATATTTTGAGGAAGTATAAACTTACTGATTTTGCAGTTAATTATATAGATGACATTCTAATATTTTCTAAGACTTTTTCTGAACATGTTAATCATCTAACACAATTGCTGGAAGCGATCAAAACAGAAGGTTTCAGGTTAAAATTTACAAAATGTACATTTGCATCAGATTTAGTAAAATATTTGGGTCATATAATACAAAATAATTCTATCAGACCACTAAAGGATAATTTGATTTCAATAAAGAATTTTCCTGTCCCTAAAACTCAAAAAAATGTAAGACAATTTTTAGGAAAAATCAATTTTTATCACGAATACATACCAAAGAGTGCAATAATATTAGATCCTTTGCATAATTTACTCAGGAAAAATCAAAAGTTTGTTTGGTCCGATGAATGCCAAGTAGCATTTGAGAGGATGAAAAACATGCTATGTTCCCAACCAGTTCTGGAAATTTTTGACCAAGATTTACCGATCAATATTTATACAGATGCTTCTTTAGAAGGGGTTGGAGCCATTTTAAAACAGACACAGCCTAATGGAAAAGAAAAACCAGTAGCTTACTTTTCAAAAAAACTAAGTGAACCTCAGAAGAAAAAAAAGGCAATATACTTGGAATGTTTGGCTATCAAAGAGGCTGTGAGATATTGGCATTACTGGTTGATGGGTAAATCATTTACAGTTTATTCAGACCACAAACCACTGGAAAACATGAATCTGAAATCTAGAACCGATGAAGAGTTGGGGGACTTAACATATTATTTATCGCAATATGACTTCAAAATAAAATATGCTCCAGGAGAGAAAAATGTGGAAGCAGACTGTCTGAGCAGAAATCCAGTATTAGAATCGGATGAAAATACAGATGATCAATTAAAGGTTGTGAACTTGATTAAAATGGAAGATATTCAAACAGATCAAAATAAAAATGAAGAAGTACAAAATAATAAAGACAAATTAATTGAAAAACATGGTATATACTTGAAAAAAGTTAGAAAAAAAGAAAAAATAATTTTATCAGAAGAATTTAGCGTTAAATTATTAAAAAACATACATGAAAACATGTGCCATATTGGAATTAGTCAAATGCAAAAGACGATTAGTCCACTCTACGTCGCAAAAAATTTGACCAAAAACTTGGAGAGAATTTGTAGAAGCTGTGAAGTTTGTATAAAAAATAAATCGAGAGGGCACGACAAATTTGGCTTGATGTCTCATCTGGGCCCGGCCACAAAGCCTTTCGAAATAATCTCTATAGATACAATTGGGGGCTTTGGAGGTTCAAGATCAACGAAAAAATATCTACATCTTTTAGTCGATCATTTTACAAGATACGCGTTCATCCTAACCTCCAAAACGCAGACTGCAAATGATTTTATCAGACTAATCATGAACATAACGGAATCGGAAGATATTGGTATGCTTCTCACCGACCAGTATCCGGGAATCAATTCGAAAGAATTCAAGAAATTCTTAAAGGACAGACGGATACCAATGGTCTTCACAGCAGTAAATGCACCATTTTCAAATGGCCTAAATGAAAGGCTGAATCAAACATTAGTGAACAAAATCAGATGCAAGTTAAATGAGAGAGGAAAAAAGAGAGCCTGGACAACAGTAGCTCATGAATGTGTAAATAAATATAATGATACTAGTCATTCAGTCACTGGCTTTTCGCCACGGTATCTCTTATATGGTACAGATGTCGCAATTTTACCAAATGAACTACAGCGAGAAGTATCAAATAGCGACTGGGACAGAGACAGAAAATTAGCACTTAAAAATACAATACGATCACATAACTACAACAAAACACTATTTGATAAAAATCGCAAAAACCATGAATTTAACAAAGGGGATATCGTATATGTAGAAAATGGGAACAAGCTGAACAGGAAGAAATTAGATGAATTAAAAATTGGACCGTATAAGATTATTGAAAAAATTTCAAACTCAATATATAGGATAGACACAGGTCACAAAAAAACAGAATCAAATCTTTTCCATATAACAAAACTTATTCCGGTTCCTACATTAGAAGATGAAGAAAAAGCAGAAACTGCAGAGGATATATAGTGGAAAATTTCTTGAAAATTTTCTTATCCGAGGGGGGAGATGTAAAGGAAATAATGCATTTCCCTAATTTTGAATTGTCCCGCGCGCCGCGCAGGTAATGGTGTAGGTAGAGGTGGAATGAACTCATCAGATAATAATATCATTTTATTTATCAATCAGAAATTATTTTAGCTGAAATGAGTAGTTATAATAGTGGTTGTTATTATTGTATTCAATTATTTTAAGAAAGAACCTCCATGTAAAAAGGAATAGACAAAGCGAGGCAATAAACTTTGAATGTCGTTTCTTTGTTTGCAGGTGGGTCTTTTAATTATTGTAATATAGTTTAATTTTAGTAATAGTTTAGTAAATAGGTAGTTAATAGAATAAATCTTTGTTTGCAGAGCAACAACAGTCTAGTTTATTATTTCAATTTGTCGACCCTAAAAGATATAGAGGATAGCTAAATAACATTATATGGGCATAAAAAAATATTCTGAACAACTTTTTCTAATAACTTTTTTCGATATCTCCATTGCATTATAAACAATGCAATGGAACAGGGCTATTCGGTTGATTGTACAGGGTGAAGCGCGAGAACCTTAGGGCATTTTTATATGGCGAAGTGTTGGGAGTAGAAGTCAAAAAATTTGTAAATGTATAGTTTCGATTTTGACGAGCTGAACTAAAATATTTGCAACCCCACACCACTTCCGGTTATACCGGAAGTTGATATATTTTTCTTTTTTTAAATACTACACCCTGTATATTATTACATTTTCAGATTGCCTGAAAAAAAGTAATAAAAATTATGTTTACATTTTAAATTTATAACGAGTAATTAATGAGTTATAAACAAATGAAAATCGCAGTTTTCCATTTTACAAATTTTACAAAGCAGCTTAGCTTGAAAATGGGTCAAGATATCGGAAAAAAATCCATGTCCCTATTTTAACTTTTCATATACTACGCTGGAGTACCTACAGAAAAAAAAATTCTTAATTTTTTTTAAATCGCTGATTTTTTATCACTTTGTATACGAATTTCATCAGCACCATAGAATACTCCGTTAAAAGTTAAGATAGGGACATGTAAGCCGTTTTCCGATATCTTGACCCGTTTTGAATCTAAGCTGCTTTGAAAATAGAAAATTGCAATTTTCATTTGTTTATAACTCATAAACCACTCGGTACGATGACCTGGCAACATGGCCTTGCGTGAAAAATTGGTTGTTGAGTTAGACAAGCTGAAAAAATCTGTTTTAATTGACATAATAATAGATAAAAAGGTGCCAAATGGAGTAAAAGTAAGTGACGAACTGCTGAAATTATTATATGAAGAAAATAAGGACGAGAAACACGATAATGTGAATGATTTAAATAAGCTGAGTGATAACACTGATAGAGACATCAAACTAATCACCTTGAAAAGGGAATTAAAGTGCACCCGGACTGAATTATCGTGTGTAAATAGAGTCAATCATGAACTTGAACGAAGAATTGCTGACCTGGAGCAGATCATACAGTTATTAAAAGGTACTGAAAAAATTAGTAGTGTATCTAAAAGAAAGGTTATAATGAACGGCTCATCCAGCGTTGCCACAAGTGATGAAAAATCGCGCACAAATATGAGCGGGGAAATAAATTCTTCAAAAAAAGGTAACTCAGAAACTACTTATAAGACCGCTAAGGTGCTGAGTGAAATACAAAATGTGAGAAATGTCAAACAGGACACCGAAAGAGCAAACGTTGTATGGGGAACTGGTGAGGTCGACATAACTACCGACAATGCTAGCCCTTCCTTCTCGGCGGCTGCTAGACGAGTGTGGTTACATTTATGTAAAGTGGCAATAGGAACTAGTGCCAACCAAGTTAAAAACTACTTAAACGGAAAGTTTCCTGGACAGGAATTCACAGTAGACGACCTCCAAAAAAGAGATGATGCTGTAAGTATCTCCTTTAAAATTGGAGCAGATGTATCATTTCTGGACAGGCTAAATGACCCCAACACATGGCCAAAGGGTGTTTTTTTTTTTTTTTTTGAAAAAGGAGGGTAAATCCATTATGGATACCCATGCATTGGGTTATGTGGGAGTCCCACCCACTAAAACCCCCTCCTTTCGAGGGCCGTCTGATTCTTGGTCACCGGAAGCACCTCAGCCTCATGGGCTTATTGTGCACCCCCTTTTGCTTCATGACACCCATTCCATCAGTCTGGTTCCCTGAACTAACTTGTGCAGCCCCGTTACTGAATGAGTTTCATATTCTTCCGGACGCATTTTTTGTTGTCCGTATATCTCCTGTCTTCTGCGGTCCAGAGCCTCGCATTCACACAGTACATGTTTTGCTGTCTCCTGGGCCCTATTGCATTCTCGGCAACTTAGGTCTCCATTGAACAGTCCTATTTTATTTAAGTGTTCTTTTAGGGCAATATGTCCCGTTAGTAATCCCACTGTAATGCGTAACTGATTCCTGCTAAGTAATAGTAGTTCTTCAGTTGTCTTTTTTATGGGTCCTTTGATAAAGGCTTTCCCATGTTGGTGTTTGGTCCTTTTGTCCCAATATATTTTGTGTTTTTCTTTGACCCATATATTAACCTGACCCCGTGCTGTACTTTTTGGTACTCCCAGGGCAGGTTCTGGGCCAATGTATTTAGTCGAGGATCCTCTTCTTGCTAGCTCGTCGGCTTTTTCATTGCCTGTGATTCCTCTATGTCCTGGTACCCACATCAAGGTTACCTTATTGCGTTCTGCCAGGGTTTCGAGATTCTCACTGCATTCCCACAGTAGTCTGGACGTTATCTTGGGGCTTTCTATAGCCCTCAGAACCTCCTGACTACTGTTAATATATTGTGATCCGTCTATTTTTGTAGGCCCTCTTATTATTTATGCTCGCTCAGTGTAGCATAGCGTATATTTCCGATTGAAATACAGTTGCCCACTGCCCGAGAGATATGGTGTGTTGAGTATTGTCCAACTCATTGTATATGCCAGCTCCAGTTCCTTGGTCGGTCTTTGACCCGTCAATGTACCAGGTTGTTCCGACCAGCCTGTTGCTGTCTGTGGGCTCATTCCAAAGGGCCAAAGGGTGTAATGATTAGACGATTTCGGTTTTTTCGAAAATCAACGCGAGACACTTCATAAGAGGGAGCAGTTCCGTGAACCTGACTATGATCTATTGCTTTTAAATTGTCAAGGGCTCACAATAGAAAAGGCCAACCAGATAGAGTGTGACTACTTGAATACGGCAAGCAAGCTTAAGTTCATGTGTTTTACCGAGACTTGGTCGGCGCCTGGATTTTTGGATAGTATCTATTTTAAGGGCTATCATCTAGGCGCTAGCTATGACAGAACTTCCACCATTCGGGGAGGTGTTGGCATATGGTGCGAAAGATCAATGGGAGCCGTCGCCACTGTTGATCTCAGTGAGTTTTGTGTTGATTGCCTTCTGGAGGCATGTGCTGTGTCCTGGAGAATGAAAAATTCTCAAGTGATCTTCATTATGGCATTATACCGACCTTCTGGATTATCCCACATAGGTGAATTTTTTGAAAGACTGAGTCAGATGCTTGATAGGTTGTGCAGGGGAACTAGGAGGTGGATTATTTGCGGTGATTTTAACTTTGATCCTGTAAAGCATGCACGTGAGTATACAAATTTGCAAAACATATTAACATCATATGGCTTTCAAAAGAATATCGTCACCCATTATACCCGTAAAGATAGTATTTTGGATCATATTTACGTCAACTATAGGAACAAGGGTGAGTTCAAAATTTTAGAAACTTTTATATCAGATCATGACGCTGTACTGTACAGCACTCAAATGAGTAATGGAAATAATACTAAGCATACAAAAATAGAGAGTTGTGAGCGACGTTTCAGTCAATCCGCAGTTGCTTCTTTTGTTTCCGATCTAGGGAGCGAGAGTTGGGACGGGGTTTACGGGGAAACCAACCTAGATACAGCCTTTGATAAGTTTTATAGTTTGTATTTGCACTACTTTACTCTTCATTTTCCACTTCGTGTGAGAACCTGCGCTCCCAATGGGAACAGATGGGTGGATGATGACGTAAAAAAATCTAGTGCAAGAATAAGAGACCTTTACAAAATTAGGTGTCAATATCCGATGCTGGAGCCGATATACCAGCTGGCGCGACGTAAACATAATAATCTCGTTCAGACAACTAAAAAGAAATTTTATCAACAAACGATAAGCGACTCCGATAATGTCATGAAAGCGAGCTGGCGGGTTGTGCGTGAACTGTCTGGTAAGAGTGGGATGCCTGGTAATATGGCTATTCGGCTGGAGGGTGAAATAGTCGATGATCCTCATATAGTTGCCAATGAGTTTAATAATTATTTCAAACGAGCTCCTATCGAAACGCTGCAAAGCATACTTAAACCTGACAGGATCAGTTCTTTTGTGCGACCAATTAAAAATGAAAATTCTATATTCTTATTTCCATTTAGTGTGAGTGAACTTGAGAGATTAGTATGTCTACGACTCAAAAACAAGAAGTCTGCAGGAACCGATGAGATTCCCCCATCATTGGTGAAGCAGTCCTTCGGAACAATTTCTCATGTTTTCTGTTATCTGGTGAATTTGTCATTTTCTACCGGAACTTTTCCCAGGTCTCTCAAAACGGGACGGGTTACACCTATACACAAATCTGGTGACATCCATGATGTCTATAGACCGGTCGTAAATACACCGACATTTTCGAAGATTCTTGAGTATTGTTATCTCAGGAGACTTTCTTCCTTTCTTAACAAGAATGAACTACTAACGTCTTCACAGTACGGTTTCAGGCCTGGTCCTACGACCAATGCTGCATTGCAAAGTTTTTATAACGAAGTCTTATGTCTTATGGAACGTGGGCAACGTCCGGCCGGCGTGTTCTGCGATCTCAGCAGGGCATTTAATAATAATAATAATAATAATAATAATAATTTATTGGTGTGAATACACATTTAAGTGTTTACACAAGTCAAATCAAAGTAAAAATTATTGGTACATTATTTCGAACCACAGTAATATAGCTCGATAGTAAAGAGAAAAACATCAATTACACAGTTTGATTACAAACACGTCAAAAAAAACAAATAAAACACGGCTTAAAAGGCAAGACAATAAACTGAAAACACATTAATTGTCGATCCTCAGTCAGAGCCCAGCCCAATAGTCAGATATCATTTACATGAGTGAAGGTTGAGGAAAGGTATTCCTCAAAGCTATAGAAGGCTTTAGATGTCAAGTAGTTTTTAATCCTTTTTTTGAAGGTTTTCTCATCTAGAGTTCTAATGTGAGCTGGTAGAACATTGTAGAATTTTATGCAATAGTATGATGTACCGGTTCTGGCCCTCCCAAGCCGAAAATAGTCCGGCAGTACATTCAGATTGCCCCTTGTTGGGTAGCTATGCACGTCGCTATGCTGAGTAAACAGGTTATAATTTCGCTTAATGTATATAAGACATAATAGTATATATGCTGATGGCAAAGTCAGTATTCGAAGGCTAGCAAATGCCCGCCGACAACAGTCACGATAACCGAGACCAGCCATCACACGGACACACCTCCTCTGGACACCAAAGACCTCCGCAGCATGAGCCGAATGACCCCAGGATAACAATGCATATGTCATGACTGATGCAAAGTAGCCATGATATGCTGCCATCAGGACCTCCCGTAAGACTACCCTGACAAGGTTACGCATCAGATAAACGATACTAGCCAGTCTGGCCACTAAGTGACCTGTGTGCTCTCCCCATGTAAGCTTAGGGTCCAAATACACCCCCAGAAATTTGACAGATTTAGATGTCGGAAGCTGGGGTGTGATATTCCGAAGGCTGAAATTCAGATTTTGGGTTTTACATACATTTAAGCTTAGTTCATTTGCAGAAAACCAGTCAGTAGCCCTCGACTGCACAGTACACACAGCATCTCTAATATCTGTTGGTGGTCTGTAACTTAGATATGTAGTAGTATCGTCAGCGAAGAGTATCAGACCAACATCCGGATGGAACCCGACTATGTCGTTCACATACACCAAAAACAGAATTGGTCCGAGCACAGAGCCTTGTGGGACCCCACGCTGAACGTTTCTGGGTACAGATGAGCAACCTTTAAAGTCCACATATTGAAGCCTATCATACAGATAACTCTCCAACAGCCTCACAGCATCCGCCGAGAACCCATAGTGCTCGAGCTTCTCCAAGAGGATACCGTGAGACATGCAATCAAAGGCCTTGGTAAGGTCATAAAATGAGGCGTATGTGTCAAGCCCCTCTTCAAAATTTTCAGTTACCTGCTTCACCAGATGATCTATAGCAAGTGTTGTGGACTTTCTGGTACGAAATCCAAACTGGCAAGGAAGAAACAACCCATCCTCAAAATAGTCCATCATCTGATCCTTTAGAACAGCCTCAAACACCTTAGAGAGTACGGGAAGTATCGATATGGGGCGGTAGTCATCACAATTGTCAACAGAACCTTTGTTCTTAAAGATGGGAGTAACCTTCGCAATTTTTAATATCGAAGGGAATACACCAACCGTTATTGATTGGTTAATGAGATTAGTTAACGGATAAATTATTAGATTTTTAATTGTTTTAATAATTTTGGTATTGAAACCGTAGCAGTCTTTTGAGTTGCTATTCTTAATATTATCCAAGATCATTCTCACTTGATTGAATGTTACATGTTTGAAAGCAAAATGTCCCAAAGGTGCAACAGTATCAGCGGCCCTCAAGTACTCTCCATAAGTCTTGCTGCCAGAATGTAACCCACCTGCTATCTTATCCGCCACAGAAACAAAAAACTCATTAAATTGTTCAGCATCCAATTTATCACTGGGTGTATGAAAGGGCTTAGGCTTATTACCGGAAATGATCTTCCACATGGCGGACTGTTTGTTAGCTGCCCTACCAATCAAATCATCATTGGCTTTCTTCCTACAATTGGAAACCTCTCTACGATACCGCTTCCTATAATCTGATAGGGTAGGTTTTGGAACCAGGATTGGGTTTTCCCGGCTCAGTGCTGTCAAGGTTCTCAGCCTCTCCCGCATACTCACCAGAGTGGCGTCGAACCACCCAGTAGAGTCGCATTTCTGGTTTCTGTTTAATATCTTGGTTTTCTGAGGTAAACAGCTTCCCAGTGCCTGCGATAGAAGGTCGATAAACATATCAAATTTGCTCTCAATGTCAATCTGACCATCGGCTACGAAACTCCAGTCAATCTGCTCAACAGTGTTGTAGTAATAAAAGATTGTGTAATAAAACATTTGATTGTGTAAGTCACTCGCTACTTCTAGAGAAGTCCGAAAATATTGGGATTAGAGGCGTGGCACTCTCATGGCTGAGATCATTTTTGAGTGACAGACGGCAGCATGTTGTAGTCTGCCACCTCGTTGGGAGCAAGCGAAAGGTCGTTGGTAGTAAACCTACAGACATAACCGTGGGTGTAGTCCAGGGCTCAGTTCTCGGGTCTACTTTGTTTCTAATATACATAAATGACGTCATCAATTCGACTAGGGCTTCTCACGTCACTCTGTACGCGGACGATACATCGTTGGTGGTGGCCGGGGATACCCATGAATCTGTTCAGCGGTCGTGTGCCGAATGTATGCTCGATGTGGCACAGTGGTTTGCCGGGAACGACCTCTGTTTGAATGTCAGTAAGACGTGCTATATGGTCTTCCACAGTCATCAAAACCTGTCGGACCTGAATCTCGAAATTCCCCTCTATGGTGATGCAATCAAACGCAAGACAACTATGAAGTTTTTAGGTGTTTTTCTGGATGAAACTTTCAAATGGCACAGCCATGCCGATTATATTGTGGCAAAACTGAGCTCCATAAATTATTTATTTAGGTCTCTTAGAGCTGTTTTGTATTTGGAACAGTTACTGAATATGTATCATGCCCATGTAACATCTAGATTGAGATATGGCATAACATTATGGGGTGCGGCGCCGTCTGCCCGGGGTGTGTTTGTGGCACAGAAAAAAATCATCCGATCGATTGCGGGGGTGTCTATGAAGGAGTCGTGTCGCCGATTTTTTGTATCATACGGCTTGCTCACACTCGCCGGCTTGCTAATTTTCGAACTTTCATGTTTTGTGTATGAAAATGGACACTTATTTCACACGGGTAGTAGTATGCATCAAATTGACACTAGGTACAAAAACAGTTATCGTTTGCCAAAGCACAGGCTGAGTTTGACTGAGAGGTCGCCTTATTATCTTGGTCAAAAAATTTACAATACTCTTCCCCGGGAAATCTGCTCGAGTCAGTCTCTTGATGTATTCAAGAGACACCTTCGGAACTATTTAGTTTCCGAATGTTTTTATAACCTCGAGGAGTTTTTCTCTTCGAAACACTAATGATATGAGCGTGCATGCTTCAGGTGACTAGATTTTCTAATTTATTTGTACCTGTAGTCTTTACATGTTATGTATGTTATATGTATGTGTACAAATTGTAGTTATTTTTATGACAGTTTCCGATACTTATTTTGTAAGTTTTATGGAAGAAATAAATATTATTATTATTATTATTATTATTATTATTATTATTACAATTTTGAACTGTAAACGCCATTTTTATTGCATTTTTTCAGACAATCTGAAAATGTAATAATATACAGGGTGTCCCATTTAAAATAAGTAAGTTGATGGCAACTTCCGGTATAACCAGAAATGGTGAGAGGTTGTAAATATTTTAGTTCAGCTTGTCAAAATCGAAATTATACATGTGCAAATTTTTAGACTTCTACTCCCAACACTTCTCCTTATAAAAATGCCCTAAGGTTCTCGCGCCTCGCCCTGTATATACACTGACATTAGTAAGGCTTTTGATAGGGTACCAATAGAACTCTTACTTTATAAAAATAAACACTTTTATGTGATCCTCGACCCTTTACATTATATTTTCAAGACATACTTAAATGAGAGATATCAACAGGTGATTGTAAATGGTTCTGTTTCTGAGATGTTTCCTGTAAGGTCAGGTGTGGGTCAGGGCATGCACATGAGCCCTATACTCCATACTCTTCCTACTCTTTATAACTGACGTCGAATTTGTAATAAATCACAGTGAATTCTTACTTTTTGCTGATGATTTTAAACTTTACAGGAGGGTGAAAACGGTGGATGACCAGATTGAGTTGCAGAATGACTTGGATAATTTCGTTAAGTGGTGCTCTCTTAACGGGTTGTCTCTAAATAAGAACAAATGTACTTATACTCAGTTTACCCGAATGATTCATCCACCTAGGTTTCAATATTCGTTGGATGGCATGGATCTAACTGAAACCAAAGAAAAAAAGATATATAGGCATAATAGTTGACTCCAAGTTACACTATATCTCATATTCCTCCCAATTCCTCCCTTATCAGTTTGATTGAGCCTGATCTCTCTTTTTTTGCTCAGAATGAGTAAGTGTACTAAATGTGATTCTTCTGAGGGAGATTCCAGATTGTTCACCTGTGATAGCTGCGGGGAGTTTTACTGTGATGGGTGCAGTGGACTGTCCGCGACCGAGGTGAGATGTCTTGAATTGAAGAATAGAAAGTTGAAGTTCTTATGTGAGGGGTGTGAAAATGGGCTTAAATTAATTCCTAAATTAATAGCCAAAATTGATAAGATTGAAGAACAGATGCGTTCACTCTCCAATCAACCGAATGCCTCATCAGCTGCATCACCTCAATCTGTTGGCTGTGAAACTTATGAAAATCTCATCTCTGAGATTGATGAGCGCGGCAGGAGAAAGTTGAACGTAATTGTGTTTGGCTTGCAAGAATCTAGCCTTCAGAATAAGCAGGAAAGATCCGATCAGGAGAGAACTTTTGTGACAGGTCTTCTAAACAAGTTGGCTCGGGACTCTGATCTCAATAATATTAAATGCTTTCGACTCGGTCGTTTTGATAAAAATGCTGTTAGACCCCGTCCGGTTAAGGTTACGTTACCAACTGAACAAACGGTACATGAGGTCATTCGAAAAGTTAAACTTCTTGTTGGTATGGATCAGTATAATGGAGTTAGAATATCTTACGACAGGACTCCGCGTCAGATTGAATACTACAAGACTGTGAAATCTGAGCTGGACCGGCGTTTGAAAGCGGGTGAGTCTGACCTGCGAATCAGGCATGTAGGTGGCATTCCTAAGATTGTCTCAACAAACTAAATGGGCCCAACTACACCGACATTTCATGCTACTACCAGAATGTAAATGGACTTAGAACTAGAGTGCTGGATTTCTACCTCGCATTGTCTTCAAGTCGACATGATGTACTGGCATTCACTGAAACACGGCTCCAGGATGACATCCTTGATGGAGAGCTGTGCCCTAATCTGTTTAATGTGTTTCGATGCGACAGGAACTTACAAGCTCACAGCAAACAGTGTGGAGGTGGTGTACTTCTTGCAGTAAAAAAGTGTGTTAGTGCGGTCAGTATTGATTTGACATCCGTGCTCAGTGCAGCTCCGGTTGTGGATGCAGTTGGTGTCAAGTGTTCCTTTAAATCTGCAAAATTTAATATAATATGCATCTACATTCCGCCTCAGACCTCTCTGTATCACTATGAGTCATTGATTGAGTCATTGGAGCACTGGATTTGTCTACATAGGGAGAGATTGATTCTTCTCGGGGATTTTAACGTACCAATGTTTTGTGAAGGGCCTGATGGTGATGCTAAATCTGGAGTATTAAATCAGTTTATTAACTTTGCTGATGTCAGTCAATGCAACAATATATTAAACCGTAATAATCGACTATTAGATCTAGTTTTCTCTAATACTGCATGTCATGTTATTAGAAGTGATGAATCGGTAATACCGGAGGATCGTCACCATCCGGCCTTGCTGTTATCATGCCGATTTGAAGCAACTTCACTGAACTTTGAAGCAAACAGACTTGAGAAGGATTACAATTTCAAAAGAGCTAATTTTCCAGCGTTATATAACGATTTGTTAAGCATAAACTGGTCTTTTCTCGAACAAATTAATGATGTTAACACAGCTTGTGATGAATTGTATTCAAGAGTGTATAACTGTGTTGACTCCCATGTTCCACGTTATAAAAGCAGAGCTCGACGTTTTCCCTTGTGGTTTGATCACGAAATAATTAATAACATCAGAAGCAAAGAGAGGTACTACTCCAAATATAAGAAGAGCAATTCCGTGTCTCATTATCAACAGTACAAGTCTCTTAGATCGGTGGTTAAGAATCAGATTAAATCAGCTTATAAAAATTATGTTTCTGAAATGGAGGAGTCTGTTAAACTAGATCCAAAACGTTTTTGGTCATTCATAAATAATAGTAGACAGGGCAGTAGAATACCAGGTGCTGTTATTGATAGTGATGGTCGTGCACATGATAAACCGCAAGACATTGTGGATAGTTTCGCTGAGTACTTCGAGTCTGTTTATCTTCCTGGCTCCAATGCTGGCCGGGTTGGGGTTGCCAGTGGTGACTCTAACTGTGTTGACTTGCCATATTTTTCCGTCGATGCGATCGCCAGGGAGTGCAAAAAAATGGGGGACAGGCTGACTAGTGGTCCGGACCAGATTCCATCCTTTCTCGTGAGAGATTGTGCTGTTATTTTTTCTTATCCCCTGTATGTCCTGTTTAATCTTTCGCTTCGAACTCACGTGTTTCCAAATTGCTGGAAAACTTCCAAAACATGTCCCATACTAAAGAAAGGTGATACAACTAGGGTGCAGAATTACAGACCAATCTCTCTTTTGTGCACATTCTCTAAGGTATTTGAAAAACTTATTTATAACCATGTTTTTGCGTCGGTGAGACATTTGATTTCTCCTTTACAGGATGGCTTCATGCCGCACAGATCCACGGTCACCAATTTGGCCACTTTCAGCCAGTTCACAACTGATGTTATAGATCAGCCTGGGGGTCAGGTAGATGTCATCTACACTGACTTCTCCAAGGCGTTTGATCGAATTGATCACTCGGTGCTCCTTAGCAAATTGGTGGATTTTGGATTTGTATCTTCATTTGTATTGTTCTTTGATTCCTACCTTTCCGAGAGACTCCAGTATGTGTCATACAATGGATTCAAGTCGGGCAATTTCAGAGCTACGTCAGGTGTTCCTCAGGGTTCGTATTTAGGGCCATTACTATTTCTTATCTTTATCAATGACCTTAGTTATGTGATTGAAACCCGTTCTCTGTTTTTTGCTGACGACTTGAAGATTTTTACTATAATCAGCTGCCTTGCTGACTGCATCAAGCTCCAGCGCCAGCTTGGTCTCGTTTTGGAGTGGTGCGATATTAACAGACTGCAACTGAATGTCTCCAAATGTAAGGTTGTGTCTTACACAAGAATGCGAAATCCTTTTCAGTTTATGTATAAGATTGGGGATGAAGTTTTGGGGAGGTTTGAGTCGACTGTGGATTTGGGTGTCTTATTTGACAGCAAAATGTCATTTAGTGGTCACATCTCTGCCTTGGCTAGATCGGCCAACAAAACCCTGGGATTCATTGTCCGGAACTCGAGGTCTCTTCGTGACATGTCTACGATAAAGATTCTATATTTTACGTATGTTCGATCTAAGCTAGAGTATTGTTCTCTGATCTTCTATCCCACTTACCATGTTTATATTAACTTGCTGGAGAGGATTCAAAGAAAATTCCTGAAATACTTGAAATTTAGGCAAGATGGTGTTTACCCTCCTAGAGGAATTGACTACGGTTTGCTCCTGGAGGCATTTGATATGCCAAGTTTGTGTGATAGAAGGAGAATTAATTCTATTGTTTTTCTTTATAAATTGATTCACAACTGGATCGACTGCCCTGCGCTTCTTAGTGACATAAATTTTGCTGTTCCTCAGGCCAACCTGAGGGGTAGTAATATGTTCTACCTGAAATTGGCTAGAACTAACTTATCTGCCAGATCACCTATAAGTGTTATGTGTTCGAACTTCAATGTCGTATGTCAGTTTTGTGATTTGAACTTCTCAAGTTTGGGTGTTATCAAACGGGTTGCATTGGACAGATTCCATGGCATGGCACTTTGACTAGGTTATTTGTTTGTTATTTACCTTTATTGTTATCCTTCATAATTGCGTGAATTTTGTTTTGTTTTTTTTTCTTTTGTTACTATAAGAAATTGTTATTTCAAGATACCATATTGTATCTATTTTCGTATGTAGTCCTGTAAATGGGTGTTCCTGTTGGGCTAATAAAGATTATTATTATTATTATTATTATCATATTAATTCCATATAATTGCGAGAGCAAATAAGCTCTCAGGGTTCATTTGTAGAACGTCAACACTATTCAGCAACGTTAGATCCATTTTTATCTATTGTACACGGCTATGGTCAGACCTATTATGGAATACCGCTTCGTCATCAGGTCACCCTCCTATTCCACCCATATTGCTAAACTTGAAGGGGCACAGAAACGTATAATAAAACAACTTTGTTATAAAAGTGATATTGTCTTTGCTTTGATAATATGCTCCCATGTCAGGCCCTGACGGAATTCCTTCATTTCTGTTGAAAGATTGCTCGGCAATATTTACTGGGCCACTTTTGTATTTGTATTATAAAGTTCTGTTCACATCGAGATTTCCTCCAATTTGGTGACTGGCAAGAGTCTGCCCCGTGTTGAAGGATGGTGACGCGGCGATGGTGACTTCGAGATGGCCTTGTATGCTCGCGTATTTCCAATGGTAAAAAACATCTCACCTAATCAGCATGACTTCTATCCAGGTAGATCTTCTGTAACTAATTATTGAGTATTTTACAGCCGTATTTACTAAGTATGTATAGCTACCGCACTGGACGCTAAGGAACAAGTTGACGTTGTATACACAAACTTCACTAAGGCTTTTGACAGAATCGACCACGGCATTGTTCTGGAGAAGTTGTTTGGAGTCGATTTCAGCCTTCCATTGATTGAACTGCTTCGGTCTTACCTGCAGGATAGGCGATTCTTTGTGGAATTTAATGGATTCATCTCTAAGCAGGTTGTGGCTACGTTGGGAGTGCCGCAGGGATCTAATCTAGGTCCTTTAATCTTCATCCTTTTTATTAACGACATTGATAATTTCATTTAATGTCCGTTCTTATTATATGAAGATGATCTAAAGCTGTATTCCACTGTTGCGCTTGATGACGATTTTCATCTGTTGCAGGCACAGCTTGCCAACCTTAGCGAATGGTGCACAACCAACAAGTTGTCTCTGAATTTAAGAAAGTGTAGTGTGGTCTCTTTTGCGAAATGAAATCCAAAAGCCCAATTGACTTTCCATATCGAATTGATTCTTCAAACTTGGTTAGAAGTAACGGAGTTAAAGATTTGGGTGTGCTCTTTGATAATCAGCTTTTTTTCCTGTCACATTGAACAGATTACCAGAGCCTCTCTAAGAATTCTTGGATTTATAATCAGGACAAGTAGAGATTTCTCCTACTTGGATACTGTAAAGATATTGTGCGCTCTCGCCTGGAATATTGCTCAGTTATTTGGTCACCATTTTACGATGTGCACATTCAATCCACAGAAGCTGTATATAACGTAGATTTCTTAAATACCTTTATTTTCGTAAACATCGCATTTATCCAGAGAAGGGATATGACAATAATCTTTTACTCAATGAATTCGAATATCACTCGCTGATGCTACGAGGGATATAGTCTGGATTAAGGTTTCTTCACGGACTCCTGCACAATAGGATTGACTGTTCTGATCTATTGGCTCTGCTTAGGTTTCATGTTCCGCGGTCGGGGACTAGATCTTGCGTTACATTTTATTCTCAGTGGAAGATGTACTGGCGTTTGATCTCAAGGCGAAAAGCGCCAAAAAATCTTTTAAGGTGGGTGGATGTAATGTTTCAAGCGAAGAACTGCTTGTTCCATCATTGTGGCCTGCCGGAGTTCTGGTTAGGCCCTTTCGTCTCTCACCGAGGAAGCGATAAAGAGGGAGGGGTTGTCTCTCAGTCTACTGGAAGACATAAAGTGACTACTTCTGGTGGATCGGGAGGATCGACATTGAGCATATACTACCAGAATACCAGGAGTTTGAGAAGAAAGTCTCAGGAATGTTTTGCCTCTGCATCTATATGTGATTATAATGTTATAGCGCTTACTGAAACGTGGTTGTCCTGTGATCATAATAACAGTGAATATTTTCCTGATGACTATACTGTATATAGATGTGATCGTGACTGCAGTGTGCTAGGATATAAGACTGGAGGAGGAGTGCTCTTGGCTATTCGCAACAGATATAGATCTGAACAACTCGATGTAACCGGTGTTACTAGCATATTTCCGGTGATTGACATGGTTGCATGTATAGTTTTTTTAGGTTTTACAAAGATTTTGCTGATATGTATATATGTTGTTCCAGGGTTTCCTTCTGGTTCCTTGGTTGAACTTTTAGAGTTAATTGATAATGTTGTAGCGGGGTCGAATAATGTTTTGATTGTTGGTGATTTTAATGTGACAAATTTTAATGATGTCTCAATTAATGATCCTAAAGCAGTTAATTTAAGTAACTTTCTTGCATATAACAACTTTTTGCAGATGAATGGTGTCACCAACAGTTGTGGACGTCTTTTGGACCTTGTTATATGTTCTGATGATGAGGTAAAATGTTTACGTGTTACTAGGGTAGAACGCCCCATTTCTTAAAGAAGACCCTTACCATCCATCCTTATCTGTTGAGCTCTCTCTTTCTGGGTCCATCACTGTTGCTATGGGATGTAATGAACAATCTAGTAAATACAATTTCAAGAAAGCTGATTATATCAGTTTGTATAGGGATCTAACAAATACCAATTGGTCATTTATGGACAGTTGTTCGGACGTCAACTCAGCATGTGAACAATTTTACACTGTTCTGTATGACATTTTGAACAAGCACGTGCCGAGGGTTCCCATGCGGCAGAGAAAGTATCCCCCTTGGTATTCCAGTGACCTTGTGTCATTGATAAGTTTAAAGGCTAGATACCGTAAGAATTATATTAAGTTTAAGGATCCTGTGAGCGCTGTGGAATTTGGTAGGCTTCGTGCTTGGTGTAAAAGGCGTGCTTTGATTGATTACAGGACGTATCATGGCAGACTGGAAAGTGACTTCTCTTCTGACCCTAGGCGTTTTTGGGCGTTTGTTAATGAGCGTAGGGACTCTTCCCGAGTACCTGACTGTATGGTGGATGATACCAATCGTGTCTATGATTCACCTGGTGATATTGTCAATGGCTTTGCTAAATATTTCTCGGGTGTCTTTTCTCCTCCTTTGAGTTCTAATAATCTCTTTGAGCATGAGGGTGGATATGATGACACGTGTTTTCAGCTCACTGAGGATGATATTGAGCGATGCATACGTGAACTTGGAGGTGGAATGTCTAGTGGATTAGACTTGATTCCTGCGTTTTTGGTCAAAGACTGCTCGGCTGTCTTGGTTGCGCCATTGTTGTCCCTATTTAACTTATCCTTAAGAATTACCACGTATCCAGATATGTGGAAGAAAGGTAAGGTAACCCCAATTTTCAAAAGTGGAGACAAAACAAAAATTAGCAATTATAGACCGGTGTCAGTGTTAAGTAACTTCTCTAAGATTTTCGAGAAAGCTATTTACAATCATGTATTCTCAATTGTCAGAAGTAGACTTTGCCCTCAGCAGCATGGATTTTTTCCAGGTAGATCTGTGGTTTCGAATCTTTCCTGTATGTCACAATATTTAGTTAATGAAGTGGACAATGGAGGTCAAGTTGACACCATTTACACAGACTTTTCTAAAGCTTTTGATCGAGTTGACCACTCCATCTTTATCGAGAAACTTTTACAATTCGATCTGAATAAGTCGGTTGTGAAATTTTTATCTTCTTATTTAAATAATCGTCAGTATTTTGTATGCCACAAAGGTTACACTTCTGAAATGTACACGGGTGGTTCAGGTGTCCCTCAAGGCTCCATTTTAGGCCCACTTTTGTTCATTATTTTCATAAATGACCTCCCTACACGAATTAAGTGTGAATGTTTGCTTTATGCTGATGATTTTAAGATGTTTCGATCGATAGGAGGTGAGGCTGACTGTGTTATTTTACAAAATTATATTAATACTCTTTTAGCTTGGTGCAGTATTAATAGACTGTCGCTGAATGTTGGAAAGTGTAGTGTGATTAGTTACACTAGATGTAAGACACCGATAGTGTTTGACTATAGATTCGACTCAATAGTCATCACTAGAGGCAATTCAGTCAGGGATCTGGGCGTGGAGTTCGATTCTCATTTATCATTCTCGTCTCACGTCGAAAATATCGTTAGATCTTCCTACCGTGTCCTCGGATTTGTAGTACGCAACTCCGACTCATTCAGGAATGTTGAGACCCTGAAGAGACTCTACTTTGCATTTGTTAGGTCAAAGCTGGAATATTGCTCTTTGATCTGGTGGCCTCTTTACAATGTGCACAAAAATTTATTGGAAGGAGTCCAGAGGAGATTTCTAAAATATATTTACTTTAGGACTCATAATTTGTATCCGTGCCAGGGTTTTGATCATAATCTTTTGCTCGGGGAGTTCGAGATTGTGTCTTTGGAAAAGCGGCGAATTGTTGCCTGTTTGATTTTTCTTTATAAAATCCTAAATAACCATGTAGACTGCTCAAAGATTCTGAGCCAAATAAACTTCCGGGTGCCCAGACCTGGTAGCAGAGATATGTCTGCTTTCGTGTGTCCCCGTGCAAATACGAACCTAATGAAGAGATCTCCTATTTATGTAATGTCAGTTTTATTTAACAGAATATCGTCAGTCTGTGATATCTCACACACGTCAATTAAGGAACTGAAGGAACATGTGGATCTGTATTTTTAATTTACTTTGCGTTATTTAAATCCTGTATGTATATTATGTTCGATTTACTTTATTTATTATTGATGTTTTGCTGCGGTCGGGCTAATTAGATTAGGCTCTGGGCCAATTAAAATTCGATCGTTGTTGAAAATAATTGCCGACTTACCTTCGTGGGGCCGAAGTATTAATTGATGCACCAAAATCTCACCCAGATTTCGTGCGACTGTGGCAACATCAGCAACATAAAGCGGTACTGTTTAATTACTTCTAAGATAAAAGATAGTGGGATGCCAGTGCCTTATAGTTTTTGAATAATTGATCTAAAGTAACCTGAACTATAAAGGCATCAAAATTCACTCAGGTTATGAGATGTTAATAAGTTCTAACTACTGTATCTACCTACTGAATAATAGAGCTGATCTTTTAATGAAAAGTATATTTATGAATTCTGTTTACAAAAATAACTTATTGAGATTCTATGGTTATGAAATTACTAATTAATTGTTCATGAAGTTAATCGTAAAATATCTCATTTAACAGTTTAACTGGTAGAGAAAATAGATATCTATCTTTCCTTCACATAAAAAGTGACAAATTCATTTCAAGTATTACTTGAATAATAATGGAGATTATAAGTATTAATTTATAAAACATCATCAATTTCTTGACGAGATAAGGCAATAAAAATACACAAAACTCCTAATAGATTTCTCTGATATCACTCTGAGCAATAAAAGGTTATGTCACACTTGCTTACTGATACGACATTTTGCCTTCCTTTGAATGTCGTGCCGAGACTGGAGAGCGGGACCCTGGACGAAATCTCAGGATAGGAGACCGTGGTCTCCCTCTGGGGTGGCAGAAAGACTGGTGGATGGAGTCGTGTCCCGTGGGAACACGTGCCTAGCACTAGCTAGTGTGGTCGTCCTTCGAGGTTAGATGAAACTCGAAAATATGGGGCTCCGAATGTTGGGATCCAGTATTCAAGGGCAGGAAGCAGCAAAACCTTCAGATAGTGTAAGAGATTCCTTCCATAAAAGCGGATATTCAGATGTAGAGATGGTGGAAACCAATATGGCCTCGGATTTGTAGTACGCAACTCCGACTCATTCAGGAATGTTGAGACCCTGAAGAGACTCTACTTTGCATTTGTTAGGTCAAAGCTGGAATATTGCTCTTTGATCTGGTGGCCTCTTTACAATGTGCACAAAAATTTATTGGAAGGAGTCCAGAGGAGATTTCTAAAATATATTTACTTTAGGACTCATAATTTGTATCCGTGCCAGGGTTTTGATCATAATCTTTTGCTCGGGGAGTTCGAGATTGTGTCTTTGGAAAAGCGGCGAATTGTTGCCTGTTTGATTTTTCTTTATAAAATCCTAAATAACCATGTAGACTGCTCAAAGATTCTGAGCCAAATAAACTTCCGGGTGCCCAGACCTGGTAGCTGAGATATGTCTGCTTTCGTGTGTCCCCGTGCAAATACGAACCTAATGAAGAGATCTCCTATTTATGTAATGTCAGTTTTATTTAACAGAATATCGTCAGTCTGTGATATCTCACACACGTCAATTAAGGAACTGAAGGAACATGTGGATCTGTATTTTTAATTTACTTTGCGTTATTTAAATCCTGTATGTATATTATGTTCGATTTACTTTATTTATTATTGATGTTTTGCTGCGGTCGGGCTAATTAGATTAGGCTCTGGGCCAATTAAAATTCGATCGTTGTTGAAAATAATTGCCGACTTACCTTCGTGGGGCCGAAGTATTAATTGATGCACCAAAATCTCACCCAGATTTCGTGCGACTGTGGCAACATCAGCAACATAAAGCGGTACTGTTTAATTACTTCTAAGATAAAAGATAGTGGGATGCCAGTGCCTTATAGTTTTTGAATAATTGATCTAAAGTAACCTGAACTATAAAGGCATCAAAATTCACTCAGGTTATGAGATGTTAATAAGTTCTAACTACTGTATCTACCTACTGAATAATAGAGCTGATCTTTTAATGAAAAGTATATTTATGAATTCTGTTTACAAAAATAACTTATTGAGATTCTATGGTTATGAAATTACTAATTAATTGTTCATGAAGTTAATCGTAAAATATCTCATTTAACAGTTTAACTGGTAGAGAAAATAGATATCTATCTTTCCTTCACATAAAAAGTGACAAATTCATTTCAAGTATTACTTGAATAATAATGGAGATTATAAGTATTAATTTATAAAACATCATCAATTTCTTGACGAGATAAGGCAATAAAAATACACAAAACTCCTAATAGATTTCTCTGATATCACTCTGAGCAATAAAAGGTTATGTCACACTTGCTTACTGATACGACATTTTGCCTTCCTTTGAATGTCGTGCCGAGACTGGAGAGCGGGACCCTGGACGAAATCTCAGGATAGGAGACCGTGGTCTCCCTCTGGGGTGGCAGAAAGACTGGTGGATGGAGTCGTGTCCCGTGGGAACACGTGCCTAGCACTAGCTAGTGTGGTCGTCCTTCGAGGTTAGATGAAACTCGAAAATATGGGGCTCCGAATGTTGGGATCCAGTATTCAAGGGCAGGAAGCAGCAAAACCTTCAGATAGTGTAAGAGATTCCTTCCATAAAAGCGGATATTCAGATGTAGAGATGGTGGAAACCAATATGGCCTCGGATTTGTAGTACGCAACTCCGACTCATTCAGGAATGTTGAGACCCTGAAGAGACTCTACTTTGCATTTGTTAGGTCAAAGCTGGAATATTGCTCTTTGATCTGGTGGCCTCTTTACAATGTGCACAAAAATTTATTGGAAGGAGTCCAGAGGAGATTTCTAAAATATATTTACTTTAGGACTCATAATTTGTATCCGTGCCAGGGTTTTGATCATAATCTTTTGCTCGGGGAGTTCGAGATTGTGTCTTTGGAAAAGCGGCGAATTGTTGCCTGTTTGATTTTTCTTTATAAAATCCTAAATAACCATGTAGACTGCTCAAAGATTCTGAGCCAAATAAACTTCCGGGTGCCCAGACCTGGTAGCTGAGATATGTCTGCTTTCGTGTGTCCCCGTGCAAATACGAACCTAATGAAGAGATCTCCTATTTATGTAATGTCAGTTTTATTTAACAGAATATCGTCAGTCTGTGATATCTCACACACGTCAATTAAGGAACTGAAGGAACATGTGGATCTGTATTTTTAATTTACTTTGCGTTATTTAAATCCTGTATGTATATTATGTTCGATTTACTTTATTTATTATTGATGTTTTGCTGCGGTCGGGCTAATTAGATTAGGCTCTGGGCCAATTAAAATTCGATCGTTGTTGAAAATAATTGCCGACTTACCTTCGTGGGGCCGAAGTATTAATTGATGCACCAAAATCTCACCCAGATTTCGTGCGACTGTGGCAACATCAGCAACATAAAGCGGTACTGTTTAATTACTTCTAAGATAAAAGATAGTGGGATGCCAGTGCCTTATAGTTTTTGAATAATTGATCTAAAGTAACCTGAACTATAAAGGCATCAAAATTCACTCAGGTTATGAGATGTTAATAAGTTCTAACTACTGTATCTACCTACTGAATAATAGAGCTGATCTTTTAATGAAAAGTATATTTATGAATTCTGTTTACAAAAATAACTTATTGAGATTCTATGGTTATGAAATTACTAATTAATTGTTCATGAAGTTAATCGTAAAATATCTCATTTAACAGTTTAACTGGTAGAGAAAATAGATATCTATCTTTCCTTCACATAAAAAGTGACAAATTCATTTCAAGTATTACTTGAATAATAATGGAGATTATAAGTATTAATTTATAAAACATCATCAATTTCTTGACGAGATAAGGCAATAAAAATACACAAAACTCCTAATAGATTTCTCTGATATCACTCTGAGCAATAAAAGGTTATGTCACACTTGCTTACTGATACGACATTTTGCCTTCCTTTGAATGTCGTGCCGAGACTGGAGAGCGGGACCCTGGACGAAATCTCAGGATAGGAGACCGTGGTCTCCCTCTGGGGTGGCAGAAAGACTGGTGGATGGAGTCGTGTCCCGTGGGAACACGTGCCTAGCACTAGCTAGTGTGGTCGTCCTTCGAGGTTAGATGAAACTCGAAAATATGGGGCTCCGAATGTTGGGATCCAGTATTCAAGGGCAGGAAGCAGCAAAACCTTCAGATAGTGTAAGAGATTCCTTCCATAAAAGCGGATATTCAGATGTAGAGATGGTGGAAACCAATATGGCGTCCGCGAAGACAGTTGGGGTTCAACTTCGTAGATAGGTTTTCGGGTGAAATAAGATAGTACCCCAATTGATAGGGTAGGTAGAAAGAACTATAACAATATATAAACTCTATTAGAGAAAGTTTTAGATAGCTTGAACAATTTACTTACCCGATTTACTAATAATCGGTTCCTTAGATAAAGAGAAAAGGTAGGGGTGCGACTTGTCGCTTCGAGCACCGAGATTGGAAAACGGACGAGTCTGTTCAGGAATACCGTAGCACCTTTTGGTGCGCAACTCGGAGAAGGCTCTTGTATTTAAATTCTCGAAACTACATCACAGGGACATCTGTGATTCTAACTAATCGAAAAGGAAGATGGTACGAGAATAAATTACAGATTGTACTCAAAAGGTAGGGATCTTGAACTTGCCTAGTTTAGTTAGTTTTACCACTCGGCAACAGGTGGCAATGTTAGTTCGAAACTCATGTTTTAATTAGTGAATACCTTAATACCAAGGATTTAGATAACGAGGTCCCATTTAATAATTTTAAATGGAGCTAATTAAAGGACAAAACCTTAACGACGTTACACACCTCTCTTTACCGGGGTAAGGAAAGGATTAAAGATAAACCAACTGGAAAAAGCACAGGCGTATTTCAAGTTGTTACTATACCCGAAGAAGGGTATGTTTGCGGGACAACTAGGTGACGATAAGTTTAGCGAATATGATTCAGAAATCACGTTCATAAATTTCGTGGTGAACCTTTCGAGGAAATAAGATAACAATCCTGAACGAACAAATTGTCAACGACATCATTGATCTGTTTCATTGAATGAATAAAATTCCTCTTATATATGCTTACTAAGGTAACATGCAACTTTCAAAGGGAATAGCGTTAGGTTTACTAAAATTACATGCAACTTAAATATTAAGCACTAGGTAATAATTATTCATAAGGTATAAAAATAAAATATTCATGCTTCATTGCAAAGGCAACAAAATAAAAGATATGCTAGTAACGGTAGTAATAATATAATTAAGATAACTTTCTTAAATGGTAATTGTTCTCGCCGAACAATGTCGATAAACAAAGGAATAATTTCTAGATAACTAGATATGAAGATACGATAAGATATGGTTAGATAATATAAGATAAGATAGATACAATAAGATAAGATACATACTAAGATAAACAAAATCAATAATACCGTCAGATATCACAGTAATGAATATTCTAAAATAAATAAAATTAGAATTCCTAAGAAGGAAAAATCTCCTGAGGTGGGCACGAAACATTTCCCTTGCTGTTGAACGCCGCTTCCCCGACCAACGACAACCCGCGCTCTGCTTTGAAGCATGCCCCACCACTGAGACAGTGGTGAGCGGAAAAGTCTAGAATGAAACTGTCGCGGTTAAGTAGCAGGTTTAACAAAGCAAAAGTGAAACTCGATCCTCAAGGGGGTTGATGCTGTCCAAACTTGGGCATCAAAACATCTATGTACAGGGAAAGATAAATTTTTGGAGTCCACAAGGGTAATCCATGAGTAAGATTTTTCATCTTTGAACCAGTCAAAACTTGACTATGGCGTCGTCTTATGCGACTCCATAATAAATGGTTAAGAGAAAGGAAGTTTGCAGATAATCACTGCGTAGCTTATCAAATAGCGTAATTGCAATAATCACTTCGATACATCATCCAATAATCGCATAGATAAACATTCGATAATCGCACAGAGAAAACATCAATAATCGCCTGGATTATTAGATAGACATTGAGGTAACGGTAAGATAATTTATCTCGCTCGGTAAGATAAGAAAAATGGAACAACCATTTTCATCGCTAAGGTAGGGGACATTCGATATCCGTGTTCAAATTCTTTTGTGTTAACACCGAATATCTAAAGTCATCTTTGCAAATTCAACACTAGAATTCACATAGATTTTTATTTTCCATTTTGGAAAATATTCGCAGAGAAGATAAGTATTAGCTACCATTCTCTTATGGCGCTAATAGGTATAGATAAGGTAAGATAAGGTAATTCCTTTTCTTTGAAAAGAAATTAAAGATAAGAAAGGCACGAAGCTTTGACTAAAGCTTACGCCTGTCATTTTTCAAGAAGAAAATTGCAAATTCAATTTTCGTTTCCTTGAACGGTAGATAAGATAAGGTAGAGGTATTCTGTTGTCTTCCGTTGAGGCAACAGAGGGATTTTTCACTTTAGCCATGCAGGGCGGAAAATCTTAAAGCACCCAAAACTTGGAAAGATGGTGGGTAAGATAAAAGAGATCTGCTGTCATCTGATTGGACTAGCAGAGCAGTTTTCACTTTAGCACGTAGCAGGGCGGAAACTGTCGGGAAAGCACCCGTAACTTGGAAAGATGGTGGATAAGATAAGACAAAGAGATAAGATAAGGTAGATACAACGGCAAGATAGCATTTTCTTTAGTTCATTGAACATAAGAAAATTTAAAAGATAACATTAGACCTGTAAACGTTAGTCAGACAAGATTGGCGAATAGTTACTTTTCAAGGTAATGATTCAGATAACCAGAAAGATATGGGTTCTCAAAATTTGAGCGATAAAATAAAATGAGAGCCTGAGGATAGCAGATACCGATCCCAAAATTAGCAACATTTATACTTGGATCCACATTCATACAGCTAACATCGAGATCCTTGAGAAATGCTTTGAAAGATACGGTATTCATTCTACATACATTCTTCATTCATTCTAAGATACAACTAGAAACGGAGCTTTCTCAATTCTCGTATTGCTAGGCCTCATTTTCTAAAGGGATTTTTGTCAAATACAAAAAGAAGATAAAGGTAGGCAGGGAAATAAAATTGGAGAGAAGATATTACAAGGAACTATTCGTCGCTTTTCGGCGGGTCTTCGCCTCGATACGCCTTCAAATCTTTAGAATGCCAGCGACCTAGGGGATTGCCTTCTTGGTCTTGCAATTCGTACACTAATTTAGATACTACTTTAGATATCCGACACAGTACGAATTTTGGGGCCAATTTAGCAGCAAAATTCTTTGCGGCATTCGAAAGTGGGTAGGTATGTTTCCAGACGAGGTCACCCTCGGTGAAAACATCGGGGCGCTTGCGTAAGTCGTAATGTTTCTTACTTACTTCGTAAGCTTTCTTAAGTCTATCGCGTATATCACTGAAGATAGGAGGTAGTTTAGATATGTCTTGTTCTCGATGAACATAAGACAGATCATCAGGTAATTCCAGATAATTATCTGAGACTGGACCGTAAAAGGTTCCGTCTACAGGGACATTTCTAGCAAAGAGTAGGAAAGCTGGAGCGTGTTTAGTAACTTCGCTCACCGATAAGTTAATTGCTTGTGCAATTTTATAAACATTTTTATCCCAATCTTTATGATTGTCACGGATGTAAGATGAGATGGCTGTAAGGATGGTACGATTCGTTCTCTCGGTCGGATTCACCTGAGATAAATGCCTGGCACTATACCACAAGTTAACTTCGTAGTTTTTCAGCAAATTAGTAAATAGACTGCTTTTAAAAATTTGAGCGTTGTCACAAAGCAGAATTTGGGGCACACCGAAAATTAAGAACACTTGGTTCTCAAGAAATTTTGTGACGGCAGCTGCTGTAGCATTAGACATTGGTTTAACCAAAACGAACTTCGAAAACCAATCGGTGACGACTAAAAGTTGGGTGTTTCTAGCCTTGGAACGAGGGAAAGGTCCCATGAAGTCAATGGAGAGAAATTGGAAGGGAAAATTGATTTTCTTATAATTACCCATAAGTCCTACGCGAGCAGTGTTTGGGGCTTTGTGTGCACCACAAACCTGACAGTTTCTCACGTACTTTTTGACTGAGATAATCATTTTGGGCCAATAATAAACTTCAGATATTCTTGCCAAAGTTTTACTTACTCCAAAATGTGCAGAAGTTGGAGGGTCATGAAATTGAGCAATTATTTCCTCCCGATTAGGAGTAGGGACAACAATTTTCCAATCAGATAGGTTAGACACGACTTCCACTCGAGGCTTAACATGTTTATAAAGAATATTGTCTTTGATGGTAAAATCAGGGTATTTCTCAGGAAACTCGGTAACTTTGGAGACCATGTCTTTATACCAATCATCGGGTACAAAGTTTTGGAGAGAGATAGAAGAAATAGAACGGGAAAGATAGTCTGCAGGGACATTGCAAGTGCCTTTTCGATGTTTAATGTCGAAATCAAACTGGCTGAGGCGTAAACACCATCTAGCTACACGACCCATAGGATCTTTTAACGTGCGAAGCCAGAGAAGAGAGGCATGATCGGTGTAAACTGTAAAATTTGCACCTTCGACATAAGGGCGAAAATATTCTATACCAAAGAGGACACCTAAACATTCTCTTTCGGTAACAGTGTATTTCTTCTCGGCTTTCGAGAGCATTCGACTAGCAAAAGCAATGGGGTGTTCAAAATCTCCCTCAAGTTGAAAGAGCACTGCACCCAACCCGAAATCACTTGCATCCGTCTGTATGCAAAAGGGCTTCGAGAAATCTGGGCTAGCTAGAACGGGAGCTGTAGTCAGTCGTTCCTTGAGAAGTTTAAAAGCTTGATCAGCTTCTGAGTTCCAAGTTATTGACTGTCCCTTTTTTCGGTTATGCAGCAGAGCTGAGATAGGAGCACTGATTGTAGAAAAATCCTTTATGAAACGCCTATAATATTGTAAGATACCTAGGACGTGTCTTACTCCAGTGGTGTTATGAGGAACAGGGGACTCAATAATCGATTTAACTTTCTCTTCACTAACTCGCAATCCGTTTCTATCGATAATAAAACCCAAAAAGGAGAGAGAATCTCGACAGAAGTGACATTTGTCGAAGTTGACGGTAAGATTAGCGTCTTTTAAACGCTCGTATACTTCCCTTAAAATTTCTAGGTGTTTCTCGAAACTATTGGTGGCGATAATTATATCGTCAAGATAAACAAAAACAAATGGCTCCAAAGCTGGACCTAAAATTGTGTCCATAAGTCGTTGTTGGGTTTGAGCACTGTTTCTCAGTCCGAAAGGCATTCGTCGGAATTGGAATAAACCTCTTCCGGGAACTACAAAAGCGGTCTTTGGGCGGGATTCTTCGTCCAAAGGAACTTGAAAGAAAGCCTGCTTTAAATCGATGGAGGTAAGATAATTAGCGTCTTTGAGCTTGCTCAAGATAGTATCGATTCTAGGCAGGGGATATGAGTCATGTGTGGTGATCTCGTTTAGTTTCCGACCGTCAAAACACATACGGTATGTTTTGTCTTTCTTGCGGACCAAAAGAACAGGGGACACCCAAGGAGAATTACTTTTTTCGACAATTTCCAACTTAAGTAATTTATCTACCTCTTCATTCAGATATTGTTGAAGGGTTGGAGATAAGGGATATTGTCTCTGTCTAAAAGGCTTAGCGTCTTTTGTTTCTATGGAATGGCATAGCACATTGGTTTCAGGGAGTATATCAACACGGGCCAAACTTTTGAATTTGTCTATCGTCGATTCAAGTCTAGATAGGTCGGTAGGAGGTAAACAAGAGATATCCTGAATCTTATTGATAGCACAAACCTTAAGTTCATTAGGTAAGATAGAAGATAATGAAGACGAAGGATCACCGGGATGAACTTCGAAAGATTCATTTACGAAATTAATCATCATGTTGAAAATACGAGCTACGTCTATTCCCAAGATAATCTGTGGTGAGATGGAAGATACCACATGGAATTGGACTTTCTTTGTGACGTCATCTATGGTTAGATCAAGTTCAATTATGTCGATAACAGATAGAGGGGAACCATCGGCATTTTTCAGGGAACACAACAAATCCGAATTTTTGGAAGGGATGGGTAGTTCACCCAGAACTTCCTGCATGGTTTCCAAATCACAAACAGAGATATTGGCGCCGGTGTCAAAGAGGGCTGTATAAGGTACGTCACACATTTTGACAGCTATAAATGGTCTATTGTCAACAGGGTTAGATAATAAGATTGGAGCTATAACAGGTATTAAAGAGTCAGCACTTATTGGTTTAGGTATGCCCTTTTTAGGAGGTATTCGAAAAGATTCGAAAAAGTTTGCAACTTTTTGCAACCATGATTTCCACTGTTCCTTTTGGATAGTGAAATCAACAAGATAACTGGAAGATATTAGTGCTGGTCTTTTGGAGAGGGAGGAGACTGATCGTCCTTTGACTTCAAGCTCTTTTCTACAAGGGCTCGCTTTGGGCGGCTTGTCTCTTGTTGTCGCACTGCACCCTGTTGTGCAACTTCGTCGTTTTTTGAACGAGAAGTGACTTTGAGAGAGTTCAGGAAATCTGCCGAACATGAGGGACATTTAGACTTGTAGACATTTTTATGACCACAGCCATAACAGAAAACTTTTCTAGGGAGATTACACCTTACATAGGTATGACCTTTGTTGGAACAATTCCAACAGGTGACTGCAGAAAGGTTAGTAACTGGGATCTTGGAGTTACTAGGTGTAGGTGCACCTTTAGTTGGTGTGCCTCTGGCTTTACGAGAAGAGAAAGAAGCTGGTTCTCCAGAACATGCTAGGTCTGAATTTAAGAGACTTTGAACCTTCTTAGAGGGAGGGGGACGATATTGTTGGACTATAGTCCTATTATCTTCTAACTTCTTTCCAATGGAAATTATGTCCTGAATGTTGTTTACCTCAACTAGGGCAAGATGATTTTGGAAATAGGGATGAAGATTTTTCTTGATTATTTTAAATTGTTCCACTTCTGATGGAGGAGTAGACAATCTCTTAAATAAACCTTGCATCGAGGCAACATAAATAGCAACTAACTCAAATTCACCATGAGTTCTTTGTTTGATTTCCTCTAATAGGTCATCATCGTAAGAGAGGGGGAGAAAAGTAATTTTCAATTTATTCTTGAGATCTTCCCAAGAAATAATTGAGCTGGCAACACTGCGAAACCAAATCAGGGCCTTGTCTTCAAAAAGATCCATTGCAGAATCAAAAAGATCACGGTCTGTGACATTTCTCGACCTTTGAAGTTCTTTGACCTTTTCTAGAAATTGGATCAAATTATCCTTAGAAGAACCAGAAAATTTAATATTCCATTTATAAACTGGAACACTAGGTCTAGAATGAGTGGAGACAGTAGAGCTTGATGCACTCTGGGAATTGGATGAGTTATCAGTTTGGTCTAGGGACTGGTCGTTTTTCAGAAGCCATTGACCTTCTAATTCTAAAGCCTCAGAAAATAAATCATCAGCTAAAGCTTTTGCTTCAGGATCTTGATCAAGTTTGAATCTATTGATTCTAGAGATCACATGATTCAGACGACATTGAATTCTTTGACAGATAGGGTCATTAAGAGACAAGGGAGCGTCCTGTATTTTGATTTTCAAATCTGCAAGAGTCTTTTTCACCTCTGCAGAATCTTTGTCAAAGGGGTAGACAGATTCGGAAATAGAAAGAGAATTTTCTTCCCTATTTAACAGGGCACGAAATTGAATTCGTCTTTTCTCCTGTGTACTAAATGGGACTTGTTTTCTAATCGCTATTTCATAAGCGAGTTCTTCACTTAATAAAGCTTGAACGGGATTCATGATTGAAATCTACTAAAGTCGGTAAGGTAGGGATCGAAAAAGCTATGTGACGCTATGATGTATCTTTACACGTAAAGAATTCGTTTTCTACGTTTGACGTAAAGAATGCAAGGGATACGTCGCAACACTGCTCGTAGCTTTAGCGCTTGTCGGTACTAATACCAACAGCTGACTGGAGAGTCAAAGATTAATGGAAACCTAACCTAATTCATGAGAAGTGGTAAGAAAATTTTCAGGGAAAGATTTTTGGATACAGTTTTCAAAGACAGCTTAACTACAGAGCTCTCGTATCCGAGTATCCTCTCTGTACGGAATTAAGCTTCTCTAAAACATGCTCGAGACATCGCGACGGTATAATCAACCACTCCGTAAAGCTCCCTGACGGGTTACCCTTTAGCGGCAGTGTAGCGGTAAGAAAAAAAAGTAGGTATTTTCGCGGCACGACACTTTGCACAAAGATAATTAGGTAGGTACACATATATTAGGGAACAATAATGCTTAAAACTAAATCATGCAAAGCTTTCAATAAAAAATTCATGCAGTAAGCAACAAGAGAAATTTATATAAATATCAAGTGATATCGCAGACAAATCGTAAAGTTCAAATAGTTATGAGATTTATTTTATGAAAATCCTAGATACATAAAAGCCAAATAAGATAAAGATAAATTGGATTTCTAATTCAAAGAAGTAAACGTTCCCCGCCAGGGATGCCAATTGCTGCGGTCGGGCTAATTAGATTAGGCTCTGGGCCAATTAAAATTCGATCGTTGTTGAAAATAATTGCCGACTTACCTTCGTGGGGCCGAAGTATTAATTGATGCACCAAAATCTCACCCAGATTTCGTGCGACTGTGGCAACATCAGCAACATAAAGCGGTACTGTTTAATTACTTCTAAGATAAAAGATAGTGGGATGCCAGTGCCTTATAGTTTTTGAATAATTGATCTAAAGTAACCTGAACTATAAAGGCATCAAAATTCACTCAGGTTATGAGATGTTAATAAGTTCTAACTACTTTATCTACCTACTGAATAATAGAGCTGATCTTTTAATGAAAAGTATATTTATGAATTCTGTTTACAAAAATAACTTATTGAGATTCTATGGTTATGAAATTACTAATTAATTGTTCATGAAGTTAATCGTAAAATATCTCATTTAACAGTTTAACTGGTAGAGAAAATAGATATCTATCTTTCCTTCACATAAAAAGTGACAAATTCATTTCAAGTATTACTTGAATAATAATGGAGATTATAAGTATTAATTTATAAAACATCATCAATTTCTTGACGAGATAAGGCAATAAAAATACACAAAACTCCTAATAGATTTCTCTGATATCACTCTGAGCAATAAAAGGTTATGTCACACTTGCTTACTGATACGACATTTTGCCTTCCTTTGAATGTCGTGCCGAGACTGGAGAGCGGGGCCCTGGACGAAATCTCAGGATAGGAGACCGTGGTCTCCCTCTGGGGTGGCAGAAAGACTGGTGGATGGAGTCGTGTCCCGTGGGAACACGTGCCTAGCACTAGCTAGTGTGGTCGTCCTTCGAGGTTAGATGAAACTCGAAAATATGGGGCTCCGAATGTTGGGATCCAGTATTCAAGGGCAGGAAGCAGCAAAACCTTCAGATAGTGTAAGAGATTCCTTCCATAAAAGCGGATATTCAGATGTAGAGATGGTGGAAACCAATATGGCGTCCGCGAAGACAGTTGGGGTTCAACTTCGTAGATAGGTTTTCGGGTGAAATAAGATAGTACCCCAATTGATAGGGTAGGTAGAAAGAACTATAACAATATATAAACTCTATTAGAGAAAGTTTTAGATAGCTTGAACAATTTACTTACCCGATTTACTAATAATCGGTTCCTTAGATAAAGAGAAAAGGTAGGGGTGCGACTTGTCGCTTCGAGCACCGAGATTGGAAAACGGACGAGTCTGTTCTGGAATACCGTAGCACCTTTTGGTGCGCAACTCGGAGAAGGCTCTTGTATTTAAATTCTCGAAACTACATCACAGGGACATCTGTGATTCTAACTAATCGAAAAGGAAGATGGTACGAGAATAAATTACAGATTGTACTCAAAAGGTAGGGATCTTGAACTTGCCTAGTTTAGTTAGTTTTACCACTCGGCAACAGGTGGCAATGTTAGTTCGAAACTCATGTTTTAATTAGTGAATACCTTAATACCAAGGATTTAGATAACGAGGTCCCATTTAATAATTTTAAATGGAGCTAATTAAAGGACAAAACCTTAACGACGTTACAGTTTTATAATAATTGATGCTTGTTATAATATAGCTTGTCCATTAATTGGGGCTATCGTTCTGTTGGACAATAAACTATTATTATTATTATTATTCTCCCAATGCTAGAACTAATGTCTTTAAAAATTCTCCCCTGTATAGAGTAACCAACACTTACAACGCATTTTGTAGAGAGTGTGACTTGTTCTGATGCACTGCTAATGAACTAATTATGGCTGTTGCTGATTATTTTGGCTAAGGACTGTTCTGTTATTGGGGCTTCGTAAATGAGTTGATGCCTGTCTGATCGATACACGCTGCGTGAGATGTACTTGTGTAGGGGTGTGTTTTTACACGACACATATTGACTATGCACTGTCAGCATTGTGGTTCTTTTTCTCAGTGCTGTTTGAGATTTATTTGAATATTTTGTATTTATACCTTTCATATACTTCTAGTATTTTCTTTTGTTTTATTTTTTGCATTACTCACCGCATTTCAAATGGTTTATACTTTTCCCTGTAATTGGACCTTATTGATCTGTTGGGTAAATAAACTTTATTATTATTATTATATAATCATGACTGCAACTACCTATTGGAACTGTTCTCTCTACCATACCTTTCTACCAGAAGAAAATACTACGATCTAGTATTTCAATTTAAAGTTTTAAACTATATTATCAAGTGCCCAGCAATATTAAACCTCTTTTCATTTAATACACCCCAAAGAACACTCTGTAAAACCGCACTGATGTATATCGAGCGCCACAGGACAATCTATGGCTATGGTGTTCATTCTAGTACCACTAAAATCTCTAACACGGCCAATACAATCGATCAAGATATGTTTGATATGTCACCACGAAATATTAAATTATTATTATTATTACATTTTCTATTGGATAAAATACAGAACTTGAGATTTTCATTGTTAAATGCCGCCTAAATAGTGTTTGCTACTTTTTAAACTTGAGGTGGCGTCGTGAAAATTTCACTTATTTAGTACGCATAAGTCCAAAAAATTACGTGAAAATTACGTTAATACGAACATGAATTAGACAGAAGTCCATTTATGTTACAATTTTGCAAAACTGTAATATAAAGTAATAAATAATTCAAAATAGAAATCTTTACTTTAAACAGTTTTATTACAGCGGGTATTATAAAGGCTCATTAAGTTAACGGGCAGATTTCTGTGGCCATTTCTGAAGAAGGTATCGAGTCTAAGTGGAATTTTTTTAAATTTATTCTTGACATGAAAGGAATTACAAAAATATTAATAAAAGTCATTTGACGTCGATATTGGCTTTAAAAATGGTCACAGAAATCTGCTCGTTAGCCTAATGAGCCTTTATAATATTGGCTGTTAGTCATTTATTGTCAAAACTATCATTTTCGACTTGGCACTTTTCATATGAAGCCGACAATATGCCAGATTTTAACAAAAGCACAACCGGCTAGGGAGACCCGCTAGTTTTGAAGTAAAAAGAGGTGGATTTACTGAATTTTATTTTATTTTTGATCTGACCAAAACCTGACCACGTCCAGTCACTTTACATAGATATGTAAATAACCTGACTGGTCAGGTTCTGTTCTAGTCAGACATATCCTACAAGAAAAATATTTTGAAATGCATATCTTTTTTGTTCCAAACAGCCGGGTCCCTGTAAACACTTATGCCGTCACGTTTGGCAATCTGGAATTTGTGCATTCTTAATCCAAAAGCTCCGAATAAAGAAACGTCATACTTGTCAAGCTTCGACTTTAGAAATTATTCAGAATCTTATTTTTAATAACATACTTCACTGCAAATGTCATTTTATTATTGGAAAAACACCTTTGATATATCCCTGAGCATCTTGAAGGCAATTAGGTCACTAAAACCACGAACTCTTCCGCATTATACATTTTAATAGACTGGTGATTATGAAACAGAAAAGTTTGTTTTCACAAGGAGATGACTAGAAACTGATCTGAACCTAATAAAAAAAGCCATGGATTTATTAGTAGGAGAATTATCTCCACAACACGCATGGATACAGCAATGGCGTATAAAAAATTCAATCTTCAGAGGTGAATTTCTCGGGAAAACAAGTTTTTTGAGCTTATGCCTGTGAAGACTTCTGATCTACTCATTGAGTACTACCGATTTCCAAAATTACAACAAATTTTAACCGGGAGCCAATCTCAATTAGGATTTCTAAAATATAATTTATGATTAATAATATTTGTTACAATATTCTTCATTATTTTTTTAATGATATGTATTTTGTTATGATAAAATAAACATGTAAAAACTTCTGATTGTGCCATCTACATTAAAACCTATACAATAATATCTAAAAAGAGAAAAATTGAAAGATTCTACCAAGTAAGGATCGAGAACATAAACTTCTCTTCGATATCTCGAAAAATTAAATACCCAAACCCAAAGTTTTCAAAAAAATATTTTTGAGATGTTAAAGAGAAGCATTTTGAAATAAAATAGTATAGGAAAAACATTTCGAACCACAATAATAGTTTTCTGAAAAACAAGACATGTATTATGTATTAACAAATTTTTTTTGAGAATTTTTGATTGACCAGTTTCAGAGGCAGTGGGGAGGAATTACAGTTTTTAAACTTTTTTTTTCGATATCTCGAAAACTAACATACGAGTAATATACAAACTTTTGAGCGAAATATTTTTGAAATCTCATACCTTCTTAATTTTACAGTACTGGTTGGACCTGCAGAAACCAATCTCTAGGCAGCTGGGTCTGTCTTTGGTTGACCCTCTTCTGTATTTCTGTGTGAAATTTTATACTCCTGACCCTGCACAGTTGGAAGAGGAGTACACCCGGTACTTATTCTGCCTACAAATCAAACGAGATCTCGCCATTGGCTGCCTGCAATGCAATGAGAACACTGCTGCTCTGATGGCTAGCTATATTGTACAGGCAGAGTGTGGCGATTTTGTGGCCGAAGACTATCCTGATCATACCTATTTGTCCGGTTATAAATTTGTGCCACAGCAGGATGTGGAAATGGAGAGAAAGATCATGGAGAATCACAAAAAGCATGCGTGAGTATTATGATTGATGAATTATTATTGTTGAAAAAAGTTAAATTTTTTAGAAAATACAGTGTGACCCATTTGTTCTTGAAACACCCTGTAGAATCTTAATTTATGGTGCGATTTTAGAGAAATTTCTTTTAAACCATAGAGCTTGATAAACTATATTTTGGGAGCAAAAAGCGTCTCATTCCTACAAAATCCAAGGCCTACTAGATCAGTGTTTACTTGTAAAATCTCAAAAATTCATATTAGCGATTTTTTTAGAAAAAAACGGCACGCCACGGGATTCACCAGCCCTCAAAACGGTACTGTACCAAATTTTATTGGAAATGTCAGAGTAATAAGGATCTTGCAGTTATTTTAGAAATTCATAATAGAACTCCGAATTTTCATTAATTCATTTGAAAAGGTCAAGAGAGACAAAATAGAAATTGTACGTCTAGTCGGTGATAATGTAGGTACTTTAATTTTTTAATTATAATTTTTTATTATTTATTTATTTTTTTTATTTTGATTTGATTATTTTTATTTTTATTTTTACTTTTTTTTTACTTTTTTTTAATTTTAATTTTTACTTATGATATAGCTTTTGACCTTTTTCAAATTAATTTATGAAAATTCGGAGCATTATTATGAATTTTTAAAATAACTACAAGATCCTTTTTACTCTGACATTTCCAATAAAATTTGGTACAGTACCGTTTTGAGGGCTGGTGAATCCCGTGGCGTGCCCAGTTTTTTTCTAAAAAAATCGCTAATATGAATTTTTGAGATTTTACAAGTAAACACTGATCTAGTAGGCCCTGGATTTTGTAGGAATGAGACGCTTTTTGCTCCCAAAATATAGTTTATCAAGCTCTATGGTTTAAAAGATTTTTTTTTAAATCGCACCATAAATTAAGATTCTACAGGGTGTTTCAAGAACAAATGGGTCACACTGTATATCAAAGTTTTATTCTTTAAAGAAAATTCTTCACCTGAAAATGGTTGAAAAGTCGGTCTTCCTTTGTATGCTTTTGATATCTTAGAATAACCTTATAAAAGGAATGGTTTCCTGGAATGGAATCATATATGAACATTCCATCTCTTTGATTTTTTTTTTACACACATTAGAATAATATTGGACTTGCTAGAAAATTATATTTTTTGTCAGTTGTTTGCACAAAAAAATTGGTGAAAGATGAGATTAGGTAGCTGTGCTCAGTGCTGTAATCGAAATGCATGTAAATTGTAAAGGGTCAGATAGATATATACAGGGTGTCCCAGCTTATTCGAAGCGGTCTCTGTAGGCCAAACGATGGACTTTTTCAAAAAACTTTTTGAAAATTCAAGTACAAAATCACAATGGCCATAATTTAAAATTATTTTGGAGTATACAGAGTGTCCCATATGACAGTGGCATATCAAAGTTATGTTTTTTTTTTAATGGAATGCTCCTGTGTTATTGCATTTTTAGATTGTCTGAGAAGAGAAAATAAGATTGGCTTTTACAGTTGGTGTTTAAATTCAGAAGTTTTTGAGTTATAAACAAGTGAAAATCGTAATTTTTCAAGTTCAATGCCCTGTACAACGAAAACGGTTCAAGATAGAGAAAAACGGCTTACATGCCCTTATTTTAACTTTTTATGTACTATCCTATGGTATCGAAACATTTGTACTTTCTTTGATTTTTTTTATTTGGCGACGCGTGGAGAAATCTCGGAATTTTTCAAATTTTTTATCACCCTATATAAACATTTCATATACATCATAGGATAGTACACGAAAAGTTAAAATAGGGACATGTAAGCCGTTTTTCTCTATCTTGAACCGTTTTTGTTGTACAGGGCCTTGAACTTGAAAAATAACGATTTTCACTTGTTTATAACTCATAAACTTCTGAATTTAAACACCAACTGTAAAAGCCAATCTTATTTTCTCTTTTCAGACAATCTAAAAATGCAATAACCTAGGAGCATTCCATTTAAAAAAACATAACTTTGATATGCCACTGTCATATGGGACACTCTGTATACCCCAAAATAATTTTAAATTATGGCCATTGTGATCCTGTACTTGAATGTGCAAAATTTTTTTGGAAAAAATCCATCGTTTGGCCTACAGAGACCGCTTCGAATAAGCTGGGACACCCTGTATATACGTGATTATTGTTGCGTAACAATTGTGGATGCAACTTGCTGTTGGTTTTAAAATGTTTATTAGTGATTTTACAAAGATGAAAACGAATAATACAGTTTTATAAAAACGTAGAAGGTAGTAGCAGTGTTAGCAGTTCAATGTCGGTTTAGAGAATCATCTCTTCTCGCTCGAGCCCTTGTTGAGGCTTCTTGAGTTGAGAGGCCCGAGTCTCTCTCTCTCTCGTCCTCCCGTCATGGCTTCGCTAGTCTTGACGAGTGGCGCTCTCTGTCACTGGACACCCTTGAAGGCAGAGTTGTCACGTTGTCCATGGCCACAGTCACATTTTGGCTTGCGGCAACATACCGCCCTCCTTGACAACTTCTGGTTGACAATGAAGAAGTGGTAGAAGTTTCAGGTGGGAGGATGCAGAGCTTCGTAGCCGGTCTTCGATAGATAGAGTTACATGTTCTGCCAGGATGCACAGCTTCTACTATTCCCATTTGCCACTTGAGAGGATGTAGATTATCTTCCTTGATGATGACAAGGATTCCAGGTTCCAAGACTTGAGGGTAAACATTGTTCCATTTTGTGCGCTGTTGCAATTATTCTGATACACATTCCTTTGACCAACGCCTCCAGAAATGTTGGATGACCTTTTGTAACATTTGAAATCGTGATAACTTATTCATCGGAATTTCACGATAATCATCATCGGGGAGAGTTGTCAGCTTACCTCCCACCAGAAAGTGTCCAGGAGTGAGAGGTTGCAGGTCGTTACGATCGGAGCTCATAGGATATAAAGGCCGGGAATTTAAATACGCCTCTATTTGTGAAAGCACAGTGGAAAATTCTTCGAGTGATAAAATGCTGTTAAGCAAAACATGCTTTAAATGTGATTTTGTAGATTTTACACCGGCCTCCCAAATCCCTCCAAAATGTGGTGCTCTGGGAGGTATAAGATGCCATTGTACACCTTCTTTATTTAAATCAGATTGAATTTTGTTATGTGATGTTTTGACAAACTTTAAATTTCATTTTTAGCTCCAATAAAATTCGAACCATGGTCTGAGTAAATATTTGCACTCAACCCCCGTTGAGAAAAGAATCTGAGTAATGTACCCATGAAAGCAAGAGTTGATAAATCGCTTACTAATTCAAGGTGAATAGCCTTGGTGGACAGACAGATGAACAGGCAAACATATGCGCTTCACTGTCTTATAATTTCTCGTTAATCTATCCCTAATATTAAATGGGGCCACAATAATCAATGCCTACATTCAAGAAAGGTCTAGCTGGTGTGATTCTGTAATCAGGTAAATCACCCATCAAATATTTTGTTGTAGGAGGATTGACTTTAAAACAATTGATGCACTTTCGTACTACCCCTCTGACCAGATTTCTGGCAGATAATATCCAAAATTGATCCCTGATAGATGCCAGCAAGGTTTTGCAGACCAGCATGTAGCAATCTTTAAATGTTCTCGTTGAACTATTAAAAGAGATAAATGATGTTTAGCAGGCAATATTGCCAGAAATTTTCTGTCATATTCTAATTTCGAATTAATTAATCTTCCACCAACTCTAAGTAAGTACCCCTTTTTTGTCAATAAATGGTTTTAATTTTAATAATTTGCTTTTTTAAACTCACTTGTTTATTTTTAAAAATGTCCTTAATTTCTAATAAAAATTCTCGTCCTTGGACCACCTTCACCAATGACATTAGAACCTCGCGAATTTCTGCGTAAGTAAGAGAACCTGATTTGCGTAAGTTTTTTGCTAATCTAGAATTTTTTAAGAATCTAAGAGAATAAGCAGTTATTCTACATAACTTATTTGTCAGAATACCTTTCTATGAGAGAAAAAGTATTATTTAGAACATTTACGGAAAGATTCAGAGTGTCCATTTTACGAAATTCAGGAATATTTACCAAATCATTGTGAGCTAGAATCACATTTACGTCAGCATTTATAGGCCAGTCTTCAGCAGGAAGAGAAAGCCATCGTGGACCCTTCCACCACAATTGATTATTTAGTAGGTCACTAGGATATAATACACCTCTAGAGGTAAAATCCGCAGGATTCTCAGTTATTGACATAATGCCAATCATGAATATTAGTGATCGTTTGTATGTGAGACACTCGATTAGAAACGAAAACCTTCCACAGGTGTGGAGAAACTTTGATCCATGAAAGTACAATGGTTGAATCGCACCAATGACAACAAGCTGCAATCTCTAGGTCCAATGACCCTTTTACTTTGCTGAAAAGTTCGGCATGCAACAATGCTGCACACAGTTCCAATTTTGGTATAGTTACCGATTTCAAAGGAGCGACTCTAGTTTTGGCACAGAGAAGATGTACATGACATTCACCCGAAGTGTCAATTGACCTTAAGTAGATACAAGCTCCATATGCTGTTTCGCTTACATCTGAAAATGAATGTATTTCTATTCTTTGAGGATTTGCACAGATAATGTGTCTTGAAATTTACAAAGAATTAAAGACTTGAAGTTGACTTCGAAAGCGTTTCCTTTTCGTATATAAATTAAATGGAAGAGATTCGTCCCAATTAAGCTTGCACTGCCAAAGTGACTGAATGATTGTTTTGGCAATAACAACAGTGGGAGCCAGAAGACCCAATGGGTCAAAGATTTGAGCTATCGTAGATAAAATATAACGCTTAGTCACAGATTGTTTGTCGTTGATTTTGATAAAGTAAGTAAAAGTATCTGACTTGGAGTTCCAAGAAAGACCTAAAGTTTTTTCCTCCCCAATACCAGTGAATTGATGAATTTTATCTGAATGACATTCATTGTGTTCGACGTGGGGAACTGACCGTTTGAAGGAAAATGGTTGGCTAAGCATGACAAATAGGAGACATTTGCACATGGCTTGCTTTTATCATAGACTTTTACTGTTTAAAACACCAGTATACCTAACTGAGAAAATTACATACCTACCAATAGGATGTGCACAAACTTAATGTCAGATTCAGGGGTACTATGTCAGTTCCGCGTCACAGAACTGAAGCTTTTAAAGCCAGTTTTACTTATCAGATTGTTAAGGTGTATGACTCCTTGCCTGATCATTTGAGGTGCATGTCTGGTCGGGTGTTCAAAAAACGTTTTGCTGAAATACTGTCGCGCGTGGCGCGGGACGTAGCTGTTTATTTTGAATGTAGGGGGGTAAATGGGAACACAGAGTACAAAATCATTCAATTTATTTAACTTAAAAAATAATACAATTACCTCCCGCTCGGGGGGTCCCCACTGATTTATTATAAATCCGTACAATACTATGACAATTGTTATGATTTCTAAAAGGGGCAGTACACCACACTGAGTGTCCTGGAATGTTAGCACCTAGTTCCCTCCTGAGATGATTTCAACAATATAAATAAAATGGTACTTACATCAACATTCTTATTCTCAGGGTAACTCGTGCTCGTTCGCCGGCTTGTCCGGAGTGGAGACCAGATGACCCAATTCTCGGTTTTTGGCGGGCTGATTTACGTAGGTCCACAAGGCAAAGGCGCAACACACCAACTTAACTCACCCCTTTCGCGAGCTTCGCGTACCCCTGGATCCGACTACTACGGAGTCCCCCCGGGTCAGAACTCCCGAGGCGCGACCGACCAAACCTTTTATTACTTCCCCCCCGTCATCACGTCTGTCGTCCTCGTTTCTGGTGTCTTTGCTAGATCAAAGTCCACGTGCGAGCTCGAAAAGTGCAAGTCTGCATTTCTCAATTCTGGCACGGCCTTGTTACACTGCCTTCAATTACTTGCTTGTAATAATAACATATTTCCAAAATATGGCTCGTGTCTTGAGTAATTGCAAGCTTGCACGTTGATCGACCATAACAAATAAACTTTGCGGTAAGTAGTTCGTGTGTTGGCCTGAATAACTTTTAATTTGTTATTGTTATTTTTACTAGATCCTAATAAAATAATATAATACCTGATTCCTAATTCTCCCCTAGTGCCCTCTTGACAATACTCTTTGCCGAACAGTGAAGAGTTTCAAAAATTTTGTGGCGGATTAGTGTTGCTGTCACCTGTAGATTGATGACCAGGGTGGATTCTGATACCTGGTTGATGGTCTCGAGGGTGGTGAACCTCTGTATGGCGGTAGTTTCTTCACTAAGTTAGGAAATTTAAATGCAGTGATTAAATCATGTTTGTGATGTGTTACCATTTGAATTTTATTGTATTTAGTGTTTGTTTTGTTTGTTATTTTATCATAGGTTAAGGAGAGCAGAGATGCGCTAATTTTACTAGCGTATCACCTGGCCTTCGCCTTTCCACTAGTTAATTTTGTAAAACTTTCTTGTTCTTTGTATTTTTTTTTTGCTGGTGGAATAAAGTCATGTTATTATTATTATTATTATTATTGTATTGTTGTCAGATATTACTTCGAAATTATTTGAAAGAAGTTTCCTTAGTTTAAACCCAGCTGAGCTTAATATTTCAATAATTGAGTTTTTTATTTCCTTTACCTCCTCAACTGATTCACCGCCTGTTACCAGATTGTCAACGTAAAAATCCCGAGCTAAAATTGAACTTATTTTAGGATTATTTGTAGCATTTAGAATAGAAAGTTCCTTAATACATCTTGTAGATAAATAAGCTGCACATAATTAGCTGAAGAGCATTCTAATGATTTTAATAGATCTGCTGCTTCTCCCTTGAACGATAAACCAGGTAATGAAATTTCTGAACCGCAGGTATAGTTTCGTTATTATGAATAAGAGACGAATATGTATCTTTATAGAATAGCCATTGTTCGAGATTGCGATCAAAAGTAGGAAGAGGAATTGGTGGAAGCTTTATGTTGTTATTATTACTCGAACTTGACCCAGCAGCGCTTCCTGAAGCTTGCCTGGATGAACCATGCGGAGAACCATCCGATAATTGAGAATTATTATCAGAGATTATTTATTTTATTTTATTTATTTATTAAACCAGTAGTTACATTACCATTATATAACAACACAATAGTAATTCTTATAGAGGTATGACAATACCTGTGCATAAGAAACTGGGGTCTTAAAACTAATCTTACATACTAAACTTACAACTAAAAACAATACTTGATACTAATAATTATAGACCCCAATTTACTTGAGTAAATTCTGTAGTATAAATCAACTTATAAAACATTCTCAGCAATCCAAGGCTTCAATTTACGTTTTAAAATTTTTTTACTCATATTCTTTTTCAGCAATTTAAGTTCATTTGGTAATTTGTTAAATAATTTGATTGCAACAATGTTACTGTTCTTATCACTAATAGTTTTTGATAGTTTTGGCAATTACATTGCTTACATTAAGTTTTTCATCTAAAAACTTTTTAACTTTGGATATTATTTCGAAGTAAGAATCCTTAAATTTAGAGCACTGAATGTCATGATCATCTGTCGAACTTAAATTGGCTTCTTCAATTTTTGTTTGAATTTTATTGAATTCTTCTAGAATACCCTGAAGGTTATTAAAACGAAGTTCAATCTGAGTTAAATCGAGAGGAGTCTCTAATTTTAATGTTTCAAATTTGGTTGCAAATCTAGTTAACTGTGATTTTATATTTTTTCTTGAGTTTTTTAATAACAACAACAAAATAGAAACATATTTTATATAAAATTTTCTTGTGTAACGTTCAGTTGTTTTGAGTTTTCATAAAAAGAATAATTTTTGGATAAAAATAAGTTTTAAACAGCCGCCATTCTGAATTTTTTGTAAGCAGATTTTGCCCCCCCCCCCTGAATATTATTTAGGAACAGCCAGAGAATAGTTAACACCATGGGCCCAAACTTTATTATGACTTGTAACTCACACTTAAGAATATATCAGAATTAAAGTGTTGGTTTTATTCTACCAACCCAGGGGGAAATTTCCCTTGTTCCCCCTGTATCCATTCTTCCCTGGTGAATACCTTCATAACAGTTTACAGCTTATTTCCTCACATTTCGTAGTTAATGCTAATTTGTCTGGACCAAAGTATCACAGAGCACTTATCTATATGTAGAATGGTAAATAATCTCAGTGAATCAACTAAGAACTATTGTTAATCTAACATAAAATGTCTTCAACAGCTGATATTGTCATGTGAAATCAGTTACTGTAAGCTAATTTTGGTAAACAGAATACTAATTCATTGAAATCAAAATCTAAAAAAAATGTGAAGTACTCAATCGAAATTCAACATTAATCAAACAAATGCATTTTCTTCAAAGTTAATAATAGTCTGTATATAAATCCAAACAATGTGTTTTATAACTCATGGCTACCTTCACTTGATGTTTCAACTTTTTGATCATTCTTTTCAAACCGATTTTCCTTGCAGAGGACAATCACCGGCAGAAGCTGATTTAAATCTGCTAGAAACCGCTCGAAGATGTGAACTGTACGGAATTAAAATGCACCCGGCAAAAGATCACGAAAACATCCCATTGAATTTGGCTGTTGCACACATGGGAATAGTGGTGTTTCAAAATTATATTAAAATCAATACTTTCTCATGGGCAAAAATTAGAAAAATATCATTCAAGAGAAAGCGGTTTTTAATCAAACTGCATCCCGAAGGCTATGTAAGTATAAAATTGCTGTCTTGAATTTGACCAATTGATTGTTTTTTCTTCAGGGTTACTATAGAGACACAGTGGATTTCTTTTTCGAGGGTCGTAACGAGTGTAAAAATTTTTGGAAGAAGTGCGTTGAAAATCACGGATTTTTTAGGTGCTCATCGGTAAAACACGTACCAAGACATAGAACGAGAGTACTATCTAGAGGCAGCTCATTTCGGTATACCTTGACCGAAGTAAACTATTCCATTTAATATAAACCTGTTTTTTTTTTTGTTTACAGGTACAGTGGTAAGACTCAGAAGCAAATAGTAGAATTTGTTCGAGACAATTATGTCAAACGACAAACGTTTCAAAGGTAAATGTGCATGTTTTATTTTCATAGTCTTAAAAAAATTTGTTGCAAGTTTCGTGGCAGTTAATTTGTGTTTGCTTAACTCACATTTTTATAAACCTGCTTTCTTTAAATTACAACATGTCCTATCCTATCACATTATTTCGTAGTTAGTGTTTCCTGTTCCAATTTGCTGTGGACATTGCACTTATTAGAAACAGTAGAAACCTAAACAACTATTATCGGAACCTTTGATTTGCTTTATGCTTTTTTCATTCTGAGAGTTAGTTTTTTATGGAGCATGGTTGTTGTAGTGTTTGGCCACGATAATGCTGTGTCCGACAGTTCTATAAGATGTGGACGACAATCAGTCAAGGGAAGGAGGATGGGACTTTTCATTACTTTACTACTAAACCGTTTTATTTCACTAACAACTTTCGATCTTTTCAATAATGAAATATGCATAAAGCACTGCATGTTTTGGTGTAACTACTAGGTATTAATAATTATTGGTTATACAAGACAACCGACGTGCTCTTATCTCTTGTGACATCTCTCATTGTTAACGAGAAGTTATATTGCAGATTAGAGGGCTAGAGTTGTGTGTAACGTGTGTGTTTTTTTTAACAAATTCCGATGATCTAAATGTATTTAATTGAATAATAATTGATTACCTAATTAATTGATTAGAGTAAATTGGCAACGGGCAGACAGCTGTGCTCCTCACTGTGTTGACAGTCGGGCGACTGTGGTGTCGATGTTTAGTTATGATTAGAGCTTAGAAAGAGTTACATTCCTCGTTCTCTTGTAGGTCGGCATCATTCCGCCACTCTAGCGCCCACTCGAGCGCGACCAACATGCACGCCTCCACTGTCGGGAACAGCATTTCGGCTCATCCTTTATTGCCACTCGCTGACTCCACTATCAGCGGTATGTAATTACCAACCTACTACCTACCTACCTATCTCTTGTAATAATAGTAATAGTCAGATTGTTTAATTGCGGACTCTGTGTGTGTGTGTATGTATTGGTAGTGAGATAAATGGATCTGTTTCAGCGGAAGCGTCCAAACTCTCCACCTCCCTATCATCGATGCCGGGCCTGGGCGGAGTGAAAGCCGGGGGCGCTCCGGGTTCTCCGACGACGAGATCAGCCTATCACCCCCGCGGCAGAGCTACGTGCTGGAGTTCGGCCCCCGACGCTCTGCCTACCGTGCAGCAGCCTCTGACGACGACCTCGCCTACCCGGATCCAGAACCATTCTCCCTCCCCCCCAGGCGTCTCTGTGATCACCAGTCCCCTCGAGGGCTCACCGTCTGCCCCTCTGCCCCCACCGCCGGAGATCCCGCGCCCTCCTGTCGCAGCTGTTCACAAGGCCGATGTACAGCACCACCGAGACCAAGGTAAGCGCACGCCGACTGTTCGACTCGGCTTTATTTTTTCCACAGCAAAGTCAGTCAAGAGGCACTTAATTATCCGAGTGGCTCATGCATAGGCTGACGCTAATATCATTGCAGGTACCAGCACCCACCTCATCACAGCTACTGGCCCGACGCCCTCTAGTCGACACTTGGAGGGTCGTCTGGACCGGTCATCCCCTCCCTTTGTTAACGCGTGTCCCTCGCAGACCCAATCGCAAACCGACCTCGGCCTAAAGTACTCCGCAAGTGGGCGACATTCTCCCTGTCAGGCGCCCCCGCAGCGTCGAATATGGCAGCGCAGTAGCAGTTGTCGCGAGCTCAGTGATTACAGTTTCGAGGACTCGGGCGAGGCCAAACGCCGGACCGAACCTGGTGCCGGCACTGGCAGATTTGAGCATAACAAGCTAAGCTTGGACGAACGCCAGCTGGACTCGCCTGTTACTCGATACGATGATCATCGCGCTCTCTATTCTTCAACTTCCCGCGACGATAGCCTCGAGATACATCAGGATATCATGATGCCCGATCAGAAAGTCTATGCTGGTAATTACCCGGGACTTATGCTGTATTCCCAGGAATCTGTCGAAGATCCTGGCAATTATGACTTACGGGATTCACAGGACGATCTTTCCCACGATAGCTATGAATTATTGGAAAAGTCCGACGATGATTTTAGCTCTTCGGGAGATTATCTCTATCATAAAACTAAACCTCCTTTAAATGTTAGAAGTTGCAGTCTAGATTCAGGGAATTATTTACCATCTGACACGGATTCGGATAACGAGAGGCGTCGTCATAAATGCAAAAGTAGTATAGATGTCCACTATGAACTTTTCATGGAGGAAGATCCGCGTGATCTTCCCAGGGAAATTGTTCCCCGTAAATCAGACGGAAGTTTCTATAAGAACTTCAAAATGACATCGAGGACTTCAAGTTTGGAATCGAAGAGTGATTATTACGAATCGAAAAATGCAAAATTTAGTAAAGAGAGCTTGAAAAGGAAAGGCTACGGCAGTAGAACTTCGAGTCAAGAATCGAGAAGTGACAGCGAAAGTAGACGAGTTAAGAAAAATAAGAGTTCGGAAAATATTTCAAAACGGTCCGACTATTTTGATTCGAGAACTTCCAGCTGTGAATCCAAAAGTGAATACTACGATACTAATTCTAAATTAATAGAAGAATTAAAATGCACGAACCACTTGCATAATTTTGATAGAAAAATAGATTTTGAAAGAAATTACGGAACACAGATATCTAAACTTGACGACAAAATCGGCGAGGTTAGCGAAATCAATCATAATTGTACGCAGTATAATGGATTTTCCGATTTCAAAGAAACATCTCACGTACACTCAATAAGCTTGCAGAATGTGGAAACGGATCGTACTAGTCGAAAGTTGAATAATTACGAACAGAACACTTTACCCAGAACTCAGAAATCCTCACATCATTTAGTAAGCCAAAACTCTCTTGAGAAAGAACCTTATAAGTCTACACATATTTGGCCTCAGAGTATTCCAGGAGTACCTACAGAAATCAGAGAATGGTCCAAGCAACCTACCGATAAATCAACAGAATCTGAAAGTAATATTTTCAGTTTCGACGAAGACAGAATCAAATCTCTGGAAGAAAGTAGCGATGCAGACAATTTTAGTGTCGTTCCCAGTATTGATAACGTAATCAGCAATGAACCAAAGAAACGGGACTCTTTCAGAAGCAAGTTCATGGAAATTGAAATAAGAAAATGCAGGGAACCCTTACCGTTGCATCAACCTATCGAGAGGACGAAGTCCGATCCAAATTCTTTGGCACGGCAAAGATTAAATTCTAGTTCTCGTAGATTACTTTTGATGCATCAAAAATCTATAGACTTGACACCTGCGGAATCGAGTGATGAAGATTATCTTTACAAGCAGATTCCGAGTGCTCCTCCGATTACCAAATACAAGGGGACACATTTTGAAATGCCCACCGCGGAATTTGGTCATTTTGACATACTCAAAAGAGAAATCGAAGGTCAGAAAACCAAGTTTGAAGTACCAAAGAGCCAGTTTGAAATGTTGGGAGCAAAAAATCAAACGGATCTTATAAATTTGCCTCCTAAAAGTGAAGATATTCCTTATGTTTTACACAAGCGACATGTAATGAATGGTACCGCTGCCATTGAAATTAAAACTAGCGAAACTGAAAGTGATGCACAAGAACCACCTTATTTGGATGTAGAAACGAAACTTACAGGTGACGAGTCGATAGGTAAGTCAAAAGAGGCAGATTCTGGATTTTTATTCACCCAAAACATTGATTTATCAAAAGTAGATCCTGTTACTTTGGAAGTAGATAAAAGCCAGTTACCTGTTCAGATTGTAAGTCCTAAAAGAGACATCACACACGTTGATCCAGTTTTATTTGAAGCGTTGAGTCACAAGTTGAGCCAAATAGAAAGTGATTCGCCCACCAGTTCAAAAACTGAAAGTCTGCATCCAAAAGTGCAAATATTGATGACAATAACCCAAAAGGACAAACAGATATGTAAACCGGAAATCAAACAGAAAGTAAATCAAGCTGTTCAAATAACAGAACCCGACGGAAAGGAAAAAATTAAAATTGATCCTAAAATTAAACCGAAAGAGAAAGGTAAACTGGATCTCAAAGCTAAGAGAGTTATCAAACCGAGGATGCAACCGGGTAAAAAAGGAATAAAAACAACTAAAACAAAGGTGAGGATTACTTCATTTAGTTCGGATGACGAGTCTTTGGATTCAGACGATGTCTTTGGGAGCGCCGAAGCTACACCTACAAGAATAGAATTCTCACCGCCTCAGACCAGAAAAGAAATGGAATCAATTCTAAAATTTGAATCTGAAAGAAAGTATCTACAATACACTATGTCTTCAACAGAAGTGGAAGGTTCACCGCCGCAGACACGCAAGAAACCCGATAAAAAACAAATGGAAGAAATCGAAATTCAAACAGAATTGCGGAGAATTTCAGAGAGGTCATTTTCGATTCCAAGCTCAGAAGATGATGTTAATATAAAAGCTTCAGACATCCAAGTAACTGAACCAGAAACAGATGCAAGTAAAGCAAGAGACAACGATAAAGATGACGAAACCTTGAAAGAGGAAGTTACGGTCAAAGAAAGAAACGATTTGATGATGATAGCCGAAGAAAGAGACTATGACAAAGAACGCGAGATAGAGAAAATGTTGCTTCAAGCTGAAATAGAAAATGACATAAGAAATTTGAAAGTACCTTCGAAAACAAAGATAACCGATTTGACGTCTCCTTCTACTAGAAAACGGGGTCAGTTGTTTGCTCATGCTCGTCTCAATTTATCTGAAGGCTCCGCTTTAACTTTACTGCAGAAGCAACAAGCTTCTGAATCACCGGCGAGTGGCAGAAGGGCAATTAGTTTGGATGCGCCGATAATCTCAGTGAACCGTTTACCTCCTTTAAATGCATTTTCTAGTAAGGATGATACTGTCGAGGAAACTGACATGGAAATAAATAAATATTCCAGTAATGTCAGCATGTCCAGTACAGCTGAAGAGTCTGCAGGTGAGAAAAGTAAAAAATCAGAAAAAAGCGAAGGCGAAATGGAAAATATTTCAGTAGAAGATCCAAAAAAGGTGGAAGATTTAGAGGAAGCCAAACCACCGCTTATGCCAAAAGCGAAAGATATCGAAAGGGATCAGATAGTCCCAGATGTTAGTGCGAAGAATAGGAAAGCAAAAATTATCACACACGCCAAAGGGTATCATGCACAGAAAACGTTCAAGACGAAGTCTTCCTTGCATTCAAATGACAGAGGTGATAAAGAGAAAAATTCTCAGAAATTGAAACCAGGTGTCAAAGTTGCTTCCGCTTCATCTCCAGGAGTTACTATTTCCAAAAAAGTTGGTAAAGAGATCAAAATAGAACCAGTAACTTTGGAAAAAAGTAAACTGCACGAAAATACTGCATCTCACAAAGAGCCACCTATGTTAGCAGTACCGGAAATAAAAAGGACAAAGAGTCAAGAAATTGAATCACATAAACATGTAATACCAAAAGAGAAAGCCAAATCTTTGGACAAGTTGGAATTGAAGCGTTCAGGAAGCAAAGAAAGGAGTAAGTCTCAGGAAGAGAGTGATCCCGATATAATAGCAAAGCGTAAAGAGAAACAACAAATGTTATACGAAATTGCTATTAAACAGACAAAAACTCTGAAGAGTCCCGTTAAAGATGTTCTTCCGGTGTTCCCTCAAGTGGAAGAAATGGTTAGGGAAAGACATGGAAAATTAGAGATAAGTATTAACACCATTGAAAATCCTGCGGTGTCGCTTGAAGATGCGATTATAATTACAAAGTCTCCAAAAAAATTGGATAAAAAAATTGATAAGAAACTAACAAAAAGCCTGGAATTGAATCTGTCAATTGATGATGGTGCTAAGATAAGTCGCTTAGGTTCAAGTCTCGATTTAGACAACCGGCCCGTTAACAAATCTGAAGAATACCGAGAATTTGATTTCAAACCAGAATCTATCACTTCTTATCATAAAATACTAGCAGAAAATGATGCCATGAAACTTGATCAACAGGCCGAAGACAATATCGTTTTAGAAGGTACCAGTTTAGATGTTTGGTTGTCAGTTGATCGGCAGAAAGACTCTTCAAGTGAGACCCACGATAAACTGGATGATATCAAAGTCATTAAAAAATCTGATGCTTTTTTTGATCAGCGCTTGTCTTCGAAACCTCCAGACTTGGGAAAACAAGAAACTAAGAGCACGTCCGATTCACAAAGTTTGGAAAAAACGAGCTTGGGTAACTCATTGGAAGTGAAATACATCGACGATTCGGGTGATTCTTCCCATAAATCAGATCAAGACGCTTCGTCGGTTGCACAGATGAAACGAGGAACGGACATTATGAAAAAACATCTCCGAAGAAAGCTAGAAAACCGTCAGAAAGAAACTGATTGCATAGATGAAGGACTGGTAAAAATTACAAGTGAAGATGAGGGTATAGTTGAAGTAGAAGGCAACGAAAAATGTGAAGAAGAGGGTAATTTGGATTTATTAGGAGCTGACATCAAGAAATCTTTATCTAAATTGAGTTCAGAGAGAAGTAGATCAGAAGATACAGGTTCCTGGATGACTGTGGATTGTGAAGAATTCGTAGGTGCTGAAACATCTTTAGATATTGAAAATGAGCCTCTAGACTCGCCAGAAAAAGAGAGTGAGGATTCACCTGAGAAAGATGGCGAAGAAAAAATAAGTGCCTGTGATGAAAACGAAAGAACTTTACCTGCGTCTGCTGACATTAAACAAGAATTGAAGTTTCTTGATGTGAAATTGGTAGAGAGTGAAGTGAAAGGTTCTGTTCATCATAATAAAATTGATTTGCTAAAGATCAGTTCTGACCATTCAAAATCTAGTGACACCACAGGTTCTTGGACTAGTGGAGAAAAGGAACTCAGCCCTGTAAATGTCAAAGAAACTGATGAATCAAGTGCCAGTTCAATGGGAAGAGCAATTGGCTTAAGCCAAACGATCGAGACTTTTGGCCCTAGAGACTTACATGACCGAAGTCCTTCTGAACACGATCAGCCAAGATCTCCACGTAGTCCCAGAATTTGTGTCTTGGGACGAGCCTTCACTATCGATGAAGAAAGTATCTCCCAGAATTTTGAAGAGAAAGAACGATTATCTGAAATCAGTTCCGATGAAGCTCAGGATATACCAAAGGATGATGTCAAAGACAATGGTAGCTCGAAAAAAAATGGCCAAGAGATGAAAGAACCTTACCAGAAGAGAATTCCAAGAAGTCTTTTATCATCTGATAAAAGTTTGTCTTCTGTTGAAGATGCTTTGACTGATAGAAAGAAAAATGGATACGATTCAATTCAAAAACCTTCATTGTCCTCGATCGAGAAGCTTTCAACAGAATCTAAAAATTCAGTCGATACAGAGTCTAGCTCTGGCAGTTTTGGAATTGCAACTCGAATGCAAAAGTCAGGGGAAATTCCCAAGGAATTGAGCTCAACATGGAAACCTTTCCCTCTAGATAGTTCTGGCTCAGAAAGTTTTGATGATGGTTTATTACCTCCTGATCAAGATGTAGAAAGACACGAATACTTCTTGTGTCATGAAGGTTCGGGGCTTTCAAAAATTGATTGTGTAGCTCAGAGAGACGATACCGACTTACCTGAAGACTTGGCTCACTTTTCTTCAAGTTTTGGTTACCCTGGCATCGATATGACCGGTTTGCAAATAAACTTGAATTCACTTGAAGTACAAAACTACGGTCCTGCTTATCTATCCAGGACTTTATCCAGAATTTCAGAAAGGAGTACAAATTCTGAGAAATCAAGTTTAGAAGAAGATAATACTAAGGCTAGTACTCAGAGTGATAGTCTAAACGATGAATCTCTGGCATCGAGCAACCCACAAGTCAGTTTGTCATCAGATCCGCCAAGTAATGCTCATTTCTCGGATAATGGTAGGAAAGTGTCTAGTAATGGTATTTCAATGAATAACGGTAGGCTCAGTTTTAATGGAAAAAACAAACATTTGATTGACAGGAGAAGTGAGAGTAGTTCCAGTAAACCAGAAAGGCACAGCGATCATCGCCCCAACTTTGATCAACTACCGACAATCAGCAGTCTGTTACAAAGGCAAATTTCTGATGATAGAAGAACATCTGCCGAAATGGCTGAACTCTCAATGGATGATATTGAAATTATCACTTCAGAACGGGGCCTTAAATTGAAACGCCAGGGCTCAGATGATACTATAATTGATGAAGAGTGTTTCGAGCCCGAGTACAAAGGAGAACCTAGGGGTTCTAGCAGCCAAGAAAGTGAGGAATGGCCTTTACCAGAAATACCTCAACCAGCTCAAAAGTCATTGATTGCAATGCACGAAGTGCCTAGTTCTGATACTTCTCAGCAGACAACTCAAGTTTTCCAGCCTCCCAAAACGAATATTCCCAAAACGTTTGGATTGAGAGGTTCCTTGAGAAGTCAGGATTCTGAGCAATGGCCCAGTCCACCATCGAGTGTAGTCGAACCTCTTCTTGTAGGTAATGTGGAAACTTTTTATGTCAACGCTCCGGAAGAGCCTTGCAGAGAAATCGTGGACTCTAACACGTCGAACACCACTAATACAACAAACACAACAACGAGTAATGAAAATGAATCAAATTCTGACAGCGAGAACAGAACTCTTGAAGTGGACACTGATAAAACTCACACATACGAGAATGTACCCACAGAACACATCAGTGAGAGCATTTCAGAAAGTTTAAGTGTTGGGGTAAGTGGTGTGAAAATAGTTGTCGATGCGAAATCGTCTTATTTAAGAGATTCCAATTCGGATGAAGATTTAAATCTGTCAAATTCGAATTTAAACGACGACGTTTTCACCGATACTGTTGGCGACAGTACTAAAAATGAACTTCGACCTCCCACTGCATTGAGAAAAAGTACAACGTCTGATGATTCTTCACATTCCGGAAAGCACACCGATGGCAAACTTAGCATTAAAAAGGGGTCTCCAAGTTCATATTCTGATGAGGACGGGACCAGCTCGATGGTAACACATTTTGAAGACGGAACTGTTCGACATGCCCTCAACCCTACGAAATGCACCCACAGCTCTCACTCGGAAGACACTTCTGTCGCTCTCAGTCTCTCGGAGTGGTCCAACAGTACTAATACTGTAAAATTCCAGAATTTATCAAGTAACAGTGGAACAACGAAAAGCAGCTCAGGGCTTAGAAGTGAAGACAATTCTCTGACAGATATTGCAATATCCGAATGGTCCTCTAGTAATAGTAACACTTTGAAACAACCAAGCACCAGCTTACAATTTCAGAAACTATCATCGACGACTACGTCTACGGGTGATAGTACCTTAACAGATCTCATGCCGACAATTTCAGAATGGTCCAGTTCCGATTCAAAAACTCTAGTACCTTCACAACAACTCTATCCCGGAAGTTTGCCTGATAGACCTGCCATTTCGAGACTAGGTTCAAGTATAGATGAAGGGGATCTTGAGGTTACTCTGGAGAAAAAGGGCGTTCCCAGTCCTAAGAACATACCATCGGAAGATCTGGCTCTATTATCAACTAGTTTACCAATTAAGACAGAAAAATTATTCACCAAGTCTACCGAACGACCAATAGTTATTCCGATGCAAACACTTTCCGATACAGAAAAGTCAAGTAGTTCTGTTGAACATAAAACCGTTCATACACAACGATACGATAAGCAGAAATATTTGCAGAAACAGCCGCCATCTCCGTCAGATAAAACAAAACATCCTTTGAAATTTTCAAAATGCTCACCTTACTATTCGAGCAGCTTGAGTTCTGAATCTACTCCACTGGCTAGTTCTAGTCCAATTCCGATGAATAAAACAGCGACAGTTCCTTTAACGAGAAGTCATCGAAAACCCATAACGAAAAGTTTGTTCCACGCGAAAAGTCCTCCAAGTGAAAACGACTCTACGAGTTCTGTCGAGTCTCCTAAAAGCAAATCAGATAGAGATCGCAGAGGGTACAGGCGTAGAAGACAATCTCAGACTCAGAGACGACAGAAGATAGAGAAAGAATCTCAGCCCGTAGATGAGTATTATTATGTAGAAAGTGAGACCGGTTTGACAGAATACAATGAATACTTGCATAGCAAGAACATGGAAGGAATTGTTTCCGGTTTCATGTACGAGTGTTCAATGCCGGAAGATACCTCTGTGAATTACAGGGAAACTTTAGAAGAGGGATATTATCCTGATGGAGATTCGCAATCCGGCTCGGATATTTTCCGTATGGAAAAAGATGATGATGGTTATGAAGTAGGGGAAGGTTTTGATGTCTCTTGCATTCCTCCGCCGCTTTTAGAAGACGACTTAGAAGACATGCCCCAGTCTTGATTCTAAGCGATTGTAAATTCTGTGCAGTTCTTAAATTCAGGCGTATTATGAATTCCATTTCAGCATTTGCCTCTATTGGATGGCTCTGTTGAATTTTATAAAAATATGTAATTCAGTCCTGTGTAACTGCACTTGATGTGAAAAGTATTTATCCCCTCAAGATTCAGTTCCTATTGGGTTTATTGCATTTTGACCTTTTAGTAGTTTTACAAGCCTTTTATAAACTTTTTAATGCGTGATTTTCATAACCAGTTTATTGGTAATGAATTAGGTATATGACAGTATGATTAGGCGTTATGATATTCTAGTTTGATAAGGCAGTTTTGAATGAGTTTTTTCTTTCTTTCAATATTCGGTCTTAAATTATTCCTTTACATTGAACAAGTTTTTCGCCTAAATTCATAATTATTAATATATTTTTATAACGGGACATAAGCTTTATAAAGAGTTTATTTTTATTCTTGCGATCATTAGTTGTAATGTAATATATTTTAATAATTTATTGCATTGGACACCCTAAATAACTTAGTTATAATAAGGGATAGGAGCATAGGCGCAATAATAATTATCGATTCTGTCACTCATGCTGACCCCTTAGACAGATTTGAATTACCTACCTATGAATCCAATAATAATTATTATTGTTATGTGTACATGTTTTCTATGAAACATAATATAATCATATAGCTCTCAAAATCATCAACCAATTTAAGGATTAAAGTACAATAATGTCTGATCCCTTACTATAATAGTAATGTAATTTAGGTTCATATTTTAATTGCAGATGAGTAGTATATTGAGTACTTACATCAAATTAATGTCGAATCCTCAAATTATCTCATTTGTTTTAAAAATGATGACTTCTGTTTTATTCAGGATTGTTGTTGATTAATGTCAATTCCGTTTATATCAGAGTGCCTGTGGACCTCTCTACAAATACAACTATCTCTACTCTATACAGGGTAACAATGAAATCATTTTACTGACCACAGTCTTTTTTCAATAAACCTTTATAGTTCAGGGGTAAGTTTCAATGGCTTCAATTGCAAGCAGTGATTTTCTCCTCTTGAACTACTTATACATTATTTTTATTTTCATTAAGATACTATAAAGATACTAATTTAGCTTTGTGTTGATAAAAAGTCATAATCATCATGACACTGTTTGATACTTTTATTCCAGCAGTTCTAATTCTGAGTTAAATTGAAATGCTCTAGGGATACTTGTTAATCTTTCCAAGTATATCCCACTTCTGAGATGTAATTTAGCCTGTTTATTTCTCTAATGAAAATGATGCCATAAGTGATGCCAATATTCAAACCACCACACCATTTTCAAAACAAATTGTCGATAGCGATTGATATTTTCAAAAGAAACTTGAAAATGTTTAATAATTTTATTGAAAGCAAAATTCAGATAGTCATTTCAAAAAGTGGGGTTGGTTTCTAAACCAAACCTACCCCATTCTCTAAGTGAGAAATGATAATAATTTTATGTATTAAGATTTAATTGTCACCCTGTATACTAGATTAATAATTTTCAATGGTTAATTTCAGAATAACCTTGAACAAGTAATAATTGATAATCAAAATATACTCTGCAACCAATTATTGAAGTTTTATATTTTTAATTTGTGTTAATTTCTTGCTTACAAAGTAAAGTAGGGCAAATATAGTCAATAATTTATGAAATTTCAAGCTATTTACATTTACAGTACAATTCTTCAATGCCAAATTACGAATACCTAATACATCTAAGAGCACCAAGATGATCTAGTCTGACTGTTTTTTAAACAATTTTTCAAATTATAGATTAGTCAGATTTCGCCAAATTGTATGCCAAGTTTTGCTATCGGTCTGTGTGTTGGATCTAAATATTATTGTAACAGTAGTACCTAACTAACATTTTCTTCTAATATCACAGCCCCACGTTCCCTGTTCATTTTAATGACATTTTGTATTCTCAAATTAAAAGTGAAACTGTTGGGTTGACGAGTTTAAGTGAAATCACTACTGCCATGCTCAGTTTTATACCTTTCATAATATGGCATTTCAGTGTTTTTGTATGAAGTTGAAAATTAAATAATAATAATTATTGTTAGGTCACGTTTCTCAAGGAGCATCATAAATGTACCTACCTACTATTTAAATTCGTCGGTCATACGGTTTGCTGTTTTAACCTAAAAAAATCGATGTTTGTGTGTAATAAGACTGATAATAACGTGTAAATAATACTGTTGTTGGTTAATTTTTTGGTAACTTTTCCATGGTTTTTCTTCCAAATGCCGCCAATGTATTTTTATTATTAGTAATAGAATTTTGTTCAACTACTAACAGTGGGTATTATAGAGCTAACAGTAGATTCTTATCAAGTGGACTATTAGCCCTAATACGATCCATCAATCGCATTTAATGCAATCGAATATGACTGACCCAGTTTTATATCTAACAATCAGAAGCAGCTTTTTATTCTTACAAAATTCTTCATTTCAATTTTAATTCATGTTTTGCTGGCAACAATTTTAGATTGAGGGGGAGGGGGGGTTGCAGTATATTCTAACATTCATATTTACATGTAAAATCCTTATGTTCGAAGAAACCAGTTCAGTGTATACAGCATGACAATATCCTATCAAGGTTGTGTGGCTAACTTTGTTATTTTAAGAGTTATACAAAGTTGAGCAGAATTTTTTATTTATTAGGAAAATTACAGCGCTGCTGAAATAGGCTGACAAAACTGCAAAATCGAGATTTTCTACTTTTGCTTTTTTTTTCTTATTGAAAATAAATAAATAATTTTATATAAGTTTACAAAAGTCATCATTCATCCGACATTTTAATATATTTTCGAAGCCGACTAGATCCTTGGGGTTTCATAGTTTTTCTTTTTTTTATGTTTTTCAGTAAGAAAAATTAAAGAAACAAAAAACCTTTAACATTTAAAAAATACAAAATTTTATACTTCTTTTTCCATTTTTTTAACAATATAGGCCAAGCAATCGATTTTATATTAACGTCATTCATTTGGTGAAAAATATTCTTCATTTAATTTTTTCAAAAAATAAAAAAACCTTGCACGTCAATCGGCTAAATAGTGTATTTTTATGCGACTCAATTGAGAATATTTTCACAGCTTTTTAAATTGGCGTTATTAGATTTTCCATAGTCAGGTCATATTAGCCTAGGTAGTGCTTACTGTGAAAATTTCATTTTATTTCGTGCCATAAAATGGGTTTTTAAATTTAACAAAAAAGAAAATTTTGGCAAAATTGAACAATTTTGGTAGGGGGATTATTTTAAGGTAGTCCTTTGACAGTTCATTTGATCGGCATGCATGTTTGTTAAATTGATTTTAAAATTTACCTTGGCTTTTGGCCTGTTCTTGTAGCCCTTTAGTCAGTTCGTTGTCTATGAATACTTTCTAATAGAATCTGCTAACGAGAAGTAAACTGGACAGAAGTTAACAGTAAAAGGGTAAAAGGTGACCACCATTAACCAACTCCATGTCAAAATACAGGTGTCCCGTAAGTAATGGTCCGTGGTGAAATGGGAGATTCTTGGCTTAAAAATATTACGATCTGACACTACTTGCTCTAACAAAATCTTGATAATAAAAAAGATACAGGGTGGCAAAGTTGAGATTTAAAAATGTTCTTTTCAAAATATCTCGAAAAATTGTACAGGTACGAACGTGAAAACTTGGGGATAGATGTTTTACGGTATGAGAAATCATAATTTGATATCCGTGTCGATGTATTTTATAGAGGGTGCCACTTAGGTCATGTTGACGACATAAATGAACACATAACTTTTTTATCCTTCAGGATATCGCGCATTTTATTGTGAAATATCAAAACTACATCATTGATGAGAAAAAAAGGTATACCGGTTGTCAGTCTCAAAAGTTAGTGGTTTTCGAGATAATTGACAGTTAATGATTTTCTCTACTGATACTGTTCAGAATTTTTTGCTTACTGCTAGTAGTTGGAAAATTAAAAAATGCCGAGACATAATAATTTTTCAAATTCAGATAAGAGAGATATGATTTCTCTTTATTGTAAACAAAACTTCAATGGGCAAGCTGCGAAACGAGAATACCTGCCACGATATCCAAACAGACTGCAACCTGGTAATCGACTATTTCAGAATCTGTATAGGAATTTAGGTGAATATGGTTCATTTGTTTGCTTTTTTAATATGTCAAAGTGAAAAATGTTTAATTGCCAAAATGCTGGTTATTATCTCAACCTACTGCATTAAGATTTCTGATAATAAAAAAAAATAGAAATAATGCAGGAGATTATTAAAACGTGATTATCTCGAAAACCACTAACTTTTGAGACCGACAACCGGTATACCTTTTTTTCTCATCAATGATGTAGTTTTGATATTTCACAATAAAATGCGCGATATCCTGAAGGATAAAAAAGTTATGTGTTCATTTAAGTCGTCAACATGACCTAAGTGGCACCCTCTATAAAATACATCGACACGGATATCAAATTATGATTTCTCATACCGTAAAACATCTATCCCCAAGTTTTCACGTTCGTACCTGTACAATTTTTCGAGATATTTTGAAAAGAAAATTTTTAAATCTCAACTTTGCCACCCTGTATCTTTTTTATTATCAAGATTTTGTTAGAGCAAGTAGTGTCAGATCGTAATATTTTTAAACCAAGAATCTCCCATTTCACCACGGACCATTACTTACGGGACACCCTGTATTTCAATAAGTTTGCTATCATAGCTCTTGATTGTAAAAGGACTTGGCATGTTTACAAATTGCGAAATTAAAACAAACTTAAAACTTTTTTTTAAGAGGGAGCCATCGGTCTTAACTGTGTAGGTAAGACATGGTCGCTCCACTCTGGCAATTTGCCTTCGAGAACAAACTCATTCAGCCATACACACTTTAAATTATATATATTTGCCTTTTAAACCTTCGATCGCTTGTTTTACTTTTCACAGACATTCGAAAAAGAATCTGAAAATTAATGCGGGCCGAGCTGAGTTTCGAACCCGCGATCTATGGCTTTGTGAGCCAGCGGAGAACCTCTAGGCCACACCAGTCACAAACTTAAAACTAGAAGAAATTTGAAATACGTTCTTTTAAGAATTAACAACTAGGTACATGCAATCACATACTCGTTGCCACATATACTTACACATAATATCGGGTTAAACTGTGCAAATGGCGGAAGCCATAGCCACTAATCTGAGAAACTAACTTAACTAAGAAGAAAATAATAATTGCTTTTTTCATTTTAGTCTTAGATTTTCTGACACGTCTGACAACAAAGATGGTGTGATGTTGTCCACAGTAGTAAAGTAAAATTGTTTAAATCATTTTGTCACATTCTTGCCACAATAATTATGATCTCTCTAAAAACAGTCAATTATTAAAAATATTTTAAATATGGTATCACTGCGTACTTTTTCAAATGACCAATTTATTTAACAACAAGATGTGAAAATTTATGTTTATTGTTTTAATGGTGTTGTTTTACAGTCTAAAAAAATTAAATCCGGTTAAATTGTATTTTATAAATTAATTTGAAAAAGTACAAGAAATTGGTAGAAATGTTGTGATTAACCTTCATAGGTAATTTCATAGCTCGACTGCATAATGTTAACGATATACTCTGACCTAGCATTGCTAAAAAAAAAGCTGTTATATGACAGATAATGATGGAAGCTGTCCATTAGATTGATCTATTAGTGAATTAACAATTTCAGCCCTCTGAAGATTTAGAGAACATCATTATTTCATCCTCATAGCCCGTTTGGGAGCTAACAGTCCATTGAGTTTGGTTATAATACCCGTTGTTAGTATGTACTTAGTTTGGACAGTATTTGTTGATGTCTTGTTTTTGATTGCCAAAATGTTCATTGTTAAATGAGGTAGGCCTAATAAGCGTATTCAGAAAAAAAATAAAGGATGGCGTGTAGTTGATCAGATTATAGCTGTCTTAATTTTTGTGATACTCATACAATTATTATTAAATATATGTTAATGTTTAAAGCAAAATCTCGTGGGTATTAAAAACCTGTTCGTTTTTCTCTTTCTCATTTATTTTTGTTTGTATTATTTTACTTTGAAGCAATTCTTCTGTAAGCCTAACCTCTTTTCTTTGGATTCTTTGACTTTTAGTTTCAGGAAATTATTTTATCGGTTTTATTTTCTCTTCTTATGGGTAGATTTTCCTTACATCTCACGAGGTTCTTAGTTATAGGAATAACATGGGAGTTTTTATTACGCTCTAGATATTACCTTGCTTGAATAAAGTAATTTACGAAGTGATAATGATTTCAATCGTTACTAAAAATTTAGTTGAAATGCTCAATAAATGTTTCTATTTCTTGAAGCGACTGCTATTGTAGGGCGTTTCTTTCTGATTGTTATCGTTTTGTTTTCTCTCAGAGTGTTTTATTCCCCAATAGTGTGTAATGTACATTCATTGGAAATAAATATTAAACAGTTTAAATGTGATATTTTTTTCCTAAACATTGCAAAAATATTTTAAAATAGATGCAACTTGAAAGGTGAGAATAAAATTTAGTAACGCATGGGTTATTTCATTAATTTAATGAACTTTTTTTTTTGGAATGAGTACATTTATTTTATATTGAGCACCTTTTATATCTTGGTACCTTTTCAATGTGATCTGTGTTTTTCTTTTTCGTGTTTTTTTTATTTAAGGTTAATGTCAATTAGCTGCAATATTCAATAGATCTATTAGATTTTATAATTTTGTTAATCTGAGCATGTCATGAATTTATAAATAAATTCGGCTTTATAATATGGGTCACATGTAAAATTATCAGATTTTATTTTAATCTGAGAAAAATGTTATAAATACATTATATGAGACAAGTGAAAAATTAGGTAGTTTAAAACAGAAAACTTCATATAATCTTATGTCTAATTTCAATTATTTACAGAGTTGCAGAACCTCAAAGTTTCCTGCATAAGAACCAATTTAAGAATATTTATTTAACTTTCACCTTGGTTTTACCTGTTTATATTTAATCCGCGAGTGGTCGCTAGGTGAGCATTTAGCTCATCATTGTCTTTAAACTATAATTATTCTGTTACTTGAACTCGTACAATCTTGTCGATTTTTCTAGCTTAGTTTATAGCCTTAAGAAGAAACATAGGAAGAATTTTGCAATGAAAATCAGGTAAATTTATTTTTTATGGACACTTCATTCACCGCAGTTGCCGCCGCGCGAGCTAAACGCTCATTAGCGACCACCCACGTCACTCAACTGCTCTTATGTTTAGGTGTGCTAGCCATATGCAAGGGTTGCTGTAATTTCTTTATCTGATGTTATTTGTTGTTTTTATGGTATACTGAGCATTTGGCTGTTAGTTTAGTTCAGAATCAAATCAGTTTGTGTTATCTAATGTAAAAAATTATATAGTTATATACCAAAAAAATGTATATTGACAAGTTAACGTTAGTCCCCTTTATTTTAAAATACCTACAACAAATATTGCTAATGCAGGGTGTTCGGACAGCCAAAATCAAATTTCATATACAAAACCGCATCATAAGCATAAAAAGAATAACTTTTTCTTGATCAGGCTTCATTCAGGAAATATTTCATAATTTTATCAAAAATTTAATTTAAATTTAAATTTTTATTTGTTTTATTAAAAAATAATAACTTTTTCCAGGTAGGGCTTTGTTTAGGAAGTATTCAGGCAAAAAACAACGCCTGATCAGGAAATTCTTTTTTGTGCTTCTAATGCGGTTTTGTAAATTTAATTTTAGATGTCCCTGTATTGCAATTCATAGTGCCTTTTTATTGCACATTTGCTTGTTGATTCTACATGCGAGCGAAATGCTCGCTAGCAACCACTGGTGTTACAATTAACCTAGCGACCAATGCCGGGTTAAAAATAAATTTCGCTGGTAGAGGGCACAATTACTTAGGTACTTATACTTTCTTATACATTAAACAGGTGCCTAAAACTAAGGTAAAGTTAAATATTTTAAATTGTCTCCTTATGCAGGAAACTTTGAGGTCCTATAATTCCTTAAATAATTGATATCGGACATATATGAACTTTTCTTTTTTAATTTTTTTTTAAACACTGCACTTGTCACAATTTGATGGTGAGCTAATCTATCACTATCCTTATGTATTATAATCCTTTTTGTAATTTTATTATTTTATTTTCATTGTTTATTTTCATTTTTTTCATTATTTCATTTTCATTTCATATTTACCTACATGTATCTTCTTTTATTTTCATTCATATTTACATATTTAAAATTTTTTATGAAAACTAAATTATAGAATTTTTTTTTGAAACAAGAGGTGGGTGTGAGTCATTTTTGGCCCATGTTCTTGAACATGGATTCGACATTTTGGTTATGCACATTCTTGTTCAATCACTAGCAAAACGTAAGAAATGATTCTAATTAGGGACGAATATCATACAATTGAGTACAAAATTAATAAAAAAATTTGGGATAATCGAAAAATAGTTGCAAGTTTAATTTATGTTTCCAGTAATGTGGAATGCAACATCTTTAAATTTTGGGGCCATATTCAGGATTTTTGGAACTAATAATACCGGGACTTGCAATTTAGCCTCGAAGTTCCAAAATAATAATTGCTGCTCCTGGGACTTAGGAATCTTACATTCAATACACAGTGAATTTTTAATCAAGCACCCTTACAACAACAGCCATATCTAACACAATGTGACATAATTGAAGTCAAGTACACACCCATCTCTAATGTGATCTTTAATGACATTCATTATAACATTGAACACAACTTTCTTCAACTAGCGATTTTTCAATACAAAAAAGCCTTTGGGATATACAGGTGTCCCAAAACTCAAAGTGATCCCTTGAAGGGCTGATAGGCCAAATCATGACCGACCAGAATATGATAACATGATCTTAGTAAAAAATTATTTCTTTTCGAGATAATGGTACTTTTATGCTGCATTGCGTAACAAAATTTAGAATGTAAGAATTTGTAATTTTTAAACTGTGATACTCAAAAAACTGAACTAAAGTATCGATTTTCACACAATTCATAAAAGTAAAATTATCTCGAAAACAAATAATTTCTTACTAAGATCATGCTATGATATTCTGGTCGTCATGAGTTGACCTATCAGCCCTTCAACATAAATGACGTTGAGTTTTATGACACTCTGTATTTACTCAATTTTTTGGGACTTGAAATTTTTGGGATATTATGACGAGCCCTGATTAACATTGTTTTGCTTTTTATTATGTGTACTTTTATTATTTATTTTTATAAATTCGTAATAATAAATTCTATAATTTTATATTTTCTTTTCTCTGTTTAGAAAATCGTAACCTGAGTGAAATTAATGGAAATGCCTACACCAACAATAATTCCTGTTACATAACTTCGACTCCGAACGTAAATAATTCGAATCAGGTGAATAACAATCTGAGTGATATGTCTTTGAATGCAACGAACGGCACCTATAGTCTCGAAAAGATGCACAAGATCAGTCCAATAAGATACAGCAACAAGGAACAGTTGATGAATAGCATTAATGCTAATACAATAACTCCTCCCATGAACACCACCACCATCATAGCGGACATCGAGGGGGAAGCCATGAAGAAACCCAAAACTCTGTTGGACAAGACTTACTACATTGCTAAGGAGATACTGATGACCGAGTTGACGTATAAGAAAGATCTTGATGTGATCAACGTGGTAGGTTATGATAATTCATAAAAATATGATATTTAGATTAACGTTTAAATATTTCAGTGGTTTAGAGATGAAGTTGGGAAAGAAGAAGTGGAAGAATGTTCAATTCTACTTACGTTGATTTCACCACTTGCTCAAGCTCATGGTCAGTTGGTGAAAGATCTAGAACAGAGGTTGCATAGTTGGGACAGCCAAGGTGGTCCAAGAGCTCCCACAGGTAGAATTGCGGATGTTTTACTAGCTCACTTGCCTCCCTTATTACCTGTAAGTCTGATTAAATCTTTTGTGTTTTTCTTTTTTTTTTTAAACATTGGTTTTAAACTTCTTTCAGATTTATGAAGAGTATTTAGACGGTCATATGTTGGTATTGGAAAGGTTAGATTCTGCTTTCAAACAAAATAATCGATTTGAACAGTTATATAGAGATTTTGAAACACAAAAAGTGTGTTACCTTCCTCTCACTACATTTGTATTGAAACCACTTCATCGACTTCTACAGTACCAAAGCTTACTTCAAAGTAAGAATACCTGATGAGGTCTATAGTCAGCATCAAAAGAGTTGTTAAATTTTAATGTTGTAGGTAGGATATTTCCACTCTAAACTTACAGACATTCTGTTTAATGAAATATCAACAATGTTTCTTATGATCTTTTCTACTTTTTATTATTCTTTTTGTACGAGTATTACTGGCGTAACAGATCTTTTACTTGAACTACCTTTGCATCCAGAGTTGATTAGTCACAAAATTTTTATTATTTATTATTTGCCCTTCAAATTCAAAGGACTACACGGGGTCTTTGAGAAAGAGGACAATAATTATTTATTGTTGTAAATAATTGTAATTGTAAATTGTAATTGTAAATAATTATCGCAACTGCCCACAGTATATATATTTCGTTACAAACATAACCAGTAAACAAAGTTACAAATTTAAAAATTTTAGTATCATACTGGACATTATAAGTAAGTTTATTCAGAAAGAAATCAAATTCAATGCAATGTTGCCATACTTTAAAAATAAATTAATGCGATATCCAGAAACAAATTAAGATGAATTTTTTTGTGTTGATTTTTGGAATCCCACAACACCGTACCATAGTGTACTGGTTGTTTTTTTTTCCACGAATTTTTGCAACACCCATCTGTCTTCTTATAAAATTATAAGTTGCAATATTAAAAAAAAAATAAAAAAACTTTTGCACATGCAGTGCAGGGAAATCCCCATGATGCTCTGTGCTCTGGGACGAGCGGAGATGTCGATTTACGTTGGCTTTGAATCGGTGCAGGTTGTACACGCCCTTTGGAATGCTATTATAAAGTGATGCGGTTCTATACATAAAAGAAGTCTGAAATAGGTCGTATCTTTGATTTGAGCCTTGTATAAGAGGAGAAGCTGCTGAGGTGTAAAAAATTTCTTCGTGCGGAAGAGTGTTCCAAGTTTTTTAGAAGCACTCTTCGCCAGACCTGCAACATGATTATGCCAAGACATGTCCGCTTCGAGGCTCACTCCAAGAACATGAAGAGATGACGATGGAGTAAGAGAGTGTCCTGCCATCACCATATCTGGCTCCAAAATGGTTTTTTGAGAAGATGACTGCTTGGGTTTTTCCAGCATTAAATTGAACTTGGTTTCTATCGCCCCAAGCTAGAATTTCTTGTATGCCATTGTCAAGCATGGCAATTTCTTGCTCTCTGCGAGTATGTGCTTTGATGGCAGATTTTCGCGCATCTAAGGTATAAGAAGATGAGTGTACTGTCATCGGCAAAACTGTATATTGGATTTTTGGTTGTCTCACGCAAATCGTTGATAAACGAGAGTCGGAAATAAAATGATCTCTGAGGCACACTGGCATTGATGGAAAAGATCTCAGAAAGAACTCCATCGATTGCCACCTGTAATGAGCGATCTCCGAGATAACTCGCAAGCCACAAGCAGAATTTCCCGGGCATGCCATAAGCCTGCAGTATTGCCAACAATCCATCATGGCAGACACGGTCGAAAGCTCTAGAAATATCAAGCGCAACCCCTCAAGACTCCTCATGGTGCTCGATTGTACTGTTCCACAGCTCGGTGACATAGGTGAGGAGTCAACCAGTTGACCTCTGTTTGCGGAATCCGTATTGGCGGTCACTGATTATATTAGCTCTTTCCAAGTACTTTGAAAGATGTTGGTCAATAGCTTTCTCCATAATCTTGAATATTACTGAAAGCAGTGCCACTGGTCGATAGTAGAAACTTTTTGTACATGTTGTATATTTTGTGTTAAGAGGTTAGACGTAATAAACATCAGTTATATTAACCCACTTTACGAATGACAGCAATGTCAGTTTCAACATTTTAAAATAGTTTATTTTTGTGATCATAAAATCAATGATGTAGTAGTTGAAATAGTTTTGAAATGTAATTGAAACGGCTGCAACAACAAAAAGCGCCTCTTATCTTGCCTTGTAATGATAAATGACAAAAAAAATGGATCAATGAATGTTATGAAACTCAAAGTTTCAGGAAAAATTAAAGAAATCACGAAAAACTTACAATTTGTATATTTATCTATCTACCTTGAATTTTACCATCAGGCAGTTCAAGTGCAGTAGTTATAAGGTATATTTTCTGTCAAATTCTAGTCTAATATGAATAATATTAAAATTTAACATCTGTTTTGCTGCTGACCGTTTGTGTGACCTATGTTTTTTATTTTATTTTTAATTGCTTATGTAACACAATCTTTTAGGATTGTTAAAGCATTATGGACCAAATCATGTAGATCGACCAGATTGTCTAACAGCAAGTGATTCTTTGAAAGATTTAATGCAACCTGTGTTAGAAACAATTGAGCATTCAGAAAACTTGGCAGCTTTATGTGAATTACAGAGAGACATAATAGGGTTTGATAATTTAGTACAAACAGGACGCAATTTTCTTAGACATGGGTGTCTCTTGAAACATTCACGGAAAGGGTATCAGCAAAGAATGTTCTTTTTGGTATGTTCGCCACTAGGTTATTTATTTTAATTTTTTGTGTTTACCAGTGTTATTTTTCAGTTTTCTGATATTCTCTTGTATACATCAAGATCACAATCGAATTTGCTGTTTAAAGTGCACGGTCATATGCCTTTGAGAGGTGTTTTGATTGAAGAACCAGAAGGAGAACTTTCTAATTATGGATTGATAATTTATGGTAAGTTCAAATGTATTATTTTTATATAGGATGCTTCAGTGTATCGAATTGTTGACTTTGGTGCTGATGAAATTTGAATTGCTTCGAGCGATTCAATATCTGCTTATTGCAAAAATTAGCTACTTCACACAAAATTTCTGTAGAGTGGTAGATCATACAGTGCAAAATTTTTGAAAATTCGGCGTGCTCTCATTTGACAAAAACATTTTTTTTTCTGGATTTCAACACAAAGAGTGTGAAAATGAATATCATTTCTCAAAATGATTTTTTAATGTCCTGCTTATTTTCTTTATTTACAGGATGATTTCAAAAACTCATCTTTATAATTTTGCAGTGATAACTTTTACCCGTGAACTCATTTTAACTCATTTTATTTGCCAAAAAGTTATATAAAAGTTGTCATAACTTCAATATAATTTCTTATAGTACTGACTGTCTTTGAGTGTTTAGGCATATTTAGACTCTTTTTCCTTGTAATGCTAGTTGACTCTATGAATTTACTCTAGACTATCGTAATGAACGCTCGCTATACACGGTACTCTTGGTCTACCCGGACCTGACTGTAACAATATGTTACTTGTTTAAAGCAAGAGGCAAGAAAAATTAGTTCTTGAACGTCCATCAATATGTATAATTTGTAACCATACTTTTTATATTTAATATCATTTGTTTCTAGGAGGTAACAGAGCTCTAACAGTGGCAGCAAATTCCTCCGAAGAAAAGCAACGTTGGAAGGATGATCTTCAATTAGCAATCCAAGAGGCCAGAGATAGAACTGATACTAAAATGACGTACCTGAGCTTAAAAAGTTGCAGTAAGTAATTTTGGCTTTCAATTTTATAGTGTAGAAGCTCGATTATCCAGATCACGATTATCCAGAGTCTGCTTTATCCGTAACAAAATTGATTTTTAAAACTCCCTCTTTATCCGGAATGATCGTGGTCCATATCCAAAATTTGAAGGAAATTTCAAATCTCGTCTGTGTTATCCGAAATTGTAATATGTACCAATGTACTATTCATACATATACAGGGTGTTAGTAAATACGTGCGACAAGCATCAGGGGGTGATTCGACATGAAAAAATAAAAATATTTTTAATTTAAAAAATCTCAGTGCCATACCTTTTTTCTTTAAAAAAATTGAGATCATTACCCGTATGAGCGCCACTGATGAACATAAAATTCTTAATTGCACGTTAAAAAAATACGCAGTAACTTCCTCTTAAAATCCACCAAATTTAATTTGCATATATCGACCGGTTTCAGAGCAAATAAATCGTCAGTTTTAAGTAAAACCCCTTACGGTTCATTTTTTTCTAAATAGGCTGCCAAGGTCACTTGAAATGATCATTGATGTCATATCTAAAATTTTGTAGGTGCAATGAGGAATCTCTTATATAAACAATTATTATTTATTTGGAAATAAGATTTAAGTTTCTTTTGATTATACTTAACTGGTGTTAATTCATGATAGGTTAAAAAATATAAAGCACCTATTTGTAAAGTACATTTTATTTGAAAGTTGCACACAAATTACAAATTTAATTAATGCAAAACTTGACAGTAGTTGATAATTTAATACATATTCAGAATCATATTTTGCGATCCAGAAAATTTTTCATCGACTAGTGCCTTGGAAGAGAGAGAGGGCTATTGCAGTCATGCCTGAACTCATTTTAACTGAAATAATTTTAAAGTAACTTTAGTAGCTCAAATTCTCATGTGTCATAATATGCTTATATTGTGTCATATTGTAATTTCAATTCCTGTCAGTTTCATTAAAATATTAAAGATATTGCGAAAAGCAATACCTAATTTATGACTATAATTTAAGAACCTGACGAAATTACTGGTAGTATATGACTTGGTACCTACCTTAATTGATATTGATATTGATATTGAGGGTGTCAGATGCGCTGCGACCTATTACAGATCTATTGTGCCCCCTCTTCTCTGCTTCTTTGGAGTATATTCCCTTCATTGAAGCAGCCTCTCCAACTCCGCTTCCCTTAGGAATTTCGGGATTTGAAGGGGATCAAGGCCGGGCAAAGCCCCCCCGTTGAGCTGGTGTTGGCCCAGAACATCGTTTCTTTCACGTTCTAGGGCTTCGCAGTTCATCAATAGGTGACGAGGAGTCTCGTTTTCTTCCCTGCAGAGTCTGCAAACGCCATCTTTTTCTATACCAAGTTTCCTCAGGTGTTCATTGAGCTTGCAATGACCTGTTAGGAATCCTGTTAGCATTCTGAGACTTCCTTTGTTGAGGGTCAGGAGTTTCCTTGACCTTTCTCGGTTAAAGTTCCCGAGGAGCTCCTTGGATTGTCTCAATCCTGAGAGGTTATTCCAATGGATTTCTCTCAGTTTTTCTTCTTCCTTCCGAAGTTCTGCCTTGAAAAACGTGTCTTCAAGGCTACAGAATGGTTCTGGTCCTATAAAGGGCGTCGATGCTCCTTTTCTTGCCAATGAGTGGGCACGTTCGTTTCCCTCAATCCCAGTGTGTCCTGGTATCCATTTGAGGTGAATTTTGTTCTCTCTGCCTAGTTTATTGAGTTTTTGTAGGCAGTTCCATGCCATTTTTGAGCTGATGATAGGAGAGCTCTTTATGGCTGCTTGACTGTCTGTCAGTACCTACCTTAATAGTCACTTTTTTTATGATTCATGCCATTTTTGACCATCATTCTTCATAAATTCTGTTATTGTTTGTGCTTTGGAAGTGAAATTATTTATTTATTTATTTATTTAGGAAGTAAGTACTCCACAGAAAATTAATTCCAATTGGTACATTTACATTTATATTATAAAATGGTAAATGAAAATTTGAACATCAAAAAACTCAAACTCGAACGGAAACATCAAATTGAAATTTTACTTTATCTTCATTCATAAAAACAGAATATTCTGAGTTTCTGAGGTAACTTGTTCTTTGTGGAAGTTGACTGTTTTCATAATAATTTAGAGTACCTGTATTACCGACACTAACGCTAGCAAGCGCCAGTGTCAGTAATTCAGGCACCTTACAACGTCTCATTCGAGAGCACCACCCCTCGCGGGAGGCAAAACCAGTAATCTCCATTGTTTGTTGTTGCTAGATACGGAAATCGGTGATTTAGGCTTATTGTACGTTTCCGTAACTATTGGTTCTAGGCTATTCAAATAACTCTGTACCGTTCACAAGGTTCAGAAGTTTGCTTGCCAAGGCTTTCCCCGACATCATGTCTTGTATTGTTCTCCATGATTGAGTGTCGGGTTCGATTGAGTGCTGGACACTCGAAGATTACATGGAAAGCTGTTTCGTCTTCCTCATTGCATAGTCTGCATGCTGGTTCTCTATTGAAGATACCCAGCTTCTTCAGGTGTTGTCTCAGGTGTCAGTGTCCTGTAAGAAGTCCCACCACTGTTTTAACTTGCATTCTGTTTAAATGCAGTAGTTTATTGGCAAGTTTTGGAGATGGTTCTTTTACCATTAACTTGCTATGTTTGTTGCTTGGTATGTGGTTCAAATATGATTTGTGTTGGTTACTTGTCTAACTAGCTATCGCGCCACGTACCATCTTTTGGTTGTTCCAAACATTGGTTCTGGTCCTGTGAAGGCGGCTGCCGCGCCCTTGGCCAGTTCATTCGCCGTTTCTGTACCAACTACTCCTCGGCCAACTACCCACCAACTACCTCGTTACCCTCGTTACCAACTACCCAAACAAGTGTTACCTTGTTTTGTTTTGTAATCTCCATACTAATTTGATGGGCAGAACTAACTTTTTGTTACCTTATTGTTCATTCTCCTTGGAATACAAGAATACAACCAATGCCAAATTGAAATTAGTAATAAACTCAGCATCCCATGTACTCAGCAGATGTCGTTACTGTTCCAGATTAGTTTCTTTACTCTAACAAAGTTCATTATGGAAGTAGTCATGTTTCTATTTATTGTTCTATGACTTGTAGATCATTGATTGGAGTAGTTCAATTACACACCTTCCAATTGTTTGTATTTTTTCTGGCAGACATGTTTCATTTTATTCAAGGCAATAGTTGATGAGAAATTTTGTGAATTCCATGATATAATCAATTACATAAATTAATATTTCTACACAGTTTGTATGCGCAGTCCTAGACAATTTTTTTAGTATAGTAGGATTAACTTTAAAAAGTCAGATGTGACGTCACACTAACCGTCCGAATTAATATTTTTAATTTCACCAGAAAATGTCAAACAGTTAATTGTCAAGTTGTGAACGAGCGTAAATTATTGAAGGAATCATTCAAACAACGAATTGAACTTACTTACGTCAGTTTGAGAGCCACTGACAACTACATAAAATTTATTTACGTAATGACATTCTATCCTCTGTGTTGTGCATTTAATTCTCATTCAAAACCAATGTTGACGTATACTTATTTATGCGGGATGGAGTGTTTAGACAAACTGGATGGTTACTATAAAAACCACGTATATGAAACAAAATAAATCCAACTATCAAAAGGATGTGTATTCTTAATCGATACGTATGACTTTTTAGACTTTATTGGACTATAGGTAGGTAGGTAGGTATTATTATTGTAATAGTCCGAATATGTAAATGAAATGCTGATAATAATAATAAATAATACCTTATAAAAGGTCGAATATCTGATTTTGAAAATTAGAATAGGTCTCCATACACCAGCATCATTGTTAGATAAAAGGATGAAGATCAATCTTCACCTTCAGATATAAGTACAACTTCAGAATGTTGAGGTAAACATTGTTCTTCCACTTCTCATTCTTCTTCTTCTCAGAAAGAGTAAATATGTAAAGAAACTACAACTGCAGAAGGAAGAAGACTGACGATCGGGAATAAAAAATCTCGATTACTTTCGTTATTTCTAATTTATTTTATAAAATTACAAATTAAATTAATTAAATCTAAAAACTGATAGATGTAAACAGAAAAAAAATCAGTTTGTTATTTTGGATAAAAAAGTTGACAACAAAATGATGTAATGGAATATTAAATTTATTTTTTGTGAATGCTGCTAATGTCAAAAATGTTCTATTGGTCTCTTTAATAATCTTCAAATTCTATTTGTCATTTTTAGTTTCGTAATGTTCAATGCTACAACGTAGCACAAACAAATATGACCTTGGCAGACTATTTAGAAAAAAATCCAAGTGTATCTGAAAAACGAAGCATTTGCGCACATACTTTTACATAGCAAACTGTCATTATTTTTTCATGCAGAATCACCCGCTGAAGTTTTCGCACTTATTTACTAACACACTGTATATTTAGGGATACATTTCCTCAGGAATAATGAAATACTTTTCAATGGCGAGATGCTCGAATTTCGCAGAACTTATCCAATAAAAATCTGGTTTCTTTCCTGCCTGCTTCACTTCCAATAAGAATAACAGTTCCATCACAGTTAAGATGGAATTTATTAATAAGATATAATCACTGTTTCCGTTATGATTTTCATTATTACTATGTTAAGTTATCTTATATATTTATTAAAAGCTCTGCATTATCAGAACTTTCACTTGATTAATATTGATTGATATTGATATTGAGGGTGTCAGATGCGCTGCGACCTATTAAGATCTATTGTGCCCCCTCTTCTCTGCTTCTTTGGAGTATATTCCCTTCATTGAAGCAGCCTCTCCAACTCCGTTTCCCTTAGGAATTTCAGGATTTGAAGAGAATCAAGGCCGGGCAAAGCCCCCCCGTTGAGCTGGTGTTGGCCCAGAACATCGTTTCTTTCACGTTCTAGGGCTTCGCAGTTCATCAATAGGTGACGAGGAGTCTCGTTTTCTTCCCTGCAGAGTCTGCAAACGCCATCTTTTTCTATACCAAGTTTCCTCAGGTGTTCATTGAGCTTGCAATGACCTGTTAGGAATCCTGTTAGCATTCTGAGACTTCCTTTGTTGAGGGTCAGAAAAAAAAAAAGGTTTCCTTGACCTTTCTCGGTTAAAGTTCCCGAGGAGCTCCTTGGATTGTCTCAATCCTGAGAGGTTATTCCAATGGATTTCTCTCAGTTTTTCTTCTTCCTTACGAAGTTCTGCCTTGAAGAACGTGTCTTCAAGGCTACAGAATGGTTCTGGTCCTATAAAGGGTGTCGATGCTCCTTTTCTTGCCAATGAGTGGGCACGTTCGTTTCCCTCAATCCCAGTGTGTCCTGGTATCCATTTGAGGTGAATTTTGTTCTCTCTGCCTAGTTTATTGAGTTTTTGTAGGCAGTTCCATGCCATTTTTGAGCTGATGATAGGAGAGCTCAGCGTCTTTATGGCTGCTTGACTGTCTGTCAGTATTGCTATTTCCCTATTTTTATAGTTTCTGTCGAGGTTTATTTGGGCGCATACTTCTATTGCGTACAGTTCCGCTTGAAGTATGCTTGGGGATGTTCCCATCGGCTCGGAGTAGTTGGTGCCTGGCCCATATACTCCTGCCCCAGTTCCCTCGGTGGCCTTTGAGCCGTCTGTGTACCATCTTATTGTACCTTCTTTGAAAGTGTGAATGGATGTGTTGCTCCATTCTTCTTTCGTAGACAGTTCCATGATGAAGTTTCTCTTGAAGCTGAATTTCTTGACAGTTTTGTCTTTTGGCATTATCAGGAGGTTTTTACAGATGTTCAGGGGTTGATTCCCCTCGGTCCGTAGTCCCCCCCTGATCCCCATTCTTGACATTCTGAGTTGAGCCTCCGCGGCACTTCTCTCAATCACTAAGTGCAGTGGTGTGAGATCTAGAATTACTTCCAACGCTGCTGTTGGGCATGTTCTCATTGCTCCTGTGATGCAGAGGCATGCAAGTCTCTGGATCTTCTCGAGTGTTTTCCTCGCTGTTATTAGCTTGGTCCTCTTGTACCAGACGACCGCTCCGTATGTGATGATAGGTCTCACTAGCATGGTGTACATCCAGCGTAAAATGGATGGGTTACAACCCCATGCATTCCCCGCCATTCTCCTGCACACCATGAGTACGGATGTGGCCTTACTTACTGTTGCACTTAAGTGCTTGTTCCACATTAGCTTCTTATCCAGTGTTATTCCCAGATATTTTACTTCTTCCTTCCATTCTAACTCGACTTTCACTTATCTGAAATGGGTCTGGTCTGCATTACTTCGGATAATCGAGCTGTTGCTGTACCTACTGTTGTTTAAGTCTACAAGTCTACAGCTTGTAGTGTTGTTCAAAATAGTGACTAAGCACTTGACCATATTCAGACCCCTTAAAAATGTGATTTTCATAATCTCTGTTGTTCAAAAGTTAAAAGGTAATCCTTATTAAAAGTTGCATACATAAATTAGTAGTTGATCTGTGATTTGCCACTTAATCAAAGATTAAGCAAAAATATGCTTTCTTCAAAGCCTATTAAAGCACAGGGGTAGTCAAGAATGCAAATCTATATTTACCTTAATCAGAGATTTTTTAGTGATTAAGCAGTAAGCATTGGATTATATTTAAATAAACCATTTGACGTTTGTAATAATTTATTATTTCTCAGTTTTTTTTTTTTTTTTTTTTTTTAATTGGTCTTAACTGTGTAGGTAAGACATAGTCGCTCCACTCTGATAATTTGGCTTTGAGCACGAACTCTTTAGCCACACACACTTTAAATTATATATTTTTGCCTTTTAAACGTTCGATCGCTTGTTTTACTTTTCACAGACATTCTAAAATGAATCTGAAAAGTAAAGCGGGCCGAGGTGAGTTTCGAACCCGCGATCTGTGGCTTCGTGAGCCAGCGGAGACCACTTGGCCACTCAAGTCATTTTATTTCTCAGTTATAAGCGAAATAATACAAAAATAATAATTAGTAGAAATGTTTATTGTCATAAAAATAATTACACTTTTATAATTGAAAGTTCTGTGTAACATTTAGTTTGAAATTTAGTTTATTAAAGGGGTAAGTGTCTGTTTTGGTTTTCAACTTCTTTATATATTTTTTTTTAGTTCCCTCTTATTCTGTTTTTGATTTTAAGCGAACAAGTATTACAAGTATATTGTCCTGTAAATGGATGTTATGTTGGGCAAATAAACTATTATTATTATTATTATTTCAGACCTTTTTTTGATCTTTTTTTATCTGGGAATTTTGAGGCACTCTTTCAGAGCCATTTTTTTATTCAACGTACCAACATATCTGGATTTTTTTTGCAATACCATGATACCGCACACGTATTTCTAAAGTGACACAAGTCAAAAATTAATCTTTTGGGAAAATGTATTAAGCGAGCTTAACAAATAAACAATAAAACGTAATAACTAATGATTTTTCTCAAACTTATAGATACTAGGAAAAATGATTCAATATAGTTATTGCATATTTCGAATCTTATCATTGAAAACGTGCCCTTTTTTATGTTTTTTTACGTGATAACTCAAAAATGTAGATTTTTGAGTTGTGTCACCTTAGAAATACGTGTGCGATACGGTGAGATTCTGTCGGTAAAGTTTTTAGGGGATACATAGACTTATAAATAATTTCTCAAAAAAAAGTGGCTATCAACACAAACTTCAAAATGGCCAACAGAGAAATTTGTTATACAACAGAGAGATTACTACCAATATCCACTTACACTGTCACAAACACTGAACAACCTTTCTTTCTCTGATCCTTCACTCTACTCTTTACTCTGTGGCTCTTCACTAACTTCCAATCTGAACTGTCGTCAGTGTCTTCCAATCGTAAACTGACTGTCTGCTGTCACAGTGCTCTTATATACACGCCGTCCATGGATTCTCAACACTTCTGGACGGTTCACTGATGGCTCCAGATGCAAGCAGAACGATATGTCATGTCACCCATCACAGCCACGCAATTTCGATCATGCGCGTGATTATTCTAGCATATTAGCATAGAATTAGTAGAATGTGACATTGACATTCCTGTCATGTTGTATCAGCTAACTAACCAACAATCAACGGATTGATTATTAGGAGGGATGTAATGTAAACAAACCTTTCTTCGCTACAATATAAATCCTGTGATATTTTAGGGATGTCAGGTATCTCAAATTATTGAAGGTACGGGCGTGGGTAACATTCCTGTCGTTCCAACATTATTTTATAATTTTTTATTTCAACATTTTCAATTTCTCTGTAATAGAGGTTTTCTGAGAAACAAAATTAATCATGTAGTATTCGATCCAGATACTATAGTATATTTTTATCGCGGTTATTAAACCAAAAAATAGTTTTTTCCTTGACAAAAATAGTAATGGAATACCGCCTGTGTCATCACACACGAATAGCCTCTAGATCCTAAATGCACAGTTTTATACTCGAATTTACCTTTTTTTTTTCATTGACCATTTAGAGCAAAAAATCGCTTTTTTGTATTTTTGCTTATAAAAGAAAAACTGATAAAGCAATGTAAATGGCCCCAATGAACGAATTGTGGAGAATTAAAAAAAAAATTATGGGTACGGATCTCACACTTATTAAAATCAATATTCAAGTCTGCAAAATTCTTTATTCTCCAGCACAAATATAACTTATAAACTTATAACCTCTAAATCTAAATAATCAGCTGTCCTCTTATTTCCACACATACACCGTGTCTCTTGAATTTCTGGACATAGGGAATTACCATGTTAAAATAAACTATTGTAAATATTGGCTCCCCTAATTATTTTACAGTAAAATGTCAAATGTCTTCTTAAGGAAAAAAAAAAACTGCTTCTCGTGCTATAATTGGATTTTCATTTGGTTCATCCTTTTTCGAGAAAATCAGGAAAAACTGAACGGTTTTTCGTAGATTTTCAAGGTTGCTTTGTTTTTGACAGATAATGCTAAAAATTATTAATTGTCAATAACTGATTGTTCAAAAGTAATTTATTCATCGTTAAAACTTTAAAAGTGGCAAAGTATTACTTTTTAAAGAAAAACAAGAAATAATTGGTGTAATGGTGTAATACTTAACTAAAAAAAGTGAATGAATCACTTTTGAACAATTAGTTATTGACAATTAATAATTTTTAGCATTATCTGTCAAAAGCAAAGCAACCTTGAAAAACTACGAAAAACCGTTAAGTTTTTCCTGATTTTCTCGAAAACGGATGAACCAAATGAAAATTCAATTATAGCATAATAAGCAGTTTTTTTTCCTTAAAAAGTTTTACATTTGATATTTTACTGTAAAATAATTAGGGGAGCCAATATTTACAATAGTTTATTTTAACATGGTAATTCTCTATGTCCGGAAATTCAAGAGACACGGTGTATATTACACAACTAATATCGTTCGTCACTTATACTCCACTCTGTTTTCTACTTCACACTTCACAATTCACTGTCACTAAATACTACTACTGACTACTCTGTGATACTTCAGCTTTCACATTCACATCCAAGTTACGACTGACTAAGTCTCCAGCCACGGCGATTCTTGTATCGTTCCCTGAGGCGCCGTCGAAGCCTCTGGCCGGTCCGTAGACACATTCTCGAACATGCTTAGAATGCGGAATCATTCTGGTAAAGAACTCACTCTGGCCGGGAATGTCATTCCTCTCATGTAACTAGAATTGTCGCGAAAGTCACATTTCCATGTCTGTCTGAGTCATCATAAAAATTGAGGAAGTAAACAAACAAATACGTATCTAGAATCGATGTTCGCGAAGGTGTCTCGTTATAATATTGTTACGGTCTTACACTTTATTAATTCCAAATTGAAAGTCTTACAAAATGCTTCAGCACAACTATTACAACCTAAAACAATAATCTTCAAATCTAAATAACCAGCTGTTCTCTGTTTACACATACACAGACACCAATAATACAAGAACAATGGTCTTTCACTTCACTTGTCACAATCACTTCACTTATAAACTACAACTGAACTGCTAGTGTGCTAACAGCTCCTTAAGTATCGAAAGCCGTGGAGTCTAGAAATGTCTGGTAGTTTCACGGATGACTCTACACAATCTCGAACATGCACAGAATGCAGAACCATTGTGGTATTTAGTAGAATGTTGGTTATCCGGGTCTGGCAATATGTCATTCTTGACATGTCACTCTAAATGTCGCGAAGGTGACATAATAAGTCATCTGAGTCATCATAATAAATGTTGTAGAAGGTAAACAAATATGAATCCAGAATATTTCTAAGGGAGAAAACCTCAAAAACCCGAAGAAATGGCATTTCTACAAAAATTCTTAATGCTGCAACGTCGTTTTTTAAGTTAACAACATTTTTCAAGTTGTTGTAACGTCGTTAAGGTTTTTTTTTCTTTAATTAGCTCCATTTAAAATTATTAAATGGGACCTCATTATCTAAATCCTTGCTATTAAGGTATTCACCAAGTCACCCTTCTTAATTAAAACATGAGAAGGAATATAAAGTTCCTAAAACATGAGTTTCGAGCTCGCAGCGCCACCTGTTGCCGAGTGGTAAAACTAACCAAACTAGGCAAGTTCATGATCCCTACCTTTTAGTATAATCTGTAACTTCTTCTCATACCATCTTCCTTTCGATTAGCTAGAAACACAGATGTCTCTGTGATGTAGTTTAGGAAGATGAACTAACGCCTCTTTGAGTTGCGCAAAAGATCTGTCCTTTTCACGAGTCTGGAACAGGCTTGGCCGTTTTCCATTCCTGGTGCTCGAAGCGAGAAGAAGCACTTCTACCTTTTACCTTTTTCTTATCTAAAAGAACCAATATATTGGGTAAGTAAATTGTTCAAGCTATCTAAAACTTTCTCTAATAGAGTTTATATATTCTTATAGTTCTTACTACCTACCCTATCAATCGGGGTACTATCTTATCTCATCGGAAAACCTATCTACGGAGTTGAACCTCCACCTGTCTTTGCTGACGCCATATTGGTTTTCACAATTTCTACATCCGAATATCCGCTTTTATGGAAGGAATCACTTTCATTATCTGAAGGTTTTGCTGCTACCTGCCCCTGAATACTGGATCCCAACATTCGGAGCCCCATATTTTCGAGTTTCATCTAACCTCGAAGGACGACCACGCTAACCCGTGCCAGGCACGTGTTCCCACGAGACAGGAGACCATACACCAGTCTTTCAGCCACCCCAGAGGGAGATCACGGTCTTCTATCCTGTGATTTCGTCCAGGGCCCCGCTTCTCCAGTCTCAGCACGACATTTCAAAGGATACAAAATGTCGGTTCAGTAAGCAAAGCGTGACATAACCCTTGTTGCTCAGAGTGATATCAGAGAAATCTGTTAGGAGTCTTATGTCTTTTTATTGTCTTATCTCGTCAAGAGATTGATGTTTTATTAATTAATGCTTATAATCATAATAACTTTGAAATATCTGATATACAATTATTACCGTTATTATTCAAGCAATACTTTAAATGAAATTGTCACTTATTATGTGAAGGAAAGATAGATATCTATTTTCTCTATCAGTTAAACTGTTAAATGAGATATTTTACGATTAACTACATGATCAATTAATTAGTATTTCATAACCATAGAATTTCAATCAATTATTTTGTAAACAGAATTCATAAATATACTTTCCATTAAAGAATCAACTCTATTATTCAGTAGATAAATACAGTAGTTAGAAATTACTCAAAATTAATAACCTGAGCGAGTTTTGATGCTTTTCTGTAGCTTAGGATATTTTCGGCCCATCGATCAAAATTTAACTTAAAAGAAAATCATCTGGCATCCCACTATCTTTTATCTTAGAGGTATTTAAACCGTACCGCTTTATGTTGCTGATGTTACTACAGTCCCACGAAATCTGAGTGAGATTTTGGTGACATCGATCAATACTTCGGCCCAACGAAGGTAAGTCGGCAACTGTTTTTCAACAACGACCAATTTTTAATTGGCCCAGAGCCTATTCTAAAAAGCCGACCGGCAACATTGTAGTGCAGGCTCTTTGCGATATAGTCGATATTGATAGATACAATGTCGTTGATGGGTACAAAAATGTACAATTATTGTACAATTGATAGGCACAAAACCCAGACGCTGTCAGATAATTAGTTTTCGCGTAATTGCAATTAGAAGTTATTCGTATCATATTTTGCAGCGAGACTTGATACTCTGAAGGCCGTTCGATTCGAATTTATCAAACGGATTTGGAAAGTAGAAGTATTCAGGTATAAAACATCAATCTTATAGTGGTTGTGGAGTGGGGGTTGAACAACAGATGCGAGGAAGATCAATAAATACAGGAATACAAATAACATAGTAATTAAGAATGTCCAACTAGTTGCTGGGATTACCAAATTTGAAGATTCATTGCGTCCAGCACGTATTACTATATTTAAGTGCCTTCTCCTTATCTACTGTTCTACTCCCACTCCACGACCACTGATGCGCTCGGCCATTTTCGCTCATGTTTGCGGCCAATTTTTACCTATTTTTCAGCATTTAAATGGAAAACGAAGAGCGGCGTCTTGAAGCTGAATGCTTCTACTTTTCAAAACCATTCAATAAACTGAAATCGGACGACCTCCAGAGCATCCAGCCTAGCTGCAAAATAGGCTATGACTTGAAATAACTTCTGATTGCGATTAAGCGAAATCTAATTATCCGACGTCTGAGTTTTGCACACAGTGCATCTATCTATCTACAAAAATATATCTACTACACAGTACATCTATTTACAACAATGATGACATTACGAATTTTTGAATAAATGCCTTTTTTTTGGGGGAGTTTTCTCCATTAATAATGAGCCGATCGGGTTGTTTCAGCTCTCATTTTCTTTGTATTTCAATTCTTTACAATTCGTCCATTGGGACCATTTACATTGCTCCATCAGTTTTTCTTTTATAAGCAAAAATAAAGAAGCGATTTTTTGCACAAATGGTCAATAAAAAAAGAAAATGGTAAACTTGGGAAGAAAACTGCGCATTTAGGATCTTGGGGCTATTCCGCATGTGATGTCACACGTTACTATTTTTGTCAGAATCTGGTGATTTTCAAGCTCTGTTGCTTGCATAGATTGGAGTCATCAACTTCAAACTTGGATGAGGGAAACGCTGTACCTAACTTGAAAACTAACCATTGGATTCATTTTTTTTTTAGATTATCCCTAATTTTAATGGGCTCTATAAAGCCTTGCATTCAGAGTGCGCGAGTGACTGATCAAGCTTTATTGGTTAGAAGTTGAAAGTTTAAAGTTGTTTTTTTGAATTTTGAACAAACGTCAAGTCAAGCTTCAAAAATGCCGAGAACTTTGGATACAACGCAGTTGTGCAATGTTGCCAAAATGGCGAATGCCGTTAATCATAGATTAGTTACTGTTGAATATGATTTATAATAATGAGATATTTTGTTATTGTTGGCAACATTGCACCTGGTGGTTGCTGCCCTTATGATTGTATTCACAAGAAAATAAAGCAGAGTTGTACGAGAACCTTTGTATTATTGACATCGAAGGGTTCGCTCTTTCATTTAGAAGACTAATTTAACACTAAATAAACGTTACAAACCAACAGGTTATGGGCACCAGAACGGTTCTACAGCGTAAAGTATTTTTGATAAGTGTCGGTAGTTAGTCGGTGCATGAAAGTGATCGAAATTAAACAATAAGTTTGATTAATTTCGTAGTGCAACTCGAGATTTCGTCCTGTGAAATACGACAAACCAGTCAAGGTCGACAGGACTGTAACGCGGAGTGGCGAAGTAAAAACGTATCCTTGCACAGGTGTCTGGATTTCGTTTGTTAGCCAGTGCGCGTTGTATCAAACTCATCCCGGTTACGTCACGCAAACTTTTAATTTGTGAATTAGTTTCACTGGTAATTAAATAATTGTGTCAGTTTGGTGCGGGAACAGCTTTGATAAAATGGCGGAAAAATGTGGTATTGAGAAATTAAACATGAAGAATTTTCCTACGTGGAAATTTCAGATGATGGCATATCTGGAAGCACAGGATCTGCTTGACATCGTTACGGGAGCTGAAGTGCGACCTACAGAAAACGACGATGAAAAGAAGCAATTCGACAAACGTGCATCCAAAACGAAAGCATATCTTGCCCTTTCCCTTGAGTCAGAAATTGCGGCAATGGTCATCACTGCCAAAACAGCAATAGAACTTTGGACTCAAATTCTGAGGCATTTTGAGAATAAATCTGAGCAAAATAAGCTGATGTCATATGAGCAGTTCTTGTCAATTAGAATGAATCCAAATGATTCAGTTCAGGTACACATAGCGAATGTGAAAATGGCAGCTCTTCATTTAGAGAATATTGGTCAGACTCTTTCGGATCAGCTGATTATTGCGACAATCTTGAGATCGCTACCTGACAGGTATGAATCGTTCGTTAGCTCATTTTATATACAGAAAGAATCAGATCAAAGCTTGGATAACTTGACATCTTTATTGATTAATGAAGAGAAAAGAAAAAGTGCAACAGAAGGAAATGAAGGTGCATCATCATTATCAGTAATTCATAAGAAATCGAATAATTGTCAACAGAAGCCAAAACGAAATAAATTTGACAAAACTAAAGTTAAATGCTACAAATGTCATTGTAAAGGTCATTTTGCTAGGGAATGCCCAACAAGTAATAAAACCAGTGGAGACGGTGGTAGTTCGGCAACAGGTTCCAGCAACTTTTGTTTTCTCAATTTAAAACAGCAACATGGTGATAGCTGGATTTGTGATAGTGGCGCCAGTTACAACATGACAAGTCGTCGAGAATGGTTTTCTGATTACCGAGTGACTCCTAATCATGCTCCGGTAATGGTTGGCAACAGTGTATCACTGGAAGTAAAAGGAATTGGATCAGTTTCAATTTTGAGGAGAACAATTGATGGAGAATGGGTACGAGATGTACTTAAAGAGGTTCGTCATGTTCCAGAACTTGCAGTTAACCTACTAAGCGAAACAGTTTTCGATAGCATGGGTTATGAAATTACCAAGAAGAAAGGTGTTGTGCATTTTGTGAAAAACAACGAAATTAAACTTATTGGCATTAAAGTTTCGTCAGGCCTTTTTCAAATGCAATTAAAGCCACTGGAAGTAGAACATAATTACGTTGTAAGTGAATGTAATGAGCTTCGATTATGGCATGAACGTACTGGTCATGCAAGCATTGGTGTCATGAAGCGAATGGCAAGAGATGGATACTTACCTAAATTCTACAAAAGTGAGAGTCAGCTCAATAATTTCATGTGTGAAGCCTGTGAGTATGCAAAGAAGCAGAGATCGTCATTTAAAACAGTCCAAGTTAGGCGACCAACAAATCCTGGTGCCTTATTGTACATGGACGTTTGCGGACCAATGGAAGTGACTTCTTTTGGTGGTGCGAGATACTTCTTGCTTCTCAAGGACGACGCAACAAAAATGAAATTTGGTTTCTTTATTAAAGATCGTTCTCAAGTCCTGAATTGCGTTCGTGAGTTGATTAATGTGATTGAAAAGCATCATGGATATCCTGTCAAGTGGATTAGAAGCGATAATGCGCAGGAATTCAAGTCAGCGGAATTCAAGAAGATGCTTGCCTCTCGAGGAATTCAACAGGAATTCACAGCGCCGTTCACCCCAGAGCAAGCTGGTCAGATTGAACGTGAGAACAGAACAATGGTGGAAGGAGCTCGCTCAATGTTGTTTGCCAAGAATCTTCCAACTGCTTTATGGGCTGAAGCTGTACGTCATATGGTGTGGTTGTCAAATCGACGATGTTCTAAGGAACAATTGAAGACGCCATATGAAATGTGGTATGGAAAACCTCCAGTCATTAAAAATCTACGTGTTTTTGGATGTCGTGCATACAAAGCGATTCCCAAACAACTACGTCAAAAATGGTCAAAGAAGTCGAAGGCGATGATCTTCGTGGGTTTTGAATGTGAAACTAGTAATTACCGTTTACTAGACATGAACACGAAGAAAATTGAAACATCGGTCAGTGTAAGTTTCGACGAAATTGCCTCAACAGATGAACCAACATACCAATTTCAAGTAACCATGACAAATGAGGAGACTGAAGAGGAAGACCAAGATCATGAAGAAGAAGATGCAGTAATCGAGAATCAAGTTAGAAATGATGAAGAAGTAGAAGTTCAACAGCATGAAGAGGAAGCAGTGCAACGGCAATTACGTGATCGTAATACGATAAGACAAGTGGAGCTTTATCAGGCCGGTTTCGCGAATTTAGCTCATTGTGTTGAACCGAAAACTTACGAAGAAGCAATGTGTTCGGAATATAAGAAGGAGTGGACACACGCGATAAACGAAGAACTTAACGCGATGAAGAAAAATAACGTGTGGTATGAATGTGATTTGCCAAATAATCACAAACTGATTGACTCTCGGTACGTGTTTAAAGTGAAGTATCAAGTCAATGGACAAATCGAAAGATTTAAAGCGAGATTATGTGCGAAAGGCTTTTCTCAAGTGTCGGGAATTGACTATCAAGAAACGTATTCACCGGTAGTTCGGTATGATTCGATTCGCGTGCTTCTTGCAATGGCAGCGTCGCGTGATCTTGAGTGGCGTCAGTTTGACGTTAAAACGGCTTTTCTGTACGGGGAGCTAGAAGAAGAACTTTACATGCGTCCACCACCTGGACTTAGTACTACAAAACCAGCACTCCGTCTTTGCAAGTCGTTATATGGACTCAAACAATCGCCGCGTTGTTGGAATCGAAAATTCAAGGAGTTTCTGGAAAAATATAATCTTCGGCAGTCGAAAGTTGATGAATCCGTGTTCGTGGGAAAGTTCGAAAATGAGGAACTTTATGTGGCGTTATATGTCGATGACGGACTTTTATTTTCGACATCGAAACAATTAATGATGACATTCATTGAAGATATGAAGGAACAGTTCGAGTTAACACATCAAGAACCGTGTCGTTACGTTGGATTACAGTTCGAACGCGATCGGTCTCGGAAAACAATCAAATTACATCAGGAAGTGTATATCTCAAGTATAGTAAACCGATTCCTTCTTTCAAAGGCAAAGTCGGCGGCACTACCTGCTGAACCTGGACAGGTGTTATCGAAAAACGCGGAAGGACAAAGTGCAGAAGGGACACCTTATCGCGAAGCCGTTGGTTGTCTGTTGTTCGCGTCTGTGTGTTCGCGACCCGATATTTCGTTTGCCGTGAATCATGTGTCTCGTTTCGTGCAAGCTCCAAAATTGGTTCATTGGAATGCAGTGAAACGTATTATAACTTACTTGAAGTCAACGAAAAACATCGGAATTGTATTTGACGGAAACAAAGTCTTAACTCCTGAAGGAGCTGTTGATGCAGACTTTGCTATGGATCCTGACACACGTTGGTCAACAACTGGGTTTGTATTTAGAATGTGTGGTGCCCCTGTGATGTGGTCATCGCAACGACAGAAGATTGTTTGTACATCTACGTGTGAAGCAGAATATGTCGCTCTCAGTTCGGCTGCAAAGCAAGCAATGGCTTTGAAGAATTTACTGATTGACACAGGAATTGTCCAGTTCGAAGAAACAAAGCTGATCATCCAAGGCGACAATCAGGCAGCACTGGCAATCGCTCAGAATTCAGCGAGTGATCGAAGATGTAAGCATATCGATTTACGATATCATTTCGTCAGGGAATTGATCCAAAGACGAGAAATTCAATTAGAATTTATCCCAACGAAGGAACAAGTGGCTGACATTTTCACAAAGGGATTACGTAAGGAACAGTTCAATTATTTTCTGAAGAAATTGAATATGTATTAATGTATCAGTCACTTATTACATGATTTTTAAGTTTTTATTAATGTTATAATAGATTATAAATCACGGGGAGTGTTGAATATGATTTATAATAATGAGATATTTTGTTATTGTTGGCAACATCGCACCTGGTGGTTGCTGCCCTTATGATTGTATTCACAAGAAAATAAAGCAGAGTTGTACGAGAACCTTTGTATTATTGACATCGAAGGGTTCGCTCTTTCATTTAGAAGACTAATTTAACACTAAATAAACGTTACAAACCAACAGTTACGCATTACATTTGCATCTTTTGAACAACACGATGAAAACTTAACCACATTTAAGAACAGCCATGCCTCTATTTGAATCAGTGTGTTACATGCTTCAATTATTACAGGTTCTTCAGATGAAGTAATGGATCAATGTGGTAATGAGAACAACAATCAAGCTAAGAATCAGTCGCAGAGAGCCAATTCGATAGTACATGTTTGTTGGCATAGAAATACCAGTATTAGTATCAAAGATCAGTTGGCTGCTGTTCAAGTAAGTTTTGCTTTAGACATAATTTAATTTGTGTATTTATTGAAAAAATCCATGTTTCTAGAATCAACTATCTGGTTACTTGTTACGCAAGTTCAAGACAAGTAATGGTTGGCAGAAGCTTTGGGTTGTCTTCACTTCGTTCTGTCTATTCTTCTATAAAGGATGCATGGATGAGTTCCCATTGGCCTCCCTACCTTTGCTGGGTTATACAATTGGACCACCAGCAGTCGAAGACAACATTGGAAAAGATTATGTGTTTAAGTTGCAGTATAAAAATCACGTATACTTCTTCAGGGCCGAGTCGGAATATACTTATAACAGGTGGGTGTAGACACGTGAAGAATTGTTATGATAAATTCACCTTCTAAATTAAGAAAAATACTGCATGTTATGGTAGAAAAAAAATTGACAAACTCCATATCTTAACAACAAATTTCAGCTGTTTCCAAAGCATGCTTTGGTATTGTTGCACAATGATCATAATTTATGGTGATCAATTTTAGTACAAGCAAATTTTTAAAACAGTTTTACTCGGAAACAGGTCATTTTATCGTGATAGACAAAGAGGACCTCTTCCGAATATTTCTTCATGTTCTTCAATTGTGAGTCTTCAAAACTCAGAAAAAAATATTAGGAAAAAAGTTATATGCCTTTTTTGAAGGTCAAGGTTAAGGCCTCTTGATTTCGAGGGATTCAAGTGTAATTTGGACCAAGGATGCAAAGCAACACCAGTGGCAAGTGTGTCAAATTTCAAGAAAATCCATACACTAGAAAAAAAGTTATAAAAAAATCAACTTTGAAGGCTCATAACTTTCTTATTTGTGAGTTTTCGAAAAAAAAATTATAGATACTTTTGGCAATATTTCATCAAGAAGAATCACCCCCTTAATTTTTTGCGCATAATTTCCGGACAGCCTGTATTTGCAAACCTACCTTTAGAGACGAAACTGGGATGAAGGTCAGATGGTGTGCGAATAAGAATATACTGTAGTAAGTTGCGGAGCTTTCAAAAATATTTATTTTCTTCAGGGCCTATGATAACAGTTAGATTGGATAAGTCTTGTAACGTATTAAACTTGATACGTTATACTACATTAATTAAATAACACCCTGTATTAAGTATATACTTATATTTACATATTATAGGTACAGTCATTTTACCACCGGACTAGCTCTACCGTCGTCCATCCGTTCACTGCTCCGGTATCTTCCCTATGAGTGAGTGATAAGGCATTCTTGATAACACCCAAATACCTTAATAATAGAAGATTACAAAATTAAAAAGATATAACTTGCAGCTTGTAAGTTTAATTAAAATAAAATACATACAGGGTGTTAAGAAAATGCCGGATAAACTCTTTAGTACATTGTAGGAGAATATTCAGTAGTGTACGGGAAAAATAATTTAAAAAATTCTGGTCTTCAATTTGGTGAGATAAAAATGCCAAAGTTAACATTTTAGTATCTTTGTTTTTCGGTGTTTGCAAAAACTAAATGGTTTTACAGATATAAAAAAGGGTACTTTAATCGTTAACAATTAAAAAAATTGCTGAAGATGTATTACTGGCTTGGAAAATTTAATAAGATTTTTTTTCTTTTCCAAGATGCTGAAAAAGCATTTGGCAACAACGGTTTTGATACCTTAACTACCTACCTTGCTACCTACATTGTTAGAAATCAGACGAAATTACCAAATACCAGCAGTTATCGTGTTAAACGTTGCCAAATTATTTTGCTTTTATTTTTAAAAATGTCGCTCTGGATAAAAAAAAAATATATTTTTCCTGTACTTTACTGAGTGTCCCCTTCAATGTACTAAAGAGTTTATCCGTCATTTTCTTAACACCCTGTATAATTTTCCAATCTAACAATGATACGTACCTATAATAGAAGTCTTATTTTCGTACAATACCTGCTAATCTACTGACTGAATTTCACTGTAGGTAAATTGATGATCAAAGTGAACAGTAGGTAACTTAAATCTTGTTAAGTAAAGAGTTCAGTTCCAACTGATAGTCTAAAAATTCTAAAAGCGATTTTTCCTAAGAGTAATAGTGATTTGATAGAACTAATTTTTACTTAGGTACCTACTTCCTTATTATTAAACCTAATTTCCCCTGTTTGACATATTTACTTCATTGAGTATGGCATCGTGTTCTTAAATTCAGTAAAATCAAATGGAATTATGGATTATTATCAATAGGTCATTATCAATAGAACAATGTGATGTGTTATTACATAAATTATGAAGAAACGAACAAAAAGTTTCATTACTCAATCATTTTTTCCAAAATACAATATCTTGTGTGGCAACTATTTCCAATAGATGGATCAACCGGTGAATAAAAAAAAACATGCCCTATTTATTATTCATAAGTAATGAATAGGGATGTCAGCGGGTACCCGGGTACCCGGGTAGACCCGGGTGATATCCAAATCGGGTCCGATTTTCAAGAACCGGGTACCCGATAAATAATAGATTTAGATAGTTCTTCAGAGAAACCATAATAAGAAAACAAGAACGAGCCATAATAATAATATAATTCAGAAATCTAGAACATCTGTTCACTACTACTAACCCTCTCAAAAATGTATCATTCTATTCTAAACTATGATTTTATTATCATTCATTCAATATAGGGAATCACTAGAAACACATGTCCACATGCAGGACAAACAGGTTTTCAGAACTCTCGACTTGACGTAAAAATCTGCTTTTTAAGGATGGGCAACCTCGTAAAACCATTAAAATAAAACATCCCGTAATCCGGTATGTACCCTCAACAGGCGGAGCGACCGCCTAAAAAACCCAGAAATACCTACTTAGGTATCACGAATGATTGGATGAAAATTATTAATGCAAATTAATAGGGATGCAACGAATACCGTTTTTTGCCGAATACCGAATACGAATATTCGGCCGGCCGAATACCTATATGTTCCTGTCATTGAAATTTCAAGCAAGTAGGTAAAGTGTAAGCAATTTCTATAATTTCATTAATTTCCCGGGTATAATAAAACACAAGAGGAACAATGTTATTAAATTTGTTAGATTTCAAGAATGAATAAGAAATTTCTAAAATTCAGAAGGTGAAGTGTGATTTATTATTGATTTATAGCCCATTAGCGTCAACACTGGAATCTGATTCATGAAGTTATCCCATATTTCCATTATTGTTGTTTGTCTCTTTTGGTGAAATGGGTAGATATGTACTTTGTCCTTTTCTTTTACGATATACTAGCCTTTCCCCTAACCATTGAGTAAGTGCTTTGTTTACAAATTGAAATGACCCACTTGAAAACGGGAATTCTTTTAAATTTTTATACATAGAAGTCTGCATTCTGTGTTATCTCTGCTATTATTTTAATTAATCTACCAATCGCTAGGTAATAATAGTCCCAAGTACCTAAAAAAACCATTTACTAATCATTCAAATAATTGATACAGAACTAAATCACGGAAAAGAATGATTATAAAATTTAAAATGAAATGTAATCTGTTCGCGTTATTAAGCGTCAAGTGTTCACTCCTTATTCAAACAGCAGTCTCATAAAATAGAAATAATTTCCGCTGCGTACCCCATTCGAACCCACTATGCTCAAGTTTATTTTTTGATTAGAATTTTTTTTATTCTTCTAGTTTAAGCTTGGTTGATGCAACCCATTTTGTGTAATTTTCGATTCTCTTCAATTTATGTCTCTTATACTTTTGCTGTAAAATAACCAGGGAAGCTGGAATTTGCAAAAATGCCGTTTTTTTACCGTAATTTAAAAATTACCGGTAGTCGATTCAACACCCGGTAGTTTTAATTTTTTTTTCGGGTACCCGTCAGGTACCCGTGTTTTGTTTTCGGGTACCCGGGTTTCGTTTCCGACCGGGTACGACATCCCTAGTAATGAATGTGTTTTTGCTCTCCATCGATATTTATGGTGAAATTTAAGGTGTAGTCCTGTTTAGGTTCTTAAAGACGGTGGAAAATAATAATCGGGACTATGATGTATCTCGTTTGTGTAAAAATTACACTCTTCACTTCATAAAATCAAAACTGGATAGGCAAAATTACGTAATATGTAATTTTCTAATGCATTTTGAAAATTACATAAGTGTAATCTTTTACATAAATGATACATCATGAGAATTTGTAAAAACTTCATAGTTTCTTCTGATCGTAAATATTGTAAGCAACGTGTTACTGTGTAACATTGCCTTTCACACATAATGGGATGTTGCATAGATGCTGAGGTCGCTTGTAATCTGTTTTACTCCATGTTAAACAGTGCCTTTGATCTTTTTGTTCCGAAAACTAAACCCTCATCTAATCATAAGGTATCCCCCGTGGTTTACTCAGTCGATTATATCTGATTTAAAGAGAAAGACTGCTCTTCGTGTATCTTTTAAGTGTTCTGGTAACCAGGACACACTTACTCAGTTCAAGAATCTGAGAACTTCTCTTAAACGCGACATTAAACAATCTTATCACAACTTTATTAATCAGAACTAATAACTTTATTTAGTTCTGACTAATAAAGTTGTGATAAGATTGTTTAATGTCGCGTTTAAGAGAAGTTCTCAGATTCTTGAACTGAGTAAGTGTGTCCTGAATTGAAAGGAATTTTAATCATAATCCTAAAAAGTTTTGGACTTTTGTGAATAATCGTCGTGGCTCTTCTGGTCTTCCCAATACTATGAACTATAACGGGAGTACATTCACTGATTTGCCTCAGGTGCTGAACTCCTTTTGTGACTTTTTCAGCCAGTCATTCACACCTTCTGTACCATCAAACCCGTTGCCTTCCCCCCCTTCAAACGTTCCTACCCTTGCTATCCACTCTTTTTCAGAAGACAAAGTCTATAATGCTCTGAAATCAATTAAGGACTCCAATACCGCGGGTCCAGATGGCATTCCCGCTTTCCTACTACGAGACTGCGCTTCCGTTCTCGCATTCCCTCTCATGGAACTTTTTAATTTAGCTCTTTCTTCTGCTCAATTTCCGCCCTGTTGGAAGTTATCTAGGGTGATACCTGTCTTTAAAAAAGGAGACAGGAGTCAGATCACCAACTATAGACAAATCTGCATTCTACCTATACCTAACTTTGGAAAGGTGTTTGAGGAGGTTATAAATATAGGGCGCTCTATCCTCATGTCAGATTTCTTTTATCATCATGTTAACATGGCTTCATGAGTGGTCGCTCGACGATCACTAATCTGTTCACCTTTACACAATATGTATACCTCTGAAGCTTTGGACTCTCACTCTCAAGTGGATGTGGTCTATTTGGACTTCTCTAAGGCTTTTGATAGAGTTGACCATAGCTTAATTCTCTCCAAACTTTCCTCATTTGGCTGCTCCGATGCCCTTATAGATTTTCTCTCTAAATACTTCACTCACAGACGTCAATATGTTTCCTACGGTGGTTCCAACTCCCCTGAATACCCTGTTACTTCTGGTGTCTTTCAGGGTTCTAAATTAGGTCCAATCTTTTTCAATTTATTTATAAATGACATTGTTGAGGGTATTGAGGTCGATCACCTATTATATGCCGATGATTTGAAGATCTTTTGTAAGATTCATTCATTAGATGATTGTTTAAGACTTCAACGTTCCATCGATCGTAGTAACATTTGGTGCAATAAAAACTTACTTTCTCTTAATACCTCCAAATGCTATACCATGTCTTTCAGTCTTAAACATACTCTGACCCAGTTTTCATACACTATTGATGGACACCCTATTGAGAAGGTCACAGAATTCATGGATCTTGGTGTAATATTTGATCCCAAGCTCTCATTCGGCAAACACATTGACTATGCAGCCACCTCTGCATGTAGATTGCTCTAGACTTTATTATTCGCAATTCAATAGATTTTGGAAACATTCTTACCCTCATAACTCTTTTTTGTGCTATTGTCTTGCCTAGGCTGGAGTATGGCAGTGTGATTTGGTCTCCCGGTTACAGATGTCACCTTCTCAGCCTGGAACGCATGCAGCGTCGTTTTTTAAAGTTCCTATATCGTAAGAAGACTGGCTCATATCCGGTACAGGGGCTACCCTGAGTCTGAACTTCTGATAGAATTTGATTTTAGAAGTTTGGAGGACAGGCGTGCGTATATATTTGTGCGCCTTCTTTGGGGACTGTTAAATGGACGTATCGATTCTCCTTTCATCCTGTCCCAAATCTCCCTTAATGTTCCTCAGGTTGCTCTTACGCGTCAACAGTTCTTGAGGGTGAGAACCCCGAGGACTAACACTCTTGTCTTCTCTCCACTGCATCGAATGTGTGACTGTGCTAATCAGCATGCTGGCAGCCTCGATGTTTGCTTTTGCAGTGCTCAGCAGATTAAAAGATATTTCTTAAATTTGGATTCAGTCTGACCTGGATTTGCTGCCGCGTATTTGCCAGATCTCGCAGTTCTTTCTGTTCGATATCTTCTTACATGGTTTTTTACAATTTGTATTTTATACCTTGGCTTTTACTTCTTTGTATTGTATTTTATGTTTATTTGTAGAACTGAAATTCTATGTAACTCAGCAGTTATTCGCACCCTTTGTATGGCATTTGCTGTTGGGCGGATGTAGATAAATAAAATAAATAAAGAAAATAAATAAAATAATGCCGAAAAGGGGTTGTTATGGTTAGTTGTGTTGTTACATTTTGTAGGTTTCATCTATTTTTGTTCAATTTGCCTTGATATCGATGCATTTCTGAAGATTTAAAACTTCATAAATGTCAGTTTGCACTGTGCACTGTCAATGAGCATTGACAGTCGGAAACAGTGTCTGCAATTTGCCATCTATCCCGGTTCCAGCTCAATAATGCAAATGTTCCTTCCTGTGTATAATATATTTATATTCTCCGGTCAGGTACAACAAATGTTTCCATCAAAACTAAGTCCTAATTAATAACGTCAGGTTTGAAAGATGGCACAATCGGGCATAAATAGTCATATTGTATTATTTTCTTTGTAAGTCTTCCTTGATCCCACAGCTCCAATAATGTTTCGATCTTGTACCATTTCCTGTCATATCTGTTTCTCGTGCATCGTCTCTCGTTTGTAGTTGTTCGAACACGGTCCTTCTAAAATACAGTACCTACACCATTAGATTATAATTAATAAATATAGGTAAGGTTTCGGTAATAAGATCCAATTGTTTCACACCGACTTACTTTCAAGAAATCAATTATTCTATTTTTTATAGTAAGTCACGCTTGGTTCTTGGTGGTGAATACGTTCTGTGTTGGTGTGCTATAAACATAGTTGCACACCACACCGTTATCCCTTTCTCATCTCATAGTGCATTTAGGAAACATTTAGGGAAAAGATATATGGGGAAGGAGCACCTATTAAGTATTATGAATTTCTGTGAACATTTTGTGGAGAGTTACCTAAGTAGGTACTAAGTATCTATTATGTAAAGTTTTTTTGTATTCAAGCAATTATTTCATGGGTATTTCAAGTATTTCATTACCCCAAATATCTCTTGAAGATGTGAAATTGTTTCTGGCAAGCAATTTTCACATTATAATAGCTATTAATGCAATGGAATTCTTGAACTTCTTCAGTCCATATTTTTGGCATTTTTGTTTATGATAAATATTTATGATTATAAATTATTTTTTTATTAAAATTGCATTGGAAACTTGACAACTTCCATAGATCAATTTGGTTGGTCAAAAGCAAAAAGTAAGTTAACAGGGATAGCCTATAACTAACACCTACTGACAGAATTCATTGACATAGTTCACTGACTAAAACTTCATTATAACCAGAATAAATCAATCTCTCTAAATTTATTTCAATAGATACTTTATGAGTTACAGGTTTACTTTAATACTTTTCCGTAATCCTGTAATGTATTTTTTTATGTATGTATGTATTATTTTATATTTATATTTATTTTTTGAATATTTAATGTTTGTTTGCTTTAGGTGGTTGGAAGTAATAAACAGTGCAACCCATAATCAAAAGAAAAAGAAGCAGCAAGTCATAGATGCAGATTGCATTGAAAGTTCTCCAGAAAAGTGATTTATTTTCCTTAATTTTAAGATTAAGCAATCTTAGTAAGTATTTTCTTGTTTGGTGTACAAAATTATGTAAATAGAAGAAAGTCCACTGTTCAAACCCTAAAGCTGTGTGCATAGGAGGATATTAGTTTATATTAATGGATAATTAGTAATATTTTTGTGAGAGGCAACTAATTTTAGATGTTTTCATCTATTAAATTTTTTTTAAATTATTGTGTTACACTTAAGACATTTTTAATGAATACTAGTATTATTAAAAATTTAATAATGGTTGAATTTTGGACTGACTTTATTTAATTGATTTTATTTATACAACTGGACTTCCTTTTGTCTTTATTTTAAACGTACACCCATGTTGAGCATTTTAAAAATGTTTCCATTCCACAAGTTTAGTAATCTATGAAAGACCAAGTAGAATTTTAAACGTTCAAAAAATGATAAAACTCAATGGTAAATTGTCAGAAACAGTTTGTTATAGAAGAAATATAACAATAATAATTATTATTATTATGTCAATTCAATTCGGCATATTATGTTTAATCAACAACACCACCTCAGAATGTCTGATTTCGGTGTAATCTCAGCTCATCAGCCTGCCATATCAACCATGAACACACCGAAGAGTCCTATACTACTACACTTGCATAATATATTTGTATAAATGGAAGTTTATATCGGGTGTAACATAAGTAATGCGAAAGATTTCAGGGGGTGATTCCTGAGATCATTTTAAGAAAAAAAGTTCATATGAACATGTATCCAAAAATGCTTACCCGCTGAGTTATAGCCCCTTAAAGTTGGGACCCTGAGGAAGGTTTATATTTATTATCTCCGAAACCCTTCAACGTAAGATGACGAAAGTTACCACATCCACCAATGTTTTTATGCCTAATAAGATAGATTGTAGATCACTTTGAAATTTTCACCAAGGGTGGGTTAAATCTGGGGGGATATGGGGTAAAAATTAACCCATTTATGAACTTTTTTCTTAAAATGATCTCAGGAATCACCCCCTGAAATCTTTCGCAGTACTTATGTTACACCCTGTATATTCGTGATGGAGGATCGTGCAGATTGTGCAGAAACGCAATTATTGACTCTTCCTTGCGTTGGTGCTTATTCTAGCTCAAACTTTGAAATCGTTCGTTAGTAATATCAAATCTATTCCACGAGAGAAGTTGATTACAGCTAACTCTGAATCAGGGGAATACTGCTCCTGCAGATTTGAATCAGTAGATGGTAGTAATGAAGAGTAGATCATTAATTTACCCCTGTAGATCAATCACTACTTTTAAAGAACAGTGTTCCAAAACGTTCTTCCCTCCTGAATACTTAGTGTAAGGGGTTTTTCTGGGATATTTGGTTCTGGGTTACCTAGCCTGATTTTTCAAATAACAGGGAACTCTTGTTTGTGTGGTTGACAGCTTTGAAGGTCACAATGTGTGATGCAATCCACTTCACTTATTGCATTGTATTGTATTTATGGGGATAAACTTACACTACGACGACTTAGAAAATCTGTTGTCTCCCCTTCTGGTGACTATTTGATAATAGTATAGAATAATAATAATAATAATAAAATTCAATTCACTTACGTAAGCACCCAAGTGTTGGAAAGATGCAAAGTTTTACAAAGCTGCTGTTTGTGATTAGATTTATTGTGAGTGGGTCATTGTGACACTTCCATTATGACTGAAGGTCTATTGTGACTCTAAGGGCCGGTTGCACGAAAGTAATTAAAAATATTTCAGATAATAATTACCGATTTTAAATTTTAAATTTTGAAAATATGGTGAATATTTTCAAGGATATTTTAATTTTTGTTGGTAATTAACTCTTCTACAAGGGAGTAGAGTTTGTTTCCAGCTGTAATGGTAATAATTGAAAACTTCCTTGGTTATTTACTAGGTACAGCATTTTTGATTAACACTTATTACTCACATATGTCGATTAATATATTAATAATTATTATCTTTAACAATAATTATGCCATATCTGCAAATTAAACAAACTTTCCTAATAAAATTCACATCCGGTAAAATGCTTTAAAGATTTGATAAAATCTAATAAGGCAAGCAATGGCTGTTGAGATGTAGACACAGCGTTCTCGTTTACGGTTACAGATGTAAGGATCCAACAGCACATCCAATAAGCCAAAAATGAGAACATTGCCACTTACGACTATGGCAGCTTATTTAGGCTTCATACTGCAGTGTTCATTTTTAATAGAAATATTGGAAAAATTACGAAAAAAATTAACTCTTCCAGGCATCTATCATGCAGTTTTATCATATTTTAAACATTTTAATTTTAATGACCTTGGTGGGGTTTGTATCAATTCTGCTGATTCTGCGTTGAATAACATCACCCAAGACTATTAGTTTTTTTCCAATCAAACTACACTCTTCATATTATGTAATCTAAAGTAATCTTGTACAACATTTTACAAAGTGAGTTTACAGTCTTTGTACTGTATGTAAGAAAAATTGTATTAAATTATCTACAAATTTAGTTGACACAGAATCATAATATAATGTCTTTTAATAAACTCCATGGGTCATGGAAAATTCTAAAATTCTACTAGTAAAGTAATTAATTCAAAGTAATAAGCCAAAGCTGTCTCCCTTCAAAACTCATTCCTGTTAAGAAAGTGCCTTAAAATTATTTTATACTAATTTTATAAATTTTATTACATTTTTCATTGATTTATGAAAATGTTTAAAGTAATTATTATTTGTAATAATTTATTTTCTTACATGTTTAAAATATTTTATGAATGTATGAAAATTATAACTGTAGCATTGCCCGGAGTAACGTTGCAACTTACATTTTTACAGCAGCCGCAGAAAATGCATCTTGCAACGTTATTGAATGAAAAGTTTCCATTTGGCGATTTTTAAAATAATATTTCAATCTGATTCAAGGTAAATGATGCAACATATTTTTCATTCTCTCCTTTACGACATTGTAACTTGCTGTCTTGATAAGGCAACCGAAAGCGAAAGTAAAACATACTAGGTGACAGGTTGCTAGGTGGTTGCTAGCTATGAAAAACTTTCGTGCCCTGGACGGAAAAGTAGACATGTCAGTTTGTTTAACCTAAAAAAAAAATCAAAAACTGAGCTAAAATTCAAAAATTAACAAATTCGTATCTATAACCGTTTATTTAGAAGGAAAATTAAATGTACAACTACAATAAAAGATTTACTGGAATTTGCAGCTTCTTGAATGAAATTCATGTTGAACTAAACTACGATCAAAGATTCTAAAATTATAGCGGTACAGAGTTTTAAACTTGACAGTGTCATAAATTAATAATTTAAAACTATCGTTACTATTGTAATGTTAAAAACATGGTACCTTATAATAATTCCATTGTTATCACTGAATCGTATTATTTTACTCATTTCTCCTTAATCCGTGGTTCAATATGGCAAGGGGAGAATGAAAAGTTTAATACATTACACGCTACGAAAGCTCTTTCAGGTGCTCGGAGTTTTTAAATATCCTCACACCGAAGAGTGAACTTTCGTAGCTTGTAATGTAAATAACTATTAATGCTTTGGTGGAAGCATTCCAAAAAATTATGAGTTACAACGTTACTCCGGCCAGTGCTCCAACTGATAAATAGAAAAAAATGTTTATAGAGAATTTTGTAATGTATGTTAAAATGGTAGCTAAAATAAACGCTAAAATATACTTGTTTTTATCTAATTTCAAAATTAATTTGATGAATAATTAAATTAATATTAGGATTAGAAAATTGTACACCGTGTTGGCTGAATGATGTATGTATGTATGTAGAAAATACACAGGATAAGAAAACTTTATTTATAGCTACGTAAACAAACTTTCCAAATAAATTCTATGGTTATTTTGTAAATTAGAACTACCCACCTACCTACCCAAAGTCAACACCTTGCATGTCGGATCCGCTGGGATATACAGGGTGTCTTGCTAAGGCTGGCCACCGGCTATATCTCGGAAACTAATGGGCCTAGAACCTCAAAATAAAAAAATTCCAGACATAAGTGATCACGAGGAATTCAATGAAAATATTTTCAAGACGTCCGCACTTCCGGAAATACCGGAAGTTGACACCTACTTCGTTATTTAAACGGAAACACCCTGTAAAATGGACAAGTTTTCTGTCCACTAGGATCCACGTTTCTGGTTTTTAATCCCTGGTTTTGAATTCCCAGTCTTTTCTGGATTTTTTTCTGGTTCCTCTTGGGTCCCTGGTATCCACACTAGTACTCTTATAGGTTTCGGAACGTCCTTGGTGCCGAGTTTCGCTCCTGACCAGGGTTCCATTTCCCTGACCACCCGCACCAGCCAGTCCTCTGTGGCCTGGTCAGCGCAGGAAGCCATGAGAAAGTCCCCTCTAAGCTGCACTCCTGAGAACCTTTGTGCAGGTTCTCCTTTTTTACGTTGTTCCAGTTCCTTGCTGGTTCCGGGTTTTGTTACACTGGGGTTCACCTTCAACCCTAGCTTTCTAGGTTCTCCAGTTTCCCCCTGGTTTTGTAGTTTCTACTCTTTTCTCAGTTTCCTGCGAGCGGCTCCTGAGAGTTTTTTTTTTGGGTGGGTCTTTCTTTTCAGAATCCCCTTCCCTTTTTGAATTAGGTGTGTCTTGGTCCATATGGCCCCCGAGTAATGGAGCTATTAAAGAAATACCATTCGCAGAGCTCCATACGTATGGTAGGGTAGGCATTTATTTTCAAACGTGCGCCACTTCTTCGAGGTTGAATCCAGAAGGGACTGATCTACTATCCAGCCACGCATCCTTTTAGCCTGGGTTCCCGCCGTACGATTTAGGTTTTTAAAGGTTGTTCTCCTTTTGGTCCAGGCGGTAAAGCCTAGACCCCCGTATTCCTCTGTTCGCGAGATGTGACCTCGACAACAGAGTTTTACGGTCTTTCGGAGAGTCCACTTTCGGACGTACTCCGGCATCGTTATAACCCCTGTGTAGACCTTTAGTCATGACACGACAACTAGGTTGGGGGAAAGTCATGCTAAACAACAGTTAAATTTATCCTCAAAAGGTGAATAACTACTAAAAAGAACTAATTTCAAAGTAAAATGAGTTAGAATTTTTAAGTTTGTATTTTATAACAGTGCAACAAGGATATGTGTTTTGCAGGTGACGTCATAGCCTATACCCGAGTCGGGCATTGTTACCATAACTCTAGTCACAACATAAATTTTTTGTCAAGGTTAAGGAAACAGGCAACCATCAGAGAATATCAAAATTAGTGTTTAAAGATTGCACAGGCTACCAAGTACTTGAGAAGTCCATCTAAATAAAAAATAGACCTTAAGGTATAAGAGACCGCAGTGGGTAGGTCGGTAGGTGGTTAGGTGGGCCCACCTTCACACCCACCTACCCACTTGATTTGGTAAGGTCTTACATGAGGGGGGAGGGGTCATGTGAGAGCTCAATATTTAACCAGTAGAAGAATGGGTGATTAGGTGGGTAGGTGGTGCAGCCAGTCGAAGGAAAGCCTTACAGCTATGGGTGGTACCGGGGAATCGATGTATTCCGATAGATTGTTCGTAGGTTCCACCTTGAGTATGTGCCTTTTCGATCAATGGTAACTTCCTCATCTGAGGTCTGTGGGTAGATCAACGTTTGATTGTTAGATCAACAACCCTTCTCATGAAGAAGAAGAGGTGGAATGCAATCGGAGGTGAGGGAACACCGAGCTACCTACTGACCAATCTCTGTGAGCAAAGGTTGAATCGGTAATGGCAATTGATATTGCCATTACCAATATCAACTGCCTGAGGTGTTTAATTTGTCATTATTACAGTGCAGGTACAGCTTGACACACGTAAGGTGGCCAGTGGCGCAGTAGCCTTTGGGGAGTGGCTTAATTTTCAAGTTTGTCAGATTTAACGAATTTTACTATCCATGCAGACAGGTTAAGACTTTATGCAAAGTCAATTGAAATGACAAAAAAACTAAAAAGCACCAGATAGTAGTAATTTCGGTACTGTCTTATCTTATCAGCATATAAAAAACGTATTGTTTATAAATTCATTAATAGAGGTGTTTTTGAGTCATTAATTCGGTAAGTCAATCAAATAATTTAAATCGCCGTCTTTTCCAATTCGCTTATTTATTAATTAAATAGGTATGTCAGTACTCGTCAGTCAATGTGGACTAGCGAAGAGAGCGAAGGGAAAAGAATCGATAATAATTTTGTTATCTTTTTGGTTTTATTTAAATGTAAAATCGGACCGTACTGTCAACTTTACAGCCCAGCATTTCTCTATTCAAATAGAGCGGCGTGGTTCAAAAATATTGAGCTAAACCTCGTGCTCGTGAGTTGTGAATTATGGTGACCGCATCTTCATATATTAAAAATAAAATATTTTCTTGCTAACGTAGTGATACTAAAGTCGTTACTAAAGTAATAAAATTCCGTATTTTAACATTTAATTACAGAAAATTCATTTTTAGTCAAGAACTTTGATACTCAGTGTACCGACCACAGGCATGGTTTGAATATGTCGCTTTCTTTCTAAAAACCTCTCGCTTCTCGATCTGCACCTCTCAGCGGCCACCTTAGACGTGTCGATCTGTAGGTGGGTAAAATCTACTGGACTTCTACTGAAAATTTCACGCCATCAATTTTCAGCCAATAAAGTACGAGCATTGCTTACCGTTGTCATGGTTATTTGTGTATTATATCGGAAATTTTCTCCTGCAGGGGTAAGCTGGAGAGTATTATAGTGGAAATTTTTTTTGATGTTTAATAGTGACAAACCGGATCTTTATAAATGTCAACTGTTGACTGTTATTAATATTAATCAACCAATGCGTTTTGTTAAAGTTTCTATTATAATTTAATATTAAAGTGATGTTTTCGCGTATTACCACGTATGAAATCACGGATTCACTATCGAAAAAATGATCTGAAGAAACCTAATTTACCTAATTTAGTAATTCTATGTGAAATAGGTAGGTACTTACATAATTTTTCGGATTAACTCACGGCGAATTCATGGGGGTTCGACCACTTTATATTTATAATTAATTGTATGGCACTTTTTGTTGGTAGAATCCATCTGCCTGGCAAATCCTTGCGCTTTGGAAAGAATGGCATCTAATCAATACTAATCATAATTACTATTGTACCGCAATTGTCGACTTATCATTATCAAAAACCACACTCGGCTGGTGAAGTTTAGAAACTAAAATGTGTGTTTGACAGCGCTAATAATGGCGGCGCAGTTATTAAACGTCAGTTTGGCGTTGTCACGTGATTATGTTACGCCGCCATGTCATATTTTTATTTAACAATTAAATTGTAATTTTTCTATTCAAAACTAATTTTGTTGTGAAATTTTCTTTCCAAATACCACTCGAAATCAAATTATACCAGGAAATTTTGTTCTCGCTTACGAATATTTTAAGAAAATTATCCCTCGCCTTCGGCTCGCGATAATTTTCAAAATATTCGTGAGCTCGAAAAAATTTCCGGAAATAATTTGACCTCTAGTGGTATTACATGTGAAAATTGCCTTCTCTTTTGAGTTTACAATGTTCAGTGTACTTTCATCTCTCTCCACTCATATATCCAATACCTATTCAGTATAATTCAGCCAATACAGTATATTTTGAATATTAAATCCCAAGAAACTCAATGATCAAAATAATATTCGTAGGTTTTTAATTTTTTTATTATATGATAATTAGATATTATAATAATTATTATAAATAATACAAAGTATAGAGAACTCAGTCAGAATCATAGGTTTCTGTGGCACTAGCGGTGCTACTAGGTCTGTGTAAATCTCGGCTATGTCCTCCTCGACTTCCATAAGCCTGAAAGAAAAAATTGAGTAGGCATTTGTTAAAATGGCTGTTATTATATTACTTCTTGTGCTATTTTTCGCAAATTTTCCTCCATTCTGCGACCTGTTTTTTGAACCATGATCGTAAAATATCCATTAGGATTCTGTAATAGTACCCATGGCTCATCAAATTCAACACAGCAGCCTGAATCCATGACTAAAACCTTTAAAAAGACAAACCACATATACAGGGTGCTACTTAATTATAGGGCATAATTTCAAGGGCGCTTTCCTGAAATAAATTGAAGTAGAAAAGCTCATATAAACTTATTAGTGTCCTGAAGAGTCTGGTTTTCAAGATACTTACAGGGTGTCCAAGTTTAAAAACAATTGTTTTTTTATTAATACCTAAATGGTCCTTTTGCCCATTTTGTGAATTTTTTTAAAAACACTAGTGTACTTTTTTTTTGTTAATATTATTCGTGAGACAAGCCCCCCCCCCTCCCCCGAGACGCACTTGGGACTTATAATTACCTTTTAGTTAGTGTCAACTTAGCGTCTTTTAAAATGAATAACCCTGTTAGATTTAAATAAAATGGGCAAAACGATCATTTAGATATTACCAGACTCTTCAGGTCATATGTTTATATGAACTTTTCTACTTGAATTTGGTTCAGGAACGTGCCCTTGAAATTAAGCCCTATCATGAAGTAACACCCTGTATAATATCTCAGAAATATTTCTTCATAACCCTAGTCCAATGTACTGAAGGTCACTTGCACTGTTTTTTTGTTTTGTTTGTTTATTTGTATCTTATGCAGTTCATTTAAGGAAGGTAAGTAATATTAAGATCTATTTATAAAAACAGAGAATACGAAGAAAGCTACCCTTTGAAAACAGAATATGATAATCATGACATACAGTGTCACGCATAACGCACGCATCATAATATGGGAAAAATATGACAATGATACGCACACCACCTTGTCATGTGTCTTTTAAAACAGAACTGTAAATTTAATTTTTTTGGCAAAAAATTACAAAATATGCCATTAGTTTTCAAAATTTTAGAAAATGTCACAAGAAAAAGTTGTTTGATATTTAATTTTTCACCCATGTAGGTACCTACCAATTTTGAACCCTGTAGCAAAAAATTTGGTAATTGTATACATCCGCGGCTCCTACGTTTCATCATTTTTTTCGGGACCGAGGAGCGAAATAGGGGTGCTGGGTGGGTAAGAAGCTAAAAATAGCCATTGCAAACTAATATTAAGGTCACAGCTAAGGTCTATTTGACACTACGGTCGAATTTCTATTTTTTTCTTCACTTTCAGGGCAAGGAAAATCTTCGAAATGAACAGTAGCACGGTTTTTATTTTGAATTTTGCATTTATTTTGCATTTTTTTTTTTTTCCTAAAATTATGCTGCATCAACCTCTGTGGGTTATTAGCAGCTGGATCCGTTCTCTATATCAGGTTGTAGACATTAGCTGCCTTTAGGAAGTCTATAAGATCGCTGATACGTTCTGGGTCGTTTAGGATTTCGCTGGAAGTCCCGATTCTGTGTCTGTCTCTCAGTGGTTGCAGATCTGGACACGCGAACATGATATGGTGCATGGTCAGTGAAATGTTGCATGTGGTACAGGTAGGAGGGTTCTGTCTGGATAGTAAGAAGGCGTGAGTGAGTCTTGTGTGACCCAGTCTTATTCTGCTCAGTTTTACCTGGTCGTACCTGAGTTCAGGTAGGGGTAACTTACTTGTGACAGAGGGTTTGATTGTCCTCAGGTGAGATTGGCTTCTGTTCCATTCGTCTTGCCACAGTCCCTGGATTTCCGTTTTGATGAGTGATCTGTGGTCATTGGGAAAGTGGACATTGGTAATTTGTTGGTGTTCTGACGCGGCTGTTATCTTTGCTAGCCTGTCTGCCCTCTCATTTCCCTCGATGCCAACGTGTGAAGGAGAAAAAATAAAGAGAGTTCTGTTTGAACTCTCTGCTAGTCTAGCTTTTATGAGTTTTACCAGTGGATTTTTGGGGTAGAGCTGCTTTAAGGCCGTGAGTGAACTCAATGAATCTGAGCAGATGACGTAACGATGTACGGGAGAGGCATTTATGATTTCTATGGCTTTAAGGATAGCATACAGCTCAGCTGTGAAACTACTGCATGAGCTTGGTAGTCGATATCCCCATTCCTCTGTAGGAGTAATTACAGCACAGGACACTTTTCCATCAGATTTAGATCCATCTGTGTATATTTCTATATATCTAGGGTATTGGGAGATAAGTTTTTTGAAGTGTGCAGTAAGCGATTGATGGCCAGTTGTGACTTTATTGAATCTTGTGAGCGAGAGGTTTATTTGTGGTTTATTCAACGTCCAAGGGGGTGGAGAGTTGGGAGGAGGTGTTTTTGATCTTGGGATGCGGATATGTAATTCTAATTCCATGCGGCGTATTCTTTCGTAAATAGGAGGAGTAATATTAGAGTTTGAGTCAAAGAGGGATTTGAAGTTGCTAGTGAGTAATTGGGGGTAGCTTCGACTCTTGGGGTATTGGGATGCATTCGCCGCATAATTTAGAGTTGCAAGTTTGCCTCGATAAACCAGAGGCATTTCGCCCGTAAGTGCGAACAAACTTTGAGTTGGAGTTGTACAGAAAGCCCCGGTGGCAATTCTCAAAGCTGTGGTTTGTATGGTTTCAATCACTTTTCGATATGATTTTCTGGCGGATGCATAGGAGGCAATTCCGTAGTCGATCCTAGATCTGATCAAACTCTTGTATATTAAAAGCAGAGTGGTGCTGTCGGCCCCCCAGGAGTGACCAGAGAGGACTCTCATCAGGTTCAAGCCACCACTGCACCCACCTTGATCTGATCAACATGCCGCTTCCAGTTTAATCTGCTGTCAAACACAACGCCGAGGTATTTTATTTGATCTAAAAACGCGAGGCTTCTACCATTAAGTCGAAGAAGAGGAGATTCTACGACTTTTCCCTTGCTGAAACATACACAATGTGTCTTGAGAGCTGAGAATTTGAACCCTGTTTGGTTGCTCCATTGTTGCATACCGAACAAGGCAGTTTGGAGAGTTTTTTGCATATATTTAGTGTTTTTTCCTTTAAGGTAAATGAGAATATCATCCGCGTACATACTACTCCGAACCGGCTGTTTCAGTTTATTAACCGAGTTATTAATAGCTACGAGGAACAGGGTGGGACTTATTATAGACCCTTGGGGGACGCCATTTTCTAGTTTCCTACTTTTGGATAAAGTGTTGTTTATTTTCACTTTAAATGTTCTGTTGTCCAGGAAATTTTTTATAAAGGCAAGTATATTTCCAGACAGTCCCCAGTTCTCGAGCTGTACTAGAATAGGGTGGGTCCAGGTCATATCGTAGGCCTTTTCTAAGTCGAAAAAGACTGCTATGAGTTTTTGTTTGTTGGCCATGGCTTTGTGGATCTCCGACTCTAATTGCACTATGCTATCGGTTGTCGATCGGTGCTTTCTGAAACCGTTTTGAGCAGTATGCAGCAGGTTGAGCTCCTCAAGATGCCAGTTAAGGCGATTATTGATGATTTTCTCTAGCAGTTTACACATCGTGCATGTAAGAGAAATGGGTCGGAAGGAAGATTTTTGGTGGTTAGGTTTGCCAGGCTTCAGAAACGGGATGACGTGCGATTCAGACCAGGTTGGGGGAAATTCGTGTTTCAACCATATTTGGTTATAAATACTTAAAAGGATTTCTTTAGCTTTTTGAGATAGGTGCCTTAGGAAGCAATAAGGGATATCATCTGGTCCGGCACAGGAGTCTCCTGTGGATATGAGAGCCTCCTCAAGTTCCCCAAAGGTCAACGCAATATTTATAGGGTGCTCACGATTATTATCGAGATTATAGGCTTTGTTTAGTTCCTCGGTAACTTTTCGCATCAGAAAACCATCATCGAAGTTTGCGTTGCTTGAATTCGCGCGGAACTGATCGGCGAGAGTCTCCGCGACCTCTATTTCTGAACTAACTAGTTGGGATTGTTCATTTACTAAACTGAAAGGGGTAGCGGCCTTCACAGCTCGCATCTTCCTAATTTTATTCCACACTTCGGAGGTGGTTGTAGAGGGGCTGATGGATGACACATACTCCCTCCAAGAAGTTTTCTTATTTGTTTTCAACGTGAAACGGGCGCGGGCTCTAAGTTTTTTAAACGCTAGTAGGTTTTCTAGGGTGTTGTGTCTTTTAAATCTGTTGAATGCGCGTTTACTGTCTCTTACTGCTGTGGCACATTCTTCATTCCACCAGGGGACGGGATTACGATTTATTGGGAAGGTGGATTTTCCGATATGATTTTGTGCAGAATTTTTGACAATTTCAGTAAAGTTTGTGACAGAGACGTTTATATTGTTTTCTAGGTGTTTTACAAGATGCAGATTATTATCAATTTCCTCGGAAAATGATGTCCAATGTGCGTGTTTGATATTCCATTTAGAGAATTGTATATTGGGGGTAGGTTGCTCGATTAGATTTCCGCCTATCCTTATGGGAAAATGGTCGCTACCGTACAGGTGGTTATGTGTCTTCCAGTTTAATCGGGGAGTCAGAGTTGTAGAACAAACGGCTAAGTCGATGGCACTAAAGCTTCCATTGAAGGCATTGAATCTAGTGGGGGCTCCTGTGTTTAGGAGAGTGAGATTTGCTTGATCGAAGTGTTGTTCTAGAAGCCTACCTCTAAAGTTTGTATCCTGGCAGCCAAAGACCACATTATGTGCATTGAAATCTCCTAAAATAATGTGTGGGGAAGGAATTTGTTTAAAGAGGTCTCTGAGCTGACACCGATCGAGTTCCGCGCCGGGGGGTATGTATACATTACATATATGTATTTTGGTATTTATCACTTGCATGGAGAAAGCCACAGCTTCGAGTTCTGTCACCAGCGCAATCTTGTTAGAAGGGTATGCTACACTCACGAAGGAGGCAACTCCGCCGCTTGCTTTTCTATAATCTGTTCTATTCTTTGAATAGCAGGTATAGCCTCTAATAGTTGTGTCTTTTTTAAGGTTGGTTTCCTGTAGACAAATAATGACTGGTTTGTCTTTTCCGATCAAGAGGTTAAGTTTTTCCAGGTGGGCGAAATACCCATTGGTATTCCATTGAAGGATGAAAGTCAAGAAAGCGAGATTTTAAAAGGAACTTTGTTGTGAGTGGTCTGTGTCAAGGTCTGAGGAGTCTTCCAGAGTGTCGTTTGGGTTTTCGGTTAATTGCCTGAGGATTTTCTTTTGTAGCTTTGAAAATTTTGTTTTTAGACCGCGTTGTGTGAGGAATGGGTATGTTTCCTTTAACATTATTAATAGCTTTTCGACCTCTGTTGTGTATTGTTTGGCTACACTCACTCAAGGGATCTGGGTTACCGGCGACGTTTTCTAGGAAGTGTACAAATTCCTCATAGGAGAGTATATGGGAGGGGGAAGATTGTTCTAGGCGGGGTTTGAGGGGTAGTAGTTGTACATCGAGTGGGGTGATATTTTCAGATGATGAGGTTATCTTTGGTTTTTTATGAGTTCTTTTAATTGGGGGTAAACTGGTTGGAGCAATGAAAGGTTCAAAATTATTCTGGTTTTCTTTTCCGGGGTTTGGACTAGAGTCTGGAGTTTGGTTTATTGAAGATGCTGTGGTTTGAGACGCTGGTCTCTTCTTAGATGAACATTCAGGTGGGTGGTCTAATAGTGCTGAATTGTGGGACAGATTATTCTCTGTTTCTAGTTGCTTATTTGGCGCGGCTATCTGGTCTAGGGGCTGTGGGTCTTTATCTGCGGTAGGCGGATTTGTCATGCTCAAGATTTGATTAGGGCACTGATCCGCTCTGTGGCCTGGCTGCTTGCATAAGAAGCAAGTTAGCTCTCCCGAACTTACGAATATCCTATAATCGGTGTTTTCGTGTTTTATTAGGATGGAGGCAGGAGCGGTAAGCTGGTCATTTGGCTGGACGTAAACTTGTCGCCGGAAACTAAGAACGTGGCCGTATTCTTCTCCTTGAATCCCGGCCCGGAGAAAAGAAATAGTGGAGACTATTTTATAACCAAGATTTGTTAGTGCTGACTCTAATAACTCGTTGGGTATTGAGGGGCAGACGTTTGATAAAATTACCCTAGTTGCGGGGGTAATTAGGCGTCGAACTGTGATGTCTTGTTCTTTTATAGTAATTTTCTCATGGTCTCTTACGAAATTTTGTGCCATTATGGTTGATGACAGGTATATACAAATTCTATTTTTTGAAATTCGGGACGCAAATAAAATATTAATTGGTCCTAGAATTTTTCCGACCGCGATCACGTAGTCGCTGATTTTCAACTAATCGACGACGTCTAGGACTATAGCTTGATCTTTTTTTGGGTATAGTTGTGATTTTGCTGCGTTAGCATAGCTGTTCCCATTTTGTTTAGGTTGTTGTTGGCTCTGATTTTGTGGAGGGGTACTCTGTGGTTGATTCATTTTGATATTAGTTTGTGAAAACCCTGTAGTCAGGAATTTTCTAGTGTAAAATGGTTAAGTGTTATTTATATGATTTGTGTACGAGAGCATTTCGTTGAAAACACAGTGAGTTGTTTGAGATTGGCAACGGTGTGTTCACCGATAAACAAAACGAGATAAGGAAGAGAGCACCAGCTAGTATAAATTAATTTAATAAACAATAAATATTAAAACTATGGTACTTATCTACTGTATCCTGTGGAGTAACACCCTCGCCGGATCAAACACTGTCCTAACTTTATTGAGTGGATGATTCAACGAAAATTATTTTCACAGATCACACGGTAAAATTCACCAATTTACTCGTAGGTAGCACAGTGATGTTGCTCCGTTCAGGCGCAAAACCACAATTATTTTGCATTTATATTCCAAAAATCGCAACATCAGTCCCTGTGGACTGGACACGATATGTGAAAGCGGATATAGCGCTAAATACGTCTCTGCACGCTTCGAAGCGCTTGGCTATTGTTGTGAAGTGATTATTTCCTAAAGTCGAGGTGTTTAATCCGCGCCTCTCGTCAGGACCGTATTCTCTTCGCACTCTCAAAATCGGTTTTTAAAGCCGTTTTATGGCCTTCCCTTTCATTTGCAAAGCAAATGAATACCTTCCTGGCGTTACTATCGGTATGTTCTCCACGCCTATATAGGTGCCATAGTGAAACTGTAGGAGCCGCGGATGTATATAATGACCAAAAATTTTTTCTCAAAAATTTGTTGAACTGAGCATTTCTGGGTTTTCGAAAATTTTTAAACGAATAAAATTATTCCTTTACATCAAATTCATCTTTCCAATGTTTTTTTTTTGTGACCCGTTGTTGTTCTAAATAATGTTTTCTTATAAAAATTAAAATACTGCAGCAAAAATTATGTTAAAATTGGTACAAATTTGATGAAAGTTGATTTAATTTTTATAAATAACTAAACATACGACTTTATTTCGGTTCTTTACTAAGTAAATACATAACATACACCGAATTAAATAACAATCCTAACGAAAAATATTTATTTTGACCCTTTGCAGCACCTTTGAACACAACCAAATATTGCTTAAATAATAATAAGGAATTTTAGCAATGCAACGGAACCATGAGTGCTGTTGAAGCAATTGAACAACGGTAGTTTTAGCTGGGATTGTTGTTTAATTCGGTGTAGGTAAGTATGTATTTACTTGGAAAGAACCAAAATGAAGTCAAATGTTTAGTTATTTGTAAAAGTGAAATCAACTTTGCATCAAGTGTGTACCAATTTTAACATAGTTTTCGCTGACGTTTTTTATTTTTATACGAAAATATTATTTAGAACAACAACAGCTCACAAAAAAACATTGGAAAGTGAATATGATATAGGTATCGGGTGACTTTTAAGTTATCTGTTCACCATTACTAACTTCGTTATTATTGGAGCTAGAAAGTCGGTTAACTAGTTAGCTAGTTGCATTTTTTCTGCTGATTATTATAACTGTGAAAACTGAAAAACAATTGAAAGTCTTCTCTGTGAGATATACATTAAAGTAAATTTTTTTTAATAGAATAGTCTGTATATTTTTGTATTTTCATACTTTTCCAGAAAATCCAACAGGAATAGTTTTTACAGTTGCAGTTTAAATCGAGTGGGTTATGAGTTATAAACAAGTGAAAATCCCAATTTTTTCAGTTTGAAAGCAGTGAACAAAACTAGCAGCTAAAAATATTGGAAAATGGCTTACAGGACCCCATCTTAACTTTTCATGTTATATTCTACTATGTTGTTTAAATATTATTACAGGGTGATGGAAATGATCAGATTTAAATCACACTGTATAAAAATTTCAAATACGCTGTAAAGTATAACACATGAATAGTTAAGATGAAGTCAGCACTATCATCGAGAGAGTAAACGACTTGGTGAATTGGATCCAGAACAGCTCTTAAATGAAGATGGACCATCTGAACCGCCTGACACCATACTATGACTATGAGACAGTGAATAGACTTCAATCGGGACCATTGAAAGTTGTGTTTCAATTGTTTCATTGGGGAGCAGTGTTGTGTTAGAGCGAACTTAATCACAGTGAGCTATCTTGAAAATTTGGGTTATAAAACAGAGACCACCTGTTGTTTTTTGTCTGTTCTCGTAAATTCTTGACCTGCTAGAATTCAGAATGACTTGAAGTTGTATCGAACATTTGCAACTGGGACTCTCAGTACTTGGGACATTTTTAATTTTTCCATACAACAAATAGTATACAAGTGAGCTAAATGGACATAATGAAATATTTTAATCTCAGTAGGAATTGTAGCATTGGCCGGAGTAACGTTGTAACTTACATTTTTACAGGAGGTGCAAAAAATGAACCTTGCAAGGTTATTGAAGGGATAGTTTTCATTTGGCGATCCTTAAAATATCATTTAAATATGGTTAAAGGGAAATCATACAAAACATACCTTTTTGGTGGGAGCAGTCTGCCTATTTAAACCTACCGAAGTGAAAAAATCACTCCAAAAAATTATGTAGGTTACAACGTTACTACGGCCAAGGCTCCAATTATGAACGATGAAAATCTCACCTTATCGTAGTCCATTATCGTGTGCAGTCTATGAGCTATAGTCAGCAAAGTGCAATCAGCAAATTTAGTTCGAATAGTACTCTGAATAAATTTATCGGTCTGCGGATCAATATTAGCCGTGGCTTCATCCATGATCAGTATTATATTATTTCTTAATATGGCCCGCGCCAGACAAACCATTTGTCTTTCTCCAACACTAAGGTTTGTTCCACCTTCACTCATAATAAACTCCAAACAGTCTATAAATAACTTAGAATGTACCTACATAAAATAATTTAATATGGAAAATAAACAGCGTACCTATCCCGTAATCTATGGCTGATTGTATTTCTACAATAACAAGTGTGTTAAACATTGCTTGATCGTCGTATTCGTTGAAAGGATCCAAATTGTATCTCAGAGTGCCAGAAAATATTACCGGTTCCTTTAATCCAAATTTGTTGTACAGGGTGATTTTTAAGTTGAGGTATTCCTTTTAACACCCTGTAGAATTCATTAAGGCAAACAACTTTTTTAAACCATTTTTCAAAATTTTAAAATGAAAAGATACAAGCCTTCGATAATTATGATATATTTTAATCCCGACTTGCGGTAAAGGACTCCGCAGAATCCTTATGCAATTGGCTCGCAGTTAAATTTGTTAAAATTTTGGGGATCAGTATTTCGATGAGTAGATCAGAATTCTCTGTGGCCATAACACTCCAAAAATACCTGTTCTCTAGATATTCACCTCTGAAGATGGATTTTTTCTATCATGAAGCTAAAACTTCAGGCAAGAAAATCAAGGGACGAAAATTGACTCGGTATAAACATTTACAAACAAAAGATTGCATAAAAAAACTACTCAGATTTAAATTTATTCTGGAAAAAGGTTTTGGGAGGAAAACTGAATGAAAATCCACTTGTCTCCGAACTAACTAAACGAATTTTCTTGTAACTATTGTAATGAAAATTGTGATGAAACTTGAAACAAGAACCAAATTACATCTGCACGTTTTCAGGTGGAATCAGCGGTCTTTCTTATCTGAGAACGGTTCGTAACCATGGTTACGAAAACTCGAACAATGCACCACTTGACTGAAAAGATCTAGCGATTGTTAAAATTTTCCTAATGATGGTTACATACCTTTGTCAGACAAGTAAGAGCGCTCTATTTCCCCTGAAAACGTGCAGATTTAATTTGTTGTTGTAAACATTTTTTGTGTCGTGTTGGCAAGAAAATTCTTAAGTTGTTCGCAAATGAAAGCTAGTTTGGAGAAAAGTTGATTTTAATTTACTTTTCCTCCCAAAACCTGTAAATTTTATTAATTTTATTTGGAAACTTTTGTTTTTAATATTTTTTGTCCTGAGTCAATTCTCGTCCCTGGATTTTCTTTCCTGAAGTTTTAGCTTCAATATACGAGGGTAAAATATCCAAAATCGGTTGACGAGTAAATAAAAAGTTATGCACTTCAAGAGCAAACAGTTGATTTTATGAGATCACCCTGTAAATACAGGTGTTAAATTAAAAATTTGAAAACCTTTTACAGCTTTGAAATTTGTTCATCAAAACTTAAAAAAAAAATTATTTGGAAAACGGGGGTACGAAACCGCCGAGTGATTCTGCACGTCTTCACATATCATACCTTGTAGAAAATTTGTTGAAAGTTTCTTAGAGTTTAGATCAAATAAAGTGTAAAAATGAAGAATAGAGCTGCTGACATGAGAAACAAAACCGAAATCCCCTGGAAATTTCGAAAGGCATCCCCAAACAAAATCAGGTAAAATTTTTGGATGCTACACTTTCATTTGTGCGTAGGGGTAGTATAGTTTGGTACTTACGAAATATTTTAGCCTACACCTACAATACACTCTTGGTTTTCCTCTTTTGTCAATTGCTTTTTAACAGCGGGTATTATAAAGGCTCATTAAGTTAACGGGCAGATTTCTGTGGCAATTTCTGAAGAAGGTATCGAGTCTAATAAGTGAATTTTTTTTAAATTTATCTATTCTTGACATGAAAGATATTTAAAAAATGTTAATAAAAGTCATTTGACGTCGATATTAGCTTCAAAAACGAGCACAGAAATCTGCCCGTTAGCCTAATGAGCCTTTATAATATTGGCTGCTATAGTATGTCAAATGATTTTCTTATTTTTTCTTTTTTATTTTTTTTATTCTTTTTATGTCAAATCATTCTCTTTGTGTCAATTGCTTTTCTTATTTAAATTACGTGCAGTGACAGTAATATTAACATGGGAAAAGCATTTGGTATAAAGGGAATCTAATTTGACAAAAGAGGAATTTAAATTGAAAAATCACACTGACATTTGATAAAAAATGGGAAATAAAGCATTTGACAAATTTGGAAAAGCAATTATTGACAAAAGACGAAAACCAAAAGAAAAAAACTGTAAGATCAATCTCAATTATTATTTTCAGTAGTTAGTCTCTTCTATAGGTATCCCAGATAGCAATTTAAACTTGCATCTCACTTTCAACAAGTTTGACGTATCAAAAGCGAAAGTTTGTGCCAAACTTGCTATGGCAAGTATGTACACTTGCAACAAGCTTAAATCAAACTTTCTAGTTTCCCAGCAACAAACTTGCTCCAAGTTTGTTTTTACAAAGTATATGCAATGTTGATATAACAAACTTGCTCGAAGTTTATTTTTACAAAGTATATGCAATGTTGACATAACAAACTTGCTCGAAGTTTGTTTTTACAAAGTTTATGCAATATTGACATAACAAACTTGCTGGAAGTTGATAGGAGACCTTATAACCTAAAATTATTATCAGTGTCCCATTTAAATGGGTGGAGGAAACGTCGATTTTTTAAATAGAACCCTGTATATTTTTGCATATTTTCGCATTTCCTGAGAAAATCCAGTAAAAACAATTTTTACTGGATTCTCTCAGGAAATATGAAAATACAAAAATATACAGAGTGTTCTATCTAAAAAGTTGACGTTTTCTATACCCCTTTAAAATGGGACACCTGTATAGCTGTAAATAATTTTAGGCTATCGGTCTCCTCAAACCATAAAACTTTTTACTCGAATCTTTTTTTATATCTTGGGCGGCAAGGCTGCTATGGGATAATAACGAGAGGATGGACCATCTTGTACAATGTTGATACAACAAACTTGCTGCTTCTTTGTTAAATAAGAAAAAATAGTTGAGATTATTATAATACATGATTTTATTTTATTATACAATATTTCATGTACGTATACATTTTCATTTTAGTTATTTGTTTTTTGCCGCTGTGTTCTGAAACAAATAAACAATTATTAATAGGTAGGTAATTAATAATATAATGCTACACCTTACTACCAAAATCAGAATAAAATGAGTAAGGAAATATTGAGCCAAAATGGGTAACTATAAGGATTCAATTAAGGATAAAAGGTAATCCTACTAAATGAGTGTAGGTACATTTGACAAAATTATTTACATACCTAACCTAAAGTCTGAAATCCCTGTATTTCCAGGATTTGTCTGTCCACCAACGTGGTTATTTAGGTTTAGGTTGTTATAATGCCCCCAAACGTACACTAAATGATTACATAAAGGAAACGAAACAATAAAGGTAGGGTAGGGCAGCTAAAAAAGTCAATAAAATAAATTATACCTACTGTTTCACTATTCACCACCACGTCTCACTACGTATACCTCGACCTCCGCGTACACAATTCAATTTTCAATTTACATCAGGCAGTCAGGCAGTCCACCCACGAGAACAAATAAAATTATTACGAATTCAGCAATGGCTGACATGGCGTCATCTCGACTCAGATTCTCGACTCTCTCGATCTCCATTGCGATTGGTCACGAACGGAACGCACGAGCATACACGAAAGCACACTGACAGGCAAGTTTGTAACAAACTAACAACAAACGTGTTACTTTATCTTTGAAACATTGCTTAAAAGAAAATATTGTCGCAACATTGTCACAAACTTGAAACATCATTCTTGAATTAACAAGGTTGTAGCAAGATTGTCACAAATTAATCTTTTCACATTTGAGGTGACAATTTATATTCAAAGAAAAGTCAAGTTTGCAGCAAGCTCACTTGCTATCTGGGATGTTATCTGTTAACGATTTATATTTCATCTTTCAGTTCTATACGACATAGGTGCGTCCATTTTAGTAGCAGTAGATGGGGATCTTGGAAAACTACATGGGAAACGGTAAGGGATATGAAATCGGTTAAATGAGTTGCACCATTTTATATTCTTTAACGTCTCGTTTAAATAAGAGCTCGTTGCAGGCAAATAAGTAATGTTAAGTTTGATATTTGATGACATCATAGCATATTGCCGCTAATCTGGAAATTTACAACACGTTAGCGTGCCGGTGTCACTACCATACTGTTTTTTGGTCTCGTTTACTGGGTGACCTTGGGCCGGTTGCACAAACGAAAATTAGGAATTTTCAGATAATTACTGATTTTAAAATGCCCTGTATTACCAAAATATTGGTCTGATACTGCTGAAAATAAGTTTTACTCCCTTTAAGAACAGTTAATTACTGATAAAAAAATGAAAGCTCATAAAATATTTTTGCCGTATTTTCAAAATTTGCAATTTAAAATCAGTCATTATCTGAAGATTTCTAATTTACGTTTGTGCAGCCGGCCCCTTATGTAGTGCAATTTTTGTTTTCTTTGATTGTTTATGTGTGGGAAATAAATTAAGTTACATGAGCTTAATCACAGGACTGGGCTCTCATTTTTTCTAAATAAAGGCTGTACCTATACAGGGTGTACCAGCTCGATTTAGACAGCGGTAAGGGCCGTGTAGGTCTCGTCAAGACGAAACGTTTTTTATTTGAAGTTTTTTGATTTGGACCTTCGTTGCGGGAATATGGCCGACTTCCGGTTTTTAGTTTTTTGGCTCCAGTTTCGGCATTTTTAGGTTCTCGCCCAAACTGAAACTAGTTTTAGAAACTCCTTAGCTTCAGTTACAACTTTCATATTGAAGTCAAGGTTCTATCTCTGTTGGATTCAAAATCTTAATTTTTCAATTTGATTCAATTTGAATTGATTCAAAGACTTAAAATTTAAAGTCTTGGGCATGTCGCCATTTTGAATCCAACCGAGATAGAACCTTGACTTCAATATGAAAGTTGTAACTGAAGCTAAGGAGTTTCCAAAACTAGTTTCAGTTTGGGCGAGAACCTAAAAATGCCGAAACTGAAGCCAAAAAACTAAAAACCGGAAGTCGGCCATATTCCCGCAACGAAGGTCCAAATCAAAAAACTTCAAATAAAAAAACGTTTCGTCTTGACGAGACCTACACGGCCCTTACCGTTGTCTAAATCGAGCTGGTACACCCTGTATTTATTATTTTTGACTTGATTGAGAAAAGTTACTTATTTGCCATAATGAATTTTATAGTGTGTTTAAAGGAATACCTCAACATAAAAAGCACCCTGTATAATAATTATTACTACATTAAGGTTTACTACTAGATTATTACTAGATTCCATAAGTATATACAGGCTGATCCCGAAATGGCGGACATGGTATATTATAGGGTGTTGTAGAGGATGTTCAGAAAGACTGTAAATTTAAAACAAAAATGTTTTCCTCGGCTTCATTACCGAGATATAGAGCGCCCTTTTTAAAAAATTTTAATTTCAGTTTCAGTTTCAGTTTGTTTATTCGTCAATTTTAAGTAAATACACAAATGGAGTGTTACTTATCAGACACGTCATTAATAAGTTTACAAACATATACAAGTTGACAATCATACACAACATTCACATTAGTTACAAACCTATTCTATTACCATCATTCTTAAAGAATTCGTCTAGTGAGTAAAAACTTTCATTCGTAAGAAAATCCTTTATTTTTGCCTGAAATTCAGCAATGCTATCTGTGTCTTCAAAGCATTTATAAACAGATAAGGAACTCCGATATAATTTGGACTCTGCTGCCCTATGCTAAGCCTAGAGAAAGGGAGAGATAAATTATTTCTACTTTTAGTCTCGTACGAATGATAAGTTGATTTCTTATGGTGTGACGCAATACCTTTTTTAACATAAACTAATAACAAGTATATGTATAGGGATGGTAGGGTCATAATCTGCATTCTTTTAAAAAGCTGTCTGCATGGTGCTCCGCTAGGTGACGAGGTCATATATCTTATGACTCTTTTTTGTGCGATAAAGACACGATCAGCACCACCGGCGGAGCCCCAGTATATATAAGGCCGTATGAAATTATGGACTGGAAGAGAGACCGGAACCTTAGGCTTCGGATGAGAAAGGAGCAGGAACTCAACTTTGGCAAAATACTGTCTATGTTACTGTTCCAGATTAACTTTCTGTCAATGTATAAACCTAAAAAAATTTTCGCGATGACGTTTTCAATCGATTTTCCATCAAGTTTAATCAACAAGCTCGAGTCTACTGGGATATTTTTCGTTATGATCTCCATTGCAACTGTTTTTTCATTATTTACCTTCAAGCCATTATTCAGACACCAGTTTTGAACGTAATGTGCACATTGGCTAGAGCCCCTAGAGAGATCCGGCCTTCCTTCCCCCACTACCAAGGCGTTCGTGTCATCCGCATATAACGCGAATAACACTCTTCCTAGTCCGTTAGTCGGGAGATCGTTCACGAAGCACCCAAACAATGTCGGTGAGATACATGAGCCCTGAGGTGTTCCTTTTTTTATTTCTAAGGAGTCTGAGAATTTCTCACCAATTCTAACCCGCTGAAACCTACCACTCAGATAGGATCTGATCCAGTCATTAGCTGGTTCTCTCACTCCCATGTTTTCCAATTTCTCCAACAATAATCTATGATCAACAGTGTCGAATGCGCGACTCAAGTCAAAAAATAAGCCCGCTATATGTTTTCCATTGTTCAAGCCATCATAGATATGTTCCATCACAAAATCTAATGCAGTGTGAGTCGAATGTTTCACTCTGCATCCATGTTGGTATTCAGTCAAGAGCGCGTTTTTTTCCAGAAAGTTGGTTAGTCTTATGTTAAAGGCTTTTTCGAAAATTTTTGATATCTGACACTGTACTGCAATCGGTCTATAATTTTTAGTGTCTTGTCTGCACCCCTTGTTTTTAAAAACAGGAATGACCTTTGAAGTTTTCAATGTGGTAGGAAATGTGCCCAATTAAAATGGCAGTCAAATTTAAACAACCTCCACTGGCAAAGTACATGATTTGACATAACTATAACGATAGTGTTGCTTTTTATTATTTTTATTATCGGTAACGGAATTACAGGCATTCAAAGTTCACCTATTCCATGAGTTCAACAAAATTTTTCAATGTGGAATCGTTGATTTTCAATCGAATTCGAGATTTTGAATAATATTATCGAATATGTATCCGCGCAACGATTATTGTTTTAAGCTTTGTTGGACTTGCCATTTCATATGTTTCCATGGTAACATATCTATTTGGGCTTTGTAGACCTACACATTATTTTTCTGTCCAAAGAAGGGTGTCCAGTGCAGTGTTGTAATTTTTTTTCACAAAAGTGGTCATATCTTATTTTTAAGGGAGCCATACTGGAGAAAAATTATATGAAGTTAGAATCTTTAATCCACAATGAATGCTGTGGTGCGGTCCCATGTCCGCCATTTCGGGGTCATCCTGTATGTACAGGGTGTCCCGTATCGTTATGTTCAAATTTTTTTAGCATAGGTATAGTAGGCTTATTTGTGAGCCCAAAAAACCCAAAAGTGGCAGGTCTATCTTTATTCGTTACGAAGCTACAGGCCTAAGAAAATTATGACTAAGAATAACAAGATTCAACTTTGAAAACCACACAACGGCATGTGTTGTGGTTTAGGCTAATATTTTATTGCTATGGTAACGACATGAGTAAACATCACCGAAATAAACATTAGTAGAGGTTCCCCTGCTCATACGAAAATAGGTTTGAAAATGCCTCTTGATGCATGGAAGGTGTATACAAAATTTCACGAAAATATCTTGATTCTTATCAAAGTTATTATGAAAAAACGATTTTTTTCTTGAAACTTCAACACCCTGTAGTTAAAAAGTTGAGCCTCTTAGGGCATACGTTTATACTTACTTTTTTTCTTAAAATGATTTCATCAATTATCCCCTGAATAACCGGTTTATTTTAGATACGTATTTAAAAATTTACATAATTAAGGTAATATTTGACAGTTTGTGATCAAAAATTAGTTGGGACAACAAAAAACTTCAAGTTTGGCTACTATCGTATCGATGTTCTCCACCTTATTGACAGATCACTGAAAATGCCCTTTATTTTATATTTATTATTATCTACACAGATGGATCGGTGCTCTGTTCGCTGCCGCGGCACACATCGTTCGCGATAAAAAAAAAAAAAAAATCAAATAAAATAAAATAAAAACGAGGCATTCGTTCGGCCTCAGCTTGCCTCGTTCCCGTTCGCCCGTTCGTGTTCAGATGCATAGTACCCGTCTTAAAAGTTCAGGGGAATGTTTTCCAGCAATTCTGGTCGAACCTCTTACAGAAACACCAAGTATAATAATTATTGACGTCCAGTCTGTTAGAAAGAACGCAGGGTCCTAGCAGATGATCCCCGAGGATTTCCGCCTACATGTTGATGGAAAATTTCTGTTGGTATCCCCGGATGAATTTCTAATGGGGAGAATCTTCACTCCATTTATGATTTTTGTGGTGATTAAATTTTTCCTCTCGAGAAAACCCGTCTTCATCGGATGCCAGAACCGTGGATTTGCATTTTCTGCCTGATTGACGAGCCATTGACAGAACTCCAATCATCGCGGGGGGTCATCAGGGGTTAAATGTTGGACTTGCAACTTGAAGGATCTAGGTTATTGTCATGCGCCACCTTCAACACTGTATCCTTGGAGCAGCCGACCTCAGAGGCCACAAGACGAGAATTTGTATTAGCGTTTTCCTCAAATCGATGCAGAATATTCTCTTCAAGAGCTACTCGATCTGGCCGAGGTCGAGCCTGTTCAATAGGACCCTGTCAACAACATTAACCACTATGCATCGCAAACAAGATGACTACAAGTCCGTCTGCAAGTCATACAACACGGTAATAAACGCCGAGAGAACTTGAACTGACCTCGACAGTGCCTGTATTCCGCAAGTGGTGATGCAGATTCGCAAGGAATCGTGGATTGGGGACATGACGATTGGGGAAAGTTCTCGGCATACAGACGTTGTGCCTCATATGCGTATTCCCTCAAACAGCACCGTACATCATGTGCATGTCACGCAGTTCTACCCATATAAACCTGTTAATCTTGCTTTTTGATTGTTTTCCCTGTCTGATTTTAATACTTAATAAAAAAAAAACTAGATACTTAATTAACACCTGTATATTTTATAGACATTTCGCCTTCAAGAGGTTTTTTGTATAGTTATTATGAAAATATAGTAATGAAATTGTCGCAAATAGAAACACCATTGCTTATGGTGCTGACACAGCAATTTTGTCATTATTGCAAACAATTTATATTTTTTCTGGCATCATTATTGAGGAAAAACTTACTTGAGGTATTATTGAGATTTTCTTTCGTAAATCGTGTAGTCCCAATTTACTAATGTCAATACTATCTATGATTATTTCTCCTTCAAAATAGGCCAATCGGAATAAAGCTGCAATTAGTGAAGATTTACCTGCTCCAGTACGGCCTACAATGCCTATCTACAGACAAATTATTCAACAATAATAAGATGTAGTTTTGAACACTTACCTTTTCTTTAGGATTAATTACAAAATTCAGACTATGTAGGACAGGCTGATCATCTGGACTGTATTTCATGGACGCATTCTTGAATTCTATCCTTCCCGCATCTGGCCAATATCCAGGCGGTTTTGTATCTGGTACCTGGACAGAAATCAAATAACATTCAACTTCTTACTAGCTGTATTAATTATTGTTAATGAATATGAAAAATAAAGTAAGCACACTGAGAGAAGTGATGCATTTATCATTATCTCTTCGCTACTTATGAAATGCGAAGTTTAACTGTAATAAGGGTCCTTTGTAGTAAACGAGTTTATTTCCACTAAAACTATTAGTGAGTTTGCAAAAAACGTGAAATTCGTTTGAGTTGATTAGTTTGCCAGTAAATAATAAAAATCCCAAACTAAGAATTTGATCATCACAAACTAAATTATTTACAGTCTAACTATATAACTTCATCAGTAAGTTTTGCTTTGTGTCTACGCAAAATATGAGATTATTTACACTATAACTAACATTATTTATAGAGAATCTTACAGAATTTTATCATTATCAAATATCTATTTAGAGCAAACTTGTGAAGAAAATCATGATTTAAATCTAAACTTTTATAATTTACCGAACAGCAAGCGTGAATATTGCCAATAACTGGACATCTCTTGTGCTTAAAGAATATGTTTTTGAAAAATTAATATTAGTTTGCTGTTAAACACATTTGTTGGGGAATAACTAACCGCGGGTTTCCCCGCGGTTGTATATGCGCAATAACGCCGCGGATGCACGCACAGCGTCATTTCATCATGGTACAAGGGTACAAGCAACAAGCACCGCGAAGTGACGCCACGCGTATATGAAAGTTAAAGTAAAGAAAAAGATTTAATAATTGATCGCATTATTGAAAATAACGAAATAATAATGGAAGACCTGCTGCAAGAATGGTTTTGGATACATGTGTTCTGTTTTTGCAGGTAAGTAATAATTACACTCGTTGCATTAATACATACCACCAGAGGAAGGTACGCAGTTCACACCCTATTGTAGAGATGAGCTTTATCTAAGCTCACGGTATATTTTTATCCAAAAAATCTATGTTAATCTAATTATTATAAAGTTTTTGATGTTATATTAGCTTATAAAGTTTTTTCAAATTTATGAACACTTATTTGTTATAATAAATACATACAGCAATCAAAATATTAGCAAATAAAAAAGAATAGGTAAGTGTAACTCGAAGTCAGAATTATAGGTACAGTAATCAAAATATTAGCAAATAAAAGAGAATAGGTAAGTGTAACTCGAAGTCAGAATTAAGACACCCTTCATTCTTGTGATTGTTGTACAACGTGAATAATATTTGGTAAATAACAATGAATTCAAAATCCCGATGTTGCGAAGGCAAACACAACATACGGTAATATAAAAAAAGTTGTTTCCGATTTTGAAAAAAAGTATAAATCTACTAAAAATAGTATACCTGTGTATAGACCATAGCCGCAACATGCACGCAATCTTTTACAGGAATTTATATAAAAATTACAAATGAATTAATTTACAGAATAATTGGAATTACACCGATAGAAAGTGCAAGTGGGTTCAGATAATACCAGTATTGAATACTTGACAACTCAAGAACCAGGCACCACCATTACTACAGTCAACCTGCATAGGCAAAGCAATTTTATCAGTGTATCAATTAAAGGGCTTGCTGGACTCCACATGCGAGGCACATTTAGTTGACATAATAACTACACATTTTTTAAATGGAAATTATCCGTAAGTAAAAAAATAATTGCTATTAAAGTTATATGTTTTGTAATTTTCTTATTAAGTATATAAAATACTGTTGTTTATTTTTTTGTATTCGAATTTGGATCAATTTTTATTTATGTTAATTTATGTAATTTTTTTTATTTTACATAAATAAAAAGTTATAAAATAACTATTGTGTAAAAGTTGGGTTAAAAGGTTAAATAATTTTAAATAAATTAAAATATGCTTATTTTGATTTTTTTTAAATTTATCCCGATCCCCTTCATCGAAATAAAAAAAAACAGGTGATATTAATAAACCATGCATTTTAACAATAAACTAATAATTTTTTCCTGAACAACTAATGATAATTATTGATTATAATGCAGGTGCTGATCATTAATAAACTTAACTTAGCTTAAACTTCCAAAAAATAATGACTAACTTTTGTCATGTGTCCACTGAGATATTTAGTTTATGATAAAGCAATAATGCACTTATAGCAAAGCAATATTATGTACAATCAACATTCTGATTTTGCAATATTATCTGATCATAAACAATCATCATTTATCAGAAATGAAAAAAAGTTACTGACTAAAATGCATTGATTCCCATACAACATGTGTTTATTTATGAAAAGCTTACATGGTATACATACAAAAATCAACATGTTTATGAAAAACACGAGAAGTTCATGATAATATAAACGAAAACTTTATGGTAAATTTTATATTTAACTCTTGTGGACTTGTGGTAAACACATCTGCTCAAACTAAAATCGCGTTTATTGCAAACTAATATTAGTTAGGCAGAATCGAAACTAGCGCCTAGTTAATCATAACATGGGCTAGTTAGGATTAAACTATTACTTCTCTCAGTGCAGTTATTTATTTTATAGGTAGGTACTGTTAGTTTTAAGTGACAAATTTAGGGAACCCTTAAACTCTTAAACCTTGTCCACACCGAAAGCAACACATACGAACATTCTGTTTATGTTGCTTGTTCCTAAATTGTTTCTGAATGTTGCCAAAAGTTTATTCAAGTTCCCTATTGTTTACGGTTGCAGCAAAAAAAGTTCCTATAAAGTTGCTTGTTTCCATATTCAGCGCAAAGATCAAAGAAAATATAGAAACATTGGTAAACATTTTTTGTTTCTCAACGGTATTTTTATCAGTGTGGACACGTTGTTGCTTGTTCCCAAAGCTCGAAACTCGCGTCGTGAAGTCGTCGCGTAGTTGCCAAAAACATCAGCTTTTAACTTTGACTTAGTTCAGTATATAATAATAAAAAAATATTAATTAATAATAAAAATCATGCCGTTTAAATGGACGACAGAAAATATAATGTGACGTATGACAAAATATGTGACTTTCTGTCTAAAAGACTAACGACCAATATTATTATAAAGGCTCATTAGGCTAACGGGCAGATTTCTGTGATCGTTTTTGAAGCTAATATCGACGTCAAATGACTTTTATTGACATTTTTGTAATTACTTGCATGTCAAGAATAGAAAAATTAAAAAAATTTCCACTTAGACTCGATACCTTCTTCAGAAATGGCCACAGAAATCTGCCCGTTAACTTAAAGCCTTTATAATACCCGCTGTAACAGCGGGTATTATAAAGGCTCATTACCGAAAATCACATAAGTTTCCGAGGACGAGGGTGATTATTTGACAACATGTTGAGTCGAAACCTATGTGGTCTTCAATTAATCACGATTTCACGCATTGTATTCATTAGGTTATACAACAAATAAGAAAATATAGAAAATCCTCGTGAAAACCTGACATTTTGTAATGTTTCACATGACATTTAAGGAAAACCTATGATTGGTGATTTTTATAGCGTCTGTAGCAACCACCAACAGTTTGTATGGCAACATGCCTTATCGACCAATGAAACACGAGGCATGATTATCGCTGTAGTCAATTCACGGTGCTTGACTATCGATAGCTAGTCACGGGGAAGTATAGGGAAATATTACATCATGAGTTGTATGATCAAGTTAATGTTGGAAAAAGCTGCATGATGTGACATCGAGACATGTGGCATTTGACAACTGAGATCACCATGCCTCCCAATCAGTGGTGTGATCCGGCTTCACGTCTTCCTTTCAGGTCAAAACGTGTTTCCCTCGACTAAATCTTTTGACAAATAACGGAACAGCTACATGGAAAGATCGGAGTTGCATAAAGGAGGTTAATTAAAACTAAAAATAACTTCCGACAAAGGGTCGGAGTAAATAATTAGAAGTCATACAATCGATCATTAGGTATAGCTACATTGTCAAAAAATTGTTAAATAAAAATATATTAGATGATTGAGCGCTAGTAATTAGGTGTTATAGTGTGTTGCCCCCCTTGGTTTCATCCAGGCGCGACGGGCTTATTACTTTACCGGGTAAAACAGTATAGGATCTGGTCGGCTTTTAATTTTTTTTATTTCATATGGATAGCTTTTGACGACTTATGTAAGCCTACACAAAAAAATAATCATTTTCAACAATAAAAAAGATATTGCTAAAATAGAAAATCTCGATTTTTCAGTTGTTCAGGAATGAAAATATCGTAAATTCAGATTCTTATTAAACATAAAAATTGTGAAACTTTTCTCTAATTTAGCCGATTTCGTATCCCTTACCGTTTCCAAGATCCCCATGTACCTACTGCCACTGAACTGGACATCCTGTATAATATATCTGATTATTCTTGTCAAAAAACAAATAGAAATGTTCCGTAACAGCAAAACCCTATAAGTTTAAGTATTTGTCGGCAGCCAACATGCATCCAAAGTTAAATTAAATTTCGGACTTTTGCCCCGATTTAAAACATCCAATCCTTGTTTTTGAAGGTGCTAAAGTAACCTATATTGTTATTATTTTTGCTTTCAAAATAATTGTTGTTGTATGATCTGAATAATTTTAGAAATTTTTGATTTCAATTTACTTACACTATTTAAGTCTGCTTCGTGTTCAATCCTTGTAAACTCTAAAACTCTTTCTACAGATGTCATTTGGTTTTCTAATTCTGCAGACTGTCTCATACCCCACTGGAAAAGTCCTGTTAGGCCTATTGCTTGTGTAATAGCTAAGCCTACTTCCCCTCCAGTTGTATCTGAAAAACCACATTTAAATTCAAACTGTTCTATAAAATTAAAATATCCTTAACATTACTCAAACTCCAAATTCAGCTTTAAAGAAAACCGCGCGTGAATCCCTAAATGGGTGTACTTTTTATGAATCGGGACAATTTTTCATGTTTCTGCCATTTTATGATACTTAATGTGTTTTTTGAAATTTTTCAAAGTCAAAGTTTGAACTTGTTGTGAAAATTGTAGTTCAGTTCCTTTGAAAATGTGCCATAAAATTGATATCGAAGTTTAATAATTTTGCCCCTTTCCTATCTACGCCACTGGCTTACTCATAACCAAGACGCAATTTTTTTTAAATAAATAAAGTTCAAAAAATTGTATTCCTATCCGGTTGATTTGGTTTTAAAGTTTTCTTTAAATTTTGGAAAAATAAACATACTCTAATTTTATTTTTCTTATGACCGCCATCATCTACGGAATCGTTACACTTTTGAAATACATATTTGCAAGTAAATTTTTTTAAAATAGTATAAGACGTTTATACGTATTTCGGTTATTGCCATGAAAAGCAATAAAATTAATAATAATAATGGTTATCGGCCATGGTATACCCAACGTGGATATTGACAAAATAAAACAAAAAGTGTACTTAGGTCAAATGGGTATAATTTCAAAAATTGTTTGTCTACCGGTTTCGGGCTTGGACGTGAGGGTAAAATTTTTAAAAATCGTTAAAAATACATATAAATTAATTTGAAATACTTTCCTAAGTGAAAAGTAGGCGTATTATTGAGTTGAAGACTTTGTAGGTTCAAACCTTTAAATATTAAAACATCGAAATTATGAAATTTGTCAAGTAAAGCGGACGAATGTCGTAAAGCGACATTCTCCGGGACGGGTTAAAGTAAAACAAAAGTATAAGATTTTTACCCCCACGTGTTCATGTGAAATATGTGTTTTAATTCTTTTGTGCCGTTCTCAAATTTTCGACTATTGTAAAACTGACAATTGTTCTGATGTTGGGTGTTCAAGCCCGAAACCGGTAGACAATTTTTTTTTGAAATTATACCCATTTGATCTACACGTTTTGTTTTATTTTGTTAATACAATAAAATTAATGTTACTGAACAGGAATTGATTATTTTATGCTTAATTACTTACTTAGGTATACATAGTCATTTATTTTTTCTTGAACTGCACCTTCTAATATATATATTTAAAAAACATTCTTCTGTAAAACTATCAAGGCCTACTCTTCGTTAGTAATTAACAAGTGTAAAAATTCCATATGCGGCAATAATAAATTATTAAGTTGCGCAAAATCCAGAGTGCATTTGTTTTTCACATTGACCATAAAGGCAAGCTATGTTGAAAACGGTAAGAAGGTACCAAATTTCAAGTCTTCGGTGGTCTTCTGTTGTTATACCTTCGAGAAGAGTAAGGTACGTGTGTACAAGAGAAAAAATTACGAATTTTAGTTGTTCCCTATGTATCTATAGTGAACTCTGGAAAACTTTTGAACTATGAATAACAGATTATAGATAGGATGTTCATTAAATTGGAGAAAAGCTGCACTATTTTATATTTCATAAGGATCGAAACAAAATTTAGGATTACTTCAGTCGTTGGTGAGATATTAATTTTTTTTAGATATTCAGTTTTTGACATAGCTCGAAAACACGATGTTCAATTGTTTTTCTGTTTTCATCGTTTTATTCAGCGGAAAAAATACTGCTAGTTTTCTGATTTAACCGAATTTGTAGATCGAAAAATAACGAAGTTAGCAAGTGTGCCTACTTAACTTTGAAGACCCCGTATTTGAAAACCTACTTTTCTTCCATTTAGGAGATACAAGGCATTTTTGTGATCATCTCTCTAACTTTAATACCTACGTGACATTTGCATTAACTCTTGACTTTTTATTATAATGATGTTCATATTGCTTTCTTATTGAGACTCTCAATTAAATTTATAAACTTAGTACACGCAGATATATTATTTAATAACGGCATTTTTCGCAGTTTTGAACTTATGTACACATGCTACATGCAGAAATCATAATGATTCCGGGATCTTTTGCCGAACTCAGTGCTCACTGAAAACTGACCGGTTCAGTTCACTGACAACTAATCATGTTCAGTTGTCAGTGAACGCGAGAAGTGGAAACATCGCTTGCGAACACCTAACCGCTAATGATATACTGTGCTAATGATGTCTATCGCTCGCAGTTGTGGACGAAACGTTCAGAGTAAATCTCCATAGAGAAACTGCCATGCTCAGTTGTCAGTGAACACGAGGAGTGGAAGCTTGTCCACATTTAACCGTTGATGATGTCTACCACAGTTGTAGACGAACCGTTCAGAACAAATCTCAATGTACCATGGTAAAACAGTCCGGAATGAATTACAATTTTAGTTGAAGCCAATTAAAAGCTGTCAAAACTTACACACATCAATGCTACATGCAGTTTTGAGTTGAAGTAAGACTCAATATTTAAATCATTGGGTATAATTTTAAAATGTTGAACTTACTTTTATTGATGGCTAAAAAATAGAAAGTTATAAGGCCGATGTATACTGTGCATAGAATATCCAGCCAATAACCAAACGCTCTTGAAGTGGACAAGAATATGAACCAAGCACTGCTATGTATATCTTGATATCTGTCAAACTCGCAAACTAAAATCATCTCGGCACTATTCGATCTAATCGTCGAGAGTCCTTGAAGAGTTGCGTTTAGATGTGCAAATATTGGGCTCCTTGCTTCAAAGATTTTAGTTTGAAAAATTTTAAGAGTAACAATTGTTTACTTACTTATCCCTTCTAGTCTTTTCACACTTCGACTAGTTTTTAAATAGAAACGACGGATAAAATAAAAAGCTACGCATAAAACTAGGGTCGGAATTAGAAATATCGGTTGAACAGCTGCAATTATTCCTACCACTCCAATCAAATTCAGTATAATCTGAAACAAGAAACCACACCATAAGGTCCTTCTGTGCAATATAAAACTTGCATTAAGGAGTTCGGAGAAAAACGCGGGTCGGCGGGAGCGAAGCGATCTGAGTGCAGGACGCAATTGTGCAGCGGGATATGCATGAACAGTAGTTAGTCTTCACATAATATTTCCCGCTTCACAAATAGGTCCCTCGCTCGGATCGCTTGGCTCCCGCTATCGCAGTATCGCGTTGATCTGTGAACGCTTTAAAGCAGGAACAATAATTGACGTCACGACACTTGCAGAGTATGCAATAACTTGAAAAAAAAAAATAATTTACCAAAAATGTTACAATAGTCGACCTGAGTGATATCTGACATCGCCTCTGAGAATGGATGTTTACCATTAAAGTACCTCAACAGTAGTATTTTTTGTATAAAATCAAGCATTCGGTCATCGATCAAGCATTTAAGTCATTAGTGCGACTTAAATGATGAAAAACCCTTTTGTGAATACACATCATTAATTTATCGAACCGAAAGTATGAAGTGAGTGTAATAAAAACATTAAAAATTTAACTGGCCTCAGTTTACTATTCCGAGCACATAAGTTACAATCGTTTTAAAAGATATAAAGCAAAGAAATAAAAAGATAGATCTGGCGGCTCTGGGCTCTTACTCTATTACGTCGTACAGTCTCTTGCAATCCTCACAGAAGCGCATCGATCCATCATTATTTGTAATCGGGACTACCGGTGATGACCATGGTGAAGACGATTCCTCTCTATGATGCCTTCCTCCAACATACTTTTCAGCGTTGACACTTCCTCCTTTAAAGCAAAAGAAAGTCTCCTCGGCGGTTGTAGAATATTATTCAACGCAGAGCTGCATCTCCGGTTGTGATGAGATGCTGAATCATGTTAGTTCGTCCAGTTGGGCGTCTCTTCCTTGGCAAAGCATTGCTTTCTTCTTCAACGAATTTCTCGGCAAGTTTATATCTTCTCTAGACAGATGTTTTTTTCATCCGGCCGCGAAGGTTTCACGGATTCCAATCTTGCAGCTTGTAGTTGTCTTTGCCTTAGATTTTTCTTCGTATCCTGATTTTTCTTCGTATCCTCACCGTGAAAGTCAGACCTGGTCAGACCGGCTTCACAGGTGCCGATAATTTCTCTTTTTGACAGGGTAACTGGTCCTGTTTGGATTTAGGATTCTGATCGGTTTTATGGTGTTTTCCAGATTAATGAGTATGCCATGAAGATTCCCTTGCTAGTCAGTCAGGGTTCTACTATGCCGTCGACATACGCCCCAGGTCTACCATTTCTTCTAGCCCAGACGAGTTGTTCGGAGTTGGCTTTTTTTCGAAAAAGTCGGCTTTCTTCAACCCCCACTTGAATTTCATCGTCTGTCTTCGACGTGGTGAGTAGCATAATTTCTTAATTTCTCAGACTCAAAGTCAGTTACCATATATTGAGAATGAAACCGTATTTCTGCTTAATGTCCAGACTGAGAATGAAATCATCCATGATAATAGCAACCAGTATCTTTTCCCGAAAGGTGTACCGTCCTATCTGGATTTTCACTTCGGCTTCTCCGAATATCCGAGCTACATTCCCAATTTCTGTCTTCAGAAGAACTTCCTTCACCAAAGGGTAGATGTTTCACTGTCTCAGCGCATAGCGATTAAGGATGGACCCTCTGTTGCTCCGGTATACAGAAGGAAGATGTTTTTCTTATCATTGAATCTGTGATCTAGGAGAAGGCTGTCACTGGATTTCTGCACGATGGAAACAGTATATATCCTGGCGATTTGGTCAACACCAGCCAGCGGACGCCGCTTAGCGCTAGCTGGAATTAGTTCTCCTGTGTCCTTCTCTCACTAGGATTCGCCGAACACTCTGGGCCGAACTGATCTGATGACCTTGGTCCCTGTCGGCAGTCTCGACGCAGATGCCCTATCTTGCAGCAGTTGAAACATCGGGGTCTTGCTGGCGTTCGGATTACGTTCCGCATTATCTCATGAATTTTTGTGTATACTGCTTTTAATTCGCCCGAAGGGTCTGGTTCTCGGTGTCCGTCCTCTTTGAAAACCACTTCCCGGACTCGATACGTGCGACTACGGGTCTAATTCCGTACTGCTTCCTTACGGAGTGCTTGGAGTAGAGCATCATCTGCAAATTTTCATTGATCACCTAAAGCAGCACTTGCCGCATCTTTATCTCTATTCTCCCTATTTCATCGCTGACTTCTCTATTGATTTCTTCTTTAGCATTCTCGACTTTTCCCTAAACTTGTGATTTCTTCACCGGTCTCAGATTTTAATTTTTCGTAGAATTGGTCTTGAATAACCTTGTCAACCCCAAACTTCATTCATTCTTCTTGGTCTTCTTTTTCTTTCCTTCGTCTCGATTCTTGATCTTCTAGAATTTTATTTAGTCCTTGATCTTTTAGTCGTTTCAGTTCTCCTCCTTCCTTTTTTTAATCGTTTAAATTCTTGATCTTCTAGAATTTTTATTCGTTCGTCTCTCTGTTCATCCAAGGTTTTCTTTTGTTCTTCCATAGTTTTCTTTTTGTTCTTCCATCATCTTAAGTAACTGCCGGATGGCTTCAGCTTCAATTTATACCACTTCTGACACCATCTGTTACGTTTTGTTACAATTGTAAATTTTTATGACACCCTAACTAGCTCTTCTCAACGATAAGTCTCGGGCAAGCCCGCCTGCTAGATTCCGCCCTAAGCGAGTTCCCCTACCGGTCCACCACGCAGTCTGGCCGACCCATCTCCGCACCGAACTATACTATACTATAAATACTATATATTTTATATAGTCCCGCATTTTTTATTAGTCCCATTCATCGCAACCCCCAATATTCATTTTTTCGGACCGCGGACCCCAACCTAGTTGTCGTGTCGTGACTAAAGGTCTGCACTAGGGACGACGGCGCCGGAGAATGTCCAAATGTGGGCTCTCTCCGTCAAACTCTATGTTACTCTGTGTCGTGGGCATGTGTCGCGCACAAAGAGATATGGCGGTCATGACTCAACCATCCGGAATGCGTGGATGAGGCACCACTGTAAAAATCTTCCCAATCTCAAGGTATTGCGCGCCGAAGAAATGACCCCAGGAAAACCATTAACACGAGGTCCATTTTTTACATGTAAATCCCTATGGTGCATTGAAAAAGAAATGCACTGTATACTTACTTGATTTAAAAAACATTAAATTATGTTATGAAATTAGTCTTCAATCAAGCAGTTCTGAACAAAAAAAAATCAAATTCAAATCTCTAATTTTCTATGTTTTTGTTCTTGTTATAAAAAATATACATTACCTGAGATGAGTCTATCATTGCATTGGGTAACAGTTCATCAATAGCTCCCAAATCCTTCGAGAATCTGTTAAGAATTCTCCCAGAAGTATTGTTTTTGAAAAATCTCATAGATGCTCTGATTATACTGTTGAACATTCGATCGTGCAATCTGAAAACCCATACTAATGTAAATGAAATAAAGAAAATTAAAATCTTCTTACTTTATTGAAGCTCTCATACAAGTAATGAAAAAGTAGAATGACCGTGTGATAGCAACGATTGCAGTCAGGATAATAATTGTAGAGTATATCGTATAACATTGCTCTCTTGTTAACTTCACGAAAGCTTTATATGAAACCGACTGGTTATGTGTTTTCGCTTCTTCTAAATTGACCCTAATTATTGAAATGTTATTTTAAAGCCATTTATGGACAATGAATTTACCAGACGCAAAGAAAAAAATCTCCAAAGCTGCCAAAAGCTTGAGCTCCAAGGAACAGCATTACCATTACTGCAATTAAACACCAGTTTCCACCAGCATGGAAGTACTCTTTGTACACATAGGCGTCCACGGAGCCGTATGTTCTCATTTCTGCTTCCTCTTCTGGATATTTCGCATAACCCTAATCATTTTAAATATTAAGAATGAACAATCTGATCTAAGACTGCAGCAATGATACAGTGAACTTGTAAGTGAATTAAGTGTGAACTTGTAAGTGTGCTGAGAGAAATATTTTCCTTAAAGGAAATAAAGGTTTCAGGAATTATTTCCTCGCAGATAATTTTTTATTATTATTTTTTTTTTTTGGTTTCAAGAGCAACATTTCTTTTACCGAACCAAATCTTAGACGGATTCGTTGAAATTAAACAGTTGATTTAATCAAATATTTTGCGAAGTTTTTGATATTGGCATAAGAAGTTTACTCATTATAACTAATAATGTAGACATCATAATATTACACTTTTATTCATTCATTAATTTTTTAATTAAATAATTTAATTCAAGCATTAGAGTGGTCAGTTGTATTAAAATCTGCTTCTACAGAATCGTGATTTAAAACCATTACAGATTTCGTATTGTGTCTGGAAGTGACATGAATGAACTCGTTGGTCTAGGTGATTACAATGGTGTAGGAATGTGTTGAAGAAAATTGGAGTGAATAGAATAATTAGAGAATAAACTATAGAATATTCCAAAGTTTTATTAAAAATTGAAATATAGTCATTATTTTACTTGAGGCAGGCAACTGTACAATATCTATCTGTATCACTACACGGAGATGATCACGCATGGTACATTGGCTGTATATTGACGTGGTCAGACCCATACTAACATATGGCTGTCTAGTCTGGTGGCCAAAGATCAACCAGAAACAAGCCATTATGAAAATTCAAAGTGTTCAAAGGCTTGCATGCTTACGCATCACAGGAGCCATGAACACTACATCAACGACAACACTGGAGGCCATACTTGACCTGCCTCCTCTTGACATTCATATTAAGAGCGAGGAACGTTTGGGTGCCTACAGGCTGAAACAAAACCAAAACTGGGACAAACCCGGGAAAACCGGACATTCCAGAATAACTGATACCATCGCAGATCCTATCCTGGAAATGCAATCTGATGGTATGAGTCCTACGATATTATTTGTAAAACCATTTAAGGTCCTAATAGACTGGAAAGAATTGCAACAAATGGAACACCAGTGCCTGAAGAAAGGAGTGGTCTGGTACACAGACGGCTCAAAGACAAAGACAGGTACCGGAGCTGGAGAGCATGGGGTGGTCCCCAGATGCAGTATTTACGTACCACTGGGGATTCATGCCAGCATCTTCCAGGCTGAAACAAATGCAATTAGGCTATGCGTTGGAGAGAATATTAGAAGGAATTATCGAGGTAGGGAAATCTACATCCTCTCCGACGGACAGGCTAGCCTGAAAGCCCTTGCAGCTTATGTAATCAGATCAAAACTTGTCTGGAAATGCCTGCAAGACCTCATTGACTTAGCCAGGTGCAACGTGGTCGCACCAGCTTGGGTTCCGGTTCACCGTCGGACGCCTGGTAATGAGGCTGCAGAACAACTAGCCAAGAAAGGCCCTGGGATGAACTACACTGGGTCCGAACCAGTGTTTGTCATCCCGAGGAACACTACACGCGGGGCGGTGGCTCAGTGTGTAAGAACCAACATATAGCACACTGGAACCATATAACAGGAAACAAACATGGTAAGGTGATGATTGAGGAGCCCTCTCAAAACCTTGGCAGACAGATACTGCAACTAAACATAATACAGATCAGAACGGTGGTGGGTCTTCTCACAGGACACTGCCACCTACGAGTGCACCTACATAAGCTGGGGATATACAGAGAAGAACCAGTTTTTAGATTCTGCAATGAAGAAGATGAGACAGCTTCTCATGTAATATTCGAGTATCCGGCATTCGCACGAACGCGCTATGCGGTCCTGGCACGACTAGCCCCGGGAGCCTGCTGACGGAAAAGACCTTGGTTAGCGGACTGCTGAAGCTTGTCAAAGCCTGCTAGCTTCAGTATTTGGGACCACATAAACCGTCTCTCACACTTAGTTAAAATATCAATACCGATATCAATGTACGATGCTGGCCAAATTTTTTCCTGCTGGCAAAATATTTGCCTAAAATATTAGAACGTGAAGTATTTTTTGAATTTTTTTTCACTTTTTGGCAAAACTTTGAAATGATTTATTATGGTTTATATAGAAATAGAGAAGATGTAATAGCTGTTATTTATATTTATTCAAAAAAATGTCCACCATTATTTACAAGTTATTAGACCTCACTTTCTTACCCCTGAAGAAGCACTAAAAAATAATGTTTGAAAGCTTAGGTTTTGAGAAAAAAGAGTATCCTTTCCTTATCGACTGCTGTCCCAAATAATTATTCCACGTTTATAATTAGGTAATCAGTCAACAATTTTATCAATTTATATACAGGATGGGGCGCGACGAACGCCTCGGTCTGTGTAGCCAAAATCGTGCCCGATTGGAACATTTTTTAAATTGGGTCTTCTACAACTTAAAATTATTTTGGACAATACAGCATGTGCCATATGAGAGTCACATATCAAAGTTAAGTTTTTTTTAAATGGAATGCTCCTATGTTATTGCATGTTTAGATTGTCCGAGAAGAAAAAATAAGATTGGCTTTTACAGTTGGTGTTTAAATTCAGAATTTTGTGAGTTATAAACAAGTGAAAATCGTCATTTTTGAAGTTCAAGGCCCTGTACAACGAAAACGGCTGAAGATAGAGAAAAACGGCTTACATGTCCCTGAGAGAAAAACTTTATTAAATAAAGTGGACTGCCCATTTAACTTGGGTTGCATTAATACACAGCATAACGATCAATCAAAAAAAAATGACATAAATATTAAAAATTGTAACATAAATAATAATTATTAAAGAACATTAATTTTAGGAATAAATGTGTTTGTTTATGATTCTGATAGAATCTATTAAAATTTGTTCAGAAATTTCGTTAATTATTTCTGAGTTCAGGTTAAAGCGATTGAAGAATTCAATTACACTTTTACCGATTGTACCACGACTACCAAACCAAAGGCCGATGACTTCCCATTTGCGCATGCCAAAACTTGGTGAATATTTGCTCTGGTAAAAATTAAAACATTTTTCATAAATATTCTTTTTTTCTAATTGAATTTTATCATCTTGATGACAGTCATTACTTTCAAAACGAATTGTAGGGTCGATAATAAAGGCAGAGTCTGTTTTTGGATCAAATGCAATAATATCACTGAAGCGATTAAGACCATCAGTGTCTACGGCGTGTACTTCTTCATAGCATACAAATTTTTTCTCTTTTAAAACTTCAGTAATTCGGTGTTTAACATTATGATGGCGGTTAATGATTAGGCTGTTGTTCGCTTTACAGTTTCCAATTACATGGGAGGGTATTTCTCTCTGCTGTTCGTTGCATCGTCGGCAGAGGTTGGAACTGTGATTTGAACCAGGGACACCATTCAAATTTGCGTAATTAATGTTGAGTTTGATAGCTGAAGTCCAGTCGGATGTTGATAATTTGCTCTTTGTGAAAATAAATTTATTCGTTTTTGTATAAGTTTGAAAATGTTTGACTCCTATTCCTTGATATGAGCATTTGTTCCATTCTTCAAAAGCTAATAATCTAAGTTTGGTTCGAATTTCTTTGGTGGATTTGCCTTCGATTGATAATGATTGAAGGCAGTCTAACTGCTCCTTTTTAAAATCACATACAGAATGTAAAAGATTGTCGTTAATAAGATCTAGTTTCTTTGCTATTGCAAAAGGTTGTAATTTGACTTCCCATTTTGCTCTCATTAAAGCTAGTCCTCGAAGATTACGTGAAGCATAAAACATATTACTATTTGTGTTGCTCGGAAGTCCAATAATTTCTTTAACTGTTCTTCGAATCATAACGTCTAAACCATCAGTAACATATGAAGGGATTTTGTTGATCGGAGCAGATTGTATAGGATAGATTAATGTTGGAAATATATATTGATTAATTATGTTAATTTTCTGATCTGGTTTTAATAGGGGAGAACTTGACAGCTTTTGTAAATTTGTTTGAAGACATTCAATTATGTTATCATCGAATATTAGTTCACTTTCAAAACTGCATCCTAAATAGCGTATTCGTTCATTTTGCTTCAGACTTCTTATGATATGTCCATTTGATAGTTTAAGAGGAATATCTGTAAGCTTACCAGAAGAAATATTAATAGCATGACTTTTGCTATGATTGATTTCAAGACCTATTTGGTTAAAAAGGTCCTCTGTTAGATCGATTGTTCGTGTAGCTGACTGTTCATTTGATGCTGTTACTACTTGGTCATCTGCAAAACCAGTTAGACATAGACGATCATAATTATTGTCAAGTTCATAACCATATTTGTTTGCATAACTGGGATCACAAATTTCTTCATAAATGTAATTAATTGCTAAATTGAATAAAGTTGGTGAAGTTGGTCCTCCTTGTGGGACCCCTCTTTTAATAGCTATTGAAGAACTTGAAAGATTTCTTATGTTAATTTTTACCTCATTATTTTTAAGCATATTCATTAGAAGTGAACAGATATTTTTTGAAACGCCATGAGATGCGAGGCATTTTTCAATATGGAGATGTCCAACTCTATCAAAGGCTTTTGAAATGTCTAAAAATGATATCACACAGTTTTCGTTATTCTTTTTTGCTTTTTTCAAACAGCCATTAATAAGTCGAGTGTTTATATGACAACCAGGAATATTATTAACAAATCCACGTTGATTACTGTTGATATCTATTTGTTGACGAAGGCATTCATCTAAAGCTTTCTCTATAATTCTTCGAATCACTGAATATATAGTTATTGGTCGCCAGTTAGATATATCTTTTTCATTACCACCTTTGTCAATCAAAATCATACGACCTTTCAGAAGTGCTGTTGGTACAAATCCAGTGTTTAACATGATGTTAGCAATGGTAGTAATTGCTTCTGCTGTGTCCAGGTTCTTAACTGTTCTGGCAAGTACACGATCAGGTCCTGGTGATGTGTCAAAATTGGTTGATTTGATGTGTTTCCTAATATTTTCTTGAGTTATTCTTACATCAGGATTTGTTGTGTAAGATGGATAAGATTGGAGTGTTAATTCATTTTTGTTCTCAAATATACGTTTAAAATGGCATTCAAGTTCATTGATGGCTATATTACATTGACGTTGATTACCCGAATTCATGATTTCTCGAACTACTTTCTTGCGTCGGTTATAGTAATTGAATTGGGCTAAATCATATTCGTATTTGTTTCTACGTCTTTGTCGTGTCAGCTTATTTGTTCTTTGTGGATTGGATGACATTAAAGTTGATGAAGGATTTCTATCTTTTCTTTTCTTCCGCATTCGATAGTATTTAACATTTGGATGAATTGGTCCAGGTAATCTTTCGTTTGCTTCAAATAAAAATTTTAGGAAGTTAGTAACAATTTCATCAAATTTTTTGGTGTCGATTGGATGTGACTGTTCAATATCATTTAATATTCGTGTCCATTTTTGGCATTCAGAGTTAATGTCCGTTAATTTTGGAGTGGGCTCATTTCTTGATGTTTCTAATAATTCAGATAATTGGTGAGATGATTGGCGTGTTTTCATAAGGATGTTTTGACTTAACAATTGATTTGCTTCAGTAGGATGTCGTTTACTTCGATGTATTTTCATACCTCTTTCTGTCACAAAGGATTGATTACATACATCGCATTGAGAATAAGATTCAGTTTGTAGTTCGATATTTAAATTGGTATTGTCCAAATTATTAATTATTTTTTCTTCGGTCGGTTTCAAAAATTTTTTTTGAAGAGCACATCTATTAAAGGAATCATTTTGGTATTTCTTGTTTTCAATATGATCTGATGATGGACCCGCTTCTCGTAGGTCTTGAGAACATATTTTAAAAACTGGCAACAAATTGGGCGTCCCATTTTTTTGGAAATGTTGTAAAAGATGATCATTATTGGAATATTCGTCATCACTTGACATTGACGTAATATAAATTTTTTAAAATTTAAATGATTTAACTTTTTATGTACTATCCTATGATGCAGATAAAATGTTATACAGGGTGATAAGAAATTTGAGAAAATCTGAGATTTCTCCACGCGTCGCCAAATAAAAAAACAAAGAAAGTACAAAAATGTTTCTATACCATATAGGATATGTACCTATCCCCGCAACGATTATTGTTTTGAACATTGTTCGACTGCCATTTCATATGTTTCCATGGTAACATCTATCTAGGTATTGTACAGTAGACCTACACATTATTTTTCTGCCTGAAGAAGGGTATCCAGTGCAGTGTTGTGACTTTATTTTCTACAAAAGTGGTCATATCTTCTTAAGGGAACCATACTTGAGAAAACAGTAAATAAAACTTAAAATCTTTAATCCGCAATGGATGCTGTGGTGCTGTCCGTGTCCGCCATTTCGGGATCACCCTGTATTTATTTCTCCAAAATCGGGAATTTTCGATTTTATAAACGTTCCTGTAGTTTGAAGATTAGTGAACGAAATTTTGTACTCTTGTAAAACTCTTGGAGCAATTTGAATTTTCGTTAAAAAAAACTTCCAAAAATCGTGTTACTTCTACAGGGTGTTCCTTAAAAATTACAAAAATCCGGTTCTTGTCACCTCACTTCAGGTCGCAGTTTTCAATCTAGGGGGGTGAAATTTTTGTGAGAGTAAGATATTATAACGAGACCACTCTCGAAAAATTCTATTAGTTGTTTCTTAAAAATTCCAGTTTAACAATAAATTATTGTTTGTTTACATTTTTTTATAACGGTTTAGCCCATGCAAGGCAATGACAGTTTCGCGAAAATTCGACGCATGTCAGGAATGACACATTAACAGACAGTTGTGCATTCTATTAAATACTACAGTCTCGCGAACCATCTGAAATTTCCAGAATACACGGCCTAATAAAAGCGAAGCTGTCATCGGCGCTCTAGCAGTAGTAGTAACTTGAATGTGGAAGTGAAATGAAGTCTGAAGTAAGAAAGCCAGAGCCAGTAGTGAGTGACTGACTAGTGATATGTAGCGGATTGTAAATAATAGACAAGTGGTGTAATATCTGTTAGTGGAGACAAGAGGACAGCTGTATTTATTGATTATTTAGATTTAGAGGCTATAAGTTGTACCTACTTGTGTTAGAGAATAAAGGCATTTGCAGACTTTAGTGGTGGTGATTTTATAATTGTGAGACCCGTAACAATATCCATAATCAGTGGTCTGGTATTGTATTTGCGCAAAATCGGCCGAGTGGTTTCAAAATGGCGGCCATTGGAATTTTCGGAAAAATTAATATTTTTTAAACCCCCGTATGAGCAAGATGGAAATTAACTTTGAAACCAAATTAACAGGATTGGAAGAAAATTATTTGAAATTTGAGTTAATGTAATATAATTTTCATATTTTTATTAATAAGCCAATGGCGTGGGCAGGAAAAGGGTAAAAGTGGCTAAATTTCAATAATCGTTTATGAGCACATTTTCGGAAGAATTGAACTAAAATTTTCACAGTAGACAACTAGTATATTACCCTTTAAGCTCCAAAAATTTGAAGACGCAAGTAAGAAAAATGGCGGAGATATTTTTCCAAATTTTCAAATTTTAGGTTTTTAAAACTCCCCTGTAACTTTTTTCGAATTTATTAAAGGTAGTGTAAAAAATGGCAGTTTTTAAGTAAAGTTAGCCTGTAGAAAAAGGAAAAAAAGTTAAATTTAGCCAAATTTTGTTGTTTTGTTAAATTTAAAAATCCAGTTTATTGAAATAAAACGAATTTTCAAACGAAATGAAATGAAATTTTCTCAGTAAACCAATACCTATGCTAATATGACCTGACTAGGGAAAATTACAGAAAGCCAATTTAAAAAGCGGTGAAAATATTGATAATTGAATCGCATAAAAATACACTATTTATGCGATTGATGCGCAAGAATGTTTTTTTTTAATCGGCTTTTTCTCAGGGACATTGTAATTTTTCGAAGTACAACTCACATGTTTGTCAGTGAAGTAACTTGCGTTTGTATTCTATCTCAAGAACTAATAATAATTATTGTATTAATATATTTAGTTAATTGTATTATTAATTAATAAATTGTAATTAATAATAACACATCTACATAGTGTGTCTTCTTAAGTTGAACCATATGGAAAACTTTTTTATTGTTGATTTTCTGAAAAAATGTATTCTTATAAAAAGTTGTGCATGGTCCAAAATTTACAATACAACCATCGATTTTTTAAGCCGTATACGAGGTTTGTCAAAAAATATCAATTTAAAGCAAGAGTAAAGTACCTGTATTTTCGACAATATCAAAAATTGTCATTCAAAAAAGTTGATCAGAATTGCAAATAACATTCAAATATGCAATAACATGCAGTTGCTTAACCAATAAAAAACAGCATAAAAGCTAAACCGCTGCTGATAAACCCTATCTCTTTGATAAAACAAATATTTGATAAATTGCATATTTGAATGTCATTTGCAGTGCTGATCAACTTTTTTAAGTAACAATTTTTGATATTGTCAAAAATAAAGGTACTTTACTCTTGCGTCAAATTTTTATTTTTTGACACACCTCGTATACGGTTTAAAAAAATCGATATCTGATGGCTGCATTTTAAGTTTTGTAACATGCACAACTTTTTGTAAGGAATACATTTTTTCAGAAAACCAACAATAAAAAAGTTTTCCATATGGTTCCAACTTAGCAGACACCCTGTATACCTACAAGAACGGCAAAATAATAATATTTAGCGAATTTTAGTTAGAAGTTCTGAACAACGATCAGTGTCGATCTGTAGAGAGGAGATGAGATCTATAATATGTACCGGGTGGGCAGATAAGAATGCAAAGTGCTGTATCTCGGGAAATATTGATCCTACAGTTTCAAAATGAAAATTTTCCAGACATAAGTGACTATGCGAAATGCAATGAAAATATTTTCAAGATGGTCGCACTTCCGGAAATACCGGAAGTTGACACCTACTTCGTTATTTTAACGGGGACATCCTTTATATTATTGTATTTTTAAATTGCCTGGCAAAATCGAATACAGGTGGTTTTCACAATTGGAATTTATGTTGAGCAGTTTATGAGTTATAAACAAGTGAAAATCGCAATTTTCAATTTTCAAAGCATCTCACATTGAAAACGGCTCAAGATATTTAAAAACGGCTTACATGTCCCTATCTTAACTTTTTACAAGGTATTCTATTATATAGTTTAGATTTTTCTACAGGGTGATGAAAAATCTGTTAATTTTCGTCACTCTGTATAAAAATTTAAACCACATGGTAGGATACCTTGTAAAAAGTTAAGATAGGGACATGTAAGCCGTTTTTAAATATCTTGAGCCGTTTTCAATGTGAGATGCTTTGAAAATTGAAAATTGCGATTTTCACTTGTTTATAACTCATAAACTGCTCAACCTAAATTCCAATTGTGAAAACCACCTGTATTCGATTTTGCCAGGCAATTTAAAAATACAATAATATAAAGGGTGTCCCCGTTAAAATAACGAAGTAGGTGTCAACTTCCGGTATTTCCGGAAGTGCGACCATCTTGAAAATATTTTCATTGCATTTCGCATAGTCACTTATGTCTGGAAAATTTTCATTTTGAAACTGTAGGATCAATATTTCCCGAGATACAGCACTTTGCATTCTTATCTGCCCACCCGGTACACATACCTACATTACGTTAAACAGAAGCAAAGTACCTACAAGAAACTAGATTGACATATTGTAGTGGGAGGGGGGGGGGGTGCGAGGAAGTAAAGAGAGAGGTATCATAATTAAAGTTTGAAAAGATAACATTATTTTCTTTCTCACACACACCCAAAGTAGAGAATTCAAATTAGGTGCCAGATTCTTGCACTAATGTGAAACCCTCTCCTACATAAAAGGTGGTAATTTAAATAGATATAAAGGTAATAGAGCGGGATGCAAGATGCTTTAGAATTTTGATGTTTCCTAAATTATATCCTGAGCTATAAAAAAGTATCAAAAAATTCGCTTATGGTTTTACTTGTTTCTATCTTTTTAGACCATCTTAGTCGGGGTTTTCTTTTTTTTATTGAAAATGCACATGCACTGCAGGGAAATCCCTATGAGGCTGTGTCATGAGCATGAGTGCTAGTTAGTCGAACTGTTACAGTTGGTACGGCATGTCATGACAGTGTGGGGTGAAGTGCTTGCGGTTGGTAACAATAAGGGAACTGATGAGGCACTCTCGACTCGATCCCGGTAATGGAGTTTTAAGTTAAAGATTGTTATAATAATAATTTAAGTTATATTGCTGTATTCCTCATATTATAAATAATAAAGTTATTGGAACTAAAATACGTGTTCAACTTTATGACATGGCGCTGCGGCTGAGGTCGAAAGAAGGAAAATAAAAGTGTAAAAGTTAATTAAAAATAGTCCGTGGAAGTGGTCCAGATAGAGCACCACAAAAAAGTAAAAACAAAATGGATACAGCACTTATTACCAGTGTTGGTTTAAAACCACCCGAAGAATTATCTCTAAATGGTGACGTGTGTGAAAATTTTAAGAGATGGAAACAACGATTCGAAATTTATATGGAAGCTACACTGAGAAAAATTTTTCATTGGCGGAAGTAAATTTGCAATTCCGCCAACTAAATTATTTAATTGATAACGAGCAACTAAATATTTAGTTGCGTCAACTAAATTATTTAGTTCCAGAATTTGAGATATCCAACCAAGAATTAGTTGCCATAAGATACTGTATAAAAGTGATTGCAAATAAAACTTTCTGCTGTGAACTAAATACCTAATAATTCAGTGAACCACACTAAGCTTTCTTATGTCAATTTAATAAAACTGCGCAGAACTATTATCAGGTTCTCTCAATATTACTTTGAGTTCTCTCAACTAAATGAAACTCTTCTCCGAATCCAATCTTAGTTTGGATTTTTCCTACCTACCTTATCTAACCTACCTAACCTAAAAATTTGGTAATATTTTATTGAACTTTTCGTTTTGAAATTTTTTATTTATTGGTTGGGATTTCGGTTCTGGTGAAATAATAATATTATCAAGAATCGAAATCCCAAGCAATAAATAAAAAATTTCTACCCAATAAAGGTACAAAATGCGCAGTGTCACGGCTCTCCTCATCCCGATCAGCAATATAACAATAAAAAGTATCTGCACATTTTGCTGTCCATATTAATCATCCATTTGTCCATAGTAATGTTAAATTTATAAATTACCTTTAATTATTGTTATATACGCGTAGACCGGGGCGAGTCAAAACTGTACCATTTATTGGTTTGGTTTGTCTGAAATCCATTTAAGTACCTATACCAAGCTAACAGTAATGACGGCTTTCTGGTGATTTGAACTTCACGATTTGTCAGATTTATACAAACAAAGCTGCAAAAGAATATCAAAAATAAAACCGAATTATTTATTTACATTAAATAAGCAAGAAAAGTTTACTTAGATAAATTATTAGCAACACACCCATACGTTTAACGAACGCAGCTACATTATGATGGCGTCTATATAATGGCGACTGATGTGTTTTATCATCTGAGGTTGCAGTTAGATGAATCTATACATACAGTAAATAAATAAATATTTATTGCCATAATTCTGGTATAATTCTTTCAATACAAACGTTCTATTATTGAACCCTCTCAGTACACCACGCAAGAAATTTTTACTTGACACAATCATACCATAGTTGGAATAATGAAAATCTGATATATTTCACGCAATTATGTTTGGAATATTCTGTTAAATATTTATTCCCACCTCCGGCAAGAAAAACCTATTTGTCTCAATAATTTCTAACTTCTAAGAATCTTTGATTTCTTTAAACAAGATAACTTTATATGTTTAGTTGCTGGAATTAAATTATGTTCCAGTACAGATTCTTAGATTGTTAGCTAGGAGTGATATTATTATGCCAATATGGAAAATACTTCGTTACACAAAATGAGCTTCAATTAAATTATTTATTTCAATCAATTGCTCAATTTTAGTGAATCCAACTAAGATTTGGTACTGTAAATGATAAAGTAGTTCTTATAACTAAATAAATTCTCTGGAGGAAATACCTCCAGCCTTTAGTTCTTTCAAGAATAATATTTCTCTCAGTGTACAGGGTTAAAAGAAAATGACAAAATCACCAGTGAAACAAAAGTTGCGATATTGTTGCATACCATTGGTCCTGAGACCATCGAAATTTATAATACATTAGAAATTACAGAAGAAGATCGGAAAAGTTGGATCAAGGTACTTGATAAACTAGAGCATTACTTTATGCCAAAAACTAATGAAACTGTTAATAGACACATGTTCTTTATTCGAACTCAAAAAGAAGGAGAGAGTATTGATAGTTTTGTCACAGACTTAAAAAGATTAAGCAAAGACTGTAATTTTGGTGATCTTAAGGACAGCTTAATTCGTGATCGAATTATATGTGGTATAAATGATATGAAAATAAAAGATCGTCTGTTGAGAGAAACTGCACTTGATCTGGATAAATGTGTCTCAATTTGTAAAGTAACTGAAGAAAGACAAACAAAGCAATTAGTTAACGAGGTACAAGTGGCTGCTGTCGAAAAGAAGTATTATAAAATAAATTATCAGGAGAAGAGAAATTATAAACAAGAAGAAACCAGAAAGCCTGATGAAAAGGAAAGCCATTCAGCTGTAGAGAGAAAATTCTATAATAAGCGGTCATGTTTAAAGTGTGGTATGACTCATGGGTATGGTAAATGTCCTGCCTATAGGAAGCTGTGTAACAATTGCAAGAAATATAACCATTTTTCAAAAATGTGCAAGTATAAAAGAATGAACATGATTGAAGAAGATATTCAAGAAGAAGAAAACGAACTTTTTGTTGGTGTGGTAAATAAACAAGTTTCTAGTGTTGATTTGGAATGGGTTCACAGTTTGAATATTAACGGCTATAAGGTTGTTTTCAAGTTGGATACAGGGGCCCAAGTAAATATATTGGATATTGATACTTCTAGAAAAATAAAGGTGAAAGTTGTACCAACAAAAATTCGATTACAAAATTATAATGGGTCTGCAATTGCAGTGGTAGGAGAAACCACTGTCACATGTGAGATTAATAAAGAAAAGAAAACTATTAAATTCTTGGTTGTGAAGTTTGAAGCACCGTGTGTATTAGGACTGCCCACAATTAAAATGTTACAACTGCTCAAGAAAGTAAATATGATTGATTGGAAGCAAAAAACTGAAAACATCGTAAAATCATATTCAGAGTTATTTGAAGGGATTGGTGAACTAAATTATGTTTACGATATTAAATTGAAGAAAGATGCAGCTCCCATTGCTGAACCACCACGGAAGATTCCTATCCACATTGAAGATAGAGTTAAAAAAGAGTTAGATAAGATGGAAAAATCGAAAATAGTAAGGAAAGTAACAGAACCGACAGAGTGGGTGAGTTCATTAGTTACTGTTAAGAAGCCAGATGGCTCCTTAAGGCTTTGCCTTGACCCACAAAACTTGAATAAAAACATTGTTAGAGAAAGGTTCCAGCTACCAAGTTTCGAGGAAATAGCCAGTAAGATGCCCAACGCTGCTATATTCACGGTTCTTGATGGAAACAAAGGGTTTTATCAAATAAAGCTAACCAAACAAAGTGAATTATTAACTACTTTTAATGCTGGAAAATGGGGAAGGTATTGCTATAGAAGAATGCCGTATGGATTATCATCTGCTCCAGAAGTATTTCATCGAAGCTTCAAGGAAATTTTTGAAGGGTTAGAAGGAGTAGAAGTCTACATCGATGATGTCATAGTATGGGGTGCGAGTGAAGAGGAACATGAAGAAAGGCTGAAAGCAGTATTAGAACAAGCAAAAAATGCGAATATAAGATTCAATAAAAATAAATGCAAGTTTGGAGTTACAGAAGTGAGGTATGTAGGACACATTTTTAGTAAAGAAGGTTTGAAACCTGATGGAGATAAAATAAAAGCTATTGTTGAAATGGAGTCGCCAAAGTCAAAAAAGGAACTGCAAACTTTTTTAGGTATTGTAACATATGTAGGAAAATTTTTACCTAATTTGTCAGACCTAACTAGTAATTTAAGAATTTTGTTAAAACGTAATGTAGAATATAAGTGGGAACAAGAGCAAGAGAAAGATTTTCAGAAAATTAAAGAAATGTTGACAAGTTCTCCTGTACTTAAATACTATGATGTTAATAAACCAATAGTTTTAAGTGTAGATAGCAGTAGCTTAGGATTAGGTGCTGTTATGCTTCAGGAAGGTTTACCAGTTGCATACGCTTCAAAGGCACTGACTGATAGTCAAAAATCATGGGCTCAAATAGAAAAGGAGATGCTTGCAATATTATTTGGGTGTGAAAAATTTCACCAATTCATTTTTGGTAAGTCAGTGGTTGTGGAGAGCGACCATAAACCTCTAGAAAATATTTTTAAGAAATCTTTAAATGAAACACCACTCCGTTTGCAAAGATTACGCTTGAGACTACAACACTATGATATAAATGTAAAATATAAGCCAGGTAAAGATTTGTTAGTGGCTGATGCTTTGTCTCGAAAAAGCTTAAAACAATTCAAGTGATGACACTGAAATTGAAAAAGATGTAGAGGCTCATGTGTGTCATATAATAAGTAATTTACCTTTTTCTAATGATAAACTTAAAGAATTTCAAAAAGAAACCATTAATGATAATGAATTAACTTCAGTTATGAATTATGTACAGTACGGATGGCCAGAACATTCCATGGTACCTTCCCAATTGAGATTCTATTATTCAATTAAAGATGATCTTTTTGTAGCAAATAATTTGTTATTTAAGGGTTCATGTGTGGTTGTTCCAAAAAACTTGAGAAAATCAATGTTGAATTTAATACACTATAACCATCTAGGGATTGAAAAGTGTAAAAATAAAGCAAGGCAAGCATTGTATTGGCCACATATGGTAAAAGAAATTGAAGATGTAGTTAGAAATTGTAATACGTGTCTGAAATTTCAGAAAACTCATTCTTATGAACCTTTAGTTTTAAGAGAAGTACCAGATGCTCCCTGGAAGGTAGTTTGTACTGATCTGTTTTATTATAAAGGAAAAACATTCCTCTTGTTAGTGGACTATTTTAGTAAGTTTATAGAATTAAAAGAATTAAAACATGAAACGACAGATGATGTTATCACTGCTTTGAAGTCTAACTTCTCGAGGTATGGGATTCCTGAATTATTATATACTGACAATGGACCTCAATTTTCTAGTTGGAAATTTTTAGAATTTAGTAAGATTTGGAAATTTAAACATATTACTTCCAGCCCATATTATGCTCGCTCTAATGGGATGGTTGAACGTTATGTGCAGACGTTAAAAAATTTATTGAAGAAGGCTGATAATAGTGGTAGAGATCCATACATTGCTCTCTTAGAGTATCGTAATACACCAATTGATTCTTCAATAAATAAATCACCTAGTGAATTGATGTTTGGACATAACCTGAATGCCTTTTTGCCTACCAGGGAATCTTTTATGAAATTAAAAGAAAATGATGAAATCAAGAAGAAATTTGAAATAAAGCAATCACAATATAAATACTACCATGATAAAAAACATCAGAGAAAGTTGCCAGACTTTAGAAAAGATGAAACAGTTTTTGTGAAAGATGAAGTACATAAGATGGTTCCTGGTAGAATCGATGATTTAAAAAGACCAAGGTCGTATTATGTAACTTTGCCAAGTGGTCGTCAGGTCACTAGAAATAGATTCAGTCTATACAAGGCTTCTCAAAATGAACCGTTCAAGGTGGAGGTTGACGAACACTTGGTAGATGAACAAAATTTGAATTTGAGTTCAAATTTTGGTGTAAACAATAATATTACAAATGTTAGTAATAGTATGAAACCTAATGTCGATTCACCTTGTAATGTGAATGGTGAACCGCAGGTGAAACAAACTAGATCGGGACGGGTTTCCAGAAAACCTGGTTACCTAGCTGATTATGTTTAGAATTTTAATTTGTGTTTTTGAGGAAAATAGAGATGTCATGAGCATGAGTGCTAGTTAGTCGAACTGTTACAGTTGGTACGGCATGTCATGACAGTGTGGGGTGAAGTGCTTGCGGTTGGTAACAATAACCCAGATAGCACCGAGTGTCCTATGGACGTCCGTTGAGTATCCATTATACGTCCATTGGTCCATGGACAATAAATGGACGTCCTATGGACTTCTCCGCACGGACTTCCTATGTAAGTCCACAAAAGTTCGTCCATTGGACGTCCATCGAGTTATTTTTGACTATTGCGCATGACGTGCTTTCGCAGCCAGGAAGAGAATAGCAGCACAAGTGCGCACGCACGCGCTAACCACCCCATCTTCCATTCTTCCACTATCATACAATCCAGCGTTATACCGTGTTATAATAATTCGTCCCAAGGAAAGACTTCCGCCATTACCATCAAACTCAAGACTGCTAGCGTAAAGATGAAGACATCTGCATTATTCAATGAACAAAAGAAAGAAATTCGATGAATCTTTAATTTTTAGAGTTTGTGAAAAATCCAACAACGAATATTTTCATTAAGTTTATCAATATTATCATAAACTAATATAATTAACAACTTTTCAATGAAAATTACCAGATTTTACGTAAAACATAATGATAGAAACACGTAAGTAGGTAAGTACCTAGTCGTTTTCCTGTATCTTTAGCCGTTAATATCAACGTTGTTTTCAAAACAGAAAATTACCGTATACTTATACCCTATAATACCTATCACTACACATTTATTGGATTTTTCAAAACTCTAAATTTAAAGACTTATCGAATATTTTCTGTATTTTGTTTCTCATTAAGATATTTTTTATCAGCAAATGCTTTATATGGACATCCGACAACGGACTCTCTATGGACATCCGATAACGGACATCCAATGGACATCCGGTAACGGACATCCTGCGGATGTCCAAAGTTGTGACAAATGGACACTGAGTGGACGTCCCATGGACGTCCATAGGACAAAAACGGACGTCCTATGGACGTCCGTTGGTACATAGAGGGATGTCCATTGGACGTCCATAGGACTACTTTGTGCTGTTTGGGAAGGGAACTGATGAGGCACTCTCGACTCGATCCTGGTAATGGAGTTTTAAGTTAAAGATTGTTATAATAATAATTTAAGTTATATTGCTGTATTCCTCATATTATAAATAATAAAGTTATTGGAACTAAAATACGTGTTCAACTTTATGACAAGGCTGTGGGAGCGGAGATGTCGATTCACGTTTGCCTTGAATCGCTGCAGGTTGTATACTTCGGGAAACACGCCCTTTGGTTGGAATGCTATTCCAAATTGTGCGTTTCTATACATAAAAGAAGTCTGAAATAGGGCGATAAGAGGTATAACGAGCTGAACCTGATACCGACTAGCAGCGTATGTGGCTCGACGTGTATTTCTACCTTGTCTTGTTCTAGGTAGGATCAAGCGGGCCACGTCTTTTGAACACTTTCCATAAAAACATCTGTAAAACAGACTCAGGTCAGCTACTCTTCTTCGATGTTCGAGAGTGTCTAAATTTTTTGTTAAATCTGGGTCCCCAATCAAGTGGATGGGTCTTTTCTGGATACAGTCGACTAATCTCAGCGTATGTTTAAGAGAGTTGAACTCCAAACATGTGAGCAGTACTGCAAGGATGGTCGGATTTGAGCCTTGTATAAGAAGAGAAGTTGTTGTGATGTATAAAATTTCTTCGTGTGGAAGAGTGTTCCAAGTTTTTCAGAAGCACTCTTCGCCAGACCTGCAACATGATTATGGCAAGACATGTTCGCTCCGAGGCTTACTCCAAGTAAACGAAGAGATGCTGATGGAGTATGAGAGCGTCCTGCCATCACCATATCTGTCTCCAAAACGTTGGCCCTTTTTGGAGAAGATGACTGCTTGAGTTTTTCCAGCATTAAATTGAATTTGGCTTCTATCACCTAAGCTAGAATGTCTTGTATGTCATTGTTAAGTATGGCAACTTCTTGCTCCCTGCGAGTCTGTGCGTCGATGGCAGATATTCGCGCATCTAAGGTATAAGAAGATATGAGTGTACTGCCATTGTCAAAGCTGTATATTGAATTTTTTGTTGTTTCAAGCAAGTCGTTGATAAATAATATTAGAAAGAGAGTCGGAGATAAAATGGATCCCTGAGGCACACCGGTATGGATAGAAAAGGTCTCAGAAAGAACTCCATCGACTGCCACCTGTAATGAGCGATCTCCGAGATAACTCGCAAGTCACAAGCAGAATTTCTCGGGCATGACATAAACCTGCAGTTTTGCCAACAGTCCATCATGCCAAACACGGTCGAAAGCTCTAGAAATATCAAGCGCAACTCCTCGAGACTCCCTTTGGTGCTCGATTGCGCTGTTCCATAGCTCGGTGACGTAGGTGAGAAGGTCACCAATTGACCTCTATTTGCGGTATCCGTATTGGCGGTCGCTGATGATATTAGCTCCTTCCAAATACTTTAAAATATGTTGGTTAATAGCTTTCTCCATAATCTTGGATATTACTGAAAGCAGTGCCACTGGTCGATAGTTATTTGATAAGGTCTTTTTGCCTTTCTTGGGAATAGGCTGGACCCATGTACATTTCTATCAGGGAGGAAATATTCTCTATTTAAAAGACAGATTGAAAAGCCGACAGAAAACATATGACAGCTCAGTGGCGAATTTCTTAAGTACGATAACAGGTACGTCATTGGGCCCAGAAGCTTTGTTTGGGTCTAAGGGTAACATGACACGCTTTATGACGCGCTTTATAACACGCTGTCGGAAAACAATGTCTGACATTTTGTTCTTTACATCTGTTTCGAGCAAGGATGAAATTGTGGTGGTTTATACCGTCGGGGCTCACTCACCATTGGCGAAAAGACAAATATTTGGAGGCGACAGCTTCCTTGCATCTTTTATTGAACCTTACATCTTTTGTTGAAAGGTATGCTGTTTGAGGGCTGTTTTTTTGAAAAGGAAATGTAGGCTTCCATGCCTGTTAGGATGACTTGAGCTACATACTTCCATAGCACAAACAGATGGATCATTAGAGCCGAAACAAACACTCCTCCATGGAAAATCTTGATAATATTCCCTGAGTTCTTCCCATTTAGTAGATCTAGTGCCAGATTACATGCGGTTTACTTGCTTCTTTAATACTAGTAATTGGTAGGACACAAGATGTTGAAATGAAATTATGGTCTGAGGAACCCAGTGGGGCTTTCACCGTGATAGTATATATTTGAGGGTTCATGGTCGAAAACAGATCCAACAAGCTAGCGAACTCTCCCTCGCGATCAGGAATATAAATGTTAAATGTTAAATGTTCTTTATTTTCCAGTAGACAATTTTACAATGAATTGCATAGGAATAGTCAAATATAAAACATCATGAAAGACACAGAGAACACCGACTGTAGATACAGCACATAAACACACATAGCAACAGCAAATAAAAACTGTCATAATCAATCTAAATATTCCTCTGTCGAGTACAAACATTTATCCACTAGATATGATTTAAGCTCTTTTCTAAATTTAGTCAAGGTATCGCATGCCTTTATTTCATTTGGTAGTTTGTTAAATAAACGGGCTCCCATGCATCCAGGAGCCTTGTACGCCAACAGTCCCCTTGAGAATGGTACACGTATATCCCCCCTTTTACGGGTATTTTTGTCATGAATATCTGTATTCAAGGAGAACTTTGACCTGCTCCCAAATACATAGGCACACATTTCAAGAATATACAAAGCAGGCAGCGTTAGAAGCTTCAGTCTCGAAAACACATCTCTACATGAGTCAGTAGCTCTCATCCCAATAATAGACCTGATTACACGTTTTTGAGATACAAAGACATTCTGTGCGCTGGTTGACCCACCCCAGAAACACAACCCATACCTCAATCTAGACTCAACATGTGCATAGTATAAGACTAGCATCTGATCCTGTGTCAGGACACGTTTTAAACTTTTAAACAAATAAACAGTTCTGTTAATTTTAGAGCACACTTGCTCACAGTGATAGCGTCAGCTCAAACATGGATCGATGTACAATCCCAAAAATTTTGTATGTTCACTGTTGGCAGAGAGGGACACACCATTCAGTTGTACTTCCATATTGGGCAACCTTTGTTGCCAATTATGAAACTGCATTAGTACTGTTTTCTTTTCATTAAGGTATAGGTAATGATTACCAAACCAGTCATTCAAACCTACCATTGCGTCCTGAACTCTGCTTCGGAGCTCCTCTCCCGCCCTACCAGACAACACAATAGAAGTGTCATCAGCATAGACCGAGAAGTGTCCACCATGCATGCTCCTGTCTAGATCATTTATATATACTGAGAACAATATAGGACCCAGCACCGAACCCTGAGGAACACCCATTTTCAAAATCTGTGTCCCAGAATTGACTGTGTTTTTTCTCTGTCCAGTGTCTCCAGTCATAATACTTACATACTGTCTACGGTCATGCAAGGAATGCCGGTTTGTTCATCAACCAACTGGGTGAAACCACAGCTGATCGCAAACGATTCAGCTTCACGGCCTCCTTCATTAGTGAAGTTTGAGTATTTAAGCCAGTTGATGTTGTTATGTACATTAAAATCACCCAAGCTTTTAAGTTGAAAATTTTCGATTTTCACTTGTTTATAACTCATAAACCGCTCAATCTAAATTCCAATGGTGAAAACCACCTGTATTCGATTTCTTTAGACATTTCAAAAATATATTTTTTTACAAGATGTTCGCGTCGTTAAAATAACGAAGTAGGTGTAAACTTCCGGTATTTCCGAAAGTGCGACCATCTTGAAAATTTTTTTCATTGAATTTCTCGTGATCACTTATGTCTGGAAATTTTTTATTTTGGGGTTCTAGGCCCATTAGTTTCTGAGATATAGACGGTGGCCAGCCTTAAGCAGACATCCTGTATAAGAACCGCCGTGGCTGGAGGGCGCAGTTAGTCGTATCTTGGATGTCAATTACAGCTGAAGTATGACAGAGTAAGGAAGACATAAAGTAAACAGAACAGAGTGAAGTGAAGAATAGACAAGTAGTGAAAGAGTGGTGTATATGTAAATAAGAGAAATAGCTGATTATTTAGATTTGGAGATTACTGTTATAAGTTGTGTTGGAGAATAAAGAATTTTGTAAGACTTTTAATTTGGTATTAATAGTGTGAGACCCGTAACAATATTTTTACTTTAAAATGACACCTTCCAAATTTACCTTAAAAACATCATCTCTGTCCACGAAAGTCTCATACATCACACTTGATAGAGTCAGTTTTTGTAAAGTTTTCAGTTTTTCCGATTTTGAAATGTCAATTTCTTGAGCTGCCTCATAGAGCAGCTTTGCATAATCAAGACTGCTCATCTGCAGCGATTCAAATTTATCATCAGCTTTAATCCTACCGTTTTCCATTATAAGTATTCTATCGGTAAACTGCAAAAACTGAAGTTGATGTGTCACCAGGATCACAATTTTGGATCTAAGATATCCAGCTATGCACGTTTCAAATAACTGCTTGCCAACTTGAGTGTCCACAGCTGACAATGGGTCATCCAGAAGGTAAATGTCCGCTTCTTTGTAGACAGCCCGAGCGAGGTTGATGCGAGCTCTTTGACCACCACTTAAGGAAATTCCTCGTTCTCCTACAATTGTACGGTCTCCATAGGGAAGCAACATGAAGTCTCTTTCCAATGCACACACCTTCGTGATTTGTCGATATCTCCTTCTGCTGAATGGACGACCGAATATAATATTCTGTCTGACGGATCCTACAATTTAGCGAAGGTTACATCGATTTGCTTATTTGTACAACGAGAAACAAAGGTAATTTTTTATTATTAATTTAGTCAATGTAAATTTCTATACAGGTGATCCCAAAATGGCGGGCACGGGCAGCACCATAGCATCCATTGTGGATTAATGATTCTAAGTTCAATTACTTTTTTCTCTAGTATGGCTCTCTGAAGAAGATATGAGCACTTTTGTGAAAAAAAAATTACAACAACACTGCACTGGACACCCTTCTTTGGACAGAAAAATAATGTGTAGGTCTACAAAGCCCAGTAAGATGTTGCCTTGGAAACACATGAAATGACAAGTCAAAAATTTGAAAAATTGTCGTTGCGGGTATACATATCCGATAATATTATTTAAAATCTATTTTAGTTGCATTGTTAAGCTCAAATTCGAATAACGATGCCCCATAAAAAACCAGAACTTTGAATGCCTGTAATTCCACTACCGATAATAAAAAATAATAATAAAAAACACACTATTGTAATAGTTATGTCAAATATTGTGTTTGCCAGTGGAAGTTATGCTTAAATTTGATTGCCATATTGATTTAAATTAAAAAAAAAAACAGGACACCCTATATCTCGGTAAAGAAGCTACGGAAATAATTTTTATGTTAAATTTACAGTTTTTCTGAACACCTCTACAACACCCTGTATATCATATCTTAATTGTTTTTTTATTTTTTCAAATCAAACTAAAAATACAAATTTTTTGCTTCCTAATATCTTTTCGTTTATTAATTACTTATCAAGAAAAAACGACTTCTTTGCATGTTGAAAAATTTTAAAATAAAATCAAGTTAATTTTGATCTTTCAGAATATTTATTTCTAAGCCATTTTTTAAAATCTAACAAATGCAAAGTATTAACTATTTACAAAAACTGTTGGAAATAAATACCTCCCGCTTCTATGCAGGCTTCTGCTCTCCTTCTTATCGAGCGACGAACTCTTTCGAAAATTACATTAATGTTACGTATGGTTTCACATCCGTCAACAATTCTATTCCTTAGGTAGTTGTTCTTCTGTCTCGATTGGTGTTGCATAAACTAATGCTTTTAGGTGCCTCCACAAATAAAAATCTTGGCGGTTTAAGTCAGGCGATCTAGGTGCCTAGTTGTGGTCCTCCACGACCTGTCCAACGATTTTGGTAAGCTCCATTCAAATACTCACGAGCCAATATGCTAAAGTGGGCAGGAGCACCATCATCATGCATGAACCAATGTTGTTGACATAAATATAAGGGAACGTCTTCAAGAAGCAGAGGCAAATCATTTTATAGAAAATGACTGTTAAGACGTCGTGGTAAGAAAAATGGTAACATATATAAATAGTCATCTATGATACCGATCCAAAGATTGACAGAAAATTGTTCCTGAAAATATGTTTCTGTAATAGCATGAAGATTTTTTTGGGTCCAGTTGTGAATATTATGAAAATTAATTATTGAATTTCTGGAAAAATGTGCTTCGTCAGTAAACATAATGATGGAATCAAAGTGAGGATTTTCTGGAAGTCTTTGATGATACCATCTACAAAATTGCGCACGGGGTTCAAAATCTTTTAGCAGAAGTGCTTGAACTCTTTGTACGTGATAGGAATACAACAGGGAATCTCGTAAAATTTCCCATACCATTTTATAGCAAATATTTAATTCTCTACCTGTTTTTCGAGTACTATTTGCAGGATTCTCTCCGACTGTATATAGGACAGCCTCCTCAACTGCTGGAGCTCTAATTGTACGAGGTCTTCCCTAGGAAGTATTACGTTTAAACGTTTAAACACGTTAGCTAAGTCATTCAGGTCTATCAGTCTGACATCCTTCATGCTTAAAATGCTAGAAAGGATAGTCGACAGATACCTGATAGAAAACACACTGCGTGAGTTCCCGTTTCACAAGGATGAACATGCTTACCTCAAGCAAAGATCCACAGAAACTGCCCTACACGCAGTGACTAGAGAAATTGAAAAAGCGCTGCATCACGGGAACTGGGCCTTGGCCATTTTCTTTGATGTGGAAGGCGCTTTTGACAAGGCAAGAACAAAAACCATATGCACAGAGCTGCAATCCAGGGGCACCCCCCCCCCCCCCCCGGTCCTGATTAACTGGATTGCTTCAGCGATCGAAAGCAGGCAGGTGTCGTCGGGTGCGGGAGAAGTTCGAGTGGGCATTGCGGTGAGTGGTGGATGCCCCCAAGGCAGCTGCCTATCACCTCACCTGTGGTGCCTGATCATGGACGGCCTCCTAAAGCGCCTGACAGATGACGGACTGTATGCACAGGCATACGCTGACGATGGGCTGGTTCTAGTAACCGGTCAATTCCTAAGCGTGGTCTGCGATCACATGCAGAGTGCATGCAAGATGATTGAAAAATGGTGTGAAGAGACCGGGCTGACCATTAACCCCGGAAAGACCGACATGGTCCTCTTCACAAGGAGAAGGGAAAAAAGAGGATCGCTTCCCATTTGGATAAAAGGGAGGCCATGGCAGCCCACTTAAGAATGCGTGATTCGGGACTATGGAAAGGCGGAGGATATAAAGGACAAACAGAGATAGCCAAGGTTTCCGAGATGGAGATACCAATCTCAAACCTTATGGCTACCTCAAAAACAAGGAATAACAGAGAAACCAAGAAATTAACCCTGCAAATTCCTGAAAAGGAAAAGTGAGAAAAAAGGGAGGTAGCCTTCGAACCAGGAGGACTAGTTTGTTTCACAGACGGCTCCAGGAACAAAAATGGCTACATAGGAGCGGGGCTCTACCTGGCTGGACGGAAACTGGGATAATCCTTTCCTCTTGGGTCCACCGCAACCGTCTTCCAGGCGGAGATTTATGCTATCCTGCAAGCAGCTAGATTGGAGCAGATAACAGAAGTCAGGGAACGGACGATATATACAGGATGATTCATGAGTGACCTTACATAGACCAATGGTGATAAGCGGACTTCAAGTCGGGTCGAAAACCACAAAAGAAATTTTTTTTGTGTGATTGGTTAAGAAGTTACAAGGTGTTTTATGTCTCAGGTACAAAACTTTGATAGGCGATATTTCTGAAACGGCTGGAGATATTTTGTAGAAATTTACAAGGAATGGTGCATTCCGGAAACTCATCAAAACCGCATTCTGAGTTAATTAAAAATCCAGGACCGGACTTGAAAATTTTTGCCCCCATGGTCTTTGTTGAAAAAGTTTATTTTCCGACCGTGCTACTGAAAAACTGTCATCGAATTTGAAAAGATAAGAAAAAACTCTATAGAAATCATTCCTCAATTTGAACGGCACACCCAAACCGTCTCGAAAAAAAAATGTCAAAGTAAAACTTCTCAGTAAATTATCGTTTTCGAGCAGACATATTTTACTTAATGTTCGTCTGAATTCCTTCAAATTTATTTTTTGACTTGTTTCTGTGAGAAAAATGTTGGACAGAAGGCCAAGCTTTATTACTGGGAAATCAGGTGTCAACTACAAAATTTTCAGATTTCACTAATAATCACAAATCATTTCACTAATAACGAAAACCAGACATTATGTTTGTGTATGGTTTCTGCAATGGAAATTCAAGAGCAGTTGCGAGAGAATACCATAGAAGATCACAATCGAAGAACACCGGCCCATGTAACGTTTCGCGTCTGTTTTCCAATTTTCTCGAAACCACGGCATATTTCCCTGAGTTCAAAGGAATGCTGAACCTCAATTGGAAAATCTGAGCCATAAAACATCGTGGAGATGGTGGCAGTAAATCCAAGTACAAGTACGCGAAGAATTGGGCAAGCACTGAGCATTTCTCAATCAAGAGTATGGCGAACTTTGAAAAAAAGAAGAGCGGATGCCATCCCTGTCACGTATACAAAGCGTACAGAGGCTTCAACCATTCAATGAAGTTCCATTGAATGGACTGCGTAGAATTTTGTGTACTGATCGAAGCTCAGTTCACGCGGGATGGTGTAACGAATAAAAAAAACTCCCACCTATGGGCATATGAAAATCCGCGCTCTGTTGTTCAGAAGAACTCGCAACAGATTTTCTATAAATGTGCAGTGTGGCATTGCAAATAATACCCTAATAGGACCCCATTTTTTGCTGGGCGGCTCACGGGGGAAATTTATTTACTTTTCCTACAAGTCATTTTGCCCGGCTTGCTTGCAGAGGCGAACGTGACCAGGCGTGCTTTTTCCTTCTAGCAAGATGGGGCACCACCGCATTTTTCTCGACAAGTCAGAGAGCATCTCCACAATGAGTACCCCAATCGTTGATTCGGGCGCGGCGGCCCTCATTCCTGACCACCTAGGTCCCCCAACCTCACTGTTTTAGACTATTACCCATGGGGCCATATGAAGCAGGAAGTCTAAAAAACGGAAGTAAGTACCAGAGAGGAGCTCAGGACGCGAATACTGGTAGTTGCTGATGAAATTAGAAACAACAGGCAAATAATTCAAAAAGCAAACCAAAATTTATGGAAACGCTGCAGGAAATGCATTGAAGTTGGTAAAGGACATTTTGAGAATCGTTTATAACATTAATATTGATAACATTTAATTTACACTGACATTTTTCCCACAGAAACAAGTCAAAAAATAAATTTGAAGGAATTCAGACGAACATTAAGTAAAATAATGTCTGCTCGAAAACGATAATTTACTGAGAAGTTTTACTTTGACATTTTTTTTTCGAGACAGTTTGGGTGTGCCGTTCAAATTGAGGAATGATTTCTATAGAGTTTTTTCTTATCTTTTCAAATTCGATGACAGTTTTTCAGTAGCACGGTCAGAAAATAAACTTTTTCAACAAAGACCATAGGGGGGCAAAAATTTTCAAGTCCGGTCCTGGATTTTTAATTAACTCAGAATGCGGTTTTGATGAGTTTCCGGAATGCACCATTCCTTGTAAATTTCTACAAAATATCTCCAGCCGTTTCAGAAATATCGCCTATCAAAGTTTTGTACCTGAGACATAAAACACTCTGTAACTTCTTAACCAATCACACAAAAAAAATTTCTTTTGTGGTTTTCGACCCGCCTTGAAGTCCGCTTATCACCATTGGTCTATGTAAGGTCACTCATGAATCACCCTGTATATGCACGGATAGTCAGGCCGCCGCGAAAGCGCTGGGCACACACGGAACCAGCTCCCCACTGGTCCAGGAGTGTGTCGAGGCGCTGGACAGACTGGCGGACAGAAAATCGGTGCATATCGTGTGGGTTCCTGCACACTCAGGTGTACCAGGCAATGAGCTAGCAGATCAATACGCGAAGCTCGGGACCAGGGAAACCTTTTGTGGGCCGGAGCCCGTCCTGGGTCTGACCAAAATTCTTCTCAAAGAATCTATAAAAGAATGGACTCGCAAGGGTTTAGAGAACCACTGGGAAACAGCACCAGGCTGCAGACAGGCCAGGCTGTTTCTGGCCGGTCCGATCGGAAACAGATGGACCAGTATGTCCAGAATGAACCGGAAAGAACTCAGACTACTAGTCGGGGTTCTCACCGGTCACAGCAGTCTGAACAGACACCTACAAGTGATGGGGGTCACTCGGGACCCGGTCTGCCCTAAATGCGGAATGGATGACGAGGACTCCCACCATTATGTAGGCGTATGCGAGGTATACAGCAACCTCAGGCTCAACATCTTTGGGTCTGAGGAGCTACAAGAGGAAGAAATGAAACTCCTCTCATACAACAACCTTCTGGCCTTTATTAAAAGGTCGGGGAGGTTCGAGTAGGAGTTTCACCATGGTTCGGGTACGGCGAAAAGGGCCCTCGGTGGCCTAGTCGCTTGGGGTGCACCACCCCAACCCACCAAACTACTACTACATTACATTTAAAACTGACAGATTCAGTCAGACGACGATCAATGTTTATGAATAAATGATCAAAATTATTAAGTATAATATCCGATAATATTATTTAAAATCTATTTTAGTTGCATTGTTGAGCTCGAAAACGATGTCACTTTAAAAAACCACAATGAAAAATTTTGTTAAACTCAGAGCATTAATTGGTAAACTTTGAATGCCTGTAATTCCATTACCGATAATTATTATTAAAAAAAAAACACTTTCGTAATAGTTATGTCAAAAATTGTGCTTTTCCTTTCTTAAATTTTTGACTATCACATTGATTTAAATTGTCACCCTTTACCTATCTCGGTAAAGATGCTATGGAAACAATTTTATTTTAAATTTACAGTCTTTTTGAACATTCTCTACAACACCCTGTATTCCGTGTCCGCCATTTCGGGATCATTCTGTATAATATTATTTGCTATATAATTGCTATAAATATAAATTAAAATAATTGATTGACAAACCTGCAAATAACCAGGGTTCTTGAGAGGCATATGAAATAATTCCGTTGTATTTGACTCTTCCTTGGAAAGGAACAATTTCTCCCAAGATTAGATGCAGCAAGCATGATTTTCCAGAACCCACTTGTCCAACTACCGCTGTTAATATTCCAGGCTGTATTGTCAGATTAATGTTTCTCAGACATACTGTATTACTAAATTTCGCCCATGCGTCGTTTATTTTTATTTTTACATTCCTGTCATCGTTAATAATATTTTCTCTTCTATATTCCATGAGCTTTTGAACTTTCATTGGATTTTTTCTCCAATCGGGATCCAGTGGCGTTGGATCACTTATATTCGTTTCTTTAGACAATAGAAAATTTCTGATACGGTTGATTGCTACAGCTGCCTCAGCCACCTAAACCATGAACTGAATATTCCTTATAGAGAACCAGGAATTAGGAAGTAAATCATTCCAATGAAAAGATTTTATAAATTGGTGTCTTTAAAAAAAATAATACATTTTACTAGTAGCTTATTGGCAGAAAACTTTGACCTTAGGCAAACAGCTGTTATTTGCATAAAATTTAAGAACTCTCTGTAAAAACACATAGTTGCTAACCACTTTATTACGTTTTCAAGCCAATGTATTCTTCTGTAGGTATCAAAATCGATCATTAAACTCTCTACATACAGGGTGAGTTTTTTTCAATGTTTAGTACAGGAATCTCGTAAGCTACTGCAGTTAGAGGAACGGTTAAATGGGGAAAGAAGTGCAGTTTTATGAGCTTAATTCGAAACAGCTTTTGTTTTTTTGAAAATCTCCATGGCTTCCTAGATATTTAACATAAAGTAAATTCCGCGGATTTCTTTACACCGAGATAGCAGTCTTATTATTGGGATTAGAGAAAAATCGTAAAGGAAAACCTTTTAGACGATTTCATAGACAATGAAACGGCGTTACAATTTTTTTTATTTGCTGTGTCATTTTCGAGCTATGACGTAAACTTGTGTTTTTTTTTAATGTAAGTCATAGTTGGCTATGACATCATTCGATATGTCTTTTTTTTCTAAATACAACGATATAAAACTCGATGTCGTTTTTTCGGGAAATAAAAAAGTTGGGACGGTTTTTAATTGTATTTCCTCAACTTAACTAGGCGGCCATGTAAGCATCACTGATAGACCTCAATTGAATTTGAAATTATACATAGAAAATTTTGCAGAATAATTTGTAATCCTCTATGCAAACAATTATACTTAATTAACTACAATTTTTCTAATAGCCATCTAGTAACTCTAGAAAATATTATGAAACATTTGAATATAAAAGGTTAACGACGATTAAAATATCTGCGAAAATATTATCCGCAGCCTTGACAGCATTCTTTTGACACTGAATATAACATTCTCATTCTATCATATCACGCTTCTCTTGGTCGGAAAACTCCATACTAGTAATTCACCTTGCAGGTTATACAATTTAAGAACTTCTGCAAAACCTGACTTTATGCTTACAGTTCAATGGAAATTATAAGCCTCTAAGTAACTAACTGTCAAATTTTATAGTTTCACTGTTTCTGTTACTGTTGCTAAGCAACCGTCACATTTTGATATGAATATTTAGTCTAAAGTTCTACAACGTAGGTAGGTATTATTACAAGATTTTTGAAAGATTTGATTTAAAATTAATATTTTTTTAAAGTTCTCGAAAACTAGCTATCCCGTTGAACTATTAATTCATATAAGATTTTCAATTGAAAATTAACTATTAAATTCAGCGCCTATACCACGTATTTGAGGAAATAAAATTAAAAACCGTCCTAACTTTTTTATTTCCCAAAAAATCGATATCGAGTTTTATATCGTTGTATTTAGAAAAAAAAGACATATCGAATGATGTCACAGCCAACTATAACTTACATTTAAAAAAACACAAGTTTACGTCATAGCTCGAAAACGACAAAACAAATAAAAAAAATTGTAACGCCGTTTTATTGTCTATGAAATCGTCTAAAAGGTTTTCCTTTACGATTTTTCTCTAATCCCAATAATAAGACTGCTATCTCGGTGTAAAGAAATCCGCGGAATTTACTTTATGTTAAATATCTAGGAAGCCATGGAGATTTTCAAAAAAACAAAAGCTGTTTCGAATTAAGCTCATAAAACTGCACTTCTTTCCCCATTTAACCGTTCCTCTAACTGCAGTAGTTTACGAGATCCCTGTACTAAACATTGAAAAAAACTCACCCTATACAGGCTTAGAACTATTTAAAGGGCCACTACAGTAGGGATATCCTAAACCATTGAAGATACGAGGTCGGTTAAATTAGGGAAAAGTTGCGCTATTTTGTGGTCATCTCGAATCCGTCAAAACATGCAAGATATCTGTGACCGTTCCTGAAATATCCTGAAAAAACTGAAAAATCGAGAAATCTTATTTTTGCCATATATTTCTTGCCATTGGAAATTAATAAATATTTTTTCGTAGGCTTACATAAGCCGTTATGAGCTATTCACCTGACGTTTCAAAAATTTCCAAAGCCGACTAGATCACGGAGTTTTCATAGTCAACTTCCGTTTTTCTTATGGCCGCCATATTATTTTTTTATGTCGTTCGATAAAAAAAAATAATGTGAACCAAAAATTAATAAATTAAAAAAAAAAATTGGAAAATTTTTATTCTTCTTTTTTTCAACGAAAAACAGAAAATTTTTCGCTGAAATAGGCCAATATGAAGTCATACTGCTTGCATTATAGTTTTTTAATTTCTCTATGATATTCGGTCTAAAAAGTTCTTTTTTTTAGAAAAAAAAAAGAACAAATTTTTTTTTCATTTATTTTTTGAAGTTTATTAGTTTTTGGTTTCCATTATTTTTTTCATAACGAACGAAATAAAAAAACAATATGGCGGCCATAAGAAAAACGAAAGTTGACTATGAAAACTCTGGGATCTAGTCGGCTTTGAAAATTTTTGAAACGTCAGATAAATAGCTCATAACGGCTTATGTAAGCCTACGAAAAATTATTTATTAATTTCCAATGGTGTAAGAAAGATATGGCAAAAATAAGATTTCACGATTTTTCAGTTTTTTCAGGATATTTCAGGAACGGTCACAGATATCTTGCATGTTTTGACGGATTCGAGATGACCACAAAATAGCGCAACTTTTTTCTAATTTAACCGACCTCGTATATTTAATGGTTTAGGATATCCCTGTAGTGGCCCTTTAAATAGTTCTAACCCTGTATGTATATGAACTCTCCCTATAGTATTTTAGTTTCTATTACTCCTGTTGGTTTTTTTCAAATAATGTAAGCAATATAAATTAAAAATACCTTAATTTTACAATATCATAAATATGAAAACATAATCGGCGCGATTGTCCGTTAAAGATAACGCGCTTGCCTTTCCTTTACGTTGAGCCTGATAGTTCCACCGACGTATACCTAAGTCAACATAATACTCCAAAATGAAGAGTTTTAACAGATTCAAAGCTCTTCAGAAACTAGCGCACTGGCTTAAAAATTCTACAAACAGCCCGTGTAAAAAGACGAAACTCTCGTCTTTAAATTAAGTAGTTTTACTACTTAATTATACTATAACAGTACTATAACAGCCAGTATTATAAAGGCTCATTAAGTTAACGGTTAGATTTCTGGGGCCGTTTCTGGAAAAGGTATCGACCGTAGATGGATAATATAAATGTAGCAGTTCGGTGACTCTTGGCTTGAAAGGGAATACAAAAATCTTAACAAAAGTTATTGACGTTGATATTAGTTTTAAAAATGGTACCTTGAATCTGCTCGCCAGCTTAATGGGCCTTTATAATACTAGCTATTAGTCGATTATGTTTGACACTCTTGTCGGCCGCGTCACACTCTTGCCGAGAAAAGTCCAGATAAGTGGTACGGTTCAAAAAACAAATAGCCCTGAACGGAGGCCTATTCTCTAAAAAATAACACTTTCCGGGAACAGATCCCGCTTATTTTCAATAAGCTTTGGGAGACCGTGGGCAGTTTGAATCGACCTAAATTTCAACTCCCCAGGATTTTATGCCTTGATTTTATCGTCACCCGGTCTGTCTGTCTGTGCGTGGCCTCCAGCAGCTCTAAGAAACACTCCAGCCTTCATTTTCCATAGTGGGAAGTTGAAATTTGGTTCTATTAAAACGGCGCACGGTCCCAAGAAGCATATTTAAAATAAGAGGGATCCGTTATCGGAAAGTATTAATTTTTCGCGAATTTCAGGATTCTTTGAGAACAGCCTAGGAAACACTCTAAGTGCCTGGAAGTTTTTTTTATTGAAAATGCACATGCACTGCAGGGAAATCCCTATGACGCTCTGGGAGCGGTGCATGAGCGGAGATGTCGATTCACGTTGGCCTTGAATCGCTGTAGGTTGTATACTTCGGGAAACACGCCCTTTGGAATGCTATTCCAAATTGATGATTCTATACATAAAAGAAGTCTGAAATAGGGTGGTACGAGGTGTAACGAGCTGAACCTGATACGGATGAGCGTCTGCGGCTCAACGTGTATTTCCGGTCTAGTTCTAGGTGGGATCAAGCGGGCCACATCTTTTGAACACTTTCCATAAAAATATCTGTAAAACAGACTCAGGTCAGCTACTCTTCTGCGATATTCGACAGTGTCTAAATTTTTTGTCAAATCTGGGTCCCCGATCAAGTGTATGGCTCTTTTCTGGATACAGTCGAGTAGTCTCAACGTATGTTTAGGAGCTGAGCTCCAAACATGTGAGCAGTACTCCAAGGATGGTCGGATTTGAGCCTTGTATAAGAGGAGAAGCTGTTGTGGTGTATAAAATTTCTTCGTGCGGAAGAGTGTTCTAAGTTTTTGAGAAGCACTCTTCGCCAGACCTGCAACATGATCACGCCAAGACATGTTCACTCCGAGGCTCACTCCAAGTAAACGAAGAGATGACGCACGAGTAAGAGAGTGTCCCGCCATCACCATATCTGGCTCCAAAACGTTGGCCTTTTTGGAGAAGATGACTGCTTGGGTTTTTCCAGCATTAAATTAGACTTGGTTTCTATCGCTCCAAGCTAGAACGTCTTGCAAGTCATTGTTAAGTATGGCAACTTCTTGCTCCCTGCGAATCTGTGCTTCGATGGCAGATGTTCGCGCATCTAACTTATAAGAAGATATGAGTGTACTGTCGTCGGCAAAACTGTATATTGGATTTTTTGTTGTTTCAAGCAAGTCGTTTATAAATATTAGAAAGAGAGTCGGAGATAAAATGGATAAAAACGATCTCCGAGATAACTCGCAAGCCACAAGCAGAATTTCTCGGGCATTTCATAAGCTTGCAGTTTTGCCAACAGTCCATCATGCCAGACACGGTCGAAAGCTCTAGAAATATCAAGCGCAACTCCTCGAGATTCCCCATGGTGCTCGATTGCGCCGTTTCACACCTCGGTGACGTAGGTGAGGAGGTAACCAGTTAATCTCTGTTTGCGGAATCCGTATTGGCGGTCGCTGATTATATTAGCTCCTTCCAAGTACTTCAAAAGATGTTGGTTAATAGCTTTCTTCATAATCTTGGATATTACTGAAAGCAGTGCCACTGGTCGATAGTTATTTGGTATAGTTTTTGGCCTTTCTTGGGAATAGATTGGATTCGTGCACATTTCCAGCAGGAAGGAAATATTCCCTTTTTATACGACAGATTGAAAAGTCGACAGAAAACAGATGACAGCTCAGTGGCGCATTTCTTAAGTACGATAACCGGTACGTCATCGGGCCCAGAAGCTTTATTTGGGTCTAAGGCTAGCATAATTCGCTTTATGACACGTTGTCGGAAAACAATGTCTGACATTTTGGACTCCACGGAAGGGATCATTGGCGGAGTTCTTCCCCGAAAGTCTACGAAAGAGTATGAAGAAAAGACTCAGTAGCCGTAGATGCGATAGTCCCATCTGTGCGTGTAAGTGGTGGAATCGTGGATCTGGTGAAGTTCTGGCTGACTGCCTTAGTTACCGACCAAAAAGATTTCGGACCGTTAGGGCAGGAGAGAAGTTTGTTCCTAATTCTTTGGTTGTGAGTTTCCTTGGTTTGATCTATTATTTCTTTGCATCTGTTTCGAGCCAGGATGAAATTGTGGTGGTTTATGCCGTCGGGGCTCTCTCGCCATTGGCGAAAAGCGATAAAGTACCTATAATATTTTGATCAGTTTCTTGGGATTTAGGGGATTTAGGTTCCGGCTTGAGAGTTTTAAAGTTACTAATGTATGTTATAAAAAAAATTTACATTTCGGGACCGGTTAGTTCTTTTGATAACAATTTATTGTAAATATTGAATTCTAAAATAAAATATAGGTACTACTTAAATTAAAATATAAAATTATATGACATACAGATATTGCCACAATCTGAAAAAAGTTCTAATATTAATAACTTTAAAACTCTCAAGCCGGAAACTTAGTCCCAAGAAACTGTTCAAAAATAAGGTAATTTTAAGGCCCCTGTAAGATTAACTGTAATTTTTTTCTGTTTTGTTAAATTTAAAAATACATTTTATGACCCGTTTTCTAAAATTTTCACAGTAAACCACTACCTACGCTAATTTGACCTGACTGGAAAATTTCAGAAAGCCAATTTAAAATGCTGTGAAAATATTCATAATTGAATCGCATAAAAATCCACTATATTAATTTAGACGATTGACGGGCAAAATGGTTTAAAAAAAATAATTGTTCAATATTTTTTTTATTTAGGTCACCGTCTAAAAACGCCATCTAAAAACACTGTTACGGGTCTCACAATAATAAATCCACCACTTTAAAAGTCTGCAAATCTTTATTGACCAAATTATAACCTCTAATTAATAATAAACACACACAGCTGACTACACTACTACTCTTGTACTTGTCTGTTATTTAAACCGCTATACTGTCACTACTGGTTTCCTTACTTCACACTTCACTTCACTACTGCTCTGTCTATACTTCAGTCTTCACTGCTACTGCTCTGTCTTCAGCTTCACTCTACGTCCAAACCAATACTGTCCCACGCAGCCGCGAGGCTGCTCTTATATAGTTCCCTCGACGGGGCAGCGAAACAGTAGGTACATTCTCGAACGTTGCACCGGCCATCGATTCGTGGATTCTGGAAATGTCGGATTGTTCGGCGAGCCCACTCCAGAAATCCATAGAACCAACACTGTCCGTCAATGTGTCACATGACATGTGACTGGAACTGTCGCGAACATGTCATTGACTAACTCAGTATAAAAAAAGAGAATGTAAACAAACAAGCAAATCGTGGACTAGAATGTTAAAGGTTAAAGAAGCAATTACTAGAATTTTTCCAGAGCGGTCTCGTTATAATACTAAAAACTCCAAGCTATAAAACCTTTTCATAATATAAATTGGGAAAACCAGAGACTTATTCCACAATAAATCTTCGGAACTTTGCACTTTTCACTTTACATTTTTAGACAACATAATCCTGTTCCACAATATAATGTAAGGTAAATGTTTACATGTACGTGTCCTAAGTTCCATCAATTTTTTCGCGACTTAGGAGCGAAATAGGGGTGCTGGGTGGGTAAGAAGCTAAAATCAGCGATTGAAAACTAATATTAAGGTCACAACTAAGAACTCAATTTGACACTACGTCAAATTGCTATTTTTTCTTCATTTTCAGGGCAAGGAATGTCTTCGAAATTAACAGTAGCACGATTATTATTTGGTATCTGCATTTATTTTGCACTTGCATTCCAAAAAGCGTGACATCGATCACTATTATAGTCCGGATACGTTATGAGTGAGTTTGGGGACTTATGCCGGTACTGGAGCGCACAGATTGATCTCATCCGCGGCGACATCATCCGGCATCATCCGCTCGAGCACTAGCCTCGCATGTTTATATGCCGTGCTAACCAGGACCGGACTTCCTAGACCGATTCTTAAGTGCAGTTTTTTTTTTGCTCACCATGCATGTTCAAAGCAAATGAATACCTTCCTGGTGTTACCCAAGTTGTAAAAACCTAACATATGTTTTTTGTTCAAAATATAAGGTTAATTTATGTTTCAACGAAAATTCCAATTGCTTTTCAAAATATCACACATAATAAAAATGTTACAGTACTATGAATGTCATTGCACAATGTATCATATAATTCATATATGATACATTTTATTATTTTTCAAAAGACTACTAAAAATTGGATTTTTTTTTCATTTTTCCTGTAAAAGATAGGTACCTTATACTAAAAATAATTTTTTCACCTAAAATAAAAAAATCATGCATTGAAGGGTATTGATTCAGATGTGGCTAGTGCGCTTAGTAAAATAGGGGTGAGAATGATATCTGGGCATGATGGTATTCCTTAGTTTTTGATTCGAGACTGCTCTATTTTTTTGCCCTGCAAGATTTTTAACCTTTCTCTCTCTTTATCCACTTTTCCCCCAATTTGGAAAGAGGTCAGGGTCTCTTCTGTTGATAAGTATGGGAATGAGTCTTTGATTGACAATTATAGACCAATTTCGATATTATATAACTTCGCTAAGTTCTTTGAAATATCCCTGTATGATCATAATATTTTCATCGCAATAAAAAACAGTACCTCACCCAGATAGCATGGATTTATGACGGGGCGGAGTTATCTTTAGGATTCCCGAAAATACATTTTTAAAAAGGTGGAATTCTTTTGGTGATGAGGGTAAAGACTTGTGAGTACTACTAGAGTAATAGACTATGTCCGGTAACTGCTGGTTATATTTTCAAATAATTACACTTTAGATTTAATACTAAAATAGCAATAGGCTATGCCCGTAAACTACGACGTGAACTAATCGAAAATATAAAGTAGACTGATTAAACTAAGGCAAGCATCACAGGAGCGAGCTCTGAGGCTGGTATCCAGGATGTCTTGTCAGCAGGAGCAACGGCTCAGCAGGGCCATCTCAGCATTTATTATATACAAGGTGTCTGATATAGCCTGATGACTGCGGTCAACGATTACTAGCCTAACACCCTTCACGCAATATGTGGCTGAAGGTTTCTATTAAAGGTTTGCTATGTATGAATTTGAGCTTCCTACACTCGAAAAATGTAGACTTAAGTGCGGTCTCAGGTTTTTACATGGCCTTTGTCAATAATAATATGTATATGTGGACTGCGTTGTACTCAGGACGAAAATTGACATACGAGTTATACCTACTAGACTTGAGAGTAGGGATCGGGCGTTGTTTTCCTGTCCTAGTGGACACACACAAATTTGGTCCTGAAGTCCTCTATAATGACCTGTTGTCTTATTGGAACTGCTACCGATATCGATATACTTAACGACTCCTTAGGCGAATTTTTTAGAATTGCCTCGGATGTTGTAGTATTTCTGCCGATTAATGCCTATTGTTTGTAGTTTATAGTTTATAGCTAGTTCTGTGGCCTCAGTGCAGCGCACTTGTTCTGCCCTCCTGCTAGTCCAGACTCCAGTATTACACACGAACACAAAGAACCATACCGAGCTGGGATTCGAACCTCAGACGGTGTCAACGGCAACGGCTTCAGTCAATGACCTAAAGCGCTGCGCTACCGCCCGCGCTAATCAAGTGCAGTTTAATGCTGAGAAAACGCAGCCTGTCATCTTGTCCAAAATATCAACGTTTTGGAGCCAGATATGGTAATGGCGGGACAATATATCTTCTTCCATCGTCATTGGCGTTGGTCTGAGTGTGAACATGTCTTGGCATGATCATGTTGCGGGTTTGGCGAAGAGTGCTTCTTGAAAACTTGGTACACTGTTTCACACAAAGAAATTTTATACACCTCAACAGCTTCTCCTCTTATACAAGACTCAAATCCGACCATCCTTGCAGTACTGCTCACAGATTTGGAGATCAGCTTCTAAACGTAGGCTGAAATTACTTGACTCCATCCAGAAAAGAGCCATCGACTGAATCGGAGACCCGACTTTGACAAAAAATGAAGATAGTCTTCAACATCGAAGAAAAATAGCTGACCTGCGCGAGCCTGTTTTACAGGCATTTTTATGTGAAGTGTTCACAAGACGTGGTCCTTTTGATCCCACCTATAACGAGGCAGGGCATAAATAGATGTCCAGTCGCAATAGTTCATCCCTATAATGCTCAGCTCGTTACACCTCGCACACCCCAAAATCTTCAAAGCATAAAGTTTTATTTTTGAAACTTACGGGGGCATGTAGGAAATGCAGAAATAGGCGAAAATTTTTCTGCAGATATAAGTCGTTGGAGATTTAGTTTTCGAGATACAGGGTGTTAAAGTCCTTCGAAAATGTTTAATATTTTTTGAATATCTATACAAATTGCATGGCTGATCAGAATAACTCGACATTTTTTACAGTTGTTGTACTAATTGAAGTACGTGATTTAACACCCCCGACAAAAAAAACTCCATTTTTCATAACCAACGGCGGCCCGAATAGAGTTGGAATAGACTTTTATGTATTCCCAAAAATTTGAAAAGTTCTTGTATTTTTATATTATAAGTTAACTTAACTGATTGTGGAAGGCAATAATTTCTTGCTTTTAAATTTAAAAGTGAAACGTCAAGTGAAAAGTGCAAAAGTGCAAAAGCTGCAAAATTCATTTGTGGAATAGGGCCCCAACTCTCCAGTTCAAAATTATTTAAGTAGAGTTGCTTACCTGAGCTATACCTTGTGGAAAATACACTGTCATAGTAACTCTGATAACCTGATAATAAGCTGCTATCAAGAAAGCTTTTTCTGCTGTAATTCCTGTCTGGTTATTCAAGACATAGTATAGTATAGTCACAAATATTGCCCCTCTTGCTGTAAACATTATAAACGACATAATCATCCCCTTTATAAATGCTGTGTACTTTAACACTTTTATTTCATCCCTGAAAAAAGAGAATTATTACGGTTTTAAGAATAAAAGAATATACAGGGTGTCACAATTAAATTAGTAGGCCAAGCTCTTATACAGCCACGGATTATTTTTCCAATTCCTATCTTCGTACCTATCTACGTGTGTAACATTTTTGAAAACAATTTTAGACTTTTTAGACATAACATACCTTCTAGATTTATGGACCAGCCTGGCAAATGCATGTTCCCAGGCGTACATTTTTATAACTTCCATAGCCTGAATAACCTCATTCATTAGCCTTATTCTGTAATCTGTTCTTGCAGCTGTTTTCAATCGGAGACGTGACGTAGTGTGACCAAACCAGACTGTAATAAAGGTAATAATTGATACCGAGTTCAGGAAGAAAAACAACTATAATTACAATATGATCGGTACTATCAGATATTATCTATTTAAAATGAACTGTGATTTAGTCATATTATTATATTTTAATATTGTTAAATATTATTATAAGCTTTCAATAATTATCGATAACACCAAAAATAGTCAGTAATTAAAAAATAGTCATTGCCGATGTGGATAATAATACCTACATGAACTTAGACCAGCGTGCTTTTGTCTGAGAAGTGCTGTGCTATAACAGGTTATAATATACAGGGTGGGTCATCGAAAAGGAACAAGCCTAATAATTTGGAAAGTGAAGATGTATGCGAAAAACGCCGAAACAGGTCAATTTTGTTTTCGAGGGGGACATCTTTGAGCAACAAATTTTAACCATCCAAGTTCATCCCCTGGGAAGGGATGGCTACCCCTTCCTTCGTTTATCATCATAGGGATCAGCATCGAGTGATACATCGTTTGAAAGCTACTTGAATTCTCTTTACAACAATATCTCACTTTTTGGGTTTTATGTAAAATTTTCAGATTTTTCATCACCCTGTATAACAATTTCATCCACATCATACCACACCTTGTAAAACGTTAAGATAGGGACATGTAAACCTTTTTCTGCTGTCTTGAGCCGTTTTCATTGTAAGCTGCTTCGAAAATGGAAAATGGCAATTTTCACTTGTTTATAACTCAAAAACTATTCACATTATACTGAAACTGTGAAAACCATTCTTACTGATTTTTTTCAGATAATCTGAAAATGTAATAATATATAGGGTGTCCTATTTAAAATAACAAAGTTGTAAGGCGTACAGCGATATTGGGCCATCCTGTGTAGCTGAAAATTATTTTAGGTTGAAGGTCTCTTCAAACCATACAATTTTTTTCCCTCATCTTTTTTTATAGCTTCAAAAGTGAAGCTGCCAGAGAAGAATCCCGCACTAATGGGACACCCGGTATACTTATTTTGAAATTTTTTATAAAATCTCAAGTCTTTTTTCAGGTAATAAAATATAATTCCGGAATTAGTATTAAAAAATGGATTTTCTCCAGTAGCGTAGAAGTTTTGGGCTTAAAAGAAAAAAGAACCCCCATAACTACGACTGGTTTCTTCTCAGTTTCTTTTTTGTACCTATTTCAAAATTTTAACCCTTTATTTAATATTAACCTACACCTACACCAAAATTGAGAAAAATATATTCAATAGCTTAGAAGATATTCAATAAAATTGTTTTTTTTTTCTTCCAAGTTTAACCTTATTATATTATTATTTTATTATTGTTTAATAGTATTATATTTTGTTATAGTTATCTACTCAATGAAAAAAACTTTGACAGTGACTATTCGAAATGATCCAACTTTAATAAAGATTCGCTTACTCTGTAAGGGAATAAAAAAGATCACGACCATCATTCCAACCACGGCTGCAAAGCCAACTTCGTTATAAATGAATAAAGTGATGCAAACAGTTTGAATTGGACTTATCCATAAATAGTTGTAATAAATCGGTACAATGTCAAATCGATTTACATCATTGGATATTAAATTTACAGCTTGACCAACAGTTTGACCAGATAGGGAACTAAAGTCTATACGAAGCACCTAAAAATCAGAGCGAAAATATAAAACTTATATTATTTATTGTATTGCGTGACATAAGATAAAATATTTTCACTAACTTACCTTTCTATAAATGAGTGAACAGCAACTGATTCTCATTTTCATACCAATATGCATAACTCCCAGAAGGTACGGATGCATTACTAAGATCGCAACAGAACTGCATATTACCATAGCTGCTCCATAGAAGAATGCTTCATTGCGAGAAACTCCGCAAGACTGCTCTTGAAAATAATGAATAACTCTATCCATATATTTTGGAGAGCAACTTCTGCAATGATTCGTAATATAAGTTTAAGTTTTCTTCAATTAAGGGTTTTAAAAGTTTTACAATCTTCCCAAGACGTGTCTTTTGGCAATAAAATATAAACATATATATTTTCTACTGATATGCCGGTTTTAGCCAGTTGAGCCCGAGCTGACGCTGTGCGGTCACCATTGCAGCAATGGTATGTTTCACACACGGCGCTGACGCTGACCGTACGTCGTCTGAAAGGGTTAATGCAAGACTATGAACTATGGAGATCAGCGCTGATAAAGAGTGCTGACAATCAGTTGAATCTGAAACGAGCCTTACTCCTATTCTCAAAACTTTAATACATATACATACTGTCCGTTTTTCGCGTGCCACCATGGGGATCTCGCTTATCTTAAGAGATACGAAGTTGGTTAAATTAGGGCAAAGTAGAGTATTTTTGTGCTGATTGATAATCTGAAGAGAAATTTAAGCTATCACTATTAGTTGTCAAAATATTTCAAAAAAACTTAAATTTTCAATTTTTGTTTTTATTTTTTTATTCAAAAACCAATCAAGCAAGCCATTTTTAACTGAAACATTGTTAAGACATTTTTCAAAAAGGAGCCCAAGAATAATTTTACAATAGCTCTAGCACTTGAGATAGAAGAAAATCGATGGTCAGCTTTTTTTTCTTATGGGCGCCATATTGGATTTTTCCAATTTTAGATTACGTTAATTTTTCTCTTTACAACGATGTATCACAAATGTTATTTCATTATTGAATGTTTGACGAAAATAAAATTTCTCATCTTGTGTGCAGAGTGCTTTAAAGAAATGTCAAGGGTCTTTTGTTTTCAACAAAAGTTTGACAGTTTGTATCTTGTATTAGTGTTGTCGTTACGTTTATAACGCGAAAATGCCTTTTTCAGGTGAAGAACAAAGATGAGATGCTACAAGTTTATTACACTTCGCACCATAAATACCCACATCACCGCAGAAACGTATTTGCACCGTTATCCAGAGCGGCAACAACCTTCTTTGAGACATTTTTCTCTGCTGCACAGAAACTTGGGCCAATATGGTTCGTTGAAAAAACCTAGACGATATGGCGATAGGCCCAATGAACATCAGCAAGAAATTTTGCAAGCGGTAAGGATTTTTCATGATTTCGATATAAAAATGTTTATAATTAATTCTAAATTAGGTGCAAGACAATCCATCTGTCTCTACAAGGGAAGTTGCAGCCCAGCTGGATTTACCGTCGCATCAAACTGTTTGGAGAACGTTGAGAAAACAGAAATTTCGTCCTTGGAAAGTTCGTATTTCTCAAACACTTCACCTCGGGGATCGTGAACGGCGGCTAGTCTTCTGCACGTTGTTGAATAATCGTATTCAAGAAAACCCGAATTTTCTGAGAAATTTTATTTTCGCCAAACATTCAATAATGAAATAACATTTGTGAAACATCGTTGTAAAGAGAAAAATTAACGTAATCTAAAATTGGAAAAATCCAATATGGCGCCCATAAGAAAAAAAAGCTGACCATCGATTTTCTTCTATCTCAAGTGCTAGAGCGCTATTGTAAAACTATTTTTGGGTTCGTTGTTGAAAAGTGTCTTACAAATGTTTCAGTTAAAAATGGCTTGCTTGATTGGTTTTTGAATAAAAAAATAAAAACAAAAATTGAACATTTCCGTTTTTTTTTAAATATTTTGACAACTATATTAGATTTACAAAAGGTAGGATCATACATGCTGTGACATACAATATAAACAACTATATTCTAAATAAGGTAGACAACGTTAAAGATCTTGGTGTCATTCTTGATTCTGGTATGAGGTTTGATCTTCATATGGATGCTGTGGTGCGAAAAGCTTACAGAAACTTAGGATTTATTGCCCGTAACACGACCGACTTTGCCAGTGAACGAAGTTTAATCACACTGTTTACTTCCATGGTTAGAAGTCACATAGAATACTGTTCCATTGTTTGGAGCCCTTACTATGAATATTATATAAACAGATTGGAAAAGGTTCAAAGAAAATTTCTTGGCATACTGAACTACCGTTACCACAGGGGATTGCATTCGCAACCCTACGAAGCGTCCCTGAGGTTTTATCGCTTGAGCAGATTGGTGGATCGTCGCAGAGTTTGTTGCATTGTGTACGTCGTGTACAAAATTTTTAATAACTTAATTTATTCACCATTTCTTCTTGCATCCTTGGCACTGAGAGTCGCTGTGTATTTCGGAAGGATGCCCTACTTGTTGCATGTGCCTTATTCCAGAACCAATTACAGCTTAAATTCTCCTGTAAGAAATATGCAGCGTTGTGTCAATACTTATTTTAGTCATATTGATATCTTTCATGTTTCATTGTATGCTTTAAAACGTCAAGCTTATGCCTCATTAGCCAATGTACGTTAGTGTGGGTGGGTTTTTTTCTTCTTTTTCTTTTGTATTTTTATTATATCAGCAGAAATAACTGTCTGAGTCCGCCAGTTTCGTTGTTGGGTATCAGTATTTTTTTATATCTCTTTCCTTTTGTAGTTTTTTAAGATAACCCGTTGTACATAATTGATTGTTAGACATTGTTGTATCTTTTGTGGAACTCTGTACTTGGGTTAATTTTACCTGTTGAGTTTCCCAAATTTATTAATAAATAAATAAATAAATAAAATAAATAAATAAACTAATAGTGACCGCTCAAATTTCTTTTCAGATTATCAATCAGCACAAAAATACGCTACTTTGCCCTAATTCAACTAACTTCGTATCTCTTAAGATAAGTGATGCACTCGATATGGGTTGCAGTCCTGGGTAAAAACGCCAAGTTACAGGAGTCCATTTTAGATTGTTGAAAAGCCATGTTGTTGTTGTTAGGGACTCGGTCGGTAATACTAGAGAGTAGACAGGAGAACGCGGCGTCAGCGGCGTCAGCGGTAGAAAAGCCAGCGTCTGATTATTATTGAAGAAGACCTAGAAGATCTATTAGATCAAGAATTTGAAACTATATTATTGAAGATAATTCTCCAAGAGAAATAGCAACAATACTGGAAAAATTTCTTAGACTTCTGAAGGGAGGTAACATAAAATCAAATCAAAGAAGAATCATAATCCATACGGAGTACCGATGGAATAATATCATAGGACCCAGAAGAAAGAAGCAAACTAAGTTTGTTATTAAGTTAATATTTATGTTTGTATGGTAAGCACTGATTATAAATGTTAAAGTTAAAAGGGTTATCGTTTTGATTTGAGGGTTTCACATAACCCATGTGAACTGAGATAAGGATTTTGTTAAAACTCATAAGAGTCTTTTGTAAAAGAGCTGGTCAAATTGTTTTAAAGGCGCCCAACATTTAGCACGAGCACAGTGAGACCCCCATAGTGGCACGCGAAAAACGGACAGTCTGTATTGCATTTGAATGAGATGGAGATTGGGTCCGGCCAAAAGACCTCCCCGATTTTGAAAGACGGTTGGTTGAGTTATGACAGAAGTAGAGAGATGATGGAAGGTCTCTCTTGAGAGCGGCACATGTGCCATGTTGCATTATTTTACATTAATGTGATTATTTTATAAACTATAGGTAGGAAATTTAAAATGGCATTACAATGCGTAGTGCTTATTTGAATGAAAAAATGGTATTTTACTTGGATTGCTTTTCATTAACTTTTTAAATGGGGGAAATGTTAATTTCTAACGTAAAACAGAATGTCCTTTTTAAATGCGAGTTATGTACGAATCTAGATCACTCTTTGTACATTATTTAAGATAGTTTATACTTTCCTAAATTGTGGCCCATTTTCGTTTTACATACGCTTTAACTTTGAAAATTGGGATTTTCACCTTCTAGTAAACAACTTACTTTATACTCCAACTGTAAATACCATTCTTACAGTCTTTCTCTTTTGGTCTTTTGTCAATTATTGTTATTCAAATTTGTCAAATAATTTTCCCATTTATCGAATGTCAGTGTGATTTTTCAATTTAAATTCCCCTTTTGTCAAATTAGATTCCCTTTATACCAAACGCTTTTCCAATGTTTATAATACTGTCACTCTCAAATTAAAAATCAAGATAGACGGAATTGTTTATATTGTAAATAATTGTCTCCAACATCTCCGTCTATAAAAGGTAAATAATAACATAAACAATCACATAAGCTTAAGCTAACTAAAGCAGCTGTGATGCTAGTTTTAAAATTTGAATATAATCAGAATACAGGGTGTCCCAGCTTATTCGAAGCGGTCTCTGTAGGCCAAACGATTGATTTTTTCCAAAAAATTTTTGCAAATTCAAGTACAGGATCACAATGGCCATAATTTAAAATTATTTTGGAGTATACAGAGTGTCCCATATGACAGTGGCATATCAAAGTTATGTTTTTTAAATGGAATGCTCCTATGTTATTGCATTTTTAGATTGTCTGAGAAGAGAAAAGTAGGATTGGCTTTTACAGTTGGTGTTTAAATTCAGAAGTTTTTGAGTTATAAACAAGTGAAAATCGTCATTTTTCAAGTTCAAGGCCCTGTACAATGAAAACGGTTCAAGATAGAGAAAAACGGCTTACATGTCCCTATTTTAACTTTCTATGAACTATGCTATGGTATAGAAAAATTTTTACTTTCTTTGATTTTTTTATTTGGCGACGCGTGGAGAAATCTCAGAATTTTTCAAATTTTTTATCACCCTGTATAAACATTTCATCTACATGATAGGATAGTACATGAAAAAGTAAAATAGGGACATGTAAGCCGTTTTTCTCTATCTTCAGCCGTTTTCGTTGTACAGGGCTTTGAACTTGAAAAATGACGATTTTCACTTGTTTATAACTCAAAAACTTCTGAATTTAAACACCAACTGTAAAAGTCAATCTTATTTTCTTTTCTCAGACAATCTAAAAATGCAATAACCTAGGAGCATTCCATTTAAAAAAACATAACTTTGATATGCCACTGTCATATGGGACACTCTGTATACTCCAAAATAATTTTAAATTATGGCCATTGTGATCCTGTACTTGAATTTTCAAAAAGTTTTTTGAAAAAGTCCATCGTTTGGCCTACAGAGACCGCTTCGAATAAGCTGGGACACCCTGTATATCAATTATTATAGAATGTGATTTTTTATTAATAAGTCTTTAGAAAATATCAATTTCAGAATGTGAAGAAAAAATTAATGAGTCACTATTGAATTTTGCCCTATCCACAAATCAAATTACTTAACATCTAAGCACAAAAAAATAATAATATGTATTCATAATAATTGCGCGGACGCATAAAAATATACAATAATTATTATTAATACAATTATTGATGCGAAGGTTTTTGAGTTAAAATTTCCAGCCTGACAATATCATCGACTCGCGCTGTCGTACCAGATTGATAGATAGATTATGACAAAAATTCCTTGTATCTCCGAAATAGTAGAAAAGCAGGTTTTTATATTATAGTTCGAGTCCTCTTCTCAAAATCCGTCCTGTCAAGTAGGGGTCTAGCGTGTTGCAGTGAGGGGTTACGGCCTTTTACCCAGATTTATCAGAGCGATTTCAAAAAAGTGTCTACCATTTGGAAGAAAGTTACTAGGGGGCATCTAGACAACTTGTAACGGTTCTTTCAATAATTTCAGTAACCGTTCCAGTTCGTTGCCCTTTTTATTAATTATTATTTCTGTGACTATCATTTCGATCTCACGGTATGGTCAATTTGTCGAGCACTCTGTAGAGCGCCGTCGGTTGCGTACATACGGCGATACTATCGTCAGGCACCATTCGGTTCGGCTCTCGGTTGCCGACCTGGTGGGGCTTTAAAGAAGGGCATCCGTTGGGTGATAGTCAGAAATTTTTGTTACTAAAACTCAAGAACAAACCACTTGTTTTATTTTAATTAGTTTTATTAATAATGTACAGCAGCTAAGCAACTCCTTTGTTCGCTCAGTCGAGGTAAAAGATGGGTGGGTCAGTAGAGTAAGATAAAAATTTTCATGCTTTTAATTCATGCTAATTAATTAATTTATATTTTTTAAACATTGGTACTATACCGTATGACAAGTTTCAAAGCAGAACATAGGCGAATAGCATGGGAAATCACATATTTGCAGTTTATTTCTCACCACTTTTACCTACAAGAATGGTAATGGTATCTGTCGAAAGAGAATTATTTTCTGAACATGCTGATACCAAAATACCTACTAATTAACAGTTTTCTATCATGACAGAATATTTTAAACATTTTCAAAATTAAAAGATGAGCAGCCATGACATTCTAAATTCGGATAACTTTTTCACTGTCAAAGCAAATATTTTCAATTATTTAATTTATTTTAATTCTGATTGTGTTCAATCAAGTAAATGAGGATTTTCGTAATTTTTTAATGATGTTTCATTAAAAAATTACGAAAATTCTCATTTACCATCATTTTGTTTTACCAAAAATTGATAATTACAAAGAGTGTTCCTTCTTCTGTCGATTGCATCTTAAGAATTTTCTATTTTTTCTACCACCGCAACAACTAGAGGGCGTTATCTGACTTGTAAGGAAATATCGTGATTTTTCAATAAAAAAAAAAAGAAATGGACTGGTATCTATATTTATTTTTACATAGTCAACGAGAGATTTAAATTCTTAAGGTGTCATTGAAAAGCGCAGGTGGATAACTTTCGCCTGGCTGTAGATATCTGCCAGAAAAATTGATTTATGATTTTTCAGATTTTGGAGCCCACATGGATCAAATGAGAAAATCATCCCTCTGTTAAAATTGCTGAAATTCAAATATATTTACGGTGATCAAAAGTCTCCATGGGCGTGAAGTGAATATGCATGTATACAGGGTAATGATCGGCTATTTTTTTATTTTTTTCTGTTCATCATTGGTAACTGGTAAAAATTTACGCCACAACCAAGAAAATCCAAAATACTAAAACTACAGGAAAGAAAAAGGTTCCGACCCCGTATGGCGGTATTTGGAGTGCCCAAGGACATTGAGAATGAAGAATTAAGAGACGAAATATTGGACAACGTCCAAAGATATGACGATATTGATATTAGAGCAAATTTTGGCCCCAGAGACAATTCCTATAATCACTGGATAATAGAGATAAGTGCAAAATTAAGGCCAGAATTATTAGAAAGAGGCAACATATATTTAAAAATGGTCTTCGTGTTACGTTAAAGATCACATTAATTAGAATCATACGATGCTTCAAGCGCCAGAAACTGCGGGCCCTGCGCAGGAAATCACGTTAGCAAGAACTGCAACAAGGGCCCGAGCAAAAATAAATGTGTAAATTGCACAAAAGCAGGCATTAGGGAAAATAAACACGAGGCGAGGTCAAACTATGCCCTGTCCTTCTAATAATAGGTATGATGTATCGGATATTTTTTTTACTTTGTGGTTGTATTGTATAAAGTGGTAATTTGTTGGCTTATTTTATGCCCAAAAGTTTATATAAACATAGGTCCGCTACCGCTTCGTTACCATCGAGATATACTGCAAGTGAGCAAAGACCACCCCTTCGAGGGGAATCGGACATCCGATTCTCTTCCTACAACTGCGAACTTCAATACACAATACTACACAAACAATACCTTACGCCAACACTACACAATAGTCCCTCAGAACCTCGAAGATTTGCAACTAGAGAATTCCAGCCTCCGACAACTCGTAACGGAGCTGGAAACCAAAATCAAAAGTCAAGACGAACTTATTTCCCACATGCTTATTGACATCCAAACTTTAAAAAACTCAAAAATATCAGAAACAAACATGGAGTTCCAATCGCAATCAGAAGCAGATAATTACTTCTCACAATCAGACGATGAAACATTCACATCAATAATTAAAAACAAAAACAAGAGACGCAGATTTTCACAAAATCCTCTCAAAACACCTCTGTCGATGAATACCCACCACTACTCTCTACATCACAGACAAACCTAACTCCACACTCCAGCAACAATACACACACACCACTAATAATCCACCTACCTCCTCTGTAAAACTCACCCCCACCCCAAAACCAATAACGCAACATACTCCTGAAAAACCACCCACTTTCAAAACACCTCCAATCATCCTACACGAAAAACAATACTGGAAAGCCCTTTCCAGTCATATCAAATCGCAAAACTTACAAATCACACAAGAATCAAACACACAGGAGGGAATCAACATATTCCCCCTAACAGTCAAAGACCACAAATTCATTACAGACGCACTAAAATCACAAAACATCCAACATCACACTTTCCAACTTCCCGAGGACTAGTGCCTGCACATTGTTCTTAGGGGAGTCTCAGGAACACACCACCACCAATGACGTTTTCGAAGAACTGACCGAGATGGGTTTCCACGTGAGACCCAACAGCGTCAGACGATTCACACGTCCCGACAACACCCCAACACCCCTGGTATCTTTACAGTTACCAAGGAAGGAATCGAATACACAATTTACAACATTACACACATCGACGGGATAAGAATCCGCGTCGAATCACTAAAAACTAAAACTCGTTACACACAATGCTATAACTGCCAATCATTCGGACACTCCCACAATTACTGCAGGGCTGCTCCCAAGTGCCTTAAGTGCGCTAAGGGACACAAGACCATGGATTGCGTCAAGCCAAAAGCTCTTCCGGCTGAGTGCGCAAACTGTGGAGGAGCTCACCCTGCAAACTACACCAAATGTTAAACACCCATCTCAAATAAACACTCCAAAAACCACTTCACAACCCACTAAACAGACTACACCCTCGATCTCCTATGCCCAAATGACACCGAACAACACTCCTCTCACCAACCCACCCCCATCCACAGCGATCAAACACAAACCCAACACACAAAACCTCTCGAAAACTGCTTGCTTGATGCCCTTAAAAACAGCCTCACCGAACACTAATCACTCATGACACTAACAATAGTCACATGGAACGCCAACTCGCTCAATTACAAACACACGGAAATCATAGATTTTCTCAAAGAACACGACGTCGACATACTCCTTATACAAGAAACATTTCTCAAACCATCACATAAATACTTCATATCCAACTACACAATCGTCAGAAACGACAGATTAACACAGAAAAAGGCGGCACGGCAATTATGATACACAAATAAATCAAATACGACACAGTCATCACACCCCCAAACTTGGAAGCCACACTCATCACAATCGAAACACAACACAAAACCAAAACACTAATAGGGTCCATCTATCAAAAACCAACCTCGGTGATAGATGAGAACTCCTACACTACACTCTTCACAAACTTCGACCGAGTCATCCTAGGTGGAGTGGTGGAGACTACAACGCCAGACACTACAGCTGGACAGGTGAAACTTCTGACAACCGAGGCAATTGCCTGGAGTACCTGTCCCAGCGAATACAATTCAACATTCTGGTTCCTGACGATCCCACACATTACACTCCACGCTCAAATCCTTCAACCATCGATCTATACCTCACTCAAAATACTTCACACATACAAAACATGCAAGTTCTACACGAACTCACTTCAGACCACCTCCCGGTACTACTGGAAGTGGCGGGTCTGAACGTCTCACACACAAACACCGAAACAACAAAAATAAACAACTACATTATGAAACAAACACTTGAAAACACGCCACCAATCTATGGCAGCCTCAACACTCCACAGGAGATAGAAGCTGCCATTGACACATTCACCACACAAATACAATCAGCCAAACTAAAAGCAACCACCATACACATAACACCAAAATTCAATCAGAAATCCAAAATTCAAAATTATATCAAGGAACTCATCAGAGACAAAAACAGAGCAGTCAGGAAAGCCAGACAAACACGAGATCCACAACACATAGTCACAGCCACACAACACACGAACCTAGTAAAACATCACATAAACAACACAGAAACTAAGAATGACAAAAAGTCCTAAAAGCCATCGACATCCAAGACAACAACCTTTGGAAAATGGTAAAGGCTCTTACGAAAGCCAAAATGCCAATCTTCCCACCAATCATTCACAATCACAAGACAGCACACACACTCGAAGAGAAAGCTTAACTTTTCGCCGACTCACTTCAAGAAGAATTCACAATAAACCACACCCCAGATACCGAACTACGAGACCTCATCACACACACAATCGTAGAAGCCTCCATCCTCACACCCACCAACGAACATCTAGGACTCACAGACTCGGACGAAGTCAAACACATCATCAAACACCTCAAGAACAAAAAAGCGCCAGGGAGAGACGAGATCTCCAACTTTCAGCTCAAACTCCTCCCTGACGAATACATACACAGGATCACACACCTATTCAACGCATTCATTACACAACACTTTTTTCCACAGCAGTGGAAAAAATCAATAGTCATCCTAATACCCAAACAGGGGAAACCCTCACACCAGGCCGAGAGCCCGAGAGCTATAGACCCATCAGTCTTCTGCCCAGCATCGGAAGCTTTTGGAGTCTATAATTCTCATACGCCTCAAAGACATAATACACGACGCCAACATCATCCCTCCGGAACAATTCGGCTTCCGAGAGGGACACTCTACCACAGACCAAACAACACGTCTCACTACACAGATTACACAAGGTCTCAAATTGAAACGTCAAACAGGAGCGGTTATGCTGGACATCTCCAAAGCTTTTGAGAAAGTTTGGCATGACGGCCTTCTTTTCAAAATGAAACAGCATAACCTGCCGACACACCTGATCAAACTAACACATTCATTTCTCACAAACAGAACATTCCAAACACGAGTAATGAATCACATCTCCACAGAGCGTATCGCTAAGGCGGGAGTTCCTCAAGGTTCCCCCCTCTCACCACAACTGTTCAACATATACACGGCAGACATTCCAACTAACTTAAACTCAAAATTATTCATGTACGCAGATGACACAGCAATCACTTGCACAAGAAACATAACCACTCAAATAACAAATCACATATCTAGACAACTACACGACGTATCACAATGGGCGCAACAGTGAAACATCCAGATCAACCCTCTAAAAACCCAGGCCATCCTGTTTGGCAGACACCCCAAAAACGAAATCCACAAGGTGAAGTTTCAAGGCAAAATTCTTCTATGGTGACCCAAAGTCAAATATTTGGGCCTGATCTACGACAAAAAACTCGTATGGAAAGACCATACAATAAACAAAGTCTGCCAAGCTAGAGGTGCACTGGGCAAACTCTACCCACTGTTGAACAAAAAGAGCCCACTTAACCTAAAGAACAAACTACACATCTACACACAAATCGTAAGACCATCACTCACATACGCCGCCCCCGCTTGGCACACAATTTCATCTCCAGAATTACACAAACTCAGCACTATTCAGAATAAGTTCTTGAGACTAATTTCTGGGGTGCCGTTCCTCATGTCTAACAAAAACATTCAAACAGAACTAAACATCCCTCCACTAGACAAATACATAAAAGACATCACAGACACCTTCAAAGAGAATGCTCCGCTCCATGAGAGCACACTAATTAACACCATGATCATTGAGTAACTCTCTTTGACTACACCACTCCACCGTTAAGCACCATTCCACCTCATGCACCCCACATCCACACAAACGAGCTATAGTTTAATTACTTGCTCATAACACATTGAAGTTCCCAGCCGCTTCGTTACCAATCTACAAGGGTGTTGAAATTTGAAGGTTTTTTCTTTTTTTCTTTTTCGTTGAGGTTAGTCAAACTTTAGTCAAACAATTAGTCACACAAGGTCATCCTAGCTTTAATTTTTAACAGGAAGTGCCGACTAAACTGTCAAAATTAATGGAAATGAGAAATCGAAAAAAAAGCAAGAGCCTGTTTTGCCATTTTAAAAATTTAAATTTTGTCTAATCAATTAGAGGAAACTGTTTATCTTTTTTTTTCTTCATAACGGTTGAAGCTGCAAAAAAACTACGGGAAACGAAAAAGTTTCTAAATAAAACAGAAAATTCATATTGTATTTTAGAATCTACCAGCGGCGCATCGCAAAAAAGTTCAGGTCGAGTTATGGGGGTGAAATTGAGAAATTCAGGGAAAAAACTCTATGTAGATTCTCACAACCATTTGTCATGCCCAATGATTTAAGCACGTAATCTGTATTCCAAATTAGAGCTAAATATCTTAAAAACTATTAGAGCTATAAAGAAAAAACGTTTTTTTTTTTAATTTCAACACCCTTTAAACCGGTAACGAAGCTGTTGCGGACCTATGCTTGTATGAAGTTTTAGTTAGGTATGAAATAAGTCAAAGAATTATTACCTCCTTTCGTATATGTACCTGGTATTTAGAAACAGCCTGTACATTCAAACACAAGTTTTGACGTCCGATAAATAAATAGTAGTTAGACACTTACTCTTCTGTTGATGACAGGTTTTGATTTTCTAGTGAGTAATATCTCAACATAAATCCAAGAAACAAAGGTTGATTCATTCTGGAAAAATCCGAAATTTAAGGCTAAATTTCATAATTATGCACATAATTCATTGACTGTGGGTATACCTGAAAATGATTTCCATTATAAAAACCAAAATTCCGTAAAAAAATATTTCTGTTAAAAACATTTGTAATATAACTTTAGCTAAGCTAGGTTTCTGTTTTCTTTTATCAGCTCTGTCTACTTCCTTTGACCACAATCTGGCTATTTTTTGTCCTAGGTATTCAGATTTATGTTCATGCAAAGGTTTAGTCAAATCATCTTCATCCAAGTCTCTCTTCATTCCTTTCTTAAAAATTTTAAAAGTATACCTGAAACATAAAGTTTTTCTTTCTTTGAAAATAGAATTTTGAAATGATCTATTTTTACTTTATATGGAAGCGAAACTAAAAATTAGCTTTTTGATCTGGCTAATGAGAGCGAGTTTTGCTATAAAATACCTAACTATTAAGTATTATTATTACAAAAATAATAAGTAATTTACCAGAATGTACAAGCAGATATACAATTAGCGTGCTCTCGAGGATTCTCATCTCTCTTATTATCTGTGTTTGAAGTTTCTTCTCTCATGGTCTACAGGAATATGTAAAAATCTACTAAATGTTAACGTTTTTGATTTAAGTTTAGAATATGACAATAAAAATGTCACATAACTATGAAAGACACTTGTTTGGGATGACAGAAATGGTAATCAATTGAAAATTTATTTTCTTTATTGAAGTGATACATAATAATATAATAATAATTCTTATTATCATTATACTTAATATTAATTCTAATTATGTTTTATTATCTAAAAGAACGCATATAACTAGGACACTTATTTATATTAAAAATCAAAGCTTCGTCTTAAAAAATATTCGTAAGTTCAAAATCAAGGCCATATAACTAATAATATCTATAAGGATAATTTGGATACATTCCATTATTAGTTCTTTGATTCGAGTTATACCCCCTAGGGCTAGGTCTGTTATATTGTGGTTTTGGAACTGAATAAGACACTATACAATAATTAATACTAATGTCGACTTCCAGTACATTAATCATATCTACTTGTAATTTTGTTAAACAGGGAACTTCTAAATCTTCTGTGCAAAGTGGATCAGCATCGCCCGAGCAAGTTGTTTGAATCTTCGCACATTCTTGTTTCTGGCTATCTGAGGAGCAATCGACCACTGACTCGTTTCCTACCGGAACTCCGTAGTTTGATATTCCGCAATATACAGTTCCATTTCCTATGCATATCCTTCGAGACCCATGTATGCAAATATCACTTGCACTCCTCTGACACATAACGACCTCTGCCGCTTTTATATAAACCTCATCCGATTGGTTTTCGGGTCTATTATAATGATGGTAGATGTTGTAATTGTCATTATTAGGCAGCTTTGATAAGAAATGAGAAAGATATAAACCTGTGATAACATTCATATAGGCATTTTTACCGAACGTGTCATTCCTAACTTTCATGCCTTTTCCTATTGATATATGATTAATGGTAGGGCCACTGTTGTCAATCGCACGAACATGTCTATGATTTTGATATTTTCTTGATATTTTTGGTACTCTTCCGATATGGAATGTTTCTGATTTACCATTAGATGCTAATATATCTCTTTTGAGTCTGTTATAGCTCGTTTTCGAGGAATCTTTGGTAATAATTTGGGAAAAACGTTTTCCAAAAATATCATTTTCATCTTTATGGTGACTTACCGCTTCATTATTTGAAGGGTATTTATAGTTGGCATTTTGTGTTTTCTTAACGTTGAAGTAGCTATCAATGGAACAAAACACTTTGATTGTTTGAAATGCACAAAGAAAATACAAAATGATATACACTTTCATCTTTACTAGTTGAATAAACTCGACTAAATGAGAAAACTGATAATTAGATCTTGAAATGTATTCTTGGATGTTATAAAATTATTATTTATTGTTTGCATTGCAGGAAGCAAGGGTCAGAAGTTTATTGATAAGAATGCTCTACGCAGAATACAAGGTGATTCATGAGTGACTTCACACAGACCAATCATTGTAAATAGCGGACTACAAGGCGGGTCGAAAAATACAAAGAAAATTTATTTTTTAATTGATTACAAAGTTACAGGGCCTCTCAAGTATCTTTTAAGTGCAAAAGTTTGATAAGAGATATTTCCGAAACGATTGAAGAGATTTTGCCTAAATTTACTAGAAACATTTCCTCCTAAAACTTGAATGGGAAATTTTTCCCCCGTGCTTGTTGTTAGAAAAGTCTATTTTCTGAGAATTTTTCTGAAAAACGTCATACTTTCCTACCTAAACCGTTCCGATAAAAAAATGTTAAAACAAAACTTCTGAGTAAATTATCATTCAAAATTTGTCCCACAAAACAAGTCAAAAAATTATTTGAAGGAATTCAAACGAACATTAGTTCGTTTGAAAGCAATAATTGGAGTAAAAATTCAAGAGCCAGATTTTATTAAATAGGAAATCGGTTGTCAACTGCAAATTCAGTTGCCGGTAATAATACAAAAATCTTGTGAAAGTATTTATTAAAAAACAGTAAAATTGAATTTAAAACTAGAAGATGGAACCTAATTTCACAAAATAGTTTGTTTTTGTCTTCGTTAGGTACATACAGGGTGTCCCTTGACCATTACCTGCACTGAATTGTAGTTTTTCTCCCCAACATTTGTGTTGATATTTTTCTTTCGCTGTTTCGTTTATGTGGATACTTACTTCATTATGTGGTAATGTGTTAAATTGTGTTATTTATTTTGCTGTTAAAACTTATTTTTAGCTAGAAACAATCTGTAAAATGGTCCCCAATCTTGGCTAAATTTGTAGATAAAGTAAATTATTTATTTAAAATAACTACAAAATACGCAAGTTTTAAAAAAACCACATTTGATTTTTCTTCAATTATTAACAACACAATATGAATTGAAATCCCGAATAAAAAACTGAAAAACTGAATTTTCTTCTCGATTCAGTATAATGATGCCAAGTATTTTTTTACCGCAATTGTAGCATTTTTCACGTAGTTTTAGAAAATAGCACCAAACTTTGAATAAAATGAATACAGGGTGAACTTTTCGACAAAACCGAAAGATATCAACAAAATAAGTACGGCCCTGCAGTTTTCGAGTCGGCGAAAAATGCGAGGTATTAAGTGTCATTAGTAGAGCATATCTACCACATTTCTTTTTTTTTTAATTGAAAATGCACATGCACTACAGGGAAATCCCTATGACGCTCTGGGAGCGGTGCATGAGCGGAGATATCGATTCACGTTGGCCTTATTGAATCTCTGTAAGTTGTATACTTCGGGAAACACGCTCTTTGGAATGCTATTCCAAAGTGATGCGGTTCTGTACATAAAAGAAGTCTGAAATAGGGTGGTACGAGGTGTAACGAGCTGAACCTGATACGGATGAGCGTCTGCGGCTCGGCGTGTATATCTGCCCGGTCTTGTTCTTGGTGGGATCAAACGGGCCACGTCTTTTGAACACCTTCCATTAAAATATCTGTAAAACAGACTCAGGTCAGCTACTCTTCTTCGATGTTCGAGAGTGTCTAAATTTTTTGTCAAATCTGGGTCCCCAATCAAGCGGATGGCTCTTTTCTGAATCGAGTCGAGCAGTCTCAGCGTATGTTTGGGAGCTGAGCTCCAAATATGTGAGCAGTACTCCAAGGATGGTCGGATTTGAGCCTTGTACAAGAGGAAAAGCTGTTGTGGTGTATAAAATTTCTTCGTGCGGAAGAGTGTTCCAAGTTTTTGAGAAGCACTCTCCGCCAGACCAGCAACATGATCATGCCAAGACATGTTCGCTCCGAGGCTCACTCCAAGTAAACGAAGAGATGACGCTGGGGTAAGAGAGTGTCCCGCCATCATCATATCTGGCTCCAAAACGTTGGTCTTTTTGGAGAAGATGACTGCTTGGGTTTTTCCAGCATTGAATTGGACTTGGTTTCTATCGCCCCAAGTTAGAATGTCTTGCAAGTCATTGTTAAGTATAGCAACTTCTTGTCAGATGTTCGCGCATCTAACGTTATAAGAAGATATGAGGGTACTGTCGTCGGCAAAACTGTATATTGGATTTTTTGTTGTTTCAAGCAAGTCGTTTATAAATATTAGAAAGAGAGTCGGAGATAAAATGGATCCCTGAGGCACACCGGCATTGTTGGAAAAGGTCTCAGAAAGAACTCCATCGACTGCCACCTGTAATTAACGATCTCCGAGATAACTCGCAAGCCACAAGCAGAATTTCTCGGGAATGCCAGAGGCCTGCAGTTTTGCCAACAGTCCACCATGCCAAACACGGTCGAAAGCTCTAGAAATATCAAGCGCAACCCCTCGAGACTCCCCATGGTGCTCGATTGCGCCGTTCCACAGCTCGGTGACGTAAGTGAGGAGGTCACCAGTTGACCTCTGTTTACGGAATCCGTATTGGCGGTCGCTGATTATGTTAGCTCCTTCCAAGTATTTTAAAAGATGTTGGTTAATAGCTTTCTCCATAATCTTGGATATTACTGAAAGCAGTGCCACTGGTCGATAGTTACTTGGTATAGTATTTTTGCTTTTCTTGGGAATAGGTGCACATTTCCAACAAAAAGGAAATAGTCCCTTTTTATACGACAAGTTGAAAAGTCGGCAGAAAACAGATGACAGCTCAGTGGCGCATTTTTTAGTACGATAACAGGTACGTCATCGGGCCCAGAAGCTTTGTTTGGGTCTAAGGCTAACATAATGCTCTTTATGACCCGCTGTCGGAAAAAAATGTCTGACATTTTGGTCTCCACGGAAGGGATCATTGGCGGAGTTCTTCCATGAAAGTCGACGGAAGAGTATGAAGAAAACACTCCCGCCAACAAGTTCGCCTTCTCAGTAGCCGTGGATGCGATAGTCCCATCTGTCCGTGTAAGTGGTGGAATCGTGATCTGGTGAAGTTCTGGCTGACTGCCTTAGTTATAGACCAAAAAGATTTCGAACCGTTAGGGCAGGAGAGAAGTTTGTTCCTAATTCTTTGGTTGTGAGTTTCCTTGGTTTGATCTATTATTTCTTTGCATCTGTTTCGAGCAAGGATGAAATTGTGATGGTTTATGCCGTTGGGGCTCTCGCCATTGGCGAAAAGCCAGTTGTTTGCAGGCGACAGCTTCCTTGCATCTTTTGTTGAACCAAGGTTTGCTGTTTGAGGGCTGTTTTTTTGAAAAGGGAATGTAGGCTTCCATGCCTGTTAGGATGACTTGAGCAACTTCCCTAGCACAAACAGATGGATCATTAGAGCCGAAACAAACACTCCTCTATGGAAAATCTCGATGATATTCCCTGAGTTCTTCCCATTTAGCAGATCTGTAGTGCCAGACTACACGAGGTTTACTTGCTTCTTTAACCCTAGTAATTGGTAGGTCACAAGATGTTGAGACGAGTTTATGATCTGAGGAACCTAGTGGGGCTTTCACCGTGATAGTATACATTTGAGGGTTCGTGGTCAAAAACAGATCCAACAGGCTAGCGAATTCTCCCTCGCGATCGAGAATGCGTGTTGGTTCATCAACGGGCGGGGTAAAACCACAGCTGATCGCAAACGATTCCGCTTCACGGCCTTCTTCATCAGTGAAGTTTGAGTATTTAAGCCAGTTGATGTTATGTACATTAAAATCACCCAAGATGGATATCTCAGCTTTGGGGTAGTTTATCTGTATGAATTCAACAGTTTTTGTGAGTGACAAAAAAGTGTCCTATACTGTGTATCGCTGGGTGGTCGGTATAAACAACAGATAAATCTCGTCGTTTGTCGGTCTGTTATCCTAAGCCACATGACGTCCAAGTCATTGGGCTCAAAGTCTTCCTCACGTTGGCAGGAGAGGTCACTTCTGACAAAAATGCCAATTCCGAAGTTACGTCTAAATCGGGAATGAAAGTCATATCCTGGATAGAGATAATTAACTGTGCTTGATGACGCTTGGACTTTTGTTTCGCACAGTGCTAGAATGTGAGGTTTATTTGTCTGAAGATGTTGATGTACTGAATTGATATTCGTGTTTAAACCTCTAATATTACAAAAGTCGACTACAAATTTTTCCATTCTGGTGGTGTTATTATTCTTTCTCTTGCATGAATGTGCCCCTGGATTAGCCCCCGCCCGGAGATCCGAATGGGGGGTCGTTTTAACTCCGGAAAATTTTAACCCCGGGAACGCCATCGCATATGCATAATTGTTTCTTACCCCAAGGACCGGAATCTCTGGCACAGCAACGAAACGTCAGCTCTTTAAAGCAACTTCACGCCGCCTAAGCCAGAAAGATGGTATCGCACCGGGCGATGCTGTGTGGGTTCTATGTCCTCTACCATCTGGTTTGCTAGTTTTGGTCAGCCCCGGGGTATTTAATTTCCCCGGTGTCATCTATATGGACCACATTCCCCTATCCGCCACCCGGGGAAGCACCCGATGGGGGACCAGCAACCCCGACACGGGTTGCTGGTTGAATTCGATCAATTCGTTCAAAAGATATCGCTAATCAAAGATTTCGGCAAATTGCACAAATCACCCTGTATAATCGAAACGAAGGGCCTCAGGAAAATTTCAAAACCAGATCCTGAATCGCCTTGAAAAACTACACCTACCCTTAAGCTATGGCAGTCATGTCGTGGGACACCCTGTATACTCGTATTTCAGTTTTCGCTGGCTAATTTAAAATGTTATTTACTGCTGCTTCATCAATTATTATTATACATAGTTGTAAAAACACAAAATATTATTGTTTATTGACTTTCATGAAATAGAGGCATAAATTTTAGGAATCTTAATTAGATCAATTTACAGCATCCTTATTAGACAGATGCTCCGATTCCATGCATAGAAGCTAATTCACGATGAGTTTTCGGTAGAAGTAACCATCTCAAAAAGCAGGCATGCGTAATATACAGGGTAAGTCATTGATATGGGAAAGCTCGATTGCACCTACACCATTAAAGATATCGAAATGAACCAAAAAGTGCTGTAAATGGGAGGGTAAAGTGCAGTTTGTAAAATTATTTTCAGATACACAGGATGGCCCAATATCGCTGTACGCCATACAACTTTGTTATTTTAAATGGGACACCCTCTATATTATTACATCTTCAGATTATTTGAGAAAAGTAAAAAAGAATTGTTTGTAAACTTGAAATTTGTAATGAGCGATTTATGAGTTATAAACAAATGAAAATCGCGATTTTCCATTTTCAAAGCAGCTTTTATTAAAAACAGCTCAAGATAGAGGAAAACGGCGTACATGTTCCTATCTTAACTTTTCAAGCGGTATCCTATTGGATGGATGAAATTTTTATACAGAGTGGTAAAAAATTTGATTATTTTCATCACTCGGTATAAAAATTTCAGCTACATGATAGGATACCAAATTAAAAATTAAGATAGGGACATGTAAACCGTTTTTCCATATCTCGAGCCGTTTTCAATATAAGCTGCTTTGAAAATGAAAAATCGCGATTTTCATTTGTTTATAACTCATAAATCGCTCATTACAAACTTCAACTTTACAAACCATTCTTTTTAACTTTTCTCAAACAATCTGAAGATGTAATAATATAGAGGGTGTCCCATTTAAAATAACAAAGTTGTATGGCGTACAGCGATATTGGGCCATCCTGTGTATCTGAAAATTATTTTACAAACTGCACTTTACCCTCCCATTTACAGCACTTTTTGGTTCATTTCGATATCTTTAATGGTGTAGGTGCAATCGAGCTTTCCCATATCAATGACTTACCCTGTATAACTGAAATTTGAAAATTTTCAGATGGTCAGTTTTCATAATAATCTACCTTCTAGAGATACATTCGTAAAATATTCCCAAATAGCACAAAGTAGTCCTATATAGACGTCCAATGGACATCCCTCGATGTACCAATCGACGTCCATAGTCGATCCGTTTTTGTCCTATATGGACGCTCAGTGTCCATTTGTCACAACTTTGGACATCCGCAGGGAACGTCCGTAGGGAGTCCGTTATCAGATGTCCATAGAGAGTCCGTTATCGGATGTCCACAAAGAATTTGCTAATAAATATCTTAGTGCGGAACAAAAGAAAGAAAACAATTCGATAACTCTTTTAGAGTTTTGGGAAAAATCCAAAAAATAAAGTAAATAAGGTAATTTTCTGTTTTGAAAGCAATTTACCTTGAAAACTGCTAAAAAATACAGGAAAACGACTTATTACGTGTTCCTGTCATTAACAGCCAATATTATAAAGGCTCATTAGGCTAACGAGCAGATTTCTGTGCTCGTTTTTGAAGCTAATATCGACGTCAAATGACTTTTATTAATATTTTTGTAATTACTTTCATGTCAAGAATAGATAAATTCAAAAAATTCCAATTAGACTCGATACCTTCTTCAGAAATGGCCACAGAAATCTGCCCGTTAACTTAATGAGCCTTTATAATACCCGCTGTAAGTTTTACATAAAAATCTGGTCATTTATATTGAAAAATTATACACATATTAGTTTATGATAATATTGGTAGATTTAATGAAAAATATTCGTTTTTGGATTTTTCACAAACTCTAAATTTAAAGATCTATCGAATTTCTTTCGCTCACTGTTTAACGCAGATGTCTTCATCTTTACGCTAGCGGTCTTGAGATGGCGCAAGTCGTTCGTTGGGAGTTGGAACGAATGAATGTTCAAATGTACTATGTAGGGGGATGTGGATTGTGATAATGGAAGAATGGAAGATGAGTGAGTGCGTCCACTTGTGCTGGTTGTTGAGGATGGCGTGATCTGCTTTTCTCTTCCTGACTTCGACACCACGTCATGCGCAATAAAAAAAAAAGGAAAAAAAAACTATTTCCTAGTTAGAACCAGTTAGTGTTCCTAGCCCATTCTCTTTTTCTTCTACCAATCCGTTCTTACAAGATTAAGATCGTATATCGTCAGTTTCACGACAAGTACAAATAAATGGTGGATCAGACTTTGAATGAATCGAATCCCTTTATTGACCAAGTTGTTACCCTTCGGTACCTAAGCCAATATCACGGTCGATGATACCAAGTAGAACTTCTATCCCTGTGTGTATACAGGGTGTACCAGCTCGATTTAGACAACGCTAAGGGCCGTGTAGGTCTCGTCAAGACGAAACGTTTTTTTTATTTGAAGTTTTTGGATTTGGACCTTCGTTGCGGAAATATGGCCGACTTCCGGTTTTTAGTTTTTTGGCTCCAGTTTGGGCATTTTTAGGTTCTCGCCCAAACTGGAACTAGTTTTGGAAACTCCTTACCTTCAGTTACAACTTTCATATTGAAGTCAAGGTTCTATCTCGGTTGGATTCAAAATGGCGACATGCCCAAGACTTTAAATTTTAAGTCTTTGAAGCAATTCAAATTGAATCAAATTGAAAAATTAAGATTTTGAATCCAACAGCGATAGTTGTAACTGAAGCTAAGGAGTTTCCAAAACTAGTTTCAGTTTGGGCGAGAACCTAAAAATGCCGAAACTGGAGCCGAAAAACTAAAAACCGGAAGTCGGCCATATTTCCGCAGCGAAGGTCCAAATCCAAAAACTTCAAATAAAAAAACGTTTCGTCTTGACGAGACCTACACGGCCCTTACCGTTGTCTAAATCGAGCTGGTACACCCTGTATACGCGGAGAATACAATTTTCAGGAAGAGAGAAAGGAATAGAAATTGTTAAGTTTTTGGAGAGGGGTTTATTTGAAAGAAGTCCACAGTTAATGTGCGTCGATTACTTTAAAAAACCTGTTCCAACTTGGTATAGAGTTATAAAGAGATCAGTTAAACTCTTGACAGGATTTAGAGTATCATATTAGGACAACATTTATATTCCTCCTAATTACGACGAGGAATTGTTGTTAGAGGTTAAATCTCTTAGGCAAATGTGATTAACTTTATCTCCAAGCTGAGGATGAAGTTTTCTTATTTGATTGCACCAGTCCCAATTAGGGAACAATTGAAAATAGTAAAACGGAACTTACTTCCAGAGTTAAATGCCAGATATTATGTCTAGTCAAGATTTAAACGTACGAGCATTTGGAAACATTAAGTCGACAGTTTGAAAGAAATTCATTTCTGACACTTGTTGTTGAGTCCAGATCTAAACCGTCAAGGAGGATTGAAGCAGCCCCTATACAGGTCAATAGCAAACCAAACACACAGGCGGTGCCTAGTAGTTCACTAGGTAGGAGAGAACCACCTGTTAACTTTTCAAATATGAGTCGAACCTGCTGTAACTGCGGACAGTCAGGACATTTTCCCCGGTTCTAGGTCAGAGGAATATAGCGTTAGACCATGTTGTTTTGAGTCCTAGTGATGACACTCATTCTTCTTCCAGAAGTAGATCACCATAATTATTAATCCAATTTTTTAAGACAAAGAAGAATGACATTCACTTCAGTAAATAGGTATTGACTGTTGGCAAGACTAGCTCTGTTGGATACGGGTGCTAATTTATGTAAAGGAATGAACCCTATTTGCGAAAGGTTAGATGAAAAAGTGATTTCAAAAGAGAAGGTTCGTAGAGTGACTGTGGTCGATGGACAGTCTCAAGAAGGCTGTTGGTACGTACAGCATATTACCAATTATTGTTTTTGAGGATAGAGAGTTTGATGGATTTTACGTGGTTTTACTTTTAGATTAGGTATTACAATGAAGATAAAACATAAAATAAACTTTAACTCACGTAATTAAATTGTTACATTTTATTCTTAATTAACTTCTCTCCTCTTCTTACTTGACTAAATCTTATTATTATTATTCTGCACTCTCTAAAAATAGTACAGAACAGAATACAGAATACAAAATTCCTATCAACTTGACGTGACCTTTAAAATTCTTCTTCTTACTTTTCGCAACAGAGTTCAACGTCGAATTCGCGATGATTCCATCAATCTCACATTCAGGTATTTTGGGATCTGATTTCTGTAAAAAGGTAAACATTCAATTAGATTTTAGGAAGTGGTCGTTCAAAATTGATGAAGTCTCCAAGACTAGTAGTAGTAGTAGTATGGTGGGTTGGGGTGGTGCACCCCAAGCGACTAGGCCACCGAGGGCCCTTTTCGCCGTACCCGAACCATGGTGAAACTCCTACTCGAACCTCCCCGACCTTTTAATAAAGGCCAGAAGGTTGTTGTATGAGAGGAGTTTCATTTATTCCTCTTGTAGCTCCTCAGACCCAAAGATGTTGAGGCTGAGGCTGCTGTATACATCGCATACGCCTACATAATGGTGTGAGTCCTCGTCATCCATTCCGCATTTAGGGCAGACCGGGTCCCGAGTGACCCCCATCACTTGCAGGTGCCTGTTCAGACTGCTGTGACCGGTGAGAACCCCGACTTCTCCAAGACTAGTACAAATCCTCAAGCAGTGTTGGAAGAACTTTCGTCGGAAAAAACAGTAGTCGTGAGTGAAGTAATTAGAAGGTTTGAGTTGTTAGCATCAAAGGCTCTCGGTTAGACGAATATGATTGAAAACTTTATCGATACTGAAGAATCCCATTCGGTCAAGCAGAGTATCCACTATCTACTGCTATAATTAACCCGTTTTCTGAGAGAATAAATTGATTCTATGTTAAAAGATGGAGTTATAGAAACGAGCAACTTTGCTTGGTCGTCACCAGTATTCATGGTACCTAACCTGACATTTGATAGTGTGTGCCATGAATGAAAATTCACAATTCAAGTATGGAAAACAATTTTCATCTTGTACATAATTATTGTGCTCACATCTTTCACTTGTTAAGCTGTCAGCACAAGAAACACAATCAATTTTTTCCAAAATCCCTCTTACAATAAAACCACCTATGTAATATAAAATATTTTCTTTTGTTGTACCTATCCAATAAAGAGTCAAATGTAAATGTCATTGAAAAATTCTAATTCCCTGGATTCGGAATCAGCATCGCTGGTGTAATCCTTAAAACTAATTAATTGTCGTCTTTCTGTTCCACTGAATCTCAAAAATACTGCCAACAGGATTCGCATCTAATGCCAAACAATTTGCCGCTGTCCACGGAGGAATATCATTTTTTTTAGATAATTTGCTTCATTGCTGGTTTAAACTGCTTGACATTTTTTGGATTATTATTTAAGCCTGTAACGAAATCCGAGGCTTTCGTTGTTAATTATTATTTATTTCATTCTTAGAGGCATTTGTCTCGATTGATACAATTTTTTACGACAGTGATTAGCATGTTATCTCCACCAGCACCGGCTATATAAAGAGCGCCAGCTGAAGAATCCGACAGAGTATTGCTAGGTATTGACTGGCAAGCAACTCTCTCTTCTAGGTGAACTGAGCCTGGAGATCAGCCGGGGCATAAAGTGAGTGCCCCTACCCCCCTGGATAGGTAAGGTTGATGAATTGAGTCAACCGAACTGTAATCCGACATGGGAATCGTGGCCAGGGTGCATTGAGCTCTGGCAGGCGACCGATCATAACAGGCAATCAGCCGGCGCTGTACTGAGGTGCCGGCGGCCCCCTTTATTCCCTACCCGGCCTGTATTGAGGGCCGGATCCAGTAACAGCCGTCCCGAGGTCGCAGTGAGACATCGGGGACGGCTTTTGTTTCAGAGAGCGCCTGCCGACGGAGGACGTTCCCCGAGCGGCTCCCCGACGCGTGTACCCGAGACGGCAGAGGCCAGGACAGACCCCCCCCCCCCCCCCGAGGGCGAAACCAAGATTCCAGGACAGGTTGTTTGATCGATAATAATATATAACCACGATATGTTGTAAATATGATTGCTTGTAAATAAAACTCATCATTTTTAAATTGACTTGTCACGGGTACAAAGGGGCGGATATCCATCCCTGGGAACTCATCTTTACCCACAGGAAAATCCCGTTACAAGCCAAATCTCTTTCTAATTCTAGAAAATAAGAGCTCTATACATATGGTCCTGCGAAAACTTGTATGTGAGTAAATACTTTTTGTTTCTTTAAATAACTTTTTTGAAATTCTAAAAACAGGAATGGTGGCTACTGCAAATCCAATTATAAATGTTTTTCGAGCACCTAAATGTAAATATTTATCTTCGCAATCTTTTAAGGTGAATAATAATTAATCAATTTCATAACTGAATTTTCCAAAATCGGTAACATAGTAGGGTATATATTGGCTTTTTGTAACCTTTCCCAATTATTGGACTTCTAGAATTGAAGAAATCAAATAGTTTATCGACACAACGAATAAACTCAATTGTTGCTTCACAATTTTTAAATTGTGATAAGCCCAAACTATTTAAAAATTCAAGAGCATCAGCAGTAGAAGTTCTTAAGGTCTGGTCAACTAATTTTACTTTCATTATGTTTTTTTTTCCATTCAATATGAGTATTGCTCATCTTATCAGCTAATTTCAAACCCAAGTTTTCTTGAAATTTGTTTAATTCCTGAATAAATCGCCGCTCAATTATCCCGTCATCACTTATGAATTTCTGATTGTTAGCTAATGCATTGCGACATGTGACAAGTTTCAACATGTGGCAGGCATCAGAAATTAATCAAATTTCTTCATCACTACTTGGATGGATGAAGTGAGTTTCAATATTGTCCATTCCAGTGTATATGTAGTAGGCATAATGAAAATTTGGGCCATTCATAAACTGCCTAGGCGTTTTACAAAAAGCCGGCAAAACGCGATCATAAAATGCATTTTTCGTTATGCCAACACCAATTCAGGCAAATTGATAAACTGCCGGCAAAACAAGAACATATTATCATGTTGTGACTGATTATCTTTTAGACATTTTACAATTTGCCAAAATCGATGCCGTCAAAACGTGAATAGATATAAAAGAGTCGACTTTTTTCGATTGAATAGTACATTAGATATTAGGAATTGCCCGTTTGTAGTTTGCTATCAATCAGCGGTTGGTAAAAACGCATATTTGGCTTATTTTTTTTACGAAATTTAACTGAGAATGTTTATTTAACAGTTCCTAAGGTAGATCGAGGACCTCTCGATTCTGACCTGACCTGACCTGACCTAATTTTTTATTTTCAGTAGAGGGGAAATCCATCATGGACACTTCGGGAACGGTTCTTCCCTCCCGGAGTAGTGCCGGACTTTTACCGGCTAAAACTCCTCCATCTTCATATCCTGTGCGGCGGTATCGCCTTCGTAGGCATTTCTTCACCGCTCAGGCCTGTCCTGATATTTCCTGCCTTATGCTTCATTCTCTATTGTCTCTGTTACCGTTTCAAAGGTGGCCTCCCGTCTCTCCATCCTAAGTCTCTCCCTGATCACCTTCCCGACAAATCCCGTAATTTCATTCTGTCTACACCTTGACTATTTTCTCTTCAAAATTTTCTACGGTTATTAGTCCGATTTTTATTTCGAGTAGAGTTCTTTCTGCGTATAATCTGTCGCACTTGAAGACGGCTAGTTCAGGTGTATTAATTTCAGGCTGTCCGCAACTCACCTAAGTCGTGGCCGCTCTTCCCTATCTTATTCAGGTATGTTCCAAAACTACCATGGCTCGTAAAAAATTGGGTAAATTCATACCTCAATTCTCCATATTGGTGTATTTTTTTTAACAAAAAAATACACTATTGAGGACGACATCACTTTTCGAAAATCACTCAAACTCATCAAATGTCCACCCGTCCTGACCCCCAGATCACGAAAAAGTAGTTTTCCAAAATTTACCTGCACACGATATATGTATATAAATATATAAGATCAACGTTTCGACCGAACAATTTGGGTCATCTTCGGGATTAATAATTTGACGAATTCAATCCCACTAAG